>CM058159.1:15686214-16886214 GCA_030254885.1 Vitis rotundifolia | reverse complement strand
GAAAGTTGGAAACCGAAAAAAGGTGGAGAAAGTGGACCAATTCCTCACAAAATTGCCTTGGTGGATCAAGGGATTGGTGAAGTGAATTGACCCCGAGAGCAAAGGCACAGTCCGCCTGTTTGGAATGAGCAAATCTAGCTACTTGGATGATGATTGACAACATATAATGAAAGATGGAGAAATAAGAGGTATAACAAAGAATCACAAAGAGGGTGGATATATAAGCTCACCATTGGGATAATTGCAAAGAACAAAAAGAACACTTTTTATTGACAAACCAAAGACTCAAATTTATCTTAAATTCATCCATTTTTTATACATTAATTGGCAAGAAGTTAACTAATTAAGTAGAATGGATATGGAACAACCCTCCAACCAGAGGTATTTCCAATGTAACTTACTAGTAACACGATATTCCTAGCTATGGGAAAGAACTTGAAAAACTTAGTGGCTTTTTAGCTCAAATTTGACAAGAGTGACTAATTAGGTGCTTGATAGCTTTGTAAATAAATATTTTGGAATGGGAGGTACAAGGAAAGAGGTCCAAATGTGCTAAAGTGAAATCACTCCTAGATAGGCATGACTTATGCAACCAGCTTGACACCTTTCACTGAACTGATAATTACTACATCTTGAGAAGTACAAGTTGAGACAACTTTTTTTGAATTTGGATGGCATATAATTGAATAGCGACTATGTATATATTAATACTAGATTTCCTTTTCCCAAATTTGGTTTTTCAAACACCTTTGGGTGCCTTAAATTAATCAAGGTACCATTAGAATATGTCTGAGTTTTAAGATAATTGAAAGAAGGGTTTTAGTTATCTTCTGCAAAGCCTTGATCTTCCCCTCTTTGCTCCAATGGCAATTTTGCCTAGTAATGGGGGTAGTATGAAGATCTAGAGAAAGTTATTGAGAACAAATTAAGGTTAGAAAGAGGATGAAGGTAATGTCTAATTGAAGAATGTTTTGAGAATTGAAGGAAGAATTTGAAATTAATGCCTCATACTAAGATTTAGGTAGTATTACCTAATTGTGGAATCTTTTAATTAAATGGGCTACAATGACATGAAATACTAACAAAAATGCATTATGGTTTTATCGTGTGGGGTTGATCATCTATTAATTATGATCAATTCCTTTTTTTTGTTGACACAACAAAATTTTTGTATAAATAGATTAGAATGAACAAAACCCATGATGATATTTTCACATTTTAAAAATATATATTATGAAAGTGGATTTAGTAAAGCTTTTATTGAAGATTGATACCTAGCCACAAGCATTTAGTGGTTTTAATTTCAAATTTTTATAGACCTTAAACATGGGACAATCACCATAGTATCTTATCTTTTTCAAATTCAAATTGAATATTAAATCCAAAAACCCCTTTATAAATGGTTTTCCCTGCATTCAGCTCAGAAGCATATTTGAGATCAATGTTGCATATCTTTTATTGGTCATCTTTATGATTAGAATGACTTAATATATGGTTGGCATGCTTCTTCTCCTTGTACTCTTGAGTCTATCCATTGAGAGGCATTATTGCAGATTAAACAAGCATCATACAAAATAACCGAGTTTATCCATGGTAATAGTGAGTCTAATGGCAACACCAAACCCTTCAAGAAAAAGTAGTGCACATGCAGTTCTCATCATGGCGAAGCTAGCAAATGAATTGCGGGAAGGCAAGATTTAAATATTTATTTCAAGGAGGGAAAAAATTGAACAAACTACATGTGTAACAAAGGAATTCATTCCTCATCTTTGGGTCTCCTTAGTCATGAAAGAAAAAATGGAAGGAAGTGTTGCACCTCATCATATTCTTACCATGGATGACCAAGAGGTTAAAAGCTAGAGAAAAGAACACTCCTCTCTGCAAACAAAAGTTATGGTGATACATAAAAATTAAAAAGAGCGGAAAAAAAAAAAAAACAAAAACATTTCAAACCTGCTTTTCCTTTTCTCCTCAAAATTAATTAATTTTTTTTGGCTTAATATCGAGTGTGACATCTTAATAAGTTAAAAATATATGCCATGCATTTAGAAAATGAATATAAAAAAAGAAAAGAAAAATATTGTACTATTTTTATAATGTTCACTTACAAAAGCTCAGCTTTTGTAATATTCATGACTTATAAAAACTTAGTCCAATCTCAAGATTCATTAAGCATGGATAAATCCAGTTCAAAAAGTCTTCCATTGCCACACACTTCAAGTGCCCTAGAATCAATGTACTATCAAAAGTACATGTCAAGTTTTAATTTATAAGGTTTTAAGGGTTAAGAAATTGAGACAAAACTTAGTGTCTAATTTAAGAATGTTTTGGGAGTTTGAGAAAAGGAATAAAATGGTGAAATTAATGCTCTTTTAATTAGTTGCCTACTAATAAGTTGAGTAAGAGATAGGGCTACCAAATTGAGGAATTATTATCTAGATAGCCAAGCATGATATATATATAGTTGACATGGTAAAAAATAGTGCAAAAATAGTGTAGGTTAGGAGAAGAAGATACGAGATAGCTAAGCTTGTATTAATGTTTCATTTGGGCTTGAGTGAGGGGTTAGACAAATTATTCATCTTATATGAGTGAAATTCTAGTTGGATTGAGTTGCAAATACCTATAATGGCCTTTTTAATTTTAGATTTTATACATTTATGTCAAAATTTAAATAAAAATGACACTTCAATTTAGGATAATAAGAAAAATAAAAGAATAGTTATCTTTCTAAAAACTAAAATAATATTAATATTAAATTTGAAAACTTTTTAATTTTTTTTGAAAGGACATAAACAGAATATTATTATATATAATGTATAAATTATAAATATTTAAAAATATTAAAATAGGTTCTTATTAAGCTTGAGTTGTCCAAACCCTTGATTTAAGCTCAACCTAAATTAAGTTCATAGAGAGTGTTCTCAACCCAAGTACTAAAAATAATTGTTCATACTTTCCCAAATATCATATTAGGTGTAAGTTGGATCAATTCAACTCACCCGAACTGCAATCCAAATGATGGATCTTTATCCAAATGCGAATTGAAATATGCTTAGTGCCTAGCTTGCAAACATGCATATGTATGGGGTGGGTTAAGATGGAGTATATGGCAATGGCTTTAGCTAAAGCTTGTGCCAAAATCAACTCCTAGTTCTCAGAGATGTTATCACGATTAAGTTCAGTTGAAAATAGAAATTCACATGCATATTGTTTTAATATGCTTGGTGAGCATTGATCCCATATATTATTTATGGAATAATAATGGGTTTGAGCTTACCATTACTATATACTATAAATGAAGTTCATTTTTTCTTTTTTCTTTTTTTTATTTTTGGTAAATGAACCAAATTGAATTGAAGACAATAGCAAAATACAATAAATTAAAATAAAAATTAGAAAAAGGTTCATAAATAAGCAAAATTAGATAAAGAGATACAACCAACTAGTAGCAGAGCACAAATAGAGGAATTATTTCGGGAGGGACAAAAAATGAAAGGACAATGGTATATAGCATACCGGAAAGTAATCTTTCCCTTTAAACATAAGGTCTAGGATTCAAAACCCTTTTTGTAATTTTTTTTTTACTTTTTTTTATTTTAAGGGGGCCTACGCCCTTCGTGGCCCTTAGCTGGCTCACCATAATGGTGGTCTTTATGAGTTAATTGTTCTACACTTCTTACTTGGTGTAGCTTGTTACATGAGTCATGAGTGAGAACTTAGTTTATGTCTGAATATGCGCTATTGGATTGTTGATGCATATTCAACTTTGTTGTAATTGCTATTGTTGTTTTCTTGATCAACCTAATTGGTTAATGAAGTTTTTCTAATAGTATGTTTCTAAGGATCTATGGTACTTTCAACTTCATGATTATATTCCAAATTGAGTATAACATCCTTATACACCCATTCCACATGTTAGGCATAACCGGTGTATTCAGATGTTCCCAACCAACACCACTTCAAGGAAAGCAAATGCAATAAACCTTAAAGAAAAAAAGACAAACCTAGTGCCACAAAAACAATATTTGCATTTACTAAATTAGGTAAGGGTGTAAGTTGGCACCATAATCTAAAACCTAGTGTAGATTTGTTTGAAAATTTTATTCTAGGAAGCTTATGATTGAGCTTTGGCTCATCCAACATATGATAAGATTTTGATTGATTTTTTAACCTCGAGCTAGGCCTAGATTTTTTATTAGTTATTTTGTTTTGAAAAAAAATGAAAGAAAAATAAAAATAAAAATAATTAGTCAATAAATTATTTGTCCTCAATTAGGCGGAGTCAATAGCCTAGTTCAAAACCTAAGTTAGATTGAAAGTTTATAAATAAATTCCTAGTAAGGTCCCAACTCCACTTCGTCCAACTAAATATAGTTCAATCCAACCTAAATTCAAATAAATGCATCATAGCCCAGCTTGAACTCAAGTCAAGATGGTCAAAGTGCTTGAATGAAAATTTTAACCGTGGGTTTTGCTAGGGTGCAACATGGGTGGGTTGGGTTTGGTGAAATTAATGAGTATTCAACTCATCCTCTAACCCAAGTTGTTCGATCCAACCATAACCCATCCCCATTTTTTCCAACTTGGATTAAGTTCAAGTTAACTTGGATTGATCAGGTTAACATCGAATTAGATGAGTTATTTGGGTGGTATGAGTCAATTTTGAGCTAGCTTAAATTGAACCCATATGTAATAATCTTCGCAACTTTATACTTTGTACTTTTATACTAAAATTTAAGTAGCAAATTATACATCATAGTAATTAAAAAAAAAAGAAGAAGCTATTTATCTTTCAAAAAATAAAATAATATATAATAGAATTTAATTTGATTTTTTTTCTTTTAAAATTATTTGGAATGGTCTTACTATATATATATATAGAGAGAGATAAAATACATTCCTACTTTTATGCTTTTCATTTTAAAAAATATTATAATTATTCTTTTATTTGATAAAAATATTTTTAATATAAAATTCAATTGTTGTAATAATTGCTCTTAGTTAATATAGAAATTAAGCACAATTCTAAAAAGAATATAATAAAAATAATAAAACCACAAAAACAAAAATAAGAAATACTTGGCATCTAGTTAAAGAAAGGTTCATGCCATAGGCAATATAAGGAATAATTAGAGTATGATTAAAAACCATTACTAGACAAATTGATAAATTCTTAAATGTAGAATTATTATTGTTATTATTATTATTTATTTATTTATTCTTTTACTAAAGAAAACCCATCAAATATTAATGTATTTTTCAAAGTAAAGACAATGTCTTGACCAAATAAAGTATTCCATGTCAATTACAATTCATTATTCTATCTTATTGTAAAATAACATATCATTTGTCTTTTAAAATATAGGTTTGACTTTTTCAAACTTGTCTCCTAGTATTAATGTCATAAACTATTTTTAATCATGTCATGTATACATCAAAAATAAAAATAAAAATAAATAAGTAACTATTTTTTATAATAATTTTGAAAAATAGTTTTTTTTTTATAACAGTTTTTAAAAACTGTTTTTTAATTTTTATTGAACAAAAGTCTATTTGAAAAGTTAAAATATTTTTAACATATTTTTAATATTTTTTAAAAATAATTTATATATTTAGTGTTTAATTTTTAATCATTCTATATGTTTATAAAATTATTTTTTAAAATAATTCTTATAAAATAAATAAAAATAATAGAAAATAACTAAAATATATTATCTGAAAACACCATATTTTATGTTCTTAATAATAAAAAATAAAATATAATTTTTTATAATTAAAAGTGTTTTTTATTTTGGAGAATAAAAAACAGTTCCCAACAGATCTTAAATCTCTAGTAAACTCAATAAGTAGAGAAGTAGAGGTTTTTTGCACAAATAGTGTAAAATTTTTAAATATATATATATATATATTTAAAAATCATTTAAAAAAATTAAAATTCTACCAAAAATTCGTTTTTTAAATAGATAAATTCAAAGTAACTCTGTTTTATTTTTTATTTTTTTTAAAAAGACAAAAATAAAATAAGTGTCCAAAAATAAAATAACTTGCCTTTTTAATAATATTTTTCTTTTTCTTTTTTATAAAAAAGATCCCTAAGAAAATGGCTTCTACATTAAAATGCTGACAACCAAATTTATTTCATAGTACAAATTCATCAATATAGTGCCTGGCCATGGACACCAAGCCATTATCCCTCCATTAATGCCTCCTGTTATTTTATCCTCGATTAAATTACCTCCTGTTATTTTAGCAAAATTAAATCATTTCATTCACGGTATATTCTTAGTCTTGTTCCTAATTTTCTAAATAATCATGTCACATGCCAGCCGATTTGGATCAAATAATTAAATAGTGATAAACCATGTGCTGTAGCCAAGGAGCTTATCGTGCACCGGCATGGCATAATGCGCTCGCCCGGTATGCTTACGTAAGCGTGCGTATGCATCCCGCGCACTTTAGCATTTTTTCTCTGGTTTCCTTTTACTTTTCTTCGCTTTCCTTTCTCCTTTCTCGCGCCTAAAATGAAGTGAACAAGGGAAATCGAGAGCGGTATTCTCGAGAGTACAGAATGTCAAGTACTCGCTTGCTTAATTCTGAAGGCAGAGTTGGAGTGATGGCATTTTGGTATTTTTGGTTTAGAGTCATGATCAGATGCAGTCAACCCCATTGAGGCTGACACGTTGCCGTATTTGACTGGATCAAACAATTGTTGTCAAATCTTCGTTGATTAAAAATAAACAAAAGCAAGGCATCAGTAGGTGAGAAAATTAAAATTTTTGTCCAACGTGGATCCCACCAGTCTAAATTATCAATTTTTTGTTATTAGGAAGGTATTATATTTATATTCTTAGAAATAAAAAATAATTTATCCAATTGGTATGAGATGGAGGCATGCTATTGGTTCACTAAAGGGTGACGTGGCAAACTATCATTCGAAGACTGACGTGGAGGACACGTGGTAATCTGAGGCGGCGAATACCGAATTGACATCCACGGAAGGAGGTATTTCACTATTTTGTGATTTCCACGGAAATTTTATGCAGAAACGCCAAGAAAATTCGCTATCCAAAAAAATTTATTTTTTCTCTTTTTCTCTTCTTTTCAATTTCTCTCTCTAAACTCTGCAGAAATCATAGAGAGAGAGAGAGGGAGGAGCTGTCGGAGGCCCTAAGGGAAGAGAAAGGAAAAAAAAAAATAGCTTCCGTTAATGGCGGTTACAGAAGTTCATTCAATGGTCTGTGCGTACTCATGTCTAATTCAATTTCGATTTCAGTTTTCTTTAATCTGATTTCATTTCAGTCCGTGCGATTTCCGAAACTTTCTGCTGTCTCCATCGCTTTTTTTTTTTTTTTGAAGATTTGCGAATTCTCGGTTTTCCTCTCTCTAGGGTTGGGTTTGTCCGTTTGTGATGAGAGGGATGGAGCGGAGTGAGTGCTTTTGGAGATCTCTGCTTCGCGGTGATCCGTAGCGGTTGGCATTGGAATCTAGGGTTTTTGCTTAGATCTCCGTGTTCTGAGTCGTTTGGATTAAGATTTTTGTTTTCGGATCTCTGAAATGGAAATTGTTGGAGCTACGGTTGTAATTTGGAAGTATTTCTTTTTCTTTTTCTTCCCGATTGATCAATCCTGGTTTTCTTAATGTTTACTATTTTGTTGTTTTTTTTAAATGATAAGTGATTTAAATGTGCATATTTGTTATAAGATTTGTGCGAACCTATTTTTATAATATTTGAAGTCATTTACCATCACATTGTCGTTTTGAAAATGTGAGATGCCAATAGCAAAATGTAAGGAAATTGTTGGAGCTCGGTTCTAACTTCCAACATTTATTCTTTTTGCTTTTTCCTTCTGATTGATCAATACGGTTTTGTAAATTTATGCGAGGGTTGTTGTTTCTTAAATGATAAATGATTTAAATGTGCATGGTTTTTATAAGATTTGTGTGAACCTATTTTCATGATATTTGAAGCCATTGACCATCACATTGACGTTTTGAAACTTGGGAGATGCCAATAGAAATGGTAGAAATTAGTGGCAAAATGTAAATGTCGAGACATTGATGTTTCAAATGCTTTTTCTTATTAACAACATTCGGCATTTTCAAGTGGTTCTTGGGGTCCATATGCAACAGCACATAGCTGGTATTTGCTTTGTGTTGAATCAGGCATATAAAGTTGCTGGATGAATTTTGTTGATTTGGTTATTTCTATATTTATGTTGGTGAGATCTGTTGCCACAAAGCCTTTTTTGAAACATTGCACCTTTGAAATTTGGATATCGGTTTTCCCTCTAGTGTCCAACAATTGGCAAAATTGATGGGTTTTGTTATACTGTTCTTCGGTATGCCTCTAATATTTCAAGTTGATTTTATTATATGGAAGTTTTTTGTATTAATATGTTGTTAATGTATTTCTCTTTCAGGGAACTGATCTGCATTAAAGGACTGGACAAGGATTTTTCTTCCCTAAAGCTTTAATTCTTGAAAGGCAAGGCAAGAGAATAGAAGTTGGAAAACTTGGAGAAGAGTGAAAGACTAATTTGATGGTTTTTTTAACTCTATAAGATTAGATTTTAACCTTCACTGTCTGCATAACAACATTCAAAATTCAGCGACCAGGTTCAGGGGGTGACTTGCCCCAAAGTGGCGAGTTCATCCCTTTCCCTGTAGCCAGGAGGGTGAATTCCTCCCATGCTGTAACTATGGATGACGATGTGGAGAGTGGTGCTTTGGGGCCTTACCAAGATAAGCCAAGGACTTTCCCCAACATGCGAAGTAAATCTTACACCCCATTGGTAAGGACACTGTATCTGTCTTTGTAGTTAACATGTTTCCTCAGTTACTTATGTTTGGAATATTCTTACCCTTTTTGGTTCTTGGGGTAATACTATATCGCTGCCTGCCTTGATGGAGAATGATGGGTTTGAATATGTTAGTGGAACCAAATTGCTTTTTCTCAGTATGATGATTTATCACAGTGATTTTTTTGTATTGAACAATGCTTCCCATATATTTATTTTAATGAGGAATGACATTTATTAGAAGAGAAAGCAGGAGGTGGAAGAAGTCTTTTCCTCACTGCAGCCGCGCTCATCAATCCTGAGAGGAGGACACCTCATAACTTGTCTATGGTGGTACTATGGCACCTGATAAGGAATTCCAATTTAACACTTCCTTTTTATCTTAGTTTCAAGTCTTGACCATGAAGAACATTTTTGTGGGGATACACTGAAACTTCTACAAGCTCTTATGAGTTATCGCAAATATTTTGATGAGTTTTTGTTGTATTGAGCAGGATGGCATTTTCGCCCATAGAGGCATATGTCCATGGATACATCAATAGCACTATTTTTTGGATTATATATATATATATATTTAGCATTTTACAATGTTTTTTTAATACAATCTTCATTTACCTATAAAAAAAACCATTTTACAATGTTTTACTAAAATTTTCACAATTTACCTAAAATAAATAAATGTGGGTGTGTGTGTGTGTGTGTGTGTGTTTTCTATAACTGAGGAACCTTCCATGGTCAACCCCTTTGAACTCTCCACACTTGCCACAACTAGCATCAAGTAATCCAAGGCATTCGACCAGTGGTAGAAAATGAACTCCTGTTTGAATGCCTTGGATTACTTGAGGCCGGTTGTTGCAGGTGTGGAGAGTTTGAAGGGGTTGACCATGGAAGGTTCCTCGGTTATAAAAAATACACACACATATTTATTTATTTTAGGTAAATTGTGAAAATTTAGTAAAACATTGTAAAATGTTAAATAAACATATATAAATAACTTAAAACATTATAAATAAAATATATCTGAAGAATATAGATGCTTGTAAGTGGGACCATGTATTATTAGTAGTTGGAAAATTGGGAAATATTAAGAAAAACTGTTGCAATTTTCTTTTGTAACTTTAGAAAATATTGCAACAATTTGTTTGACAAAAAAAAAAATGATATTATACCATTAAATTTTTGTACAAGTAAGAGAACCATATTGACAAAGGCAGATAATTCCCCCTTCAAACGTTGCTTATGAGTTTGTTGCTTGGACCCTGTTGCTTTCAGTCCATCATAAGAGAGATGTACATTCTTAGGTCCTCTCATTATCAAAAAGCATGCTGGAGTTTAAGGATTTAGTTCTAGGTCCCCTGTACTGTCCCCCACCAACTCCTTGGGAGGGAAAAATCGTCCATGTCAATCATCTAACCCCCCTGAAGGGTTGATCAGATCATACATATAATGGAAGTGCCACCACCTTCCCCAACCTCTCCCTTGTATGTCAGTGACTCTCAGACAACCAGATTTAAAGCACTAGAAATCTTGACAGTACACAGCTATAGGTGTCATGCAAGTTCCACTTCCTTCACCCGACATTCTTGGTCTTCATGGATAGAAAATGATAAGAAACATACATAGGCCTCACCTCCAATTCCAATGAAACTTCCCCTTTTTGTGTTACCACAGCTTGAAATATCAGAAATTGGTCCACCATCACCCTGAAATCTAGCTACCAAATGAGCCTTTAAGATGTTTCAATGTCTTAAATCCTCCTTTGTCTGGCCCAAGGGAAAACTCTTCTGTCTCATTCTCTTACTTCAAATCTACATCTAGAGGAAGAGCAGAGCATTTTCTTACCTGATTGAAATCCAGCACACTCCATTTTGTATCTCCGCTGCACAATCTAACCACTCAGAAATGAGGACTAGGTGCAACTGTCCAGATGTGTCTTGCCTCTTTCAGAATAACCTGCATTTAGTCCCTCCAACAATTTTGAAAGTGTCAATGAATCTCCCCCCCTGGTCAAATCAGATCTATCATCTATGTTCTTTTTCATCTCCTTATTTTGGAATTGATGGAGGATCATGAATGCCTTGTCATCTTGTTATTATCTTGTAGCTGATTTGTGCATTTTAAAAAAATTTCTTGTTTGGATAGCATTGACGAGTTGTTTTATGCAGATTTTTCGAATTTTCATGGGAATAAATGTCCGTGTGCTTTTTGTACTTCTGCTCTTGGGCTTGGGAGCTGTTTTTTATGTTGGGGCAAGAACTTCTCCAATCCTTGTGTTTGTCTTCTCAGTGTGCATCATCAGCTTCCTTTTATCAGTCTATCTTACTAAATGGGTACTAGCGAAGGATGAGGGGCCTCCTGAGATGGTTCAGGTACATTTTTCAATATATTTTTATTAGTAATAGTAATTTTCAATTATTATTGTTTTTTTTTTATTTATAAATAAGCACAAAATATATTAAGGAGCAAAAAGCCACAAAGCATACAGGGAGTATACATAGCAGCCTAAACCAAAAAACACAAGAACAAACAACCTCATCAGCCTTTAAGTAGCTGCTAGCCACTCCAAAAAGCCTAAAAGTGAAAAGGACTCCTTTCCCATATACACCCTAGCCCAACTCCACAAATTACATACAAAAGAATTTTTGAGTTTCTGTATAGCTAAAGAACCCCCCCAAAAGCTAATCTATTCCTTTCCTTCCATACCGTCCAAAAAATATACAACGGAATGGAATTTCAGATCTTTTTTCTCTTTTTCCCTACAAAAGGGCCCCTCCAACTAAATAACACCTCTTTGACTGTCTCTGTGAACACCCACTGAACCCCAAACAAGGCAAAGACAATCTCCCAGAGGACCCTGACCACTATACAGTGTAAAAGAATGTGATTTACATTTTCATCTTCATAATCACACAAAAAACAGTGATTAGGGAGTTGCCACCCCCGTTTTTGAAGCCTATCCAAGGTGAGGATCTTCCCCCACGTGGCCTCCCAAGCAAAAAACGCAGCTTTGGTTGGGACCTTATCCACCCAAATGCACTTTTTCTGGAAGGCGAGGGCATTGGGAGCAACCAACAAATTATATGCATCCCTAACCCCAAAAGTGCCATGACCCCCTCCTTTCCATAACACCGAGTCCTCTTCTGAAGAAATCCTGAAGTCCCTCAGCATATTAAACAAATCTCCTATCAAATCCAGCTCCCAATCATTAAAATTTCTAGAAAATCTGAGATTTCAACCCCCTTGACCAAGGCTTGAATCCCACACTTCATTGACCGTTGCATTCCTATGGACCGCCAAGGCAAATAACTGGGGGAAATTTTGGGATAGCGCCGCATTGCCACACTAATGATCAGTCCAAAACTTGACTTTAGACCCCTTACCCACCTTGAACTCTATGTTATTCCAACACCAGTTTGTCTCCTTCAGAATCTCCTTCCAAACCCTCACTCCAAACGTCCCGCGAGCTTCACTAGTCCGCCACCCAAAGCCCTCTTGGCCATACTTCACCCTGATCACCTTCTTCCAAAGATTGTCCTTTTCAAAAGCAAATCTCCAGATCCATTTACCCAGTAGGGCCTTGTTCAAGAGATCAATCTTCCGTATGCTTAGACCACCCTTCTCCTTTTGAGTACACACCACCTCCCAATTGATTAAGTGGACTTTCCTTTCCAAGCTTCCCCTTCCCCTTCCATAAAGAAAGTCTCTTTGTAATTTTTCAAGCCTTTTTGCTACGATCTTGGGCATTCGAAAGAGGGACAATTGGTAAATAAGTATGCTGGCTAGTGTGCTCTTGATGAGGGTAATTCTCCCACCCTTAGAAATATATTGTCTTTTCCATAGGGCTAATCTTCTCCTCATTCTTTCTTCCACCTCAGTAGGTAGAGACCCCACTCTACACCCTAGCTCCACTGCCATTTCCTCAATCTCATTTTCAATTATTATTGTTAATTTGTTTTTTATATCAATTTTTTATTAGATAATAGTAGTATCATTTTTTAATTATTACTTGCTTTATAATCTTGCTGAAGATCATTTTTATTAAGTTGTAGTTAATTAAACCGCACAATGATTTGCTTATCATGTGCATGTTTATTCTATCATATGTAACTTGCCAAGTTTGCAAAAAAGTACTAGATACCCTTTTTGCAATTATGCATAAAATGGATTAAATACTGGTACTAAGTTTTTTTCTACAAGCTGAGACTTTGCTGAGGTTTGATTATGAGATCTGGAGCATTGATCTGTATTTTAATGTCTGTAAGTACTGGTCTGGTGCATGTCAGGTGGATCAACTATTCAATACATGTTTTACACTAATTCTATTGAACTTTTGGGCTAATAGATAAGTGGACCTTTTAACTCAGTTTTAGATCAGGGAATTTTGAGACACCTTATTCTAAACCATATAACTCAGATCCATGATAATGTCCCAAAAAAACTAAAATGCATTTTAACCTATCTTTTTCGGATACTCTCTCCTTACATAGGAGCTAGGGTAGAATTTGTAAATACTTGGTTAGAAAAGGAATGTATGAGTATAGGAGAAAAAGTCAAATAAAGAAATAAGACATGAATCAACAACTTTGTAGAAGATCGTATGTAGGAGAAAATTTTTTATTATTAATTTTTTTTTATATCAAAATTTCTTCTTTTAAATCTAGATTTTCATTATCATCCTTCATATAATATAATAAAAATAAAATTAAAATTCTAAAAAAAAATCTATTTTAATTAATTTATGGGAACTTCATTGAAAAAAGCTCTTTTTTAATTGGTTTCTGTTGAAATTGATATATTTTTTAAAATAAAACTTTTTATTCATCAATTTTTTAATTAAATAAAATTCAAATTCTAAATAAAAATAAATTAGGCAATACACTATTTTTATTTATTATAAACTATGTATGCTATTTAAGTTTTTTTTTTTTTTTTTTTTTTTTTTGCAATTTTTTATTCTAAAATTTATTTTCATTGACTTTATTATTAATATTGCATTACTTAATACTATATTTGGTTAAAGTTAGAAAGGAAAAATAGAAGCATAGAAAAATGGTGTAGGAAACTTCTCATATTTAGTTATCCAAGGAAAATTTGAGATGAAAAAGGTCAAATTGTTGAGAAATGCACTTTCCCTATACTTTCCTTAATTCTTTTTGTACCTCATGTTCCATGTCATTCAAATATTGGAAAATGATTTTCCTTAACATTTTTCCCCTTTTCCTAGCATTTTCCAAGAACCAAACATACCCTTGAAGAAAATATTATGATGAAGCAAAATAATCCACTACTTTTTATTATTATTAAACATTTATGAGATAAATGGAATGGGGTTGGTGCTCTAAGGAAGTGAGGGGTAGCTATGGTGTTGGGTTATGGAAGGCTATAAGGAATTTGTAGGAGTTAGTTTCTTGTAGAAATTCTTTCTCGATGGGCAATAGGAGAGGGGTTAAGTTTTGAAAAGACATTTGGTGTGGTGATGAGCCTTTTTGTGTCTCTTTCCCATCCTTATTTGCCCTAACCAGCTCTAAAGAGGCTTGGGTGGCAGATTTGTGGATGCACTCTTCTGAGGGGGGTGTTTGGATTCTTGACTTCTCTAGACCTCTCAATGACTAGGAGATTGAGACTATGGAGTGCTTTTTGTTAAGGATTCAAGGTAAGGCAGTGGATGTGGACGGGGAGGACATGTTGTTTTGGGTGGAGACAAAGAGTGTATCCTTCTCTATTAAGTCCCTCTATTCTATTCTTAAGAGAGGAAGGGTAGAGCCTTTCCCAACAAGTGCAGTGTGGAATGCGTGGGTTCGTCCAAAGGTAAGCTTTTTTGCTTGGGAGGCAACGTGGGGGAAAGTTTTGACTTTGGATCAACTACAAAGGAGGGGTTGGTCTTTAGTCAATAGATGCTCACTTTGTTTTGCTCAAGAGGAATCGATTGATCGCATCCTCTTGCATTGGGGAAAGGTAAGGGTGTTGTGGGAGCTATTGTTATCCTTGTTCGAGGTGTGTTGGGTGATCCACTATAGTTAGAGAGACCTTTTTAGGGTGACATGACTCTTTTGTTAGAAGAAAGCGGAAGAAAGTTGGAGAGTCATGCCTTTATGTCTTTTTTTGGACAATATGAAAAGAGAGAATAGAAAATCTTTCAACAATGTGGAGTCTTCCGTTTCAAAGCTGAAATTTTTGTTTTTGCGCAGCTTGTTATCTTGGACTAATTTGTTATAGAAAATTCAACTATGTTCATAATAAATTTTATTGATTGGTTGGGGTCGGATTGAGAGAGAGTATTTTTGTTTTACCTATCCTTTTTGGTGCTTGTTGGCAGTTGTTGTATACACCATGTGTACTTTGGTGCGCCTCTTTTGGCACTTTAATACCATTTTCATTTACCTATCAAAAAAAGAAAAAAATTAAAGATTTATGAGATAGTTTTAGGGTATAATTAAATGATATATTTAATTATAAATCAATATATAATAATCTAATTATACCCAACCCATAATTCATTTATTATTTATAATCAAATTATATTAACTAAGGTGATAATAAGAGTGGTTGATTTAGAAGAAGTATATTGAATCCTTTTTAAATTAAAATTGAACTTCTTTGAAAAGAAATCCTTTATTGTAAAAATAAAATTAGAATTCTAAATAAAACTTCTATTTAATTGATTTCATTCTTATAATTAAAAATTTGGAGTAAAGACAAAATACTGGACAATGGCTTAATACCAGTTCTTTCCGTAATTGAAGATAACTGTTTAGAAAGTTTTTAAACATTCATACCATTTTTGAAATAAAGGATGATTGAAAAATAGCTGTTACATTTCCATAAAAGGAAAAATAATAATGGTTTTTTTTAGTTTTAACCATAACATGTGAAATTGTATTATTAAATCAAGATTTAATCACTGCACTCAGAGTGCATTTTTATCTCAATAGTTGTTACATTTCCATACAAGGAAAAGTAATAATTTTTTTTTTAGTTTTAACCATAACATGTGAAATTGTATTATTAAATCAAGATTTAATCACTGCACTCAGAGTGCATTTTTATCTCCATAAGATATTATACACAATGCTTAAATTTTCAAGGGATGTCATATAAAATTTCTAAAATGTATCATTTTCAGACTTCAGCTGCTTCCTTTATTAAATTGTTAAATTATATTCAACACTTAAACCTAAAACGATACCAAACACTTTTTGCTTTTTCTAATTTGGAACTAAAGTTTTTTAGTACTTAAATTTCAATTTTATCAGAAGTGACCTTAGTTTTTGATATAAAATTCTCCTTATTATTTGTGATGATAGAATGAATGGTAATTTAACATTCTCTAGCATATTTATCAAATATGTTGTAGTTTTGTGTTGATCAGCTAAGTTGATGTTTATGTTCGTATATCCTTTCAACAACTTCAGAAAAAATTTGAGTCTCTTGTCATAAAAACTTTCTATGCAACCAGTTTGAGAGACATTTCTTATGAGGTGGTGGATAATTCTCGTCTCTGGTCCTTTAGATAAACTACAGAACCCTTTCATCAGGCATGGTTCTCTAAGGCTATTAATGTTAGGGTCACCAGGTGCTTTAAAGTCTTAAATTCAGGAACTCAAACATCCTTTAAAAGCATGAAGGGTGTAAGAAATTCCAAGCCTCCTGTTTATCATGGAGTTATAATCTTGCTGATCCATTTAGTTTTTATAGCTTCAGTAATGAAAGGGATCAAGATGGATATGCAACTTGTCATATCAAACACATGATCATCCTGTTATCAGTATTATTATCTGAGAATGACCAAACTTAAGAATGAAGTATTCTCATGGTTATAATTCAGAAATTCTTTGTGAACTTGTCCTGAGCTTATTATTCCACTTTCTAGATATCAGATGCAATACGTGATGGAGCAGAAGGTTTCTTCAGGACCCAATATGGGACTATTTCCAAGATGGCAATGTTACTAGCTCTTGTGATCCTTAACATATATTTGTTTCGCAGTACAACTCCTCAACAAGAATCTTCTGGCATAGGAAGGTGATAACAGATTTAGATATTAGATTGCATCTCTTCCACATCAATATTCTTGTGATGAACATTCCTGTTCTGGTCCTTTTGATACAGGTCAACATCTGCATGTATTACTGTTGCTGCCTTTCTCCTGGGGGCTCTTTGTTCAGGAATTGCTGGGTATGTTGGAATGTGGGTGTCAGTACGTGCAAACGTTCGAGTCTCAAGTGCTGCAAGACGATCTGCAAGAGAAGCATTGCAGGTTTTCCTTCATAGTTCATTATCAACTGAAAAACACTTTTTTATTTTTTAAGAAACTACTATATTAGCCCTTAAAGCCTGACTCAAGTGGCAGGGGTTTTGGGTGGGGATATGGGAAGAAGGTTCCAGGTTCACTTTCCTAATAGTGAGGAAAAAAATAACCCATCAAAATTTAAACAGGAAAATCTATATTTCTTTTGTAATAGGAAAATATTATGTGCAGATAGCTGTTCGTGCTGGTGGTTTCTCTGCCCTTGTTGTTGTTGGTATGGCTGTAGTTGGTGTTGCCATCCTTTATGCCACATTTTATGTTTGGTTGGGGGTAGATTCGACAGGTTCAATGAAGGTTACTGATTGTAAGTAGTTTATTTGTTTGTTTTTATTTATTACCATGAAACTTATAATACTTAACTATAAAAATTGTGAATTCATATGTATTTCATATCATCATATATGAAGTAGTAAATTGATCTATAGATAAAAACCTATTGATCAGTCTGCTAAAGAAACAGGAAATCAACTGAAAAATTCACTGAAAAGAACTTGTGATGTCTGCACATATATAACAAGTTTCTGTTGTTGATATTCTGTTGAAAATCATCAAATCTATCATTTCATTAACATGTGACTTTTTCTACCTAGCCTTTTGTCATTGTTTGTGCATGATCTCTTGCCCTTTCTCTATATGTCTCTGTGTGTCTGCCCTTGAATGGTAAATTGATTCATGCATAAAGGAGTGTTCACGAGTCTGACAAAGAAACAAGAAATCAACTAAAAAATCACTGAACTACACATATTTCTGTTGAAATCCCTTTCATAATCTCTCTCTGTATGTGTATGTGTGTACGTGTGATGTATCTACGTACATATATGCACATCAACCAGTAAATTGGATGTAGAGTAAGACACTTGCCTAACACTTATCATGGACTGCTAACCCTGGGAGCTCCTTTTAGACCACTGTCGATTTTGGATCCTATTGAAGTGAGATTCAAAATAGACTTTCCTCTTGTGGGTATTAGTATTCATGATAGGGAGGTAACTTGCCCATCTGAAAGGTACTCTTTCCAGTCTCCTGATGTATTACATGACCACATTTGCCATCCTGAAAATGGTGTGTAGAAGGCTCCAAAAGGTTCAGAGGGACTTTATTTTGGAGGAAGGCTCATTGGAGAAAAAAAATCCAATTGGTAAAATGGGGAACAATGCATGGAGAAACTAAGGGATTGTTTGGGTATTATGAGGGTGGTGGTTCTTAATAAAAGCTTTGCTGGGTAAATGATTGAGGAGAATTGCTGGTGGGAGCAATAGTTTGTGCAGAAAAGTCATTGTGGGAAAGTTCGGTGAGAAAGAAGGAGGATGGTGTTCTAAGGAGGTCAGGAAACTAATGGATCAAGCATATGGAAAAATATTAGGAAGAGATGAGATGATTTCTCAGTCAGAATGTATATGGTTGTAGGAGATGATCAACAAGATTTTGGTCAGTTATTTGGTGCGATGATACTTCTCTGAATGATAGTTTCCCTCTTTGTTCAATTTAGCCACTCATAAGGTTGCAGGGATAGGTGATTGTTGGGATTGAGGAGTTGGGCCTAGAGTAAATTGGATCCGAATATTTAGGAAGGTTTTTTCAATTGGGAGCTTGAGAGGTGGAATCATTCTTGAAGCTGTTACACCAAGAAACAATCAAAAGTGATGTGAAAGACAAGTTGTTATGGAAGGCTTCAAAGAAAGGGGTATTTTTGGTGAAATCCTACTTAAAGGTTCTGGTTGCAGGTGAGGCTACTTCTTTTCCTGTCAAACAGATTTGAAGAAACAAAGCTCCTTCCAAGGCATTATGGGAAGCAACATCAGAAAAAAATTTGAAAAATATCAGCTGAAGAAGTGTCAATGGGCGCCGTTTAATAGGTGTTGTCTATGTAAATGTATGGAGGAATCTACCAATCATATTCTGATTCATTGTGGGTGGATAAACAGTTTGTGGAGTCTACTCTTTGTATTGTTTGCTGTTTCTTGGGTTCTCCCCCATTGAGTTAAAGACTTGTTACTTGGACAGCAGGGTGGTTTCTTAGACAATAGTAGCAATAAAGTTTAGATAATGGCTCCCTCTTGCATTTTCTGGATTATTTACAAAGAAAGAAACAGTAGAATTTTTTAAGGTGTGGACAAATCTGTATCAGTGGCTGAAATTATCTTACTCAAAACCTTGCTATCATGGAGGAAGCCAATTTATACTTGTTGGATTTTGTAGATAGTCTGGGTTCCACATAGCTCTTCCCTTTGTTTTTTGTTTCCCCCTTCTCTCTTTCTCTCTCTCTCTCTCTATTGTTTTCTTTTTTATGGTCCTTGAATAATCCCTATGGATGGGGATGCACCCCCCTTTGTTGTTAGGTGACATGTGAATAAAATTCTATTTTGCTTGTCAAGAAAACTGTACATATGTACATTGTTAAGCTAGTTTACAAAATCTGTTGGTTTCCTTGATTTGGAGTCAGAATTTAGTCTTCAAATTTTTATTGGTAAGTAAGATAATTTATGTTGAACAGTTCTTTTAATAGGGTCACGTCCCATGCGAAGTAGTATTTAGAGAACCCCTATGGGGAGCACCTGGTAACTACAAAAGAAACATCTATGACACTTTCCATCTACAAAAATCACAAAAACCATATTCCCCCTCCATCGATCCACCTAGCAAAATAAGGAATTCAAAGAAAGAAAAAAAAAAGTGCAGTGTAGGGACTGGAGGCTCATTATACTCAAATTTGGCTCCCTCCAAATACACTAAAGGATGCAGAATGGATACACAGTGCAAATATGCTTCCTGCTTTTTCTACAAACTGACCTTGCCACCCTAATAAGCTATCTCAATTGACATTTACCTTGAATACCATAGGAACTCCCTTAGCCTTACCAAAATGCTTTGGGACTGATTAGTGGTTGCTTCATCCATTAATGTGCCTATTTCATTATATGTTATTTATGTTTTTTTACATCTCTTTTACACCTACCATTTTCTTGAATTAGCATGCACATGTATTAATGTGGTGTAATCTGGTTATTGACTTCAATTTACTTCTTTCCCAGTGCCTCTTCTTCTTGTGGGATATGGATTTGGAGCTTCATTTGTTGCCCTTTTTGCTCAGTTGGGTGGTGGAATATATACAAAAGCAGCAGATGTTGGAGCTGATCTGGTTGGAAAGGTGGAGCAGGGAATACCTGAAGATGATCCTCGAAATCCTGCTGTCATTGCAGATTTGGTATCGAGCTTCTCCTTTTTGTTCATTTCTTTGTTTAAGAGCACTTGTGTTAACCAGAATGTTGCTTGTTGGTTTGCATTTAAATTGCTTTCTTGTCCATTTTTATTCTGTGGCTTGTCACTATTTAGTGTGGAATTTGTTGGATGTTTGAATTGAAAATAGTATGAAAATTGGTTAGTGCGATTATTCTCCTTTAAAGGTAGAATTTTCAATATTTTATCTTTGTTTTCTGTACATGTTACTTTTGTGATAAATGCTAGACAAGCTATTATGGTCAAGTCAATTTGCATTCCCAAGATGAAATTTGGCCTTCTTGTGCATGTAAAATCTTCTTACTGCTTCCTAGAAATTGCAAAAGGTTTTTTCACATGCCATCTTTCATGTGCAATTACTTCATTTCCTTTCAAATTTGGGGATAATTTATGGTACGATATGGGTTATGTTCCCAGTTTGACGGTAATGCTCAGCTAATTTCACTTGCATTTGTGCATTTTGTCATTGCAGAAATCTCTTATTTTCTTGAGTTTCTGCTCATGTTTGACCACCTCTTTTTGTCAATTGTGGTGATGATTCAGGCTTCTTAAGCACCAGATTAATTTAGGGATGCTTAATTATGTTTTGCTTCTCATTGTAATTGTCTGTTATCTTGTCTGTGGGCCTGTAATGATCCTGCTTCACTTGCAAACAAGTGAGGTTAATTCATTTCTCATAGGTACTAATCTTTATTCCAAATGGGCTGTCCTTGAACCTTAACTGGTCAGATGCTGATGTCATCTGAACTTTAGCAACCTTGAAGAACCCTTCTTTTTGTAGGACCTTGGAGGGCCCATAGTAGGATCCAACAGATAATAATCTGCTTCTTATGTAGATTTGTTTCATTGGTGCATTTTTCATGTCTTTGCCTTCTTTTTAAGGGAAAAGTGTATGTCCTTTCCATGACAAGAGTTTTCCCTCTCCTTCATTTGAAGGTTGGAGACAATGTTGGTGATTGTGCTGCTCGAGGTGCTGATCTGTTTGAAAGTATTGCAGCTGAAATCATCAGTGCTATGATACTGGGTGGAACAATGGCTCAACGTTGCAAGATTGAAGGCAAGTACCTTGGTCTTGATGTTTAAAGGAAGTGCCTTGCTTGATATAGGTTTCTTTCATGTAACATAGTTCATGTTCAAGAATGGAGAGAGATAGAGAGACTGTGTGTGTGTGTATGGGGTGAGTGTGGGGAGAGGAGGAAGGCCTGGTTTAGGTTGAAGATATCCATGTACTTCCTTCTCACAGTTCTTGCTATGTTATCCTTATGGTTTTTGAAATTGAAGTCCCTGATAATCTTCTGACCTTGAGCTTTGGAGTGATTTCTGTTGCAGTTAATTCTCCATGGCTAGTAGTGGATTACAATTTGTAGTGTTTTTCCGTTCACTGTCAATTGTCTGCTCTCCGAACAAGTTTATACTAACTTAAACTTTGTCCCATTGTTGAATGATACATCTGATTGTGCTTTGACCTTTGCCATAGATCCATTACTGCTTTTGTCTGTTTGTTTGTTTTCTATAGATTGATCCTTTCAAATATTGATTATGTTCACGCAGATCCATCTGGTTTCATCCTGTTTCCTCTTGTCATTCACTCTTTTGACCTGGTAATATCATCGGTTGGAATATTTTCAATAAGGGGGACACGTGACTCTGGAGTGAAGTCACCTGTCGAGGATCCAATGGCAATTCTTCAGAAAGGATACTCCATTACTATAATTTTAGCTGTTTTGACATTTGGCTTGGTAAGATTTCATCTACCGTCTGAAAATGTTGGCGTTCTTCATAACAGTTGATTGTGGCTGCTGTTTTACCTGTCTTTCTTTCTCAAGAATATTGTGATTGTCTCTCTCTAAAATTGATCAGATATTGGAAGCTTGCAATATTTTACTTACTGTTATTATTATTATTATTATTATTTTGTGTACTGATGCATGTTTTTGTTGGTGACTGTTTGAATTACCTTTACAGTCTACCCGTTGGCTACTTTACACCGAACAAGCACCTTCTGCTTGGATAAACTTTGCCTTATGTGGATTGGTTGGAATTATGACAGCTTATGTTTTTGTCTGGATCACCAAGTACTATACTGACTACAAGCATGAACCTGTTCGCACTCTAGCTCTGTCTAGCTCCACAGGGCATGGGACCAACATAATAGCAGGTGTCAGTTTGGGTCTGGAATCTACTGCTCTTCCTGTCATCGTCATTAGCATATCTATTGTCTCAGCTTTCTGGCTCGGCCAAACTTCGGGCCTAGTGGATGAAACTGGGAACCCAACTGGTGGGCTGTTTGGGACTGCTGTAGCAACAATGGGAATGCTCAGCACTGCTGCCTATGTTCTAACTATGGATATGTTTGGTCCAATAGCTGATAATGCTGGTGGCATAGTAGAGATGAGTCAGCAGGTAGCCATTCTACAACTGAATTTTTCAATAATTTTGGTTGAATCAAAAGGAACTTTGGTGATTTGTTTTTAACTTGATATAAAATGCTCTCACAGCCTGAAAGTGTTCGGGAGATCACCGATCTTCTTGATGCAGTTGGGAACACCACAAAAGCTACCACCAAGGGATTCGCCATTGGATCCGCGGCACTCGCATCCTTCCTTTTGTTCAGTGCTTATATGGATGAGGTGTCAGCATTTGCTCACGAATCTTTTAAGCAGGTAAGTGGACACTACTTTAATCTCTTCATCGTGTTTACATTCTCTAACTCACTGCTTTTTTATGTTAATCACCTTACAGGTTGATATTGCCATTCCAGAAGTTTTTGTTGGTGGGTTGTTGGGCTCTATGCTTATTTTCCTATTTAGTGCATGGGCATGTTCTGCAGTCGGCCGGACTGCTCAAGAGGTTGTCAATGAAGTAAGAAGACAGTTTATTGAGAGGCCAGGTATCATGGTGAGTATGATTCTCTATAGCATTTTTATGGTTTATCATGAATGTAGGTTTTAATTTTTAATTGATGCATGAAATTGTTTTAACATGTTTGCTACAGGACTATAAAGAGAAACCAGACTATGGTCGTTGTGTTGCCATTGTAGCATCTGCATCTCTGAGGGAGATGATAAAACCCGGTGCTTTGGCTATTGTATCACCTATAGCGGTTGGTGGGTTATCTGCTCTTTGTTCATTAGCCTTTTGTCATGCTCAAGAAAAAATTGTTGTTATTGTTGCTCTAGCAGTTATGGAACATCATGTTTTTGCATTCCAGTGGTGAAGATTGTCTCTAGATTCTATACCAATGGGGAGGTCAGAACATGTTAGGGTGTTGCTAATTAAGCTGCCACAATATAGTCAAAATAAAGAACTGACAATTAGGAGGTTTTTAGAACTCAAGTTTTGGTTAATGGGGCTGTGGAATGTGAATTTTTTCCGGCATTCTCTCACCCTCTCTTCTCTTCTGATTAAGTGCATATTTCTCCATTTCTTTCTATTCATTTTCTCAAATATTACTGTATCTAGCTAATGCATTATAGGATAACATACACTAATATCTAACTCGATTTTCCATACAATAGAAGTGTTTTTAAATGAACGGTTTGGTTATGCCATCCAGTAATTTCTTAAGCATCTATGCATTTGTACCTGTAAATGCTTATATCTGGCATAGACAGTTGTCTAAATGTCTCTAACCTTTTGTGATTGAGTGATCTTGCTATTTTCATTTCTTGTTTCGTTCGGTTATTTTGGGGCTTTCTCATCTTATGTTTATTTCCTTGCAGGCTTTCTGTTCCGGATTTTGGGATACTACACCGGACATCCTCTACTCGGGGCTAAAGTTGTGGCTGCAATGTTGATGTTTGCAACAGTTGCGGGTATACTCATGGCCCTTTTCCTGAACACAGCCGGTGGTGCCTGGGACAACGCAAAGAAGTATATAGAGACGGGTGCGCTTGGAGGCAAGGGAAGTGATGCCCACAAAGCTGCAGTAACCGGAGACACGTAAGTCCCATTCCTGCTTACTGGGGGGTTGTCAAATGAATTTCTTGGTCCTCGTTTGTGAATCCAAGGATCTATAGCGTCTGTTGGGTAATGTTTTCCAAAATGGTTTTAAAAAATATAGGTTCTATTTGTTAACTATTCTCAAAAATAGTTTTTTTGTTTTTAAAACAAAAAAAATAGGAAAATACATTTGACATTAGTTTTTGAAGACTTTAAAAAAATAATTATATAAATATGAAACACTATAGATAAAAATTATTTTTAAAAACATAGAAAACAAGTTAACATTCAAGTTCTCAAATAGATTTTTATTTTACAAAATATTAAAGAATATTTTTCAAAAACTATTTTTCAGAACTGTTTTCCCAAAAGTCAATAGATTTCGAGAACCATTCCTATGAGCAATTATTAATTGTAGAATTAGGAAACAAAATTCTATTAGGAAACCCAAATATAAATGGTAGTTTTTTCGACTTATTTTCCATGAAGTTACTATGCTTTCAGAACCAACTTTCAAAAACCTGTTTTTAGTAGAAAACCATTTTCAATAACAGTTTTCAAGCATTCCCTAATTATTGTATTTCCAAAAATTACATAATGCCCATTTTCTTTGGTGTGCAGTGTGGGAGACCCCTTCAAAGACACGGCCGGACCGTCCCTCCATGTCCTAATCAAAATGTTGGCAACCATCACTCTGGTCATGGCACCGGTCTTTCTGTGAGAAGAATTGAGGTTATATTTAAACTATTTTGGTAAATACCTATTGCTCTCTTCGAATCATATTGATATCTTCTTGCAAATATACAGAGATAGGTGGATGTAACTCAATTAGGGTGCCTGAATTTTCTTTCTTCTTTCTTTCTTTAACTTGAAATAAGAGATGTTCAATCGGCTGAGTCTAGTGTTCAATAGTTAGCTTTTATGAACATTCTTTTATAAATATGCTGCTAAATGTCCAGATTGATAGATCAGTAGATCAGTTTAAGCCCTTAAAAACGCCATGTCAGAGCAATCGTAAGAGCCGGGACAAGGTTGAATTTGGAACAGTGTATGGTTTTTGATCAAATCATCAAACCCAGTAATGTATTCTTTTCTGTTGATCATCACTCTCTGGAAGTTGCTTATTCTACAGGCATGAACACAAACTCATCTTTTTTTTGTTTTTTTTCTTTACCTGAAGAAGAATCATACTTGTACTGCATATTTTGAAGTTAGGAAGAGTGGTCTGCCATGCATGTTAGACCACTCATTAGAATGATAAAAGTAAGGCCTTATTAATATAAAGCCCAAACTCGTTAGAATGATTAGGGTTGATTTTTAATCCAAGTTGCTGCCCAATGCTTGCTTTCTTTTATCAATCTTATTTTCCTTAGCTCGGGTTTAATTCAAATTAATTACTAATCAAATTGCCCATCTTGATTCCATTTAGTAAAGTCAAAATTATAAAATTCACAAAATTTTTCTACCTTTGCACAAACTCTTTTTTGGTTTTTAAACGCCTATACAAAGATATGCCTAAAATGCCAGTCTGTTAAGAAATGCCATTCCTTGCTGAATAATAGATGAAGAAACCCTTATAATAAGAATATAGATATGGACGAATCAGTTTCTATGTACTTTTAATAATTTTATATATAATTATTAGAAAAAAATTAACAAAATCAATATTTAGGGGTTAAATTTAGACATAATATTTAGACAATAAAATTTAACTTAAAAAGAATTATATTTATTCACCCTAAAAAAAATTATATTTAGATAGTGCCAATTGAATTAGATTTTTTTTAGCTTAATAATTAAATAATTAAATTTAAGGTTTTTTTTTTTTTTTTTTTTTACTCAATTCAACTTTAAATGCGAAAAAAAAGAAAAGAAAAAAATTATAATAATAATATTAAAATTCTCACCTTATCCTAAATCCAAAGACCCCAATGTGAAGAGTTTTATAGAAGCCCCCCAAAACACTGCCTCTCTCGCCCAAAACCCTAAACCCTTCCTCTAGGGTTTCTGTGTTCATCTCCTCCATTTTCTGAGCATCAATGGAAAAACCACCAACTCATCGGCCATCCCTCCTCTCAACCACCGCCACGAACACAGAAGCGAAAGCTCCCAACCCCAAAAGAGCTCATCTCCCACTACGAATCCCAGGGCATGGAACCTCAAGAAGCCTCCCTCAAAGTCATTGACGACCTCCAAACCGCCCTCTTCCGAGTCATCTCCTCCGGCCGAGGCAAGAAGGACCGGTTCAAGATGGACGCGTCTCGAAAGCTCGACACCGCCAACGCCCGCCTCGCCATTCTCGAGATGAAGCTCGATTCTAAGCCTGGATACCCCCAAACCCTAGCCTTAGGTGTCGCTTCCGCCGGAATCGCCTCCGCGTTGCCTCACGTGTTTGGGGCTTTCTCTCAGATTTGGAGTTCTGTTAGGAGTGCCAGTAAGTGATTTTTTTTATTGTCAATTTTCAGTTTGGGAAGTGGAAGAGAGGAGTTTTGGTGACAGTGGATGTGGCGAGGGTTTATGGGCTCTGTTTGGTTTCTGAGAAAAATGCAGGAAAATGGAAGATGTCATTTGGGTATTTACTGTAATCCTATTTAAAAAAAAAAATCAGAAAGAATAAACCAAGCTGATTTGGAGTTCTGTTAGATCTGGGAGGAGTTTACAGTTTGGTTTTCGAGAAAATGCAGGAAAAGCGAGCACGTCTTTTTGATTTAGGCAGGAGGGAAAGAACTTTTAAATTGCTGATGTGGGCTTAATGAAATATTTGAGTTTTATTTTTTTATTTTTTTATTAATTTTATTGAAGCGTTATTAATTTATTAATACAATTAGAAATAAAATAAAATAAAAATATTCAATAACAGATCCGAATAGAATATTTTTTTTTACTAATTTTTACTTGAATAAAGCTTCAAAAAAGTTTTAGGCTGTGTTTGGGTTCTTAAAAATGGAAAAAGCATGTAATTATGTTTGGCATGGAAAATTTTTTAATTTTTTTCATCTTGGATTTATTATGAATAGAAAAATATCAAATATAATTAAATTAATTTGATACATATGTATAATTTAATAATTTTTTTTGGATGTGGAAAAATGATTTTCTTATACTTAGGTGAAAAATAAAAAAATATACCAAGAAAAAAGAAGGAAAATTCAAAATTGTTAAAAAAAAAAAAAACAATTCTACTTTGTTTAGTGAGAAAAGTTTGGAGAAATGCATTTATGAACGATTTAGTTTTATTTTCCATATATTTTTTATATAGATATTCAAATGGGAAGAAAATTTTAGGTTTTGCTTAGAAAGTATTTTTGAAAATAATTTTAAAATATAGTTTTTAATAATTTTTTTTTTAAAAAAATGTTTTATAACGTTTTGTTTCTAATCAATTTGCAAATACCCTTAAACTGTTTTCTATTTTAAAAAAATAATTTTTATATATAATATTTTATTTATCATATATATATATATATATATATATATATATATATATATATATATTTGTTCTTCAGAACGAAAAATAAAAAAATAAATTATTGTAAAATAAAAGAAAAAGGAGATAAAAAACAAATGAATAAATAAAGATATTAAAAAATAAAATAAAATATCTCTTTGTAATTTCCTATGTAAATTGAAACCTTTAATAAAAGATTATTTTGTTTTTTTTTACGTTCTAATTTTTTTTTTTTTTTTTTTTTTTATTCTCCTTTCATTTTATTATTTTATAATAAAAATATATTTAATAACTATTTTTAAAAGAATATTTTTAGTTATTTTTATTTATTTTTTAAAAATTATTTTAAAAAATAATTATACAAACATGAAGAATAATTAAAAATAAAGTATGACATATAACAATTATTTTTTAAACATATTTAAAAATATAAAAAATATTTTAATTTTCAAACAAACGTTTGTTTTATAAAATATTATAATACAATTTTTTTTAAAATAGTTTTTGAGAATAAATTTTTAAACTGTTGTATTTTGTAAAACAAAAATTTATTTAAAAACTTGGAATATTCTTAACATATTTTTTAAATGTATTTTAAAAATAACTTTTATATATCATGCTTTATTTTTAATCATTTTTTATATTTCTATAATTATTTTTTAAAATAGTTCTTAAAAATAATGAAAATAACTAAAAAAACATTATTTGAAAAAAATCTTATTATCTATTTTTAAGAACACATATCTGTTTTTTATTTTCTAATTATCAAACATATTTTCCTATTTTTTTGGGTCGGAGAATATAAAGTTATTTTCAAAAACATTTGCCATATAAGACCTAATGACCTTTAGGTATGGCTTGTAAACACACACCCTATTTGTGACCTAATTTTATGTGGGTATGAAATGTATCATGCATTTTGAATATCCAAATAATTGTAATTTTGGTTTTTTCAAATAAAATAAACTCAAATAAGTAGTTTCATGAAAATAACGTAATATTTGTTTGATATCATTCCAATGTTGCTCTATTAGAGTGGAATAATATCTTATTAATAAATTAATAGAAAAAGTGATGTCTAGGTGTATACAATCAAGGAGATAAATGAATACATTAATAGCACTAAGATATAATATTTTAAAACCAAGTAATTATTTGCAATTTTTATAAGGGTGAAATGAGTTTTTTTTTCATTTCAAGTAATTGAACAACTATTCAAGAACTTAAAATGATGTACTTTATCCATACGAAAACTCTTCAAAATTTTCTTAATGTATATTAATTAGCGTATTAAAAATTTATTTGAAAAATGCTTGATTTGTAAGCCTTGCAAGTCAAGACAAAATTTTGTTTTTTCAATATCTTCTATCTCAAATTCTTTTTTTAAATAATTTGTTATTCTTTTAAGTTTTTTAAGAGTTCCAACAAAATTTAAATCATCACGTATATTGCAATAATTACAAATTTAGTTTTTGATTTTTATTCCTTTATGAAAATGTATAGATATATAGGATTATTCACATACCCTTTTTTCATAGTTATTTGCTAAAACGATTCTACCACATGTATTCAAATTATTTTAATCCATACAAGGATCATTGTAACTTGATTAAATACGCGCTCAAAGTTTTCCATTATTTGTTTTAAGTAATTTAACCCGATCAAGGAATTATTTACTACAATAATTTTTAATTCTTCAAGAAATTATTTACTTAAGATATTTTAAATCAGAAATAAAAAAATTATCTTTGAAAATTAAAACTACTCGTCTTTTAATACTATGGACTTAAAATATCACCCCATACTTATATATTGTAATATTTTTATTATTATTAAGAATATTTTATAAAAAATAATTAAAATGTCTTAAATTTATCTTTTAAAATGATATATATATAAAATATATCCTCACAAATTATTTTTGACTAACTAAAATTTAAAACCATTTTCTAATAATAATAATAATATAATTACAAGTACTTGGACGCAAACCTTCTTGCCTTTTTGTGCGCACGTGGAATGAAAGGAGGATAAGAAGGTGGAGATTGCAGACTGAGAAGGCACTGCAGGAATTGGCAGAAGAGGGAGAAATATGGCGGTTGTAGGAAGTGGACTGCAACACATAGCCGTCTATGGCTATGGTTGTGGCCTTAATCGCAAGCCCCCTTCTCTCCTCACCTTTCGAATTCACTGCTCTTCTGATTCCAAGCCCACCCGTGGCTTTGGCCCTCAGCCTCCTCAACGGGACAACAAGGTACCGGTTTGTTATTGTTATTCTTTAATTAATGTTTGCCCACAAAGGAAAAGTGAAGCAATAATTGCCAGAGATTCAATCTTTTTGTTCATTTCCTTTGTCTTCTTCCTGCATTTTCTCGTCAACCAAACAGAGCCTCCCCAACTCTATTAATCGTTCAAAGTATGTTGGGTGGTCTAGTTAGTTGTGGGTTTGAGTTTGTTTCTTGATTTTTTTGGAATATCCAGATAAGCGATACTTGAAAGGAGGAGAAGTTTTTCTTTCCTTTTAATTTTGGTTACATTTTCTCACCAACCAAACAAAGCCCAACTTTATTCATGGTCCGAATTCTATTGGATGAGGTAGCTAGTTGTGATTGTGGTATTTTTTGAATTCATTTCTTGATTTATTGAATTCCCGGATAGCAAAGTCACTGCTTCAAAGGAGAAGTTCTCGATTTCCTTTTATCTTTTCTTGTATTCTCTCATCAACCAAATAGAGCCCAACTCTCCTAATGGTCCAAATTCTGTTTGAATGATGTCGTTAGTAGTGGATTTGGAGTTGTTTTGAATCTATTTCTTGATTTTTTGATATGGGCAAAGTCACCACTTTTAAGCAGGAGAAGTTTTCCATTTGATTTTATCTTTCTTGCATTTTCTCACCAACCAAACAGAGCCCAGTTATACCAATTGTCCAAATTTTGTTGAGTAATGTAATTATTTTTGGCTGTGGTGTTGTTTTGAATTCATTTCTTGATTTTTTTGAACGCCCAGATGAGCAAATCCACTACTTCAAAGGAGGGCAAGGGTGGGGTGTTGCAACAAAGGTATCCAAAATGGGAACTTCAGTTTATTCTCTTGCTGATTTATATTTTTTTTGGCCCTTTTGCATTTATGTGTATGCATGTTTGAAATTTTCTGCATATTTCCATGATCTCTTGTTTGAATAATTGACCTGAAGATTGATTCTTTTTTTGGTTCACCATCTAGTATTTACCAAGATGCGGTTGTTTTTCGGAAAATTTTGCATCAACATGTGTGACACCTGTTGAGTAATGTATCTAGAGAACAAAATAAAGCAAGAAAACTGATGTCCAAAACTAAAGCAAGACAACTGATGTTCAAGCTTAATGAAAATTCGATGAAAATAGCCCATGAAAATATATTTGATATGTGACATTGGGAGTGCTAATGAGACATCATATTAACAAGATGCCCTTTGTCGATTTTTACTTGCTATAAATTATTTTGTAGTTTATTTCCTTCTTTGGAGGCCAAAAAATGGACAAAGAGCGTCCTTTGGGCATTGAAATCCTAAATAACTAGCAAGGCTTTATTGTATCTTGTTGTTAAGTTCTACTCATGTTGCAGAAGGATTTTCCTTTTCCTTTTTCCTTTTCTTTCTTGATATATTTGCTTAGTTGGGTGTTCTAAAAGGTCACTTGCACTTTTATGATGTAATTCTTTTATTGTGATTGTAGTACTTTCAATCATTGATGTCAATCGATGCAGGAAATCTACATCTAAACAATCTGGCTCTGTACCGACTCGTAAGTGGATTAGTTTTTGACTTCTAATTTTGTGATAGGTCATTTTTTTTCCTTATTTACTTTTTGCAAGCTAAATACACTGATTCATCTCTCCTTAGATGGAATAGACTGGTGAGTTATGAAATCTACCCCTATACTGCTATATGGTTCAGCTAGACTTTAAGTGTGTACTGTATCAAAAAATTAGCCAAAACTTGGTTTAAGTAGTTGTTTTGGATTGCATACAAATGGTTAAGTTTATGTATCATCTTTTAGTTGTGCTCCTGTATTACTACCAATGTGCTTAGATGTCCCAACATAGACATTTGGAATTTATAAAAATGCTGTTGCCTTAGGATTGTGTTTAAATATTAATCATGTTCAGTCTGGTAAAGGTGTGTTTTATGTAGCTCTCAGTTTGGATGTCTGCCTACTGTTATCCTAATTCATACTGTAAATCTGGCCAGTTGTGATTTCTTCCTAATTGATTACATTCTCAAAAGTTCTCCCCCATCAAGCTAACTGTCTATATGAGTAAGGGAAAGATGAATCATCCAGTATACCTGCTTCTGGAACCATCTCGTGTCAATGATGGGATTCCTGTCCTCTTCATGAACTGTTTATTCTGATCAACAGGTGGATTAGTTTAGCATTGGGTTTTCATTCTCTGTATGTCCGTATCCTTTTCTTTTCCCATATGGGGTGGGGGGAAGGTTTGTTCTGATTTTCTGCAGGTCAGTTTGTTGGTTACTTAGCCTTGCCCAAACTAGGATTTTATACTGCAATCTGTCCTGTTTCAGATGTCTGAGATAGATGATGCTTAACCTAAATTTAATAACTTCAGTTATTTGCCTGAATGAATTGATCTATGGGAATTATCGTGTAGCTGTTCAAAGCTTTCCTAGCAACCATAGGCTTCTAAGACTGATGTGTAGCATACACTTGATATGAAACTGGCCATCATCTTGAATTAGTTTCTTGCCCCTATGGTGCTATACTGTGGAATTTCATGGCCTAGTACAGTCCACTGCCATGTGTTTTCCATAAATAAGCATGTTACCATGCCCTGTTTGACCTATTTCCACAACCATTTTTTATTTGATCTTCTAGGTGCTGCCTTTTGTATTCTTTTGTATGTTTCTCTTGCAAAATCTCTAACATGTCATTTTTCTTGTAGAGGCACCTGGTCTAAGTTCTCGATCTGGTGGAAAATCAAATGATGCTGCCATAGATCTTGAGTTTGAGGAACGGCTGGAAGTAGTTAGAAGGTGCATGGCTCAGATTCTTTCAATAGAGGAAATGCATATTAGAAAACAATTCTATGAAATATTATGTAAATCACTACTAATTTCCATATAGCTGCTCTATATGTTGTTTTGTTGAGTTTTTTACTATATTATGTTGTAAGGTGTTCTTCTCATCTTACTAGTCTGTCCTTAGCATTGTTCACACATACCTGCACATAAACAGGCATATATTTTTATGTACTTATGCATGTATTTGCATATTTATGTATGATCAGTGCATGAATAAGTGGGTCAAATAAGTGACCCTTTTCTTTCCTAGCTTTTTTGGTAATATTAGTTACCATGTTGACCATATACTAGCACTGCTATAGGGTGAGTCTTTTGTAAATTTAGGGCTGTTTGTTACCAATTTCTATTGAGATTAGCCCGACTGGCCACCATATGCATTTTGTAAGTTAATATGTACATATTTTACATGCTTTATGTCTGATCATTTCAAGTTTATTGAAATAAAATTGAAAATTGATATAAGAATTGTGTAACATTGTTGATTTATGAATTTCTTTTGAAGACGAAAAATGGGAGTGTTTTGTCATTGCTGGGTTTTATATCATTAGACTTCTTTCAGGTGAAATGAATCTTTGGAAGTAGAGATTTGTAAGTTGTTTTAAATAGTTTGAGAACTAATCAATGCCATATTCAATAAACTAAAATTGGTTGGTAGTCATAATGCATGTATACAACTATGATGATACTTCGATTATGCATGCAAATCTTTTTCAGTCGTATGCTCCACCTGCACTCCAGAGATGCAAGAAATCTGGTCATTTGTAAAGGTTACTTTCATCAATTAGAATGGTATCTCAAAGCCATAATTTGCTTCTTGAGAAATTTGACCTTTAGTCGGTAGATTCTGGAGTCAGTTGAAGTATGCATTTCTCATCATTATAATAGTTTGTTGTGCATCCTAAGTGCTTAGTTGGGTTCACATGGCTAAGGGAAGCCTAATGTTATTCCAAGAAGAAGCTTTTCAGGTTCATCAAGTGATTTGGAAAGCAGACTAAGAGGATGGATCCATCACCATGACTCTTAATCCTTCTATTTGCTTCTCAGGACTGCGCTTGAGCAGAAAAAAACAGATGAAAAGAAAGAATATGGAGCAATTGATTATGACACACCAGTTGAATCAGAAGAGAAAACAATTGGACTTGGTACAAAGGTGGAAATTCTGCAGTTGTCTGATGCATATTCTGACCCAAAATGCATGTCTATGATCCATTTATACAAAGATTACTAATTGAAACTTTGGAATGAAACAGATTGGAGTTGGAGTAGCTGTTGTGGTATTTGGATTACTTTTTGCTCTTGGAGACTTTCTTCCCTCTGGAAGGTATGGCTGTACATAAAAGGTTTTCCCTCTTGTCCCATCTGTAGGATCAGTATTGCATTCTTTTAGTGAGAAGTGAGAAACCACAAACAAAAAACAAATTGTGCTTCTCTGTCCCTCACATGGTTATATGAATAGCAGTCACTGATGAGCAAGCTGTAATGATTCAACCCCGTCTGTTGCAAAAGCTTTCTGCCCTATTAACATTAAAGGCAAAATACCAAAGAATGGGAAAAAAATTTCAGTCCAATATATAGATATAATTCCATTACCCTCCCACTATCAATTTTCATGAGCTTAAGAACATTCTTGTACTGTCTAGAGACCTAAGATGCTATGTAGCATGCTTTTTTTAGATCAGGAGCCACCCTTTGATGCACTGCATTTGTAAGTTGCTAGATATATATATATATATGCTTTTTTACTTTTTCAAGGAAAAAAAATTTATGATTCGTTGATCTTTGATTTGGCCTTCTTTTTACAGTGATAGTCCTAGTGAGGAAGCTACTGTGGTCAGTAAGAAACTGTCAGAAGAAGAAAAAGCAACTCTTCAGGTAACACTGTTGGAAACAGCCTATGAAGTGTTTTCCTTTTTAGGTTTAAAATTCTCAGCATTTATAACTATCAAGGTTTCAATATGTTGTATGTTATGGAGTGTTACTCCTATCATTCCTGAGCAGTTTTGTAGTTCCTTTTCTACTCCCGTCCCTTAGCCTTGTCTCTTTCTGTATGAAGCAAACTCAGAATCAACAATTTTCTAAAAAGAAGAGATGTTTTCCTTTTAGGTCAAATGGGTCAGTGGACAAAGGTTGCCTTCTTCTTTAAGGATAGGTGAAATACATATACACTTACTAAAAAAGAAAGCTCCAGATTCCTGATAGAGTCACACATAGGAAAATGGCCCAAGAAAACAACCAAAAAAGGACAGAAGGTTTTATGCAAGGTGAAGGGCTGGCATGGCTAAACTTAAACAATCCAAATGGTGGGTGCTGTGTGGATGTCAAATGGACAGGTCATAAGTTAAAACTTTTATTGGAGGATTTTTTTTTTTCTTTCAGATGTTGTTTTGATTGCAAACGACTGCGTTGACCCAAGGAGATTGCCTGGGTATTAATGGAATGGTTGGCAAATTGGATTTTAAGAAGCCTACAAAGATTTAGGAGCTTCTTTGTTATGCATGTGGCACGACAGCTTTTTGGAAGAGATAGGTAGGATGGGCTGTGGATAGTTTAATTTTTGTGGCTAAAAAAATAACAGTTGTGAAAAATAATCATTTATTTTTATTGGAACAAATTTAAGAAGTACACAACCAACAAGTAAGGAAACTTTCTGTGAATTTTTGGAAAATTTGAATTGGCATCTTTATCACTTTCTACAGTTTGTCCTTGTAAATTTTCTAAGAGGAAAGTAAGAAAATTTGAATGATGGCTTGTAGGTTCTCTGGTTCATATAGAAAGTGCTGATACTTATATGTGGGCTGTGTCTTTGTCCATGCCTTTGCTAAGTGCAGACCATGCTCAAGTGGATATCTGCTCATGTTTGTGTTTAACTACTGCTTCCATGTTATGTATTTTTGTCACATCATGTTATATTTTGACTTCTTTAGTGATGATCAGTTTTCTTCTTTTCATGTCTTGGGGGAATAATGGAATATAATTTTTACACCGTTAATTCATAATTTGTGGCAGGCTAGGCTGCAACAATACGAGGCAACACTTAGCAGCTCCCCAAAAGATCAAACTTCTCTTGAAGTGAGTCATGATGTGTTAGTGTACACTTTTTACAACCTGAATTTGACATCTATTTATTGAAGTTTGTTTTTTGGGTATAGCATTTCCTTATTGGTGGGATATTTGAAGGTAGATATATATCAAATACGATGGCTTCATGTTCTTAGAAACTTGTAAATGGGGGATCATTTTCAATAACTACAAAAAATTGTTTCAAGCTGTAACCGAGGCCTTACTTGGATTGATTTTTGAGAAGCCAAAAGCTCTTTTTCAAGCTTTTAGCTAGAGCTTATGTACCTGTTTGGATAATTTTGTTAAAAGAGTTTGTGACTTAAAAAAGAGTTTAATATCGAAGCTTGAAAATTCTTACTTTTCGTAGAAGTTCTATTTTGGCTTATGCAATAAGCTATTTTATGTTGAATGAAACTTTTATTATACCAAGTTTGCCATGTAAAAATTATGGCTTTGGAATTGACTTCAACTTCTAGCTAAAGCCAAAAACAAAAATACTATCCTAAACCGGGCCCTTATTAGATTTACATTCACACAACTAAACTCATAACCAAGGGATTTGGGATTAGCTTTATCTAAAATTGACCGTTTTGACTGAACCAATATTCTGGGTTCAGATGGTTGATTTGAGTTGGATTTTGGCACTCTACTTCTAATTGTAGTTAACTGCAACGATGAAAAGGAACTAATAAGCTAGGATAGAACTAATCATTGCTAGAAATTGCACATTCTGCATCCTAACCTTATCATGGTTTGCTTAATTTTTTATTTTCAATCCTAGCCATTGCAGTTAAGCATCATCTGTAAAGATCAATAACAATTTCTATTTGAGAAAAAAAAAGAACAAATAGGTTAAGATTGAAGTATTATTTTGGTATGGATATGGTTATTATGTTGCTCCTTTTAGGTTTTTCTCTTTTTGATCATTCTCTGCTCATATTTAGCTGCACCTCTTGAGACTAGTGATTGAATTTTAGAGTGTTTGTGGAGGCAAATCTTATTTCTTATGTTAAGTTGTGTCAATTGCCCCTGATTATATAATATATACTGCTTCAGAAAATGTATGCATTTTTTATTTTGCGCTGTGGATGTTTTGTGTCTTCTTTACCATCTATTCTGCTGTGCCAACTAATTTAACTTTATACCTGAGGTTTGACAGGGAGCTGCAGTAACCTTAGTAGAATTAGGAGAGTATACCCGGGCTGCCTCACTGCTTGAGGACTTTGTAAAGGTTTGTCCTTCGCTGATTTAGCATGCATTGGATATATGATGAACTCCATGTACCATATGCTGCTTATATCAAGATGTTCAGGAATTTCTTGAGTCAATTTTTATTTGATTGATGTATAACAATCCTACAGGAGAAGCCAAATGATCCTGAAGCTTTCCGTCTACTTGGAGAAGTAAAATTTGCACTGAAGGATTATGAAGGCAGTGCTGCCGCATATAGGAGTTCTGCTAAGGTCTGTCTTCGTACATGTTACCACTTACCTGTTAACAATTGCTGTTTTGAACCATTGTCCATATCATGCTTGTTTATGGTTTGGACACACCTATATGTGTCTAATTGTATTTGCTTCTGATTTTTTATATTTTTTATTTTTATTCTCATTAGTCTATATAGAAGAGAACATATGACATTGACAGTCATTCGAAACACATTTGTTTAGAGATTACAGGAAAGTGTTCAATGGTTACAAAACAGGAGAGAGAGAGAGTGTGTCACTGGTGCTGTCATCTACCATCCTTTTATTACCTACAGCTGTCTGAAATTGATTTTGAAGCTCTGTGGTTCACTGATGCTGTCATCTACTGTCCTTTTATTCCTACAGGTGTCTGAAACTGTTGATTTTGAAGTTCTGCGTGGTCTTACCAATGCATTGCTTGCTGCTAAGAAACCAGATGAGGTTTGTAATCAGACTAGTGGATAAAATTTTGTATGAATCTGCTCAACTAATCAGTAATCAAAATCTTTCTTAATTGAGGTACTTGTTACTGTCCTTTGATTCTAGATGCTACAATATTGTGACTAATATAGAGTTTTTTTAAGTTAATCGAATTCTTAGTTATCTACCTTCTCTTGGTTTTGGACTTTACCATGCTTTTTTTGCTTTCATTTGTGAGATATTTCTCCAGGCTTATGATTCAAGTGGTATAGTATCGAATTATTTATTTGTAAAGATTTACAATATTATTTGTTTTAAAACTGGTACTGATTAAGTGAGTCTGCATGTATCATGCTTTTCTATGCTCATTTTTAAGAAATTAACAGTTTAACAATAAATTCGTATCTTTGATGTTGTTTCTAAACTTATTCATGGTTCAAATTTTACAGCCTGCAAATTTAGCATCTTTGGAATTAATTAAATCTTTCCTTTTTCTTTCCTCTCTATGCAGGCAGTTCAAGTCTTACTGGCTTCCCGTGAACGTCTGAATAAAGAAAAATCCAGCAATCTCAATATCAAGTCTGACAGTGGTACTAAGGAGACAGAATCACAGGAGGTGGACCCTGTTCAAGTGAGTCATAATTTCTTAGTAATGAGATGGATGAAAGCATCATGAAGTAAGAGATAGATGAATAATGGCATAACATCATTGCCATAATAATGAGGCATTTATCACCCTATGCTGTTTGGACACTCATATCCTGATTTGTTATTTTATCACTACAACAAGACCTAAATTTTTGTTAATTACCACAATTTTTTTTTTGTGCTTTTGTTTTTTGCCATTAGTTTATTACATTTCATAATCTTTTGGCACAAAGTTTATTTTGTAGGCAACAATCAACAAAAATCTAGATTAAGTGAACATCAAAGGCGAAATTAAATATTACATTCCAAAAGACGAACAGAAGAGAACAAAAATAATTATGAACATCCCTCTAATTCAGGGGAGCCAGACTGTCAAACAGAGAACAATCATTTCTATCTTTGGAATAGAATCCAACATGATCAGTCAGCTGTTTATCTAGTTATCCATTTCATAGTATTTGTCTGTGAGTCAGTCAAGGGCACACCAAGGGGACTTATGCATGGCTACTCTGAAAAATGTGACACCACAGTGTGTATGCAGATTTTAGATTCTGTGTCCAACATTTAGTTCATGATACAGTAGTCTAAGTCATTTAGGTATGGGGGGAAGGGAAAGGGAAAAAACAAAAAGGATGAAAAGTTTATTCTGATAGATTTACTTTGAACTTCATTAAATGTGTGCTTTTTTTTAAGAAACTTGAGGAAATTTAAGAATGGAACTTACTTTTACTCTCCCACTTATGATGTAACATTTCTATCAGGTAGTTTTATCTTCTTGACATGAATGACATTCTTTATTCAATCACAATTGTCATGTCATCTAGTTGGTAACCACTAGGTGGAAAACAAAGGACAATGATTTATAAAGCATCTCCACTTGCAAATTGCTTCAGGGCCCATTTGAATTCACTTTTTAAGACATGTTTTTTTGTTTTTAAAAGTAAAAAAGGCATACCTGTCGGAGAAAATGTATTAGGTGCATGTAAGTTTCTTGAAAGCAAAATGGGAAATAAGGACAAGAAAAGGAAAAGCAGAAGTTCCCTTAATATGAGATGACATGTTCAGGTTGAGTTGCTTCTTGGCACATAAGACTATTCTTTTTTCAGCCCTTCACTATCTAGTTTTCTTCATATGAGATGTTATTTTCAGGTTGAATTGCTTCTTGGAAAAGCTTACTCAGATTGGGGCCATATTAGTGATGCTGTATCTGTTTATGATCAACTCATCTCCAGTCACCCTGAGGACTTCCGGGGTTACTTAGCAAAGGTGCTCTTCATAACTTTCTGAATAATTTAGATGAAATTCTGTCCCTTCAAATTTAAGGTGAAAGGCAATCCAAAGCGAAATCCGCATGTATTACTAATATAGACTAGTGCCTGCTATAATATCTAAATTCTACTAAAAAGCATAACTTGGAGCCAGATACTCCAAACCCTCATCCTATTCTCCTGCATCACAACCATTTTTGTTTAAAACTAGGCATTATGATAATACTGTCTATTGTTTATTTACTGGAAAAGGAATGGTTTGTAATCAACTGAAAGTGCAGAAGATATATATGTTACATGCAAGTTGGTTAGTTTACTTGTGGGCTGATTTTGGTTTCAACGAGAGAATGAAATGATTGAAGTTGCACTAGCTAGAAGGGAGAACCATGTTTTCTGTAGTATGAAACAAGGATTTAAGTGACCTAAGTGATAAAAAAATCCAGTTGTGTTAAATACGTGAAGATTTTTGCACAAGTAGAGCTTTAGACCTAATTAGCTTGATATATTGTTGGCTTACCAATACTAAATAGGTTAAACTTTTAGGTTGAATTTGTAACTTAACATGGCATCAAAGGCTTGGATTACGGGTTTTAGGTTGAGAGTTTGAACCTCACTGATGTTTATTTTTTCCATATATTGAGCCCACATGCAAGCCTAAGGCAGGCTGCCTAAGCTTTGATCCAAATTAGCTTGATAGTTGATATACGTTATTGGCCCACCATAACCTAATAGCTCAAGTTTTATTTTCTGATGCTTCTGCAGGGAATTATTTTGAAAGAAAATGGCAACATTGGAGATGCAGAGAGGATGTTCATACAGGTGAGTATATGAATGTCTTTCATCCACATGGCCCCATGCTCATGCACAAAGATATACCCACAGTTCATAACATTTATCCACATACGAAACAGGACTAGTTATGATTTCTTCTTCTTGTTGTGGCATGCAGGCACGGTTCTTTGCACCAGAGAAAGCCAAGTCATTTGTGGACCGTTATGCAAGGAAATGATCACTGATTCACATGGCTTCTCTATCCTAAGATGGGCAACTTCAAACCCTTTCAAAGCCCCCTCCTGGTTTAGCCGAACAGTCCATGGCCTGTACAATATTAAAGGATTCACATTACAATGGTGTGGAGGGTGATGGAATTAGAAAAACAGCTTCAAAGGAAGGCCAGACTGGAGTTTAAACCGTTACCGAGTAAGTCACATGACTAATTTTCTTCCCTGCATGTTTGATTCAACTCGAGCTTTCCCGGATTAAATTAGATTAACCTATGCAAAAAATAAGTGTGAAATCTTGGCACATCCTTTCGCTATCATGTTTGATATTGAAGAACCATCCCTTCTCTCTATCCATCGACAGTTTGAGTATATATATATATCAAAGTTGAACAACCTGTGGATCTCTCTCTCTCTCTCTCTCTCTCTTTATATATACACTACCTAGATTGAAAACACTAGTTGGAGTACATAAATATATGGTTGAAGCTACAATTTGTTTGGAGTAGGGACAAAAGCTAAAGTCCAAGCCATGCATAGAATGCCACTTGGCTGCAAAGGGTAGCCAGAGATACCATAAAATTCCTAAAAGTAGCTTGGACCAAGCTTTGGTCACAAGCCAACAAATATCAGAAAACTACATCCGAAGCAAAGTACAATGGAGGCAGCTAATATGTCATATTTTAAAATCATACATTTTGTAACCATTATCGGCGCATTACTCATATGTCTACTTACGATCATTTTTATAATTATATTAGAATCTCTAATCTCCAAGCTTGAAGCATCTTGGTATTGATGTGTAGAATTTCTCATATTCTAATAGGATATTATTGCATATTAGTATATTTATGTGGCAAATATAAATTGCGTAAACCTCCTTCTAGCTATCACTAACAACTAGTTTTTTGTTTACATTGTTTAATAGACAACAAATGGATTGGCAGAGTCCTGTACTTTTCAGGTGGCTGCCTTTTTTGACTTACTTTCTTTTGAACAAGAATTATCATCATTTAATATTAATTTTGTGGGTTTTGATGCATCTTGGCATCTTTGCTTGTAAAAAATTAATCCAAATACTTTCACAATCAATATTATGAATATGATAGTGATGGAATTAGTTAATCCATTTGCATCTCTAAATATATATCAATATATGATCAACTCATGCTCCCCGAGAATTGACAAATAGAGATAATTTTAATATATGAAAGTTTAACTAAATATATAAAATAAATTTCACGTAAGTTGAAATAGGGTTTGCATGAAAAACTTTATGTTGAACTTTTGTTAAAGTTAGAAATGTTTCTATTAAAATAACTCAAACCTTCGAGTCTTGGCTCAAGCGAAAGGTTTATACGAGGTTCTAGTTCAAATTCTAATGAAAAACGAACTATTTGTAGATACTTCATAAATTTTGATAGAACATCATTCTATCACCAATCTCTACTCAATTTCTTAAAGTCTTCAACATCCTTGAAAGCATGATTAATTTTTTCACAAGCAATAAATATAATTATCATCTTTTCTAATTATCAAACCTATCCAAGTACTTCTATCTACTTTTCATGAAATTGTGCAATATTTAATCATTTCAACGACTCCCTTTAATTTTTTTATTTTTTTATTTGGAAAACCTAGCATTATTCTTGTTTTAAAATTGGATTATAATTAGTGAAGACAAACCCTAGAAATTAAGAACCCAAAGAATTCAAAGGAGATAATGGTCTCAATGAAATGTATGGTTGGCATTCAAGGTGGACATTATTTCAACCAATCATCATGTTTGAGGATGCCCACATCCTCAAAAACATAAAAATATAGATTATGAGGACAATAATATTATTATTTAGTCAACTTTCATCATAATTTGAGATGGACAAAATCGTTTAGGTTGAAATTTTGCATGCACTTTTCCACCTAACTTCATAAAATAAATAAATTATAATCATGCTTTTAACCCCATCATCAATCTCTTACTTTTTTTCAAATAATTTCATGGTCATGGTTACTAACATTCTTTAAACACAATCATTTTTCTCCAGACCACCCATAGTGTTACATCCACCTCCCTACCCTAGCTAATAGCCTCCGAGTTTGGAGGAAAAGAAAAGAAAATCCTCTAAGTTACAAACCCTAATTCTACAACTGATGAAAATGGAAGAAGACCCTAGCTGATCACCATGCATGCATCAAAGCAACCCTAGAGAATTACAAACCATACATCAAGCCTTGTGCATCAGATGTGTGAACTGGTCATGACAAGTATTAATGTTGTAGGCGTAGCTACTCGTCTTGCATGAAGAATCAAAACCCACATCGGAAAACATCTTCAAGAACTCATCCAGCTCCAAGCTCCCAAACTTCTTCTCATCTTTCTCAAGGAACTCCAGCACTTTCCTGAAGAACCCTACTTCACAAGGCACCACTATCCCTCCACTGAACTTGAATCCATGCTCCTCCTCAGCTCTCTTCAAAAGGGTCACAAACACCGGAAGATTCACATACCTAGTTGGGACCAAGAACCTCTCCCTCTCCGATCCAACGTAGACGGCAAGGAAGCCAGAGGGAGTGCGAGGAATAGAAGCCCCCCTATCGGTGTCGATCTCACTGTCAGTATCAGTGTCAGTGTCATCTGGAGAGGGTGCATGTCTGAGCTTCATGCTCATTGCCTTCCACTTCTTCATCACCTGTTTCAGCCTCACAATTTGATTGATCTTCAGGGAGGTTGCCATGAAAGTTGCAGAGAGAAAAAAGGTTGTTGGGTTCACTAAAGGTTGAAGAAAGAAACACAAGATATCTATATATAAATAGGAAGATTCTCCAACTTGGAGTGCAACCACTAAAAGCAACCAATCGAATTTTACTTGTAATCTAAGGATTTTTGGGTAAACATTTCAGACATGGTCTCATACTTTTCAACTAAATTTAATCATATCCTCCTGAAAAAGGAAACCCTTTCTGACATTAAAAGACGACACAAAAATTTGATTTTTATTAATTAAATTAAAATCTTAAAATTATCAAAATTATTTTTGTTTTTACTAAAAACACTTTTAAAAATAGAGTTTTATATTTACTTCTATTTCTTTAACCACCAAAAATAAAAATCAAATGGTATCCCAAATAGGATTATAATAGATTCATGACATGAAGCTAATTAAACTAATCTATAGAGGAAAGGGATACCATGACTGGGTCTTCAAGCTTTGAGTGAAAAGTCACTTTCATCATTCATTCATGTAGGCCTACAATCTTTTGTTGTTTGTCTCTTTGCTCTCAGTAATTGTTCTTCTCCATATTCATGAATTTTCCTTTTTCTTTTTTAGAATTTTCAAGATGAAACAAGCAAGGGACAAAACATGAAGAAGATTGAAGAAGAGTACTGAAAAATTCAAGGTGCCGTACACTGCAGTTCTGTATACAGTTTGGGACAATAAAGGATCCATGTTTGGGGCCAAAGAAAAAATAAATAAATAAATAAATAAAAGAGAGTACATTGTAAGATTGGATTCTATGGGCCAAGGTGGTATCCTTGATTAAAGGTAATCTTTCTTCACTTTTGCATTGCATGATTGTGTACTTTTGACAAAGTTGTCAATCTTATTGATTCAAATTAAAGAAATGATATATTAAAGCACCACAAGTCTTATTAATCAAACATTATCATTATCTTTTGGTCATGTCATGGAAATAGAAATCCAACGGTGTAAAATTCATCTTAATCTTTGTGGTCACTTTATTAAATTGTTTTAAGTTTTTTATACATAACTTTGGTTAATTCGAAGTCTCGGGTTTTTATCATCCATATATTCTTTACAAACAGGCATGGGATGTTTATGAGTGATTGCATTTGACATCGTTTTTATTCAAAGTATTCTTAATAAAAATGTTTTATTTTAAAGTATTTTTAACAAAATCACATATTAAGTGTTTCTCTCGATAAATGGTTTTTCAATAATATAAATAATTTTAAAAATATTTATTAAATTTTATCAAACACTTAATTTTTCTTTAAAAATGCTTTTTAGATTAAAAATATCAAAAAAAATTATTCTTATTTTTAATAAAAATATACAATAAAATTAGTTTTTTCTACTTTCTCCTACTAAAAGTAAAAGGTAAAAGTCTAAGAAAACACAATTTTATTTATTAAATGTTCCAAAGATTCATATTTTTTTAAAAAATAAAAATATATAAAAATATTTACCCATAATTTTTACACTACTAAAAAAATAACTTGTAAAGAATATGTTTTCGTTCTCAATTTGGCTTCTGTGTCTCAATTTCTTAGATATTTTGTGCAGGGTCAGCAATTGATTAAATTATTATTATTATTATTTTGGAAAGAATAAAATAATAACCTCATATGGAACTTTTTTTTGAATAAATAAATAAATAAATAAATTCATGGACGTGGAAGTGTATGAAGGTTAATCAACACATGATAACCGCATGTTTTGATCAGCTATCTTGGTCCAGGTATTTTGGAAGGCAACTTTGTATTATTGGAATCTACAAGTTTCAAATATCCATATGACATCAGATAATGTTGTCACTTCTTTTGTGTTATTGTGTGGCTTTGATTCTAATATCCACTTGGAAAAGGACTTGGCCCAGTTCTAAGCCCAAGTTTTCATCATGCTCTGAAATTTATGTGGCCCAAATGGCCCATTAGCAAAGTTGAACCTTCAGTTTCATCCATGTATGTAAACTTTTCAATCTGTCAGGGATAACATCTAAAAGTAAGAGTCCATTTGATAGTAATTTTAAGAAGCACTTTTAGTCCAAAAAGTGTTTTTATAAAAAATCTAAGTGTTTGACAAATTTTAGGAAAACACTTTTAAAAATTTGATAAATCACTTATAATGTTGAAAAATTACTTGTAGTGTTTTTATGAAGAAACCTTCTTTCCTCCAACGACCACAAGAGACTTCTTGGTTTCAACGATTGTCACTGTCAAAGACTTGAGCCTGTCTGCGCCTCTAGGACGCCGCCATTTGCTAAGATGTGCTTCCACATCATGAGCTTTAGTGCACAAGTCGTGAAATCCCTTGAAGGTTTGGGGCAAGAGTGTCGACGACAAGTCGTGTCTGAAGTTGTTCATGTACATCTTGAGGAGCTCTTGCTAAGTAAACTCCTGGGGAGAGGCAAAAGTAAAACACTTAATAGTGATTCTTCTAAAAACACTTTAAAAAAAAAAATATTTTTACTAAAAATACTTCAAGTAAAAACATTATTAAACACATTTATAAAACAATTTTTAAGGGATCCGAGAACTATTAATAATGGCCTCACATTTTTTAACATGATTTATTTGTGTTTTTCCAAAAAAATTAAAACTTATGTTTTTCCTCTAATGCATGAAGGGATTTATTTAATTAATTTTTTAAAAATACTAGCATTATTTTTTTAATAAAAATATTATAAAATTACGATTCTCAAATAGAAAATTCAATCTACTTTTTTCTATTATTAAACATAAAAGTTAAGCACATTCTAATAAATCTTAAATATTTTTTTTTCTAAATCAATTTTATATATATCACTATTTCATTACCTAACAACTTAAGTTTTGTCCTGTAGTCGATAATACATCCAAAAGACAGTAGCCAATGACAACTAGATTGGCCACAGGCTGGTTTCATTGTACCAAATTTGATATCTTCAAAGATGATGGAAAAACATAGATTAGTTATCTTGTAACCACACCATAGTAATCATCTCCCATACCTCAAATCTTAAATAATTGGCCTCTTTAGTAATCATCTTTAGCCAGTTTTATAATCTCTACACAACAAAAAACTACAAACTAAAAGAAAAAACAAATGTTGAAAACCCTTAACTAAGATTACACCCCTTGCAAACTGATCAGACTCCCAAGAAAAATTGGTTCTAACTGGCTTTAGTCTAATCCAAATTCCTTTAAATATGATCAAATCATCGGTGGGATTTATGGAACTCCATTAGAAGCATTATTACAGAACAAAACTGGCCATTTTTTTGGTGCAACTGCGGCGAAATTTAGGGCATCAGAAGCCAAAATTAGTTGGACAACACAACATCTCTGTAGTCTAATTTCCTATATATATTATTCCATACAAGTTAAACCCCACAAAGATAACTGCCATGCTCTTCGAGATATTCGTTCTTCTTTGGTATTTATGAACCCTAATGCTATCCAAAGCAAGCTTTGTGTTATTATATTCAATCTTTTCTTTCACTTAAATAATCCTCCTTTCTGTATTGGATGGTTTGTAGGAAAAATTCCCAATAGTTAAATTTGTTTTTTGTGTTGGTTCATACGTACGTAGCTAGCTAGGTATTAAACATTCTTGGGGTTCTGTGAATAATTTTCAATCAGTTTCAAGGGTTTTGGTCAATACATTTCTCTCAGTTTGTCACTTGTAAACAAGACCTAGACAACAAATTAATGGAGGGAAGAGGAGATGATGATCACCCACATGGAGCTTCAATCAAAGTTTTTGACTTGGGACAATTGAAAGAGGGTACACAAAGCCATACGGCTACGTGACAGTTGATCTAATTAACTACTGCATGTTTTAGATATTTATATTAATCGGGATTAGTTTCATTTTTAATATGATTTAAACATGGAGTTGCATGTGAGTTTAAGCTCCAAAACTAACTTGTATATTTTAGCTTCATTGGTGGTGCAGGATCACAAGGATTTGCTTAATCTTAAAGAAAAATTAATGAGGCTGCATTGTAATACGTTGTTACATGCCTTTCCTGTAAGCAAGCTCCATGTTCAAAAACATAGGTAGATTCATGAAAATAAATAATCTAATAACCTTGATGGAGATTAATTACTACCGATAGCCTTCATAAATTGTGAGATCCCATGTCAATTAGAAGAAAAAGTTTTTGATAGAGTACGTGGATCGACTTCTTTTAAATGTATAGATGCGTTTTAAGTAATTTGAGGTTCTTAGTTTAAAGTTAATCCTTAATGCAATTTGAAATTTGAATGGGCATTCTAACTAGTCCTATTTGAGAAATTGATGATGAAATCCTATATCGACTAGGTGAAAAAATACCATTAGATGACACATGACTTTTGACATTAGATAAAAACCATGAAAACTCACATCATCTAGGGAAAAAATTCTCTCGTTTTAACTAGGTCCGTTTTAATCATGCAGACACGTAGAATGTCTTGGCTTTAGGTCATTATGTAAACATTGCATAAAAATTTCAATGAACAATATTGATCAATATTCATTTAAGCCCTAATAAGTTTTACCAAAGAAGCAAAGATACATAAAGCAAAGTATTAGTAAGTACATAATGTGATAAGATCATAGTTGCTCACTTGCAGTACTTCCTAATCAATCCATAATCTAAAATTAGCAAGGAAGAATCTAAGCATAAGAAAGATAATGGGCTCAGAAATTTGTGTTTGAAAATTGATGAAAACCAGTTTCTGCATGTGGTTTTCCTAATATAACAATGTTGTTATGTACCAAAGTTGTAGATGTATTTCTTCTTGGCCAATTTATTATTACAAATTGAAATTTAAATTACTAATTGGGTAGGACAATCAACCATATGTAGTTGATTAAAAATACTAAGTACTAATGTTAAGTACTTCAGTACTTTATCATAATCTATAAATGGCTGCTTATTAATAGCTGTGTGACTAAAACAATGGTGGGGAAAGGCAATAATGGAGATTTGCAGGAAGACAAAAGGATTCCAAGCTGATGCAGCACTATCTAAGGGGGCATGTGACCACATAATGAGAAGAAAAATATTATGAATCACATTTTTCGGATCCGGACATGATGATTTCATTAATGCATTAAGCATTCAATTAAAGTCTATTTGATATTGATTTTAGAGAATTTAAAAGAAAAATTAATACTAAAAAATTTTATTTTTCAAATATTTAAAAAAATATTTTGTAAAATTATTGTCAAACAAATTCTTAATATACAATGACTAGATAGAGTTCTTGAGGAAAAATCATGTCCTCGGGTGCATTTGAAAGGTTGGAATAGAGATTAATGAGAATGAGAATTAATCCATTGCATTCCATAGAGATGGAAGATACATCAAATACTTGTATCATATATGGTTCATTGATTTGAACTGATCACTCTAAAGTGAAGTACCCTACTTTATTCAAACTCAAGTATTACTCTGTTCTCTCTTCCTCGTACACTGCCTTCACAAAATCAAGCAAAAAGAAAGGAAAAAAAAAGATATATATATGAAAATATTATATGTGAAATCTGATCTGATCTGATCTGATCTTCTCATCTTCTGTTCACCTACACATTTGAAGATGGTGAGAAGGTGTGAGCTCACAATCTGAGGGTGAGCAACAACCAATCATCTCCTTCTCTGCATTCAATCCAAACTCATGCAGGAAGAACACGTCTCTCTTCTCTTCCACCACCTTCAAGATCCTCTCAAACACAGCCACTTCACATGGGATCTTGAGCACACCCTCCTGCTGAAACCCGAATTCTTCTTCGGCTTCCCTCAGCAGAACCCCAAATGCTTGGTGACCCAGGTACGCGGTTGGGATGATGAACCTCTTCAGCTCCTTCCCCACGCACACGGCCAGAAACCCTTTTGGGACGACCTCGGTAGAAAGCATTGAACTAGTGTCTGTGAAGGAGAGAGTCTTCTTGAGGAACTTGATGCTCTTGCTGCCATTGTTGGAGGAGGAGGAAGTAGAGCTGTGGCTGCCATTTTTGTTGCTGTTTTTTGGTGCATTTGCAAGCTTTTTCCACTTCTTGAGGATCTGCTGAAGCCTAACAATCTCACTGATCTTGTTAGACTTCTTTGAATCCATGAAGTAGAGCTTCTGATCAGCAAGTAAACTAAACCAAAAAAATGTTTCTTTGTTTTCTGGCTCTGTGGGTGTGGGTGTGGAATCCCAAATGGGGTGAGGGAGCAGAGATTTTAAAGTTGTGGGTTGCTTTGGATTCTCATTTTTTTATTCATTTCTCTTCTGTTATGGAGGATTATAATATGAAATATTATTTACAGTCGGTTGATGGTGCAACTGCCACAAGAATCAAAACCCATCAAGGGTTTTGTCTACATATATGAATTGAGGACTGGGGAAGGTAGTTTCCAGATTTCTTTTTGAAGTTTGCTTCCATCTCTCTTGGTTTCTGTATTCCTTAATTCTACTGCTGCACTGATCTCTCTCTCTGAACATGATCTCTCATAACCTTATTTATTGCACTGGCTTCTAATGCAAGTTCCCACCATTGGTTTTTGGACTCCTCTCACTTTGGCTTGTTTATGGCAAGAAAAAAAAAAAAAAAAACCCTGTGAAGTAAAGTTTGTACCTAACAGTTTAAGCCTGAATTTTTTGCTAGATTACTTAGAATGCATTTGACAGTGATTATACAAAGTATTTTTAATATTTTTAATATTTGAATGATGAAAATTTTCAAGTGTTATAAAAGTTAGAAACACTTCTTAAAATCACTATTGAACGCACTTGTAAAATCTTTGTAGATAGTTTTAATACATATATACATATATAAAACGAAATACCTTTTATTGTAAGTATGAAGTATTAAGGCTATAACTTAAATCAATCCGATAAACAGTAGTCCCAATGTATGAAACAGTGTGAGGCTCTTAGATCAATCCTATAAACATTTGTCTCAATTATGTATGAAATAGAGAAGGCCCTGGTCAAAAGGGGAAGAAATTATTCTCTATCAATCATCATAAATTAATTAATAAATTGATGGTTAAACCTTGTGGTTGGACTAATAGTTTAACATGATATTTTCTTTTCTTTTTTATTTTATTTTATATATGCATAAAATCTAAAAATGTTATCCATGGCCATGATACAAGATGTAATGATATAAGATTGGAAATTTTCCTGACATTATAAAATTAAATAGTATTATATGTTGAACTACCAATTTTTTTTTAAGGCTTCAAACCATTTTTCATAAAAATTTAAGCTTGTAAAATTTTGATTCAATATGCATAACATATTGCTTAACACCTTTCCTCACGTGCGATCTCATACCTATGTGTGAAAAAATATCATAGAATTACAAATTAGGAGAGAGAAATATTAAAGAATTGCAAAGGGGGAAAACAAAAACAAATAGAGGAAACAAACATGTAAATTACACAAGGGTAACTCGAATACATAACTACGGCCAAATCAAGTTCTGATACCATGCTGAACTACTCAAAATTTCCAAAAGTTTAACCTCGAGGGATTTGGGTTATATGGATATCATGGTCCTTATTAGGTTTTAACTTTTTGATAAATTGATTATTAATTTTTAACTTATGATTGAGTGAATAATGCTATATACTCCACTTAAGTATAAGCTACAAATATTTTTAATTTTAAAAAATAGAATGGAGTGTCATGATGATATGATGAATTGGAGACAGGTGCAACTGCCTCAACAGTCAAAACCCAGAATTGTGTGTGTTTTTCAACTAGTTTTGTTTATTGGATTTGAGGAGCTTAGAAGATGGGGGAAGCCCACAAATTTCCATGTGAAAATACCCATTTCTTTATGGAGAGAAATAATTTAAAAAATAAAAATAAAAAACAATAAGCTCACAAGTCACAAGTTCACACATCAGCACAATGAAACAACACATCAATGGCCTTTTCTCCTTTTTAATAACTAACTTCTCTTTCTTTTATAATTTGACCAACTCTGAAATGATTAGTTATCACTAAGTTCTGCTTTGGATATTCATTCAATCAATTCACATCATATATTATTTAAATGATTTTGATTTTAAAAAACTTTATAATATAAATATTGTTCGTTAAGTAACATCATATACATATTGAATTTAAATCGTACATATTTTAAGTATTTAAGAAAATTAAGAGTTCAACGTATTCATCACGTAATTTACATGTTTATTTCTTCCATTTATTTCTCCGTCCCTTCCCAATTTATAATTCTTTGATATCAATTTACAATAATTTATAATTTTATGGCATCTCGGACCACACTTGATAAATGTTGCATATTTCAATGTAATTTGACTAATGATGGTTTTTGGTCCTTCCAAGGGAAAACCATGTGTTGGATTCACATCTTGGAAGTTGAAATGGACTCCAAAAACAAATCAATAAACAAAGTGGATGTAGCAAATATGGAATTAAAATGATGATCACTTGCCAATTTGAATTAAAATATTGGATCATAATGGAACCCCATTGTTTGGTCAAAGGTCAAAAGAAATTGGACAATAGTACAATTTGATTTAACATGTTCTTAATTAAAATTTTCCATTTTTAATAATTACTTATTTAATAGTTAGATGATTGCTAGGCCCATCTTCTCTATTATCATATGTGGGAATTTATTCTAATTATTTATTCTATTATAAATAAATTAAATTTAAATTAAATTAAATTTAAAAAAAAATAAAAAGAAGTAATCCCTCTCTCATTCACATGTCTTTGGACAACAAATAATAGTTGGGGTTATTCCCATGGGCACGTGACTTGCAACAAAGCTCAAGTTACATCTAAAAGGACATATTTGGAATACTAGAATGAATAATAAGAATATAAATTTTATTTTATTTCTTATTTATTAATATTTATTAAATTATTTTTTAGATGTAACGTATAAACAAAATTTTCTTTTAATTCTTCTCTTATACATGTTATCATAATTCATCATCTTTATTTTTATTTTTAATTGGTAAATATTTATCATAATTGGTAAATATTTAATCAAAACTAACGATTTTACCATAGTTTTGAGTGCAAATAGTAAAAAAATTATTCTTAAAAATAATTTTTATTTATCGAAATAATTTTTTATTCCTTTTGAAAGAACAATTAAACTATGACAAAGTCTGAAAATCGATACTAAACCGACTAAGACTTCCTAAATCCTAAACCCTAACCCTAGATAAAAAGACTTTTTCAGACAAATACAAGAGAGAAAACTCCAAGAGAATCTAGGATCAACAAATAAAACAACACAAGCATTACATCTGCAATCAATTCGCAAGCTAGCAGCATCATGTCATTTTCATATTACGATATTATTGTATCTACGAAGAGATAAACCCATATAATAAACAACCTCTATATAGAGCAAAAGAATTGAGGGAGCTGGGCGGTGGTGGGGTTAGGTTTCCTTGAATGCTGCTACAAAAATGGAAGATGAAGCTGAAAAAGCAGTGTAGAGTGCAGTGTTGTGTAGTGTTTGGTTTTGGTATCAAGAAGCAGGTGAAGTGAATATAGATGGTTCAACTGCAGCAGAATAATGAAGTTAGGGTGGCTCTGACTCAATGCCATAACTCCCTTTGTAACTCCCAAAACGCCTACACTCTATGATTGGAAAAATATCAAATTTGACAAAAGTTTCACGAGTCCTGTCATATGCCCCAGGTGCCAATCACCAAAGGATCGAGGTGGGGTTCAATCATTCAATCTAAGAGGGGAAATTTCTAGAGATGGTATCTTGAAATGATAGTATACTTCATCTGTTACAAGCATACGGTAAAATATAGACTGAATGAAGGTATAAATATATGAGATTAAAGTACAAAATAATGGAATCGAACCTGGGTACAAAACAATAATATCTGAAGTATAAAAGTAACACAACCCAACCCGAGTAGTCCTGTTTTTCGATATATATCAAATCAGTACTGTAGATAACCCTATTTAGATGCATTGTATGTGATAAGGTAATAAAGTTGTAAGAAAATGTTGTTACGAAGAAAATGTGGTCATGATACAGGCCAACTCAAGCCCTACTTATCTCATAATAATAATACATAGCTCTCTCTTCCATCAATACCAATCTAAAGCTACAACACCTCACCAACTTCATTAAAGAATAGAATGAGAAAGATCATGACCGTCAGCTATACTTTAATGTTGCTTTTGTATTTGAGAATTTGGTATCGGAGATTGGGATGGTGTGGGGCTCGTTTGATATGGTTCCAAACCACCCGCCTATATTGGGTTTGAGGGAGTGGGTTCCTGGGATTCAAGGCATGGCATAAATGTCGAGTTTTTGCACATCTTTTAGCCTATAAAAAGGGCTAGAATTGTTTCATCTCTTTGAAGATGATCAGCATCTCAACAAAGGCTGCAATTCAGGTCGGACTGGACAAGATTTGAATAGGTTAGGATCAAGCTTATCTACTTAAAAATGTTAGGATTAATGTCAATTGAAGGTCTAGGCAACTCATCAAAACTCAAACCTGGACATTATTTATTTATTTTAAATTATATTATTTTGTTTTATTAAAATATAAAAAACATAGAAACAATAAGAAAGAACTAACTTTTCTTAATTTTTAATTATATTAGACTACGAGCTTATTACTTTTTAAATTATTAAAATATTGGAAACCTAAATTCTCCATAAGTTTGATGTGGATTAGAAATTCCCAACTGGGTCAAACTGGATTTGATGCAGGTTGGACATATTGATAGGCAGGTTTAACACGGGGATTACCTTTTAACCTGCCCATGTTGCAACCCTGCCCTATCAATAGAGAATTTGTACCTTATATATATACAATAAGGATATAAAAATGTATCAGTGAAAGATTAAAATGTGGGAAAATTCTAGGATATTGAATTGATACCTATTGAATATGCAGTCTGAACTATTGGAAATGTATCATGAAATCTAGATTGTTTGATAAGGGTACAAATATATGGAATCAAGGCACAGACAAATGACATAAGCTACAAAAGAATGAGATCAAAGTACAAAGTAATGAAACTGAATTAAAATACAAAGCAATGAGACCTAAAATGTATATATGACACAATCTGATTAGTCCCACTTTTCAGGATGTACCGAATTGATATTTTATAACACGAGAATTTGAAGATAGCACTAGTTTGCAAGAAGATGCCACAAATCAATTGAGATTACATTACATCATCAAAGTAGCTCCATTTGAGGACAACCAGCAAAAATCAACCAAATTCAGGCAATTATTATAGTGCATATTATAAGGCTGAAGTAAAAGAGATACATTGAAGGCCTAGGGAGGACAGCAAGGGTTAAAAGAGAATGGAGATGGAGAACCAAGACATAACAATAAATATAGCATTACAAAAATATTCAAGCAACTAAGCAGAAAACAGGTGAGGGGATTTGGTTGCTTTTTCCAAATCCGGGCAATATCAACAAGCCACTAAATTATTTGCAGAATTAATCCCTCTCTTAATCTCTACCTACTTGGTCCTGTTCCCAGCTTAAAGCCTACCATTGACTATCCTTCCCTTTACGAAATCAAGAACAAAAACAAAGAAAAACAAAAGAGAAGAAAAGGAGTAAAAATTCATCTATAAAATGTGCATATTTACATCAATAGTATTAATGTACAGAGTTTTTTTACTCAAATTTAGAGGCAAAATTGACACTGATCAAAGGGTAATTCCCAAGGGCTAGAAACTGCTGTAGAAGACACCAAAATGAAAATATCCTAATTCACAAAAAGATAGTGATCCAGATGGTTTAATCTCAACTATGGTTTATGGGAGTAGTATAAGACCATAAAAGGGTAGCAGTAAGTTACCATGTGGCTTGCAGGAAAGTCGGCAACACTTTCTCTTGCAGTTCATTGAAAGTTATAAGATCCTCATGCAGCTTCATCTGGATCTTGAATCAAAATTTTAAACAATTTCATGCTTCATCCCAGTTCTGTGCTCATTGTCACGGTGTTGAAGAATCTTGAATCAAAACTTTAAATAATTTCATGCTTCATCCCCAGTTCTGTGCTTCTTGTCACGGTGTTGACGAATTTGGCCCTGCTTTGCTGGAGGTATAAAGAAGTGAAATAAGAACATTAGATGTGTGGAACATCCACAAGAAAATGCAGATTCGACTTGGAAACAAAGCGACACAAGACTACAAACAATTAACATATTGATTGACGTTGGTTCGGTTTGATGCAAGCCTGTTCAGACCTTACGCCCAATTGATTATTAAAAGTTATTTAAAACCAATTTAGGTTTGAGGTCTAAAATACATTTAAACTATGTTTGGTTCACAAAAAGTTTGAGGAAAAGAACTTAGAGAGAAAAAATAAAATGAAAGAAAAAGGAGATTCTCTTGTTTGGTCATCCATAGAAAATTTGAAGGAAAAATAAATAAATTGTTGAGGAATCCACTTTCCCCAAACTTTCTTGACCTCTTTCAAAGGAAAATACCAGAAAATATTTTAACATTTTCCTTAATACTTCCCCTCTTTTTTTCCAACCTCATTTCCATATCATCCAAACATAGCAAAATGATTTTCCTATTGTACTTTTTTTTTTTCCTTTTTGTACTATTTTCTAAGAACCAAACATCCCATTAAAATTTCTAACCCAAAATATAATGGATGCATTTAAAATTAATTTGAAGATAATCTAACAACAACGAATTACTTAATAAGGTCCACAAAGAATGAATACAAAAAACCCATTTAACATCAAATAATTATAAATTACTAGAGATATTGGTTTGGTTCAAATTTTATCAGTTAGAAGACAAAGAAATCGAAAACTGAACTGACTAAGTCAGTTTCCACAATTCTCAAACCAAAAGAAGCATCATGGTCATTGAACATAAAACCAATTTGGTCAGTTTTGTTTGGGTTGAATCGGTCATGTCAGTTTTTTGGTTTTCACTTGCACCCCTACCCCATATACCCAGAAAATCAATGAATTCTGAAAAGAAGAGTAAGACCCCTTCATAGCATCTCCTCTTGACCAAAAGAAAAAGGCTTCAAGTGGTCTTTGAATGCTTGAACTCTAACTACTCAAGCCCTTCCTAAGTCTTTAAGTTAATCACTTTCCATAAGCACCAAAAGAAGTACAAGGGAGACGTCATAGCATATTTTTTTGGTTGGAGACAAAAAATGGGGTTTTTTTAGTTAAGTCCTCTTAGTCCTTGGCAAGTAGGAGAGCAGAGCTTTTCCCTCATAGCATAGTTTGGATCTCTTTGGCTCCTATAAGAGCTAGTTTCTTTGCTTGGGAAGCAACTTGGGCTAAGATATTGACTCAGGAAGAGGGGATGGAGGATGCCTAACAGATGCTACATGTGCAAGGCAGAAGAAGAGACGGGTGATCATATTCTCTTGCACTATCCAAAATCTCGCATGTTGTGGCAGCTGGTTTTTGCTGTTTATAATGTATAGTGGATGATGCACTCTTCAATGAGAAGGGTGCTCCTGAGTTGGAGTGGCTCCTTAGTCGGAAAAAAAAAAAAAAGGAAAAAGGCTTGGAAAGTTGCTCATGTATGCCTTTTTTGGTCCATTTGGAGGGAGAGGAATAGGAGAGCCTTTGAAAATTGTGAAAGTTTGGATGAAGCATTTAAAAGTTCTTTTTCTTTTTTACCTATTTTGGGATTGGATTAGATTGTACATTGGAGATGGAACTATATCATTATTAGAATTTGTGGATTGGCTAGGTTCCCTGTAGGGTGCGGTTGTTTTTTGTGTATTCACCCCTTATGGTTTTTGTTGCTTTGTATACATCGTGTATACTTTTTTAATACAATTTCCATTTACCTATAAAAAAAAAAAGGTACAAGGGAGACATCCTCCATAACTGTTTTGTGTTTCTTTCCTACAAACCTACCATGTCAACCAGGCAAGAGTTTAACCATGAAGGAAGAAGCCACATCATACCAAAAGGAAAGAACAATAAATATCAGTGTACTTGCCTACTCACAAAGAATGAGGATCAGATAAGCAGTTTCCTTCTGTTTGCACAACATCTGTTCACTAGTGACCTCCTTCTAGTCATTTTCTGATCGAAATAAGATCTCCCATTATGCAGCCTCTTACATAAAGAAGCACACTTTAGAAGGAGCAACTGAAGCCTAAAGTCCTTAGTGGGAAAGAGATAGGATTCCCTGAACATAACAAAAGATAAGAAGACTTACGAGAGGAAAGACCCCTCTTGGCTGCTGCTCACACCAACTAATCACAATTCTACCTAGTAGTACAGGGGTGGAGAAGCTGCAAAACAATAAAAAGCAAAACCTATAAAGGTCAGCCCCCAATCCTGAAAGCTCCATCTAAATCTACTCAACCAGTTACCAGGGTTTCCCCTTCCTTTCACCAACAAATCTGCAACCCATGCATCTTTGTGCACAGGTAAAACATAAAGATAAGGAAAATGACCCATCAACACTACTTCCACACACAACACATCATGCTAAAGTATGGTGCTGCTCCCATTGCATAACTTAAGGCTAGTTCTAGCAAGGAAATATTCCCATATACAGCTAATGGCTTTCCAAAGACCAGTATCACAGATCTCCTCCCCGTCCTAGAGCAGCAAACCTACCCCCTCCACCTCCCTGAACTTTCTCATGACAAAGGTTGTTCTGCTCCACAGAAAACCTCCAATACCATTTTCCAAAGAAGACTTTCATTAAGCTGAGAGATTTTTGCACTGCACCTCACCTTTAGCTTTCAGTGAGTGGATGGAAGTCCAGTTAACCAACTGAACTGAGGTGTAGAGTACAGGAAACTAAGATAAGGAATATCTAATCAAATGATGTATTTCACAGTTTTACCCTAGTTATAACATGATTAATATTTCAAGAAGTTTCTTTTCAGGAAGATGGTGGGTTCAAAAGATGCAAGTGCGTGTGTGTGTGTGCATTTTTTCCCTGTCACCAAGGGTAGGAAACTTTGCTCTAGTTAGATTAATATAGCCATTGTAATCTTCATGTTCATTCTATTTTCTTATACATATATATGATACCCTTTAAAATCAACGGCCTGCTTGAAAGCAGACAGCACAATGTCCTAAGAGATAGGGGATTAAAGCATCCCCATGCTGTGCTGCGGTCAAGAAGTAAAATCAGAGGAATGATTAGGATCCAATGTACTCAAGTTTTTCATGCACTAAAAATGGAATCACATTGCAAATAAAATAGGCCCAAGGGCATCAAAGACCACACCTTCTTGTCAGTGAAAGATAAAGATAAGAGCACAGGAAGTAAGGAAGACTTGAGCATAGAGAGCTCATAATCTCCACATCTCTTAAATTAAGAAGAAAGATGAAATTCCAGAAGGCTGGCAGGGAATAAGAGTCTAGCATCAGAGATATGGGAGAATTTTTTTTTTTTTTTTATAGACAAAGAGAGAAATAGATTAAAAAACGCCTAAACAGGGGGCGCTCCCTACATACACAGGCAGTATACAAAGAAAGCCAAACCCAAGGCCAAAAACCTAGAGAAGAAAAAGCTAAACAACAAGCCCATCACCCGGAAAATTCAGAAAGGTGAGATGGTCCAAAACCAGATTCTGTTGAGACCACTCAAAGAGAGACCGAAAAAAGAGGTCCCTCAAGCTCGTATTTGACATCTCTTCCTCTTGGAACGTTCTTCGGTTTCGCTCTCCCCAAATGCACCAAAAAAGACATATAAGCGCCAATCTCCAAACTGCACACCTCTTCTTCCCTAGGCCCTTAATTTTCCATTTTAGAAGCATATTTCTCACTGAAGCTGGGAACACCCACATCACCCCAAAAGTAGACAGCAGTAAAGTCCAAAGCTCCCTTGTCTTACCACAATGAATAAGGATGTGATCCGCCGATTCCTCATTCTCTTTACAAAGAATACATCTATTAACCATAGACCAACCCCTCCTCATTAACATATCAACAGGAGAAATTTTACCCCAAACTGCTTTCCAAGCAAAAAAACGAGTTCTAGAAGGGGCATGTGAACCCTAACCTCTTTGGCTGGAAAAAAGGGCTATTTTCATCCTTTGAAGACCTATAATAGGATTTAACACTAAACTTTCCCCTCCTCTCAATCTTCCAAACTAAAGAATCCTCCCCTTCTCAAACCTATTCAGAAAACGAGTCACCTCCTCCAATTCCCAATCTTGAAAGGATCTTCTAAAGTGCACCTCCCAACCCCCGCCACCACCTCCTTGTCTCCCCCAAAGATCAGCCACTACAACAGAATTATGCATTGCAATTCTAAACAGCAAAGGGAAAAGATCCTTCAGCTTAGAATCTCCTACCCAAATGTCCCACCAAAATCTAGTGCGTCTACCATTACCAATACGAATACTAGTTCTAAGAAAGAACTCCTCCCAACCCTTTCTAATGTCCTTCCAAAGGCCCATCCCATAACAGTAAACAACCCACTTCCAAAAATCCAACTGGACCCTGTTATCCTCGCAAAAAAGAAGAGTGTCATCTTTCTAAGGTTGGGAGAATTTGTAAACCTGAAAATCCAAAAAAAAGGTTGGGAATAAAAACCAATGAGGTTGATCATCCCACCACGCTTCCTCCCAAAAACAAATTTTTGTTCTATCACCTGCCAAATAATGAATCTGAGGAGAAAACAGGACACATCCTCATAACTAGCCAGCATGACCAAATAAAAGGGGAAATTTTACACTTCACTGCCTTTCTAGTAGTGCTCTCCTAGGAACTGCTTCAAAGTTTAGTCCTTAAGCTCAACTGCCTAACATGTAGCATTTACTATTCAGTATTAGATTCTTTATTTGGAGAGAAGGAAACATTCCCAAGATCTTCAACCAGGCTCTCATTATAATATGCAGCAAATTATCAGGAAGATACTGCAGTATAGAAAACCAAGGTAGTCCCTCAACACCAGAAAAGAAGACAACTACAATTTTTCTTTACCTCCCTCCCTCCCTAAAAGCCAACCTTGTTCTTTAAAATGATTGCCCCCAATTTGTTTTTAATTTATGGAATTGCCTCCAATTCTCTTCTAATTCAAACCAGAATGGTGCTTGAAATGTTCAGGTTTTAACTGTGGATACTATCAATCAGAGCCGGTATGTGAATTGCTTTCAATGTTGATCTGTTTGAAGAGAAGCCTTGTATAAATTCTAAAATGCAAATATTTACCTCAATACTGCAGAATGATTTCAGACTACACAATTGAGGGGAATGATTCTACAATGTACAAATGAACCTACTGAATGAGCACCTCTTATGGAAATTGCATTAAGAAATCAAATTTTAAAATTCAACATTTTTGTTTAAGTTCCATAAAATTTGACTACTCATCAACAAATAGGATATAATTATCAAAAACTAAGGCAGGAAAAAGCTACTTCTAAACAAGGCAATCAAATTTAACACCTGACCATAAAAAGGCCCAAGAACCAAATAAATGATTCCATAAACAAATCCAGTCTGCAAAACAACCATGCTACTGCCAACTAAAACATTTAACAAGAGTAATAAGAAGACCACTTTGCAAAGCATTGTATTTTCCTCACTAGAAAAAGGTTTTTCAATAGTCAACGACAACAACAAAGAAAGGAGCTCACCTTTTCTTGGCTTAGGCAGTTTGATGTCACAACCTGCATTTAGTGCAGGGGAAAGAGACCTTTTAGCAGGAGCTGGCTTCAATGAGGCTGCAGACTTCTTTGAAGGTATAAGAGCAGAAGAAAGAAGAGCATCAACAGCCTCACGTTGTTGTTTCCTTTTTGAAATCACATCTTTGGCAGTGTCAACTTCCTTAAGTGTCCTACGTCTATCACTCGCATCTTTTTCTTCAAGGATACTACCAGCAGAGCATGTTGATGCTTCCATACTCTTCCGATTTCCCCCATGATCAAAAGATTCTGAAGTTCCTTTCAACACTTGAGGTTTCAAAATTTTATTGCCATCACTCATTTCTTGTTCAGACTGATCTGCATTAGTTTGTGAAATTTCTTGTGTACATTTCCCCTTACCTAAATGAGTACTCCTCAAGTGAAGCTGCCTTTCCCTACTTTCTTTACTTCTACCATCCCCATCAGTATTGTTTCCCATGGTTGAAGATTTCACATCCTTGGAGGTACTACTATCCCGTTGTGCAACAACTGAAGATGGAAATTTCTTCTTTGCTGAAAAATCACATTGGTCACTGGCTCTTCTCTTGTTACTTTGGACATCTTCCTTCCTTGCTGAAAGGTCACGTTCATCTCCAGCTTTTCTCTTGTTAATTTGTGATTGACTGCTGACAGAATTCTCTTTCCTTTCACAGACTTCCTTAGCATTGTTCTCATTTTGTCTGGCACGCTTGCTACTGATGTCAGTTTTACCATGCCTTGATTGTCTTGAACTATAATCAGAATTTTCTGAACTAGGGTTTTTTAAAGCTTTCTTAAACATGGACTGGTAAGGCATTTTAGCTGATATAACCAAATTTCTTTCTTTAGCATCCTTAACGAGAGCAGCCCAGTTACAGTTTGTCTGTAATGTTCTTGCATTACCCAAAATCCACAGGGAGAGCTTGGCCCTTGTCAAAGCAACATTCATCCGTCTTACATCAGCAACAAACCCTATGCTGCTTGAGTTGATCCCAGATGCTGCAGAGCATGGACCTGCTGCTCTAACTGTAGAAAGCACTAGAATATCAACCTCCCGACCTTGAAAACCATCCACAGTATTGAAATCCATATCGGATGTAATAGAAGATCCAAAAGCACTTGAAAACCGTGAACGTAAAAGCGAAAGTTGACACTTATATGGAGTTATGATGCCAATTCTCCCACCAACAAATTCAGATGGATGCCTATACAAAGAATATAAAATCCAAAATTAAAAGCAATAAACTAGATAAATCACGATAATTAAGGGGGGGAAAGAAAGAAAGAGTAGGTATACCTCTTCCTGAAAAGCCTTAGTACTTCAACCGCAGCATCAGCCTCACGCTCATTACAGAGGGAGAATGTACCAGAGTTCTTACCATGAGACTCCTGACCATCAACAACATCAAAGAATACATAGGGTCCAAGACCTTCAGTCTCATGAAAAGGTGCTAATTTGGTAGACATATTTTCCCCATTTAGCAACTTGCTATCATAAAAATGCAAAGAAGGAAAACGACATATCTCCGGGTGCATCCTATACTGCCAAATGGTAAAACAACTTGTAAGTTGTAAGTATTAAAGCATCTGGAGTGAAGTAGAACTTCCAGGGAACAGCCTCTACAAAAATTTAAAAGGAATAAAGCAACATGAAATGGAGCAAAACATAAGGTGAACAAAAACTGAGCAAATGACATCTAACACAAAAACAGACACAAGAAACGCATATGACAAGAACCAATAGACACAAAAACACCAACACAATAAATCCAGATTATGTAGAACACTGCTATAGAAAAAACACAAAAATCTGCATTATTTTAAAGGCTATTGAGGCTTATGCCTTAAGGCAAGACTCTGTTAATTAGCCTTGAGGCTATAGCCTTAGGTAGGGTAATTGAGGCTTACGTCTCACCCTGTCAAGGCTTATAGCTTTCACACTATAGCCTCAAGGCTCTTGAGGCTTAAGCCTCAAATATCCAAAGGGTTTTCATCCTTTGTGAGCTTTTGGAATATATTTTATAAGAGGCTTTAGTCTCAATATTGAGTGAATTTTAATGGCTTCTATTATCATCTATGCTTTTGTGAGCTTTTGACATAGAATTCATGAGTTTTGTGTTCGGTCCTAACTTGGTTAACTTTTTACGAAATAAGGACTTGGTGCTTTTGATTAACCTTTTAAATGGAAGGGAAAAAAAGAGATTGAGAAGAAAGAATAGGGGAACTGTTGACTATCTTAGTGGCTAATCTCATATATAATCATTATCTTATTATTGATGGATAAGAAAAATATCACTGCAATTAATGGACAAAGAAGAAGAAGAATGAATGGATATTAAGACTAATGGGGAGGATAATATAGCCATTGGATATGATTATATTCCTAGGAGGATCCTACTGTAATAGTGATAGTAATATTGAAAATTATTTGACGAAAATGTGAGAGTTAAATTTTAGAAGAAAGAAAAAGGAATTTTTTTTTTTTATAGGTAAATGGTTATAGCATTAATGAAAATGCTAAAAGGGGCACACCATGGTACACACGGTGTATACAACGGCTGCCAAATAGCACCAAAAAGTATAGGGAAAACAAATATACTCTCTTCCTCAATCCGACCCCAACCAATCAATAAAATTGACTAAAGACATAGTTGAATTTTCCATAAATAAATTAAACCAAGATAATAAGTTACACAAAAACAATAATTTCAACCTTTGAACAGAAAGCTCCACATTTTCGAAATATCTTCTATTTCTCTCTTTCCATAATGTCCAAAAAAGGCATAAAGGCGCTACTCTCCAAATATTTTTCCGCTTTCTACCAACAAAGGAGTCATGTCACCCTAAAAGAGTCTCTTTAACTGTAGCGTAGATCAACTAATGCACCTTGAAAAGAGAGAACAACATCTCCCACAACACCCTCGCCTTCCCACAATGCAAGAGGATATGATCAATCGACTCCTCATGAGCATAACAAAGGGAGCATCTATTGGCTAAAACCCATCCCCTCCTTTATAGTTGGTTTAAAGTCGAAACTTTCCCCCACGATGCCTCCCAAGTAAAGAAGCTTACCTTAGGAGGAACCCGCACATTCCTCACGAAATTAGAAGGGAAAGGCTCTACCCTTCATGCCTCAAGAATAGAATAGAGGGACTTAGTAGAGAAGGATCCACTCTTTGTTGCTGCCCACAACTTGTTCTCCCTTTCCACAACCATTGCCTTATGTTGAAGGCTTGACAAAAAGCACTCCACAGTCTCAACCTCCTAGTCATTGAGGGATCTAGAGAAAAATAAGAAACCAAGCGCCCATTCCATTAGAGTGCATCCACAAGTCCGCCACCTAAGCCTCTTTACCGTTAAATAAGGCAAATAAAGAGGGGAATGAATCACACAAAGGCCCATCTCCACACCATTTGTCTTTCCATAACTTAATCCTTCTCCCATTGCCCACCGAGAAAGAAATCCGACTAGAAACTAACTCCCACAAGTTCCTTATAGTCTTCCAAAACTCAACACCGTGGCTACTCTTCACTTCCTTAGAGCACCAACCCTCTTCCATTTCCCCATGCTTGCCACAAATAATTTCTCTCTAGAAGACATCCCTTTCGGTGGCAAAGCGCCAATTCCACTTGCAAAGGAGGGCCTTATTTAGATAATACAAGCATCTAACTCCAAGGCCCTCCTTCCTCTTGCCTGAACACACAATAGCCCACTTCACTAAATGAGGCTTACTCTCTAGAGACCCACCCCCACAAAGGAAATCCCTTTGAATTTTCTCCAATCTTAAACAAACTCTCCTTGACATCCAGAGTAAAGACATAAAGTAGATTGGCAAGCTAGCTAGTGTACTCTTCACCAACGTTAACCTTCCCCCTTTGAAAATATATTGTCTTTTCCACATTGTCAATCTCTTTCGAAACCTTTCTTCAACATCTTCCCAGGCCACCACAGAATTATGAGCGGTTCCTAGTGGGAGTCCCAAATAAGTGGTTTGGAGAGCACCCACTTTGCAACCAACTTCGGAAGCCAACTCCTCCACATTCAACACTCTTCCACCTAGAATGAGCTCACTTTTTGCTAAGTTGATTTTCAAACCCAAAATGGCCTCAAACCACATCAACAACCAACTCAAGTAAGCCATTTGATTAAAAGAGACCTCACAAAAAAAACCAAAGTATTTTCGGCGAACAAAAGTTGGGAAACCTCCAAACCCTCTTCATTTCTACCAAGCACTTTGAAACCTGACAAATAACCCCCTTCCTTTGCCCTTCTAAGAAGGCAACTGAGCACCTCCATGCCTAGAACAAACAAATATGGAGAGAACGGATCCCCTTGCCTTAGACCCCTAGAGCTCTGAAAAAATCCCGACGAAGTGTCATTCACTAACACTGAGAACCTTGGTGTTGAGATACACTAACTAATCCACTTAATCCACCTTCGCCCAAAGCCCATTTTTTCTAACACCTCAAGTAAAAAATTCTAATTGATATGGTCATAAGCCTTCTCAATATTAAGCTTGCACAACACCCCCGAACTATTACTTCCCATCATTGAGTCAATAGTTTCATTTACTATAAGCACCGCATCAAGAATTTGTCTACTTTCCACAAACGCATTCTAGAATTTGGAGACCACTTTGCTCACCATTTTTTTTAACCAGTTGGCCAACACTTTAGCCAATAAAGGCTACCCACCAAACTTAATGGTCTGTAGTCCTTCAAATCTTCAGCTCCTCTTTTATTTGGCACCAATACCAGAAACATAGCATTAAGGCTCTTCACAAAACAACCCTGTTCATGAAATTCCTTAAAGAAACCAAAACCTCTTCCTTTACAAAATCCCAGCAACATTGCCAAAAGACCATAGTGAATCCATCCAGCCCCAGCGCTTTATCCCCCTTAAATTTTGACAAAGCATTGAACGCCTCCTCTTCTCAAAACGATTCCTCCAACTTTGTTGCATCATGATTGTGTAAACCATCAAAACACATCGAAACACTCCCTAGATGGTTCTGTCAATAAAGAATGGAAAGCCTAAGCAACCCCTAACTTAATATCAATCTCCTCAGTGAGGGTAACCGCATTAATCTTCACCTTTGTCATAGTATTCCTCATTCTATGTGCATTTACCATTTTGGAAAAAGTTAGTATTTTTGTCACCCTCCTTCAACCAAACCTCCCTAGATTTGTCTCCAGCTTGTTTCCTCCATAAGAACCCATTTATGGTATTCTGCCCTTGAAGCCTCCCTAGCAAACCCCTCCTCAAAAGATAATTACCCCTGAAGTTCTTTTGAATCCCAAAAATCCAACTATGATAAGGCCAATCTTTTCTAAACTACCACATTGCTAAAGACATCAATGTTCCACCTCTTCAAAAAGCCTTTTAAGCTTTTCAACTTTTTTGCCAAAATGAAGCTAGGGGACCCCTTGAAATTGAAGCCTATCCACCAAGACTTCATTAAATCTTTGAATCCCTCATCCTTAAGCCACATATTTTCAAACCTAGAAGGGGATGGTCGTCTTCACACTCTCCCCCCCATCCAACAGAATCAATGAATGGTTTGATACTGGTCTAGTCAATAGACACTATATCACACCACTGAAAAGACCTTCCCACCCATCTGACACCAGAAATCTATCTAACCTCGCCTGGGTCTAAATATTCAATCCCCTCCTCCAAGTAAAGGAACCCCCTAGCAACGGAAGGTCTCTCAACTGCAGGTCTTCAATAACCTCAGAAAATCTTCTCATTGTCGTAGACGGTCTAATGTTGACACCCAATCGCTCCTCTGGGAATCTTACAGCATTAAAGTCACCCCCAATTCACCAAGGGTCATTGCACAAACCCCTTATTGCCTCCAATTCCACCAAAAAAATCCTCTCTAACAACCTCACGGGTAGGGCCATACACCTTAGAGAAAATCCACACAAAGCCATCTTCACAATTCTTGAACCAACATGAAATTGAGTAACCCCAAATCTCCACACCCACCAGCTCAAGAGCTCTATTATCCTAAAAAACCACAATTTCCCCTACTACCCCCCTTGCATTCACTGCTCCCCATTCAAGAAACTATTAACAATGACAATAATTAGTTTTATCGTAATGAAGTTTATGCCTTTATTACTATTGAATTTTCTTGAGACTTTATGAGTTTTTTTCTAATTATTTAATAATTTTTTCATTATTTATTTGTTTAAATTGAGGCTTATGCATCATTTCACCTCAAAGGTTATACCTCACCTCATTTGCGCAAAACACCTCAAGACCGCCTTTAGCCGTTTAAAACATTGACAATATGTAATTAAAAGTTTATATGAAACTATATATAACCAGTACATAAGTTTAACTAATCAGGTCAATAAATATATTAAAATTGCATAGCTTGGAGAGGAAGAAACACTGTGCACAATTATATCATGTCCCACTCAAACTACTTTCTATTATGACAGTTTTGTGTTAAAGCTACATTATTTTTCTTTATTAAAAAAAAATAATCATATTCAAGCATGTCTGGACAGTGTTTCATTTGTGTAGCCATGTAGTGCATTAATCCAAAAATTCTTCACATATACAGTTGTGTAAGAAGTCACAATTCCCCTTCAAAAATTCATGGTATAGAGGAAAACATTCAAAAACAACATATGTTAACAAAAAGGTCCATCAAATTAAGAAATACACACCTTTGAACAATGAAAGAGTTTTACATAGTTTTTTTTTTAACTACACTCTTTTCTTTAGTAAAGTAAAAAAAATCATATTCTAACGCATCCATAAATGGAAAAAATTAATCTAAAATAATTTACACATACAAGGAGTCACAACTATCCTTCTGAAGTGTTTAGGCTACATAGTTGAACATACACCATAAGCTAGTGAAGGACCATTAATTTAATAAATGAACGATACCTAAAGCATCTTTAATGCACACTAAACCCAAAAATGAGTGAAATAAATTAAAGGCAAGAACTAGACAACAACTAACATCTTTCTATGCAACCTTGGAAGTGGGAAGGGTGGTCCATTTTCCAACAAACATTATCTAGACCCATGGGTCCCATCCAAGTGAGCTTTTTTTCATGGGAAGCCAATTGAGGAAAAGTTTTGACTTTAGATAATCTCTAAAAGAGAGGGTGACCACTAGTGAATAGATGTTATCTCTGTAAACTAGGGTGGGGGGAGAGGGAGAGAATCTGTTGATCACATTCTTCTTCACCGCTCCAAAGCTAGGATTTTATGGCACCTATTGTTTTCCTTATATAGTGTAGATTGGGTGATCCCTTCTTCGATGAAAGATACCATTTTAAGTTGGCATGGCTCCTTTGTAGGGAAGAAAAGGAAAGAGTTGTGGAAAGCTACCCCCATTCCAATTTTTTGGACAATTTGGTGGGAACATAATCAAAGAGCTTTTGACTATAAGGAATAGAATGACCAAAGGATAAAACTCTTGTTCCTTTGTAATCTTTCAGCTTGGGTTAGCATGTACATAAGCAAAGGCTTAATGCCTTTGTTTGATTTTGTAGAGTGGGTGGGGTCTTGTTGTGTGTTAAGGTGTTTTTTGTGTACTATCTTTCAAGGCCTTCCTTTAGGTACTCCTTGTATACATCCTGTGTACTCTAGTGTACATTTTTCTATTACTAATTTATACATACCTATCTTTACCTATCAAAAAAAAAGTTCATAGATTAAAACATTTTGGGAACATGTAATTGTACAAACTATCAAGGGAAATTTTTTTTGTAATTTGCACTCATCTACATCACTGAATGCATTGCCAACATGGACAAACCGTTTCTTTAAATTTCTTTTGACCATTTAGCCAAAGTTTGACCAAATTTTTAAATTTGCATCCAAATTCTGAATTAAATTTACAGAATTACTAAAACAGACAAAAGTAAATATTTATTTGCTCCCAATTGAGTAAATAAAGGAACTGAGGTTACAATGAGAATACACTTAACCATTTTAGAGCCAATTTTTTAAGTAGCATAATCTTTTTGTTGGTGTGGCATTTTGGGGTTAGTGGTGTGGGCTTGGGAGCCTATCAACACCTTTGGATATTCAAATTGAAGTTTCAAAATTGCAAATTCTCAACAGAGATATCTGAGTCAGCAATATCAATGCTCATAAACCTACTGTTGACTATAACCCAAATATGCCCATAAGAAGTCAAAAACTTCTCAAAATCATAGCAGTTCATTTCACCTGTTTGGTCAGCATAGTTACAGGATATCCAGCCCTTTGCAGACGCTCAAACATGCTGCATTGATACCGAAATTTACTGGCAACGCTAGAGAGAACTGTTGCAGGAAGTTGCTTTGGATCACCAACCTTCAATTAGAAATTTCAAGGACAGCTTGAATATTGATTTTTAAATCAGAATAGTTATCATAGAGGAGGTAGTTCTCTTTACCATAATACATCTAGTCCCACTCGACTTTAGAAGCTGAAGAGGAATCAAAGTAGCTGGTTCCAGAGCCTGGACTACAAAGAGAAAAACTCAAAAGGGTAGAAAGAGAAAGATAGACCAGTTCAATAAAATGGAAAGCAAAGAAAAGCATACCTGAGCAGCTTCATCAATCACAACAGCATCAAACAGATGATTTTCAGAGGATCTGCCAAATTTGTGAGTTGATATAGATTCAGAGCAGACTCCATATAGATCTCCACCACAGCCACTCAATGTAGCTACCACTATTTCAGCTTCCCTTAATATGGACTTCCGCAATTTATGTTTGAGAGCTTTGCTTTCTTCATTAGCTTTCCTCTCTTGTGCTTGAGCAGTGGCAAGGTCTCTACAGATTTCCTTCTTTTGCTCATACAGTCTTCGTAGCTTCACCTCAATTTCTGCATCAGATGTTTCCTTTATCTCATCCACCCTGGGAGTCTCATCATCCAAAGAACTCTTCAATTCTGAGTTTTTACCCCGTAAGTTAGCACGCTTGGCTTCATACAGCCCAATTCGTTCTACTAACTTTTCAAGACTAGCCCGGAGTGCTGAAGTATCCCCACTCAAATCATTCTTGGGATCAGTAAGATCCATCCTCTCTCCCACCAAACGCTGATCAACAAGTGTATCAATAAAGAATGGCAGTGAATTTTGATGTACCGTTTTTACATTTCCAACCCTCACAAGATATGGCTTGTACATATTCCCATCGCTACTGTAAAGGCCTTCACTAGATATTCTTGATACCAACTCATCAACCGCAGCATTAGATTGAGCACAAATGAGCACCCTTTGTCTCACAGAAGTTCCCATTGGTTTTAAACTCTGTTCTACATCCTCATTCAATTGCCTAGCCAAGGCTGCATCCTGCCATGCCCTTGCAACTGCAGCAGACTGGCTCATCTTCGGCCTTGAATTGGTGAATACTATGCTACTTTGTTTCACACTTCCATCTAGAGAATTTTTCGTATTAACCCCCTTTAAAGGGGAAGCGAGCAGACCACTGACGATGGCCACAATAGTCCTGGTCTTCCCAGTACCTAAACATGAATGTAGTTCAAAACGCATTAGCACATTATAGAGTGTAAAATGCAGATTCTGATAATTATTGCAGTGTAAAATCATACATACCTGGTGGACCCTGGATAAGGGATAAGTCAAAATTTTTCTTTGAATCAGGAGAGGCAATAGCAACACTGATGGCTTGAAGTTGACTGCTGTTATATGATGATTCAAGAATTCGCTGCAAGGGCTGGGACAATTTACTCGGATCTAGTTTTCTAGATTCACTGCGACCAAGAGAACCATTGAAAGGTTTCAATATCATTGGTAGTATGGGGATATCATTTATTGATGACAGTGCATGGAATTCTCGGAGTTGAGATGTAATGCTCATGACACGACTTAGATACCACTTGCTCCGCTCAATAAGAAGCTTTCTAGCTCGATTCAAACGTGAAGAACCATTTTGAAGATAGAACCTCATGACTAGAACATTTGATCTGCTTTTACTGTCTTTCTCACGTCTCTCCACCTGAGACACAGCTGGGTTGTGTAAGAGTAGCAGAAAAAATAGAATATATCAAGTAAAAGATTGGAATTCACCAAATATACATTAAATTCTAATATATGGAGAGCCACCCATGTATTTACACAGCTTCTTATTTGATGATATATCATTTAGGAATTATTTAGTTCTTTTTTTTTTTGTTGTTGAAAGGCAAATAAAGAAATTATATTAACAACACCAAGCAAAGCCGAACCAAATACACAGGTGATATATAGAGGACGAAAAGCCCAAAACACAAAAGATAGGGCAATAAAAATAAAAGTCCCTTAATGGGACCCTATTGAATTTATAAAATCTATCATAGATAAGGAACCACCCCCACCCACCTCTCCCACCCTTCCCCCCCACCCCACACACACACAAAAATAAAAAATCAATATACAATTTAACCCACACCAAAAGGTTACAAAGAAAAGTAAGTTTAAACACTTGATCAGACATCTCTTTGCTTTTAAAATATCTTTAGTTCCTCTCCTTCCATAAAGTCCAAAGTGCACAATAGAGCAACCCTCTAGACCTTTTTTTGTTATTTGCCTACAAAAGCATCATGCCATCCTAAGAGGGTTTGTCTTACCAAACTTGGCATCGCCCAAACAATTCTAAATAAGGAAAACACCAAATTCCATAACACCCCGGCTTTGCACAATGCAGAAGGATGTGATTTATCGATTCTTCATAGATGGAAAACATCAATTCACCAGAGACCACTCTCTCCCTTCTAATTGATCTAGTGTCAAAACCTTGCCGCAAGATGCTTCCAAGCAAAAAAAAACTAACTTTAGTCAAAACCATAGAATTCTTAATAGCCCTCATAGGGAAAACTTCTACTCTTTCCTACCCTAAAAAAAAAGTAGAGCGATTTGACTGAAAATTTTCCCTTTTTTACATCCATCCATTCCATTCTGATTCCTCATCCCTTCTAACATCCTTACCCTAAAGCTTAAAAAAGAAAGCCTCAACCCTTTCCATCTCCCAATCATTCAAGTTCCTTGAAAAGTGAGGATTCCAATACCCTCCCTCGCCTTGATGATCCCATACATCCGCCACCTAAACATCCTTTGTCAAATTTATGGAATATAACGAAGGGAAAGACTCTCTTAGTATAATCGCCACACCATTTGTCCTTTCAGAACTTCAGCCTTCTCTCATTACGTAGTTTGAAAGAGGTTATGCTATTAAAATTCTCCCAATCTCTCCCAATGGCCTTCCACAAACCTACACCATCCTTACTTTCTCAGAAGCACCAACCTCTCTCCTCCCTATATTTCTCAACAATAACCTGCCTCCATAGGGACTCATTCTTTGAGGCATACATCCAAATCCACTTGCCTAGCAACACCTTGTTGAGAATTGATCATTTTCCAATACCAAGGCCTCCATTATATTTCTCTCGACAAGCAATCACCGATCGCACCAAGTGAGGTTTTTTTTAATAAAGAACCCCCTCCTCACAAAAAAACCCCTTTGAATCTTCTCAATCCTAGAACTCACCTTCTTGCAAATAACAAATAGAGTCATGTGATAAGTGGGCAAGCTTGACAAAGTGCTCTTGATAAAAGTAAGCCCCCTCCCATCCCTTGGAAAGATATTGCCTTTTCCAATAGTCAACCTCTTATGAACTCTCTCTACCACAGAATGCCAACCAGCCCTCGATTTAAACCATGCACCTAGAGGAAGACCCAAATACATAGTTGGGAGTTCACCCTTCCTACACCCCAACTCAACCACCAATTCCTCCATATAAGGAACATTGCCCATCGGAATTAACTCACTTTTCCCCAAATTGATCCTCAAACCTTAGATGACTTCAAGCCACATGAAGATCTAACTTAGATAGAGAATTTGCCCTTGGCTAGACATCAACAAATAAAAGATGGGACACCTCCACACCATCACCACCCCTTCCACAAGGCCAAGATATATCCTCCTTCAATAAACAAGTTAGTGCCTCCATAGCTAATACAAACAAATATGGGGCGAGGTGATCCCCTTGCCTTAATCCTCAAAGAGCTTTCAAAGGAGCCACTAGGGGATCCATTTACTAGCACTGAAAATCTAGTTGTAGAGATGCAGCATTTGATCTAATTAATCCACTTCTGACCAAACCCTAATTTGTCAAGAATATCTAGCAAATAAGCCAAACTAACATGATCACAAGTCTTTTCTATGTCAAGCTTGCATATCGAACCATTCAAACCATTCTTCAGCCTTGAGTCAATTGTAACATTGGCACTTAGAACCACATCTAAGTGCTGCCTTCCTCCACAAAAGCATTCTAAGAATTATAAGTAATTGACCCCACCACCTTGTTCAAGATAGTTGCTAAAACCTTAACAAGCAACTTATATAAACCACTCACCAAGCTAATAGCCCAAAAAATCCTTCAACTCCTTTGCCCTTCCCTTCTTAGGGATCATCACCAAGAAGGTGGCATCTAAGCTTCTTTCAAGAGAACTGAACTCATAGAACTCCTTGAAGAAGCTCATCACCTCAAGCTTCACAAATCCCAACCAAGTTTGCCAAAACACCACTATGAAACCTTTTAAACCTAGAGCTCTATCCCCATCCATTTTTTTTTTTTTTTGATCAGAAACGAAGAAAAATATATTGATAGAAGAAAAGATACAAGAAAAAGGAGAAATACAAAAGAAACCAAGGGAAGGATGAGAGGTCCTTCCTACACAAACTGAACAAAAGAAGAAACACCCAACAATAGGAAACTAAAAACAAAGAGAAACCCCCACAACTCAAACTTAAGACGCGCACACCGCAGTCCAGTTGAGCTGTAAAACACTTAGAGGAACTCCTCTAAAAGCTGTAGTACAAGAAGCCCAAAGAGAGGAGTAGAACAAAATCAAATCCCACAAAATCTCTTCCGTTCTCCCTTTTTCCTCAAAGATCCTTTTGTTTCTCTCTTGCCACACCATCCAAACCAAAGTAAGACACGCAATTTGCCAAAGTGTCTTTCCTCTTAAAGAGTTCCCCAATCCTTTAAAAGCAATTACCAACATGTCCACAAAACTCCTTGGAGGGACCCAAACCAACCCTGCTAGATTAAACAACTTGTGCCAGAGTCCAATGGTAACTGGACAATGAAGAAAAAGGTGGTCAATCGACTCTCCATTTCCTTTGCAAAGAATGCACCATTGAGGACAAAGGGATTTGTAAGGTCTTCTCAATTGCAACTTGTCATTGGTGTTTACCTTCCCATGTGCTACTACCCAAGCGAGGGCCTTAACATTTGAGGGGGCTTTTGAACTCCACAAAAACTTGGCTGGGAGGAACAAGATAGGATTAGAGACTTTTGACAAGGCCAAGAAAAAAGATCTCACTGAAAACAAGCCTGACGAAGACAAAGACCACACTCTTGAATCTACCAAAGAAGGAGAGAGACGCACTGAACTCAGGGAGAGCATTAAGCTCTGAAGGAGCTCAATTTCTGAATCAGTTAGATTGCGACGGAAATTAAAATTCCAAGACAGTGGATAGGAGTTTCCAAGTACATCTAAAACAGAGAGGTTTTTCACAGAAGTGACTCTATAAAGATCAGCAAATTGAGAACATAAAGTTTGGTTTCCCCTCCACAGGTCTTCCCAAAAACGAATTCTCTCCCCATTGCCCACCACTAGGCAAACAAACGGGGAAAAATCCTGGAAAACTTGAGCAATAGCCTTCCAAGGACATCTGTGAGACCATCTAACCACCATGTTGGCGTCCCATCCATTAGGATGTGTCCCATATATACTTGCAATAACCTTATGCCAAAGACCATTCCTTTCTCTAGGGAACCTCCAAAGCCATTTCCCTAATAGGGCTATATTTCTCATAGAAGTCTTCCCAAAGCCCAAACCTCCCAACTCCTTTGGCCTACTAACAACATCCCATCTGATGAGATGATCTTTCTTCCTTTCCCCTGCCCCGGACCAAAGGAAGTCTCTTTGCATCTTTTCAATTTTTGAGGCAATTGAAGCTGGGATTTTAAAGAGGGACAGAAAGTAACTAGGGATGTGAGATAGACAAGACTGAATTAAAGTTATCCTCCCTCCCAAAGACAAAAAGGTCTTTTTCCAACCATCCAATCTCCTCGAGATTCTCTCAACCACCGGATCCCAAAAACCTATTGTCTTAGGGTTCCCTCCCAATGGAAGGCCTAGATAAGACAAAGGCCAATCTGACACTCTACATTCAAAAACCAAGACCAAATTAGACAACAGCTCCGGCCCAATGTTAATACCTGAAATGGAGCTTTTTTCTAAGTTGATTTTTAAACCAGAAACTTGTCCAAAAACCAAAAGAATAATCTTGAGATTTTGAAGATGTTCCAGAGAGGCTTTAGAGAAAAAGATGGTGTCATCTGCAAACTGTAGCAAAGACACTCTAGTCCTATCCCTCCCCACCAAGAACCCCTCAGTTAGTCCAGTTTCCTCTACTCTGATCATCAACCTACTTAGCACATCTGCCACTAAAGTAAAAAGAAAAGGAGAAAGGGGGTCTCCTTGTCTCAAACCTCTAGAGGCCTTCACCCAACCCTTTGCATTCCCATTAACTAAGATTGCAAAACTTGATGATGACAAGCAACCCCTTATCCAAGATCTCCATTTCTGGCTGAATCCTTTTCTTTGAAGCACATGATCCAAGAAGCCCCAATCCACATGATCATAGGCCTTTTCAAAATCAATTTTGAAGACTACACCTTCCTCCCCTGACCTTCTTTTCTCATCCACCACTTCATTGGCTATCAAGACAGCATCCAAAATGTGTCTCCCCTCAACAAAGGCTCCTTGAAAGCCAGAGATTGTTTCATGAAGAACTTTGCGTAAACGCCCTGATAAGACCTTAGCTATTATCTTATATAAACTTGTAACCAAGCTAATAGGTCTATAATCTGAGATTTTAAAAGTTTGGCTTTTCTTGGGCACCATAGCAATGAAAGTTGCATTTGTACTTTGATTTATTACCTCATTGGTGTGAAACTCACTAAACACCCTCATAAGATCCTCTTTTATCACATCCCAACACTCTTGATAAACTGCAATAGTAAAACCATCAGGACCAGGGGCTTTTTCGTTATTCAAATGAAACACTGCCATTCGAACCTCCTTTTCTGAAAAAGGCCTATCCAGCCAAACTGCACTCTCTTCTTGAATAGGGACCCAATCCACACCTTCAATCCTCCATGAGTCACCTTCAGGTTTGGAATAAAGTTTCCCAAAGAAATTTACAATCTCCTCTGAGATAACCTCAATGTTGCTTAAAGTCTCCCCCCTCTCAGAAATCAGAGACTTAATGAATTTTCTGCTTCTCCTTCCAGTGGCCATCCTATGAAAGAACTTAGAGTTGCAATCCCCTTCTTTAATCCATTTGACCCTAGATTTTTGTCTCCATTGAACCTCTTCCTTTAATAGCACATCCTCCAGCTCCCTTCTTCTTGAGTTCCTTTCTGATACCAAATCAGAATTCAAATTCCCTTCCTGTTCAATTAGATCAATTCTTCCTAAGTCTGAGAGGATGAGGTTTTTCCTCTCTCTTAAATCTCCAAAGGCCACTTTATTCCATTCTTTCAACTTTGATTTAACAATCTTTAATTTCCTCATGAACTTGTGGCCTTCCCAACCTTCAACCAAACACTCTTGCCACCAATCCCTAAACTTCTCCTTAAACTCAGGATGGAGCAACCACATATTCTCAAACCTAAAAGGGGTCGGACCCCATTTTAAGGAATTGGTTTCCAAACAAATTGGGCTATGATCTGAGGTCCATCTAGGCAGCGCCTCTTGAAAACTCTGAGAGAAGAAAGAATCCCACTCAGCAGAAAACAAGAACCTATCCAATCTCTTGCAAATAGGAGCAGCTTGCATGTTTGACCAAGTAAAAGCCGCATTCCTTAGAGGGGGGTCCAGCAAGCCACTCTCCCTTATAAACTCGTCAAAACACCTCATATTGAGAGTTAACCTAGAGTCACCCATCTTCTCAGATATCCTCCTGATAACATTAAAGTCCCCTCCTACACACCACCTTGGGAATGTCAAACCGTAAAGGTCTTGAAGCTCCAACCAAAAGTCCTTCCTCCACAAAAGCTTATTCGGGCCATACACTGAAGTTAACCAAAAAGACCCTTCTTCACTAGAATCCAACTTCACAGTTACAGAGAAAGATCCTAACACCTTCTCTGTACACTTGAACTTATTTGAGTCCCACAAAATCACAATCCCCCCTGAAGCCCCACAAGCAGGAAGGGTAGCCCACTCCATACTTCTACCTTTCCAGACACTGCTCACAAACCTCCTGTCCCAAATTTCTCTCTTCGTTTCCTGAAGCATCACCACATCTGGACTTTGAGAACTTAAAAACCTTCTGACTGTCCTCCTTTTCTTTTTGGAACCTAATCCTCTCATGTTCCAACTTAAAATCTTCATGTAAACAAAAACAACCCAGCACAACCAGCATCAAACCTAATCTTGTCCTCGGGTACCAGAATCATTTTTCCTTTTCCTTCTGGAATAAACCTTATCCGCAAATGGAGTACACTTACTCTCAACTTGCACACCTTTTCCATTATCTTTGACAATTCTAATCCTTAGACTTTCCAAAACCGACTGCACCTTGACCATTTTCCTAGGCGTGAGGACCTCAACCTGAAAGCCTTCCAACGGGAGAGTGGGAGATTCTGGCTCTGGGGACGCAACCTTGTCTGAGACATAAAGCTTCTCTGGGCTACTAAGTGTTTCCTTAGAGAAAGGGCAGTCTTTGAAATTTTGATTAGAGGTTTCTACAAGAACCGCCACACCTTCAGGACAGGACACTCCAACATGACGACTGAGCTCAATCACAGGAGAATTCAAAACATGGCCATGATGGGAAGCAAAGCTTGACTCCATCGGAATCGATAGAAAAGGCTGACATCGAGAAGGAAGAACTGAAGAAACAGGGGAGACGGGAAGAAGAGAAGGTTCAAAAGCCCCAACCAAAGGAAGACCCTGCTCAGAAAGGGCCGAGAAAGGATGGCGCACCTTGTTCCAGCAGCAACGCGAACTCCCTTCATCTCCCTTTGTCTCCCCGGTGAAAACTTGGAAGGATTCTGGAGCAGGAAAGAGAACTTCCTTGTTGGGGACTGGTCTTCCCCTCAGATAGGCTCGATTTACTTCCGATGAGCCATCCCCTTCTAGGTTACGCTTTGGGGAAGACGGCAACACCTTTAGGCTCGGCGGCCAGCTTCTCGCCTTTCGCCTTGCGAAGACTGGGGAGCCTTTCATCTTTGGCGACTGTTGGAGAAGAGCAATCGGCTCTTCCTTATTTGCAAAAGATCCTGATCTCTGGTGCTTCGAGGACGAAGACTCTGCTGGGCCACCATTAAAAAAGTCTATTCCTTTTTCTTGGGCTAGCCCCGCGGGAGGCCCACAACACTTCTCTCCAGCCTGGGCCCTATACAAACGGGCCTTAAAAAAGGCGTCTAGCTCTATCCCCATCCATTGAATTCAAAGCTGAGACAACCACCTGTGTGAAACGAAGTGCCTCAACATCATGCCTACCCAAAGTCTCCAACATCATCCCATTTCACTTTAATCCTAGATAGGAAACTCCTCTTCGTAAGGACGTTCAGCCTTTTTGAGAAATAATTTGGTGTTTCTATCCCCTTCCCTCAACCAAATTTGCCTAGATTTCTACTTCCACAAGGCCTCTTCCAATAAGGCCCATTGAAGGCACTCCTCCTTGTCTACCCCTACTAGCTTTAGCTTTTTCAGCATTAAGCATATTTCCTCTTTCCTTTGCATCCCAAAAGCTCACCTTTCTTAAGGCCATCTCCTTTCTAAATGAGACATGGTCAAACACCTCACAGTTCCACACCTTCAAATCTGTCTTCAAAGCCTTCAACTTAGAAGCCAGAACAAACTGTAAGACCTGCTAAACCTGTATCCCACCCACCAGCCCCTTAGTAAGTCTCTGAACCCATCCACTTTTAACCACTTTCTTTCAAATTTGAAGGGAGTTTTTCCCCTCCTTATTTTGCCCCTAAGTAAAATAAGAGAGTGATCTAACACTAGTTTTGGTAAAACACTTTTTAAAAGACCTTTGAAATGGTTTTCCCACTCATCTAGCACTAAGAATTAGTCTAGTCTCAAATGTGATTGATTGTTCTCACCGCCACCCCACCACCATTCAACAAAATATCCTGCAGTTCAAGTCCTCGATAATCTCTAAAAAACATCTCATGGAAGTTGTTAGGCCATTTTTGTTTTTTCCTTCCCCCAAAAGTCTGACCATGTTAAAACCCCTGTCAATGCACCATGGATCATCCTACAAACCTCTAATATCCCCCAATTCAACCGAAAATTCTTCCTTTCCCCTACTCTAGGAAGGACCATAAACTCCCATGAATACCTAAACAAAGCATCCTCACAACATTTGAATCGACATGAAATTGAAAACATCCCCACTTCCAGGACAACCAATTCAAGCACTCCATCATCCCCTGCTACCAAGATTCTGTCAGTAGCTCCCTAAACCTCTATTGCACCCTAATCTACACATCTTCCACCCTCTAGACTCCTTACCAACCCCACTAATATGTCATTGATCTTTGTCTCCTACATACAAACCACATCTACTCTCTCAGATCTAATCAAAGACATAAAAATCCTTCTTTTTTCCTTGTAATTGATCCCCCTTTCACTCTAAGAGAGAATTCTCACTCTGATTACTTCCCTACAACTAGGCCCCAACCACCCTTACCATTAGCATCTTCCTTCCTTTTTGCTCCTTTATAGTTCACTAATTCCACAACTCCCTCCCAGTTTTTAAAATTTTCCATATTTTCTTCGTCTTTTTCCCTTTTCTTGCTTCTAGTTTTCTTAATAGAGTTAATATTTCCTCCTTGAACCCCTCAATAGACATCCTCAGATATATGCTAAACTTAACCATCTTGGCATAAGACCATTGCTCAAAGGGACAAAACTCACCTCACACCACCCGTCCCCCTTGTCAAAGACTTCTCCCCTAGCTCTCTCCCAAATACCTTTTGGTATCCCTCCTGCATGAAAGACCCTTTACCCATTCCAAAACAGCTACCCCATCCTCTAAGCAAGTAAAAGAAGAGCAAGGCCCATACCCCAAAGAAGAATCGAGACAAAGAAGCTCATCTGGGCCATGACCACTCTTAGATGATCACAGCATCAGCCCTGATGAAGGAGACAATGATGAAGGTTGGAACAACACTTTGTGAGGGAGTCGCCATCCCTTAGGACCGGTTGTTCCTATCAAGGATGAAAACATCGGTTTTTGTGGATATATTGATAATTGGATTTTATGGATATATCGAGATGTATCGAGAAATATTGATGAAAATTTTGACCAAAAAAAAAATGATAAAACAAAAATTGATTAAAACTCATGAAAATATTGAGAAAACTCAAAAACAAAATTAATAGAAGGAATAATACATATATTAAACTTGTTTTAACAAAGAAATTGATATATACAAAATAAATTTGCAACATTAGACAATATATATCAAATTTCAAAAAACATTAATACTAAGTGATAATGTTTTTAGTTTGGACATATTAAAGAATATAAGAAAATAATGATATATATATATATATATATATAAGTATTTGTTTATTTAAAAATGTTGATGATTTTATTTATAAATTTATATTTTTCTTATATTTAATTATTACAAAAATAACATAATAACATAATTAAAATTAACGTATTTATAATAATTTTATTTTAATTAATTTATCAAATATAACATACAAACAATATTCATAAGATACGTAAAAGATATTTATAATATATAATGGATTTATAATATATAATATATAAAACATATAAGATATATAAAAGATAATTATAATATAATAATAGATCTATAAAATATATATATATTTTTAGCCTAACCCATTTCATTTTTAGGGTTTGTAGAGGATCCATATAAAAGGGGGTTTTTAGGGTTAGGGTTGGCTTTCTTCTCATCTTTTCTCCACCATTGCCATAATTCTCCCCCTCTCTCTCTTCATTTTCACTCACTTTTCTACATCCCAAACACTCCCATTTTTCATTTTCTTCTTCAATTTTTGTCTCCCTTTCTTTCTTTTTCTTTTCTCCCATTCCCTTTCATTTTCTCACTCTCCTATCATCTCTCCCTCCCATTTCTCTCTCTAACAGCACTGTCTAGACTCCATACTCCCATCTCTGCCCTTGCCACAGTCGAGGGTCTCTTGTCGTCAATGCCATTTGACAAACATTACCACAATTTAAGTATCCTCTGACGCCAGCTTCCACCTTCCTTCACAAATCTTGTTGCCACATCTTTCTCCTATCTCTATAGTAAAAAAAAAAAAAAATCATCCAAATATTGATAAAAAGATCATCGATTTTTTGACACGAGGGGCAGTTTTCACCTGGCTTTGGTGGTTTTATTGGTTTGACCAAGATTTCACCAAGTTTTAGCAAATTTTCCCGAAATCTCCATCATTCAAGATTTCCATCTACATTATCAAGTCACCAGCCACTGAAGCTTGATATTTCAGCGACTGTTTCTGACATTTTCATCCATGGTTCCTACACGCCCTTCCCATCGATCCTAGAGGCATCACCTCTTCTTGCTGCACAAGACTTCCCATAACGTGGGTCGTTTACTCCTCTAATAGAGCTTCAGGCCCTCTTTGAACCAATAGCCACAACTGGATCTAAAATTTGTGAGCCTTACCGACCCACAGTAGCCCAAAACATCTTCCTTATTCCTACGCCCACATCAACTACCTCAAACCCACTTAGGCTAGCAGCCTTACAAACTCCAAACTTGGAGTCCAAGCCCACATCCCCATGGGTTTTCCCTTTTGCAATCAAGCTTCTTCTTTTATAACAAATTAATGAGCCATGACTAGCTCAACCTAAATCCACTTTCTCTCCCCTACTGCATTGGGCTCCATGCTTAACAACACGAAGATCCCTCGCAGCCCCACTTGAAGACTCCTCCCTTCCATACCTACCACCCTCTCCAAAGAGCCTTAACATTGGCAGACCCACCTTTCTCCATCACAGTAACATTCGCAGCCACTTTCTGCACATAAACAAGCCCCTCATGCTGAGACCATGACACATTCTCCTTCTTACTTTTCATTGCCCATATCCACTCCCCTACTCTCACTCTAGTGCACGATCCATCCCCCACCTCTTCCCCTACCGCCCCACCCCTGCTACCTTCTCTAGGAGTGACCATGGAAAACCATGGTGAGAGTGCCCACCACATTTAGATAGCATAACAATGGGAACCCACCACTACCTACACTGAACTTGGGGCCTTCCAACCATCCATCTTCACCAAAATCCCATCCCACTATAAATTTTACCTCCATGTAATGTCTTCATCCACTACCACAAAATCCCACAAGAATTCCAACTTTCATAAACAACTCTCTGCCGCACAAGCACAAAGGCAGCCCCACCAGCCTAACCCAAGCTTCTTTAGCATGGGCTCCAAGCTAATAACACCCAACTAACAGAGCCCACCTATCCAAATGCAAAGGTTTATCCTTAAACAATCTAGGTACTATACTCAACACCAACTCTGCATTAAGGGCTATTCAAACTCCAATGAGATGAGGGCTTCCCCAAACAAAGAAAGGTGCACATCCCCTTTCAGGTGCCAGCTATGAATGGCCCGCAACTTCTCAGCTTGGACAACATTGGCTCCAGATCATCAAAGTTCCCCCATCTCCCCACCAAGCAGTTCCACAAGAAGTCCTCCAATTTTTTACCTCCATTTCACCTAGTTGGATCCATATCTCATCACCCATCACTAGCTTAGCCCTCCTCACAGCATTAAAAACAGCTAGAGTGCTCTTATTGTTAAGGCCACCAACCCCTAGGAAGTGGAGCTTCTTGGCTAAAGCAACCTAACCTCCTAGAAGGCCTTAGCCTCCTGGAAAAACTAACATGAATTTCTTTCCCTCACCAATTCAAACAGAGCACTAAATATCTACACTATTGCTCTACAATTTGAGCAAAAAAACCCTCCCCCATTCCTTCCAAACATTGCAAAGCAGGGACAACTTCTCCTTTACAACATGGTTCCATGCCTTCAAGAAGCCAAGACAGGCTCTTCTCCCCAAACTTGATCCAACTGGAAAAATCACCACCTCTAACAACAATCTACTTTCTACCTTCCTACTAGTCTCTCCCACACAGATTTTAAAAGAGTCAGATTTCACCTCAAGCCACACCTTACCAGATCAGATTACCTTAACAAATGAATTTACTTCAAACTGTGAAGGATAGTAGAGTAAAAAATAAATAAACATATAAACCTACAAATTGGATAAAATGTTGTTACTCCATAAGTGGAATTAACTGGTCAAAGATTAAGAACGGTTAATGATATAGGAAGGATGAAATATCAAGCAATTTGGAATCAAGTGCTGTCATGGAGAAAATTTGGGAATCTGAGTATTGGGGTTTCATTAGGGTTTATACAAGAATTGTTTGGAATAAATTAGTACATAAATAGGACTATACAGCAGTTGGTCTAGGGTTTCTACACCATGCGAGTAATAATTAAGGGTTTAAATGGTATCAGTAGAAAAGGTCTGAAGAATAGGCATTGCAAGGAAAAAAAAAAAAAAAAAACTGAGAAGAAAGAGAAAGACTAACACCACTGAGAGGGTCTACAAACTGACACTAGGATATATCGGTATCACAATAGGGTTAGCACCACTGAGAGTGTTTTACAACTCAACTGGACTGCGGTTTGCGCTTCAAAAGTTTGAGAGTGTTGGGGTTTTTCTTTGTATTTAGTTTTCTAAAGTTGGGTGTTTTCTCTTTTGTTCAGGTTTTGTTTTTGTGGGAAGGACCTCTCATCCTTCTCTTGTTTCTTCTCTTTCTCTTGTATCTCTTCCTTCTCTTGTATCTTTTCTTCTCTTAATCTATTTTTCTTTGTTTCTGATAAAAAAAAAAAATAGGGTTAGCATTACATCACACAACCTTAAGATCTTCAAACCTGCTGAAAATGTTGTTATGTTCAATCCCCTAAAAGAAACAACACGTTCAACTTATCAAATAGAACCAGCATGGTATAAGGAAGGATGAGATATCCATCAAGACAAACAAAAGGCGACGATAACTGCCACTTAAATATCACCGAGCATATCTCAAAATCTAAATCTATTTACACTCAATAAAAGCCAATAAAATACCAACCCAAATCTAGGGACTTCAAAAAGGTATTGAATCCCAATAAACACCTCCAATGTTGGCTCCTAGCTTTTCCAAACGACCTGCATCTACATGGTTGATCTAGGCTTCCAAAGAAAGGAATAGCCCCGGCCTCTAGAGAAATCCACTATCCTGTACATGGCAGGATCATATATTGAAGATCCTTTTCTAACTTGAAACACCTAGGAGATGACAATAGTTAAATCCCCTCTACCAGAAGGCAACTAAAAGCCTGCAAGGTTGCTTTTATCAATTCCTCCAATAAATCTAGGAGCTCCCCTATCAGTAACCAGGCTCAACCCTGTTTGCTTAGGGAAAGCTCTAAACATATTGCCTCAGAGATTTCTAAATACTCCACCAATCCCCATTTGTCTTATATTGTAATGAACAACCATCAAAATTAAGCTTAGGTCAGCATAGAGGAAGGGCACCCACTAAGTCCTGATCACCTCACTCCCAAAGTCACCACAAGCTCCCTCCCTTCCAGAAAAATCATACTAATGGGGTACAAGGTCTATATATAGACCACCAACTTCACAATCCTAGTATGATAACAAGAAGGAAATAGAAACAGAAAAATAAATAATAAAAAAGAAAAAAAGAAAAAATAAATAAAAATAAAAATAAACAAATAAACAAACTAGCGCTTCCTACTAAAACTTTAAAATGAATCATAGTAGAATAAGGAAAACCTAACACTCCATCTAAAACCCAAAAACAAATCCTATTAGAATAAGGAATAGTAACTCCTATAACCACTAAAGCACGGCATTAGGCTGGACTCTAAGCTTGCTCTCAGGCCCCTCTAGAACTTAGTAATGAAGGATCATTTGCTCTCTCTTAATGAAGCTACAAACAAAATATCAAATATATGCTTTTACACTTTGTCGAATTAAATTTCAGTTTCCTTCCAAAAAATAACCTCCTAGAAGTTTGTCGAATTCAATTTGAGTTTCCTTCAAAAAAAGAACCTCCTAGAAGTTAGAAAAATTTTAAGCAGAGTTTATGATCATATGTACAATGAACAATATAAAGATCATCAATCAGAAGGATAAAAACATCTAATTCATGACAATTGTGACTGATACATCAAAGATATGTCATCAATTTGAAGAACTAAGGATAGACCAAGGCAGTCAGAGTAGATAACAGAAATGTAACTTTTTGCAACTGTAAAAGACTTGCTCAACTCTTTCTTAAGTTTTCATAAAACTATATAATGGAATACCTTTCCAACCATATGAACTTCATGGGAAGAATTTTTCAGGGGCTGTCTGGTTAGCAAAACAAGGTCATTTTCTGAAAAGGTTCTATAGGCTGCAGAATCACTGCCGTCATGAACACAGCGAACAAGATGAAAGTCATCAATCCTCTCAACTGACAAAACAGATGCACTGCCACAACACATGCCTTCAGATGAAGACATTTCTAGAAAGGAACTATGTAACTGTGCTTTAAATTCCTCCAAAACCAATGGCCGGAAAATGTCAACATATTGGTCAGGTGATTCAAAACACATGGGAACCTCCTTTAATTTATTAACAGTTTGAGTCTCATCTTTACTTGCAGATGCTAACCCTACTGTGACAAAGTAATCTATCTCCAAAATGGGTCTATACCAGTCATCAAGCTTTGGAGGCTTGAACCTTTTGACTCCAGCATCCAGCTTACGCAGATAGCCAGATCTATTTTCTCCAGGTAATTGAAGTTGAATGACTTGCCGTTTTGGAACAGAGGCACTTGGTTTAGTCAGACATGACTGATGAGGTTTCAAAGATTTGACAGCTAGCTCCCAAGGATCATCAGCAATATCACGTACTGACTCCTTTATGGCTGTTTCACCAGTTTTTAAAGCCACTCTGTTGAGTGCTTGATCCATAATTTTGAGATTGACAGTTTTATCAGATGTGCTCACCAAATTACCTTTAAACTGGGATGGGAAGGAGTCTTTCACTTTGAATTTGGAGTTTATTTCCTTTCTCCTACTATCTACGCTTTTTGGTTTGGGATGAGAGGCAGATATTTGCCTGTCCTTTGCTGTATCCAATTCCTGCTTCTGAGAAGCAAGACCAGAAGTATCTGAATCACCTCTTTGCTGGAAAGCCTCCAAAAATTGCTTTGAGGTGTCATATTCAGAAATACTCTTCCTTGCAAGGTCATCTTGTGATGCTTCTTTATCAGCACCAGGCGCCACAGGCTTTCCATGCGCCATACAGTGACTTAACTCATTGTCAGATAGGATGACCTTATTGGAAGAAATTTGTTTTTCTGTTTCATCATCTGAAAGAATAATTACACTGTTGCTATCCATTTTATTAGATACAGTTACTGAATCCAGAATCTGCACATCCATGTCCTCTGAGGCAAAAGGTTGCAAATCTGAAGCTGAGTGCTGTCTCTCAAAGGATGAATCTTCAGAGAAAAAAGCTTTTGACTTCAAGTCTGTCTTTCCAACAATACAAGAAGCCTCATTCGATAATGAAACAGAAAGGTGAGCTACTTGTTCCATCAATTCATCCATCATAAGGCTATCTAAATCAAAAAGAAAAAATACATAAGGTAAAGTAGAAAATAAAATAATGATGAGGACTGTGATTCTGTGGTGATGAAAAACCAATAAAAAAACAACTTCAAAATAAAGGATAAGCTTACCACATGAAATAAGATTTTCAATGGCCCTAATAAACGATGTGGACTTATCGCTGCATGACCCTTTAAGTAAATGTAGCAATGAAATCATAGTTTGTCTCCAATATCTGGCTATCACTGGAACTCTTGACTTTCCCCAGTCCATCAAATCCAGAAGCCATTTAAAGTCAAATATATTTTCTACCATCATCCCAGAACTTCCATTGAGGTTATGAAATGATAGTTGAAGTTTTTCAAACACAACAGGGAGGATCTCAAGTAAGCGGGCACAAGTGAGCTGAAACCACAAAAAATGAGAAAACGATGCCTATCAATGAAGCCAAACTAAAATACATTTTGAGATAAAATAAGGCATTAAGCTCCACCAAGAATGAGAAACCACAAAGAATGAGAAAACAATTCCTTACCTAAGACATGGCTTAACTGTTAGAAATGGTCTCAGATACTTATTTTGTCTCAGTTCCTATCTTATCTGAACCTTTTGTGAAAATGCTCTTGTAAAGGAGGGTCCTCTGGAAACCCATGAGAAAGAGATTGGCAGTAGAGACATAAGGGAAAGCAGTTACATACATGCTAAAGCAGGGAAACGTGGGTTTATTTCAAGGCTGGGGTAGGGCATAGATACTAGGAGCATGGTAATTCGATTTGGTTTAGGGCTTAGACTTGCATCAATTTTCTCTATCCTCTAAGATTTCTCTCTTGTTTACAGTGATATGTTGGATCTTGGCATTTGTACCTCAATCTAAGATGTTTGGTAAATAACTTAATGACTTAATAACTTAATTTAAGTCATTAAGTGGATTAAGCATGTTTGATAAAATAACTTAATGCCAAAATTTAAAGTTAAAAATAACTTTAAGAATTAAGTCAAAATAATCAACTTATTCTAAATCTCGAATCTCCTTTGCTCCATTTGTCCATATCCAATGAGAGTTTCTTTTACAACCATGATTCCACATCTATGACTCATTTTTTACAGTAAATATTGTATATTTATTTTACATATCTATAATATTTTTAATATGGATAACAAACAAATTTATTACTTAAGACTAATGAAGATAAACATTAGTTAAAATTAATGAGGGTAAAAATTAATTAAAATTAATAAGGCTAAGTATGTCATTTTGACCATTTAAAAAAAATTAAATTCATTTTATCAAACAACTTTAATACCTAAAGTAAAAATAAAGCAATAAGATTTAAGTCAACAACTTAAAAATAATTTAACTTAAAGTCAACTTGATTCATTAAGTAATAAGTATTAAATTTTATCACACACCATCTAAGTATCTAACCACACCCCACCCAACAAATGAATATCAAAACTTCTTAGGGCCCCAACAAGTAGCATTAGAGCACAAGTTCTATCTAAGGTGTTGAGGTGTTGAGATTTAGAATGCACAAGAGAGTAAAAGAACTATTATGATTTTAGTTGAAGATAGAGTCGATTGTTCTTTCATCTATGTGTGTGACACGATGCATGTACTCAAATGATCCAGAATAAAAACATGCAAATACCAACAAACAAAGGGAGGTAGAAACATTGATATTCGAAGCATATGTAAGCATCTTGACAAATTTCCAAGAATAAGTGATTGAGAACTTTGATAAAAGTGTATTGGTGGAGGCAATGAGACAAATGTGCATTGAAGGAAGCATGATCTTGGAAAAATGAAAGATTGGCTCAACAGAATTTCAGCAAGGAGCACATTACTAGAATTTGACTCAAATTCCTATTTCCACTGAGTTCATATATTATCACAACCTCTTTTGCACAAAAATTTCTGTAGAAGGAAGCTTCATTGGGATTTTCTCGTAGGCATAGAATTCCTTGTCCAAAATGGAAAACAAAGAATTTGGTTTGGTTTAGAAAGTCTCTACTCCCTCCACATCTGTTGAAGCAAGCTTGGTTATTTCACAGCACGCAAATTCTAGGAGCAAGGAAAAGAGATTTGTTTTAGGGCTTACATCAATTACTTATCCTTTGTGATTTCTCAATGGCTTATAGTAGATTGTCCCATCTCACCTCTGGATGTAGGGATGACTTAACAAACCACATTAAATACTGCTAAGTGCATGTTTAATTATTTATTTACTTATGTTGGGCATTGGTATTGGCGCATCAATCTAATAATACCCTACCCAACAAAAGCTTAATCTGAGCCCCCATCGAATCTGGTAAAATATGAAGCGTGGTAACACCAATCTATAGGAGATGTCTTTAAGAGAAAAGACTGCAATCCATCAAAACTGATCCACAATTGTTAGGCCTACCCATCTAGATGTTGACCAAATATTTAGGATTTACCATGTAAAGGATCACCCAAAATGACACCCAGAGTCATTAAATACCATTCCAAATGAACGCTTCGGGGCATACACAAAATCACATTGTTATGTGAGGCCTGATGGTACCAGGCTCAACCCTTAGCCTGGAGAATTTGTATTATATTCATGCAATCTAGAGGGGTATTTTGGGAACTTTTGGTTCTCTGTTAGCCACAAATGCTTTTGAGGAGGTGTATAGACAGGGAGTTGCCGAAAAGGCATTATATTATGTATCCTATATTATTTCTACCTTAGAGAATGCAGATGCAGTTTATCCATGAACTTAGGTCAACTTAGAGTGAAATACAGAATTGTCACTTTCATTTATTCTCTTTTTTTCTTTCTTTTTTTGTTGCTAATAATCATTTTTTTTCAATAAAATAAGCATGCAAGCCACACACACTCACGCACACACTACTCCCCCCCCCCCCCCCCCCCCCCACCTCTTTCCTCCACATGCAGTCACTCCGTACTGATGCTTTTGTTCTTTTTGATAATAATGCATGATTTTCAAACTATTAACCAAGAGTTAACTAAGGAAATAAAATGTATAGGCAGACAATTATACTCAACTAGAAGCTTGAGATAATACCTGAGAGATTTTATAATCAACAAATGCCTTTCCTTCAACCAAGCACTTGCGTATAAAGGGCCATGTAATTTCTGATAATAAGCAACTGAACTTCTCCCAAGATTTTGAGTCATCCACTGATGAATGTTCATTAACATTTTCAGGAAAAGAATCAAATGCTGGCTGCCTCAAGAATCCTCCTTGTGAGGAGAACTTTGAAATATTTTTGATACCAGATGAATGCCTTTGTGGATCCGAGGTACATATAACCCCTTCTTTGAGTAGTTTGCATAAAACAAAGAAGAAATGGTGTAAAGTCTCAAAATTTAATAGGACTGAATCCACTTGGACCTGGAAAAGCACAAACAAGAAAGCGTTGTAAGGGAAACAAGGAAGAACTTGTCGAGAAGGTCTTATCACTTTTTAAGACCTACAATATGGCACCCCTATTTGCTAAGGGGCATCCTCTTATTGCAAGAAAATATCAGCCCTTGTCAATCATGTTGTGATTTGTGCTTCTGCAATAGGACAAGTATGATCTGACATCCCACTGTGCTTGATTTAGAGGATAACAATCTATTCTCCAAATACAGGCGATGGAAAAAAAGAGGGTTTTCTTAACCAATTAAAAAAAAACCAAAGACTAGCATAGAGTGCAACTTCAAGAAAAGACAGGAGTGCATACGACCATCCAAGAAGGTCTGCATCAAAGTCGGCCATCTAGTTGATTTCAGGTTTAACTAATACACTGCTTTTTATGGATAAAAAAGAGAATTTTATAGAGAGAAACGCCAAACGAGTGTCCCAAAGTATACAAAGAATGCCTAAAAGCGCCACCAGAAAACAGAGAGGGACAACAAAAAACAGGTCTCCCTCACCTAAAGCCCAACCAATCCACAAAATCTACAGTAGAAGAAGGAATAGAAGCTATAAACAACTTAGACCATGCCCAAAGATTACAAAGAAAATAGAATTTAAGCCCTAGGTTTAACAAATATACTTAGGTCAGGTCATATAAAACAAGAAGACAACCTAAAATGCAGACCAAGAATAAGAGTTACCAGTCTCAAAGCATGTCTCAGGCCATTATAAGTGGCTGAGATAGACAGCGTGCAGGAGCAAAGGAACTGCAAACAGTGGGCAAGGCCACGCATGTTTGAAACTTGTTCCAAGAGACACTTGCCAACTTGTCTCACATTCTGCATCAAATAGAAAAATATTATGTTCAACTCTTGGTGAAAGCTCAATCATGCAGAGGAGGGGGAGTAGGAAGGAAGGAATTCATTACTACATCACTTCAGTCATAAAGGACAAACTACATGATGTACGAAATGTAGATAAGTAATAAATACATCATTGGGTTCCAGAAGCAAAAGGATCAAGCTCTCCCCCATCCTTGGTTCCCAAATCCACTGTTTCCGAAGCTCTTCTTGCTCCATTTGAACTATATAATGTGCAGTCAACCTGTAGTACACCTCCAGAATGAGTACTCATAAGATCATGCAGCTACTACTAGCTTACTAATCCAAAAAAATACACAAAAATGGAGGCTATATATCACAGAAATCAAATTGTAATGATATGGAGAACAACAGTGTAATAAAGATATGGCTAACAATTTTGAAATAAAATGTTAGAAACCTCTTAAATGTTCGTATTAAAGGGATACACATTGTTGACACTTTCATCGAGTTTTGGGACTCCTTCCCATCCCCACCATCATCAGAACCAGTTGGAACCTTCCATCCAAATGAAGATGAGATTTCTTTTGCAGAGAAAGACAGCCAATTCTTAACTGGAACTTCCATTTCTGCATTCTTTTCAGGTTCTACTAAAGCAAAACGAGAACGAGCCCAGAAAACAGCCTTAGAGAATGATATTGGGAGGACTGAGGGATTGATTTCAACTAAAACATCAAGCCATAACATTGGAATGCACCTCCACCTTCTACATTCTTGAGAGGTGATTTTACTCTGTTCACTGTATTCACTCCAAGAACTAGAATGTTTCTCTTCAACATCAAGGACAAAAGGAAGCTTATCATCATCTTCCTCGTCATCCAACTCAATAATCATGTTTTGGTCAATACTGGGATGCTTGCAGCAATTCAGCATTGAGGTTACCAAGGCAGCAGCATCAGACACAATAAGGGTTTCAATAAGATCAAAGGCAGGCCGTCGCAGAGAATTCTCAAGTGAAGAATCTTTCAGAGATGAAACAAGAGAAGGGCCCCTGTCCAATAAAATCACATAAAAAATTAGCCATATATAAGTTTATCTTTGCACACAATCCTTGTCCAACAAACTCCTTGTGCAACTGGGATTTGGAGAAAAAGAAACAAAACAGAAACGAAAAGAAAATATCCCCCTTTTTCTTTTCAGGAAGGAAATCAAAAAGGCCCTGCAGGGGAAATATGCTTGTTGAGAGTTTCTATCCCTGTTTTACGAGAAAGAGAAGTAGAACGGTGAAGTACAAAATTATCCAATTTCTATAAATTTCATCTTATTCCAATTTCTATAAATTTCATCTTATTCCAATTTTCTCCACCTTTAAGACAGGTTTATTCTGTGGAAGTCCCTGCTTTCCCGTCCAATCTGCAATAACACATCTGCCTGAACCAAAGGAGAGAGTGAAACTTAAATAATTTCTTCTTTTTCTCCAAATTCCCAGTTCCAACTTTAATCTTTAAGTATTAATCTGAAGAAACTGTTCCAAAGACATATTCAAGAAAAGCTAGTTCTGTTTTTTTTTCCAAACAAGGCAGATGCATAAAGCATATGACCAACTAAAAATCATCCACATACAAATTGTAATCAAGCACATACTACAAAAATGACATACCACATATGTGCGCATTCAAAGGGTGGAGACGGAGGATTCATTTTATAACCTCGGAGTATAATAAGAAGAGCTATCTGAAAATACAAACGTGCATTAAACAGCAAGACTAATGATCCAAAAGTGCAAATATATCTAAGAGCAATTGAAAATATTACAGGGACATATACTAAACATGGCTATTCTTTTAACAATATAGAGGAAGAATTAAGAACCTGGCAAGCCTTTTTTCTCATTAGAGAACTGAAGTTCCTGCTCACATTTACTTGATGAAGAAGAAAGTAAATAAAATGCCTTCGTTGTTGTTCATGTTCCCCATCTTGCAAAGCTTCAAGAGACTGAATAGATTTGATTGTAATATCAGCAATGTCAGTAAAAAATTGCTTGCACAATGTACACTGGCTCTTTGAAGATACATGTAAAAATGAAAAAATATTCAAAAGATGGTAGAATGATTGACTGGCATGCCTGCAGAAAAGGCTGAAAAAGATCAAAAATTTCTTTATGGCTCTTCTCATTTTGGGTATGAAAACACTGACTCAGTAATGTGTTGCGCATCACAGTTGGAGATAATGTAGACCTCAACCAAAGCTTACATCCTTAAAGCAAGCCAAAGAAGAAGAAATTGTCACTAAAACGTCTTGAAAAAAAATTTTGGCAAATAAAATGGTTGAACCTACCAAGCATTTCAAAAAGCAGTCTCAAACAAACAACTGCATGAGAAAATTCTAGTGAATCATCACTGATATGGTTGAGTACAATACTAAAGAATATTGGATAGCGTTCCAATATGCCTTCCTCTAATGCTGGAGGCTCTAAGAACCCAAGCCTTCAAGTTACAGAAAAAAGGAACTGTCAGCAGAAAAGCAAGGACAAAAGGAAAGAGATGCTAAAAATCAGTATCAAAACCACTTACAATGCTTTGATTCCAAGCCATACAGATATACGCTCCAGCTGCACTCTTGGTCTTGAGGTCTCAAAAGTTGATGGTAAAACATCTGTCTCCAAAAGGCCAATGCATTTCTTGAGAAACGGCTGCAAGGGTTCCAATTCTGTTGCTTCCCTACACACAATTAGATTAATGTATAAATTAGAACCAGGATATACATGGCCATGAAGCAAAAGTAAAGTTTCAAACAGAATCTTATCTTAAAGTACCCTACTAAATAAGACAATTAACAAGCACTTGGAATTTTGAGAGCACATATTTCAAGCTAGAAGTGAGTGTGCTTAGATGTTCTCTGTTTAGCAACAGACCTCAATGAATCCACAGCAATTAAACAAATAACCAACAGCATTATCACAGTTAGTATTAGTCAGCTATACCTTAATTTTCCAAGATATCCAGCCAAGCGATGACCAATGGTACGCACTCTTCTTTTAAAGAAAAATAATGCATAAACACCCTGCAGTAAATCAGTTTGATTGACAAGGTAAACATATGAAATGAATTGAAAGCCAATGAATAGAATACACAAACAAATCATCCAAAAACAAAAATCCGTACAGGGTATTGTTGATGTCCTTCCAAAGTCAGTTCATGCTTATCATCGATTGTTTCAATAAATATTTGAAACTCAGTGACCAAGGACTGGTCATCGAACAGGCAGGGGAACGTCAAAACCTGTTGGAAACACAACCACAATTACCAGGATCCAATTCCTTACATGTGCAAAAAATATCAGACACTAAAATTAAAAAAAGAAAAAAAAACGCATAAAATTTATGTTCTTTAGAACAAAAGCAAGCAAAACCCATATTACAAAGGTTCAGTTGTGAAATTATGCTTATCCACTCTTCTAGTTCCCAAGTTTTAAGATATGGAGGCTTGGCTAAAAAGGATCTCTATAACAGGTATGTGTAATTAGATATGGCTAAAAAAAACTAAATATTTATGTGATTGAGAAATATATCTACTTTGTTCGTTACTGTATCTATCCTATCAATTCTGATTGACCCAAAATCATATAATTTTAAGGCATAGAGGAGATTGACAAAAAGATGTCATTTTTTGGTCAAATTTTTATTTTTTGAAATTTCAAACTTCTATTAAGATCTATCAGAATTGTATACGTGATGTAAGATAATCCTAAAAGGGTTGTCTTAGAGTCTTACTAAGGCCTTCTAGGAGTCTCACCTAGGAGAAGGGGAAAAAAAATCAATGGAGTCTCACTATTGAACAATGCAACACATGCAAAAGGAACAAATATTATTTAATCACTCTGTCTTGATTTAAATCAATTAGCCTTATTTATAAGCTTCTCTAAGAAATTCAAATTTACTAAGATTCTAATAACTTATTATGACTCTAATTCTAATACTCCTACTATAATTCTAATAATTAGCTAACTAAAATACAAAAAATACTAATCCTAATTTAATTCCAATTAACACCAACTCACTTAAAGTTTATTTGTTCTTTTTCTTCTCTTTCTTGAATATACTTTAAAAAGGCTTTCCCCCATCAATAAGACTTAAATAACAATTTGTTAGTACAAGTAGTGCAAATTTAAATTTTAAATTAAAATGTTTTCATCAAACTAAAACAATATTTATCTTTTTTACAAGAAGCTTTGTACTTGTATGTGGATAAAATTAAACTACTTGAAATACAACCTACATATTTATCTCCATAACTGATTTTATTTTATTATTCACATCTTTAACCACTTAATCAGTCACTATTTCAATTTAGTCAAAGTATTGATCTAGTTTATCTATTGAGTGCGGAATGGTGGTTTTGTGGCCAAGAGTCACAAGGAAATGTGAAATTTGGCACCCCTTTGTTTATTTTGGACAACATGAAAAGAAAGATATAGAAGAAATTTTGAAGGGGTAAAGATTCAGACTCAATGGAGAAGGATTCTTTCTTCAAATTGTTCTTATGGGATAGAGACTTAAAGGTAGTTAATGTAAATTCTTGGATGGATTTTGAGGATAGTTTAGCCTTGGGTTGGTCTAGGTTTTCTTGTTTTCTCAAGTGATGTGCCTTGTATATACTCCATGTGTACTAGCTTGCACCCTTTTTGTTAGGCGCTCTGTTGATGAAGGCTTTATTTGACTATTCCCAATCATGTTAACTTACCACCGTCTTTCCCATATGTGAGAACCTAGTCTTTATCATCTTTCGGTTTATCTTTGATCAAAGCTTTCTTCTTAGACTTATCTAATCAATCAAATCAAGTCATCTTCTCCCTTCCAAATTTCATATGGAATTCAAAAGCTTCATCAAAGGTCAAGGTATTTGCTTAATTAGTAGCCAATAAAAAGGTTAATAACAACTTGCTTCAAGCAAGGAAGGCCTTTCAAGGCCCTTAGTCCAAATGTTTGCACTCTATGTACAGGCAGTGGAGAATTGATAGATCACCTCTTTTTACATTACACGATGACTTTAGAGTTATGGCACAAACTATTTAGTTCAGCCAATTTGGCTTAGATACCTCCTCGAAGTGTTAGTGACATGTTCACCATTTCTTTTATGGTTTTTGGAACATTTCTAGAGGCAAAGTTCTACAGCAAATCATTTGTCTTTCATTGATTTAAATAGTATATAGGAAATAAATACAAGGATTTTTTAGGACAAGTGAAGGTCTATCGAAACAATATGGGATCTAGTTTACTTCTTTTCATCTTTTTGGGCCTCTACTATAGCTTTCTAGGGCATTCCTCTCAACATAATTCAACTTGATTGGATGTCGACATCTAGATCCAAAGGGTTAAAATAGCAATATCGAGTTGTTTGATGTATATTGGGGACTTATTTCTTTTCCATTGTTTTGATCAGGTTTTGTAAAGTAGGGAAGGATTTCTCATCCTTCTCTTTCATTTTAATGAAAACCTGTTTGTTTTTGATAAAATAAATAAATAAATAAGATAGTGACATCTCTATATCATTTTAAAATTAACAAAGTTTGCTTTAGACTTAAAAATTGACCTATATTTCTGACTTCACTTCCCCATGAAAACGCATTTTCTCTCAAACGCCTAAGATACAAAATCTACAAGGTTTTTCATCATTACACACAAAAAAGAAAACAAATTACTTAGAAATCAATCAACGGTGTCAGAACTAAAAGACACATATCTGACAAAGATGCCATAACTGCACCCATTATAATGTTGCATTGACACAAGTACCTTGGGAAAATTGAAGGGTCAGGATATCATAGAGCAAAACCAAGAAATGTATAGATAGTAGCAAAAATACACACAAGAAGAACTTAGTCCTACTAATCAAAAAAGAAAAAGTGAAAAAGAAAAGCAAAAAAATAACTTAGTGCTAGAAAAAACACTGACAAATTTGAACATGAATTCACCAAAACTAAACATAGGTTAAATAGGTAGATGTTATGGAAAAATTATGCAATCTACAAAAATATAAAAAATATTGCAGAGGCTTCCAGCTCTAGAAAAGCCATAACTCAAAGGGCAATAGATACATTAGGGACAATATTGAATAAGAGTAGTCAAGCCTCCATAATCACCTTATATCTGGTAGTCACAGCTTGCAAGTAAAAGATAAGAACCATAAATAAATTATCCTATCTAAGAGATCCACATGAAAATACTAGGTAGATTATATGATTGTTGGCAATCCAAAGTTGCTGGATCCTAAAAATCAAGTGTTATTAGATCGTCCCAAGAAGGAGGTCCAAATAACTAATAGGCTCTCCATGACCACAAACAGAACCTGCTAATCCGTACATTCTACAGCAGTGAATGGTGACACATTGCCCTTATTTTGAAGAATTTTTTTTGATAGGTGCCCTTATTTTGAAGAATCTCAAGAGGATTGTATTGAATCCCTATGCAATTAGTCAAAAAATCCTTCATAATGGAAAGCAACAACTAAAGAGGAGCCTTCACTCTTTTAGTAATGCTTCAAGTTGATATTATGTTATAAATATGGGGTTATCAAGTTTGCTACTATGAAATATTTTGGCAATGTTGCTAATTTTTTCTTCCTTTTTTTTTTTTTCATTGTATTGCTAAACCTCATTCTAGTACGACTTCTGCAATTGATATTTGAGCTTGAAGATTGCATCTTTTCAGGAAAAATGAGATTGAAGGACATCCCCAAATTGCAATTTTATTTTTTATTTTTTTTATCAAAAATGAAGATAAATTTTATTGATATAAGAAAGAGAGAAGGATGAGGGGTCCTTCCCACAAACATGCAATACCTAATCAAAAATACAGTATACTCCACCATACAATGAGAACAGCACAAAATAACATAAAACCATGTACAACTTCTCATAATGTTATCCACCCTCTAAGAATTACAAACCGAAAGCCAACTTAATTGAAAAACATTAAGTGGAACTCCCTTAAAAGCAACAGAGCAAGAGGCTTCCTCAAAAGTCCTAACATTTCTCTCGTGCCACACAATCCAAATAATAGTAAGGCAAGCAATTTGTCAAAGAGTCTTGCCTCTCAATGAATTCCCCAATCCTCTAAAAGAGATAATCAACATGTCTCCGATACTTCTAGGTGGCACCCAATCCATATAGGCTAAACTAAAGAGCTTATGCCAAAGTAGAAAATCCCCAAATTGTAATTAACCTTGTGAATAATGTCATGAATACCAGGTTGTGCATTCAGATGCTTATTCAGGATGTGAAACAGACTTTATCTGAGTTCAATAATTTTGCTCGTGTGTTTTCTGCATAACTAATAAGTTGGTAGATGTTATTTCCAACCAAGCTTATCTTTAGGTTTTAACATATTTGGTCTCATAATTTTCCATCTGATGTAACTTATTTGTAAAGATGGTATTCAGGTTGCTTGCATACCAAGAAGACGTAAGACGCCTTTTTCAGATGAATGAGATTTCATATATTCTGAACCAAATAAAATGCAACAGAAGCTACCAAGAATCAACATTTATGAACAGAAAAAAATAGAAGTGTAAATTAATAATAGAAAATTTTGATATACATACAACAAGTCAACATTATAAGTCAATATAATATTCATCACATTAAGGATTAAAACACAAGTGCAAGGAAAAAGTCAAAAATCAAAACAACATAAATACCTCAAACATGACACTAACAACCTCAGCATTGTCACGCTCGGGGATATATTCTCCCCCAGCTAATCTTGCATTGATCTCTTTCAAGTGTTGACCAACCCTTTCTTCATCAAGGCTTCGAAGCACTGAAAGAAGGGGACTAATGGAACTGGAATCATACTCCATACTGTACATATCTTGAGCTTGATGATGCTGAGAGATGCATAGTGTGCATTTCCGCATTTCTACAGAAATCCTCTTCCATAAAAGTTTGAGAGGAGAATCATTAGACTCATCTGTTGAGTAATTATAGAAAGTTTCCAAAAGAGGCCCCATTAACTCCCAAGAGCCACACCAAATATGATCTTCACTTGGTAAATCAATCAAGAAGTTAAATGCATCTGAAAACCTGAACTCAAAACATGAAAAAGGATTCCTTGTTAGATGGTAAGAGACAGCAAAGAAAAAAAAAATAGATTGAGACCTAAAATAGACTTTAATAGAAAAATATTTTTATGGGCAAATTTTAAAAAGTGTTAAAATCACAGTAAAATAATAAAGTTAATAACACAAACAACTATTGTTAACATGAACATGCTTTTCCATAAGAAAGTCCACAATTTGGTTGTGGATCCAATGGTATGGATAGAGAGACAGGGGAAGGAAAAAGAATGAAAACAAAAGACAAGTAAAAAAAGAATATGACAAACTTTCAAGCTACAAGCATGAATAAGGTATAACTAGGTGCGAGGAACAACAAGGAAATGGAAGAATATGAACATCTAAAATACAGTGTTTCACATTCTTAAAAAGGTATATACTTTCAATGGGTAAGCCATCTAACGATTTCCCCATACTAAAAAGTAGTAATCAAAATTAAAGATACCATGAAATTTCCAACTATGTGATATTTGGATGATGAATGCACAATTTAAGTGTTCACCGTCACATGAAAAAAGCTTGTCATCATCTTACCAAAGAATAAAAAAATCACCACAACTTAGGTAATACAAGGTTGTTTTCTCGTTTACCAAATAATTAAAATTTTAAAATTCAAAATGTTAAATTCTTTTCTTTTCCTACATTTTTATCATTCAAACTGAAACAAACTCAATCATACAAAGCATATAAAATTCCAACTTTTCTTTGATGTTCCAGTGCATTGCATAAAGAACCATGTGATAAAATCATAACTGCACAAGTAATATCATAGACAAACGGCCGTCAAAGGGTAGCTACACAGTAGTGCCACCTAGTGAATAGCAATGAACCAAAGGTCCCAAGTTTGAGCATCCCTAATATTTATGTGGTACAAAGAAGAAGGATGGCAGCCCATATCACCCACTTGCAGTTGAGATAAATGTTCCCCCTGCCTGGGTGGATTCCCGGCCCTTGGAAGAAAATACCTATTCATAACCCAGTGTATTTAAGTGGTGTAGAGAAGAGGGATGGGGGCCTATGTCACCCGCTAGTAGCTGAGATAAATGTCTAGCTGTCAAGATGGATTCCCCACTATCAGGGAAAAAAAAAAAATCATAGCATGACGTATTTAAAATGGTGTAGAGAAGAGGGATGGTGGCCCATATCACCCACTAGCAGTTGAGATAAACGTCTCGCTGTCAGTGTGAATTCCATGTTATGGGGAAAAAAAAAAGAAAAAGAACTAATCACAGCCTTGCATTTTGCTACATCAGCAATTGAGATAAAAAAAAAAAAAAGCACATTGGGGTTTTGCTTCGCCTATAATAAAGATAAATGCTTATCAAAAAAAGAAAGCACTAATCATAGACAAACATTTCAATCTATAAGCACACTAATGCTCAAGTTTGATTGCTGATAGAATGTCAACTTACATCTTTAAAATTTACACTCAACCAACCTGATATGACTTTTGGCTTTGTTGAGGAGCACTTTTCATTACTTTTAATAAACAAAATTAAAGAAAATTCAAACAAAAGTTTTATTTTACAATACACAAGTTTGGAAACACAACTGGAGATAATCATAAATGAAAGTTCAACCCTCAGTTTTTTGTCAAGAAAATGCAGGAAAGAAAAGAAATTAAGAGTAAATTAAATTTTAGGACATGGAAAAAAAATACTGAACAAAAAAGGTGTTTCGCTCAATTGACCCAGACATCGCCATCTGGCTTTGTGGGGCCAATTTCTACTCTTAAGAAAAACATAAGAACAGAGGCATCAAAATTCTGTCTTCTTTTTAGTTACCTCTGTTTTCTTGGTAACCGAACAGATTCTAAACAAACAACAAAAAAGAAAACTAAAATTCAAGTCAGTCACCAAGAAAAACACATTAAACAATAAAAACTCTGATTGGTTACTGAGATAATGCATGAAAACTTAAGTATCCAAAATTCATCAATTCCCAATTCTCCCGTCAACGTGGAACAAAAAGAAACTCCACCATTTTCTCCATAACCAAACAGACTCTAATCCAAAAATAAAAATAAATAAATAAATTTTAAAATTTTAAAATTTAAAAATAAAAACACACTAAAATGAAATCTGATCATTGAGTCCATTGGTTGGTGAGATAATGTAGGAAAACAAAAGAACCCAAAATTCACCCAGCAAAAAATTTCCACCCCCATTATGTGACACAAAAGAAACTCCATTCATTTAAGCCCAATACAATATAAACACAAAAAATCAAAATTATATTATTTTTCCTTGTTTCCTCCATTTTCTGGTAACCAAACTCTAAATAGGCTCTCAAAGTAAAGGCAAGACCAACGCTAAAACTCAATTTGATCACTGACAAAACACACCAAACAATAAAATCTCCTTTTGGTTGCCAGGAATTATGCAGGAAAAGAATTAAAAAATTAAACCAAAATTCTCGAATCAAAAGTTTCCAGCACCCCCCATTTGGTTGCCAAGATAATGCAGCACAATAAAAAAACCTAAAACTCACTAATCAAAAAATTTGCCTTCTCATGATCTAATACAAAACAAACTCCACTCAACTAAGTCTGATACAGCATAATACACAAAAGGAAAAATTAAGAATTAAATCTCTTTTTTTCATTTCCACCCTTTTTGTCTATAAAGGAACAGACTTCAGGCCAAGAATAAAATATAAAAATTCAAAAAGAAGATAATGGCGATGAAGAAAACACTACCGCATTTCCATTACCAAGAAAAACTCATTAAACAACAAGACCTCCTTTTGGCTGCCGAGAAAATGCAGGAAAATATAGGAACCCAAACTTCATTAATCAAAAAAATTCTCCACACTCGTTTTCTGAAACAAGACAGACTCGACTTAACTATGCCGGATCCAACATAAAACACAAGAATCAAAATTGTATCTTTTTTTCTTCATTTCCACCATAGTGCTGGTAACTAAACAGACTCTACAGCAAAAAAGCAAGAAGACACTAATAATAAAACCTCCATTTGATTGCAGAAATAATGCAGGAAAATATGAGAATCCAAAATTCACTAATCAAATATTTTCCACACTTATGACCCGATACAAAACAAGCTCCACTCAACTAAGCCCGATACAACATAAAACACAAAAACCAAAATCGTTTCCTTTTGTGTCATTCCCTCCATTTTCCAGGAAACCAAAAAGACTCCAAATTGAAAAGGCAAGAAACCACCAAAACTCGATCCGATCACTGAGAAAAGCACAGTAAACAACAAAACCATTGCCAAGATAATACCGGAAAACAAAGGAACTCAAAATTAAAGCTTCCCAAATATTTCCAACGCTCGTGATCCGAGAAAACGATAAATTCTTCTCAATTAAACCGAATACAACACAAAACACAAGAATTTTATTTTTATTTTTTTAAGGAAAGGAAAAAATCACTTTTTTCTTTCATCAATTCTCCCGGTAACCAAACAGAGGGTGAAGACGAAAACAATGGAAACGATGTGAGGGAGTAAAAGAGGCATTCACCAGTCCTCTTTCAGGCGCTGGAGACGGCGCCGTTTTGGAGTGTCGGGCAAAACGTCGTCGCCGCCATCGCCGATGACTTCCTCGATGCCTCTCCATCGGACCAGGAGCTCTCTCCTGGTCGCTACCTTCTTCGCCATTGCAAAACGGCGTCGTTTTGCCTGATCAAATACGATGATTTTAGAGGGAGGAAGGAGAGAGCGTGTGACCGAGTGGAACGACTTTCCCAACTCTCTCCCTTTCTCCCGCCAAGGGGAAATTATGCCCTAAGCGTCTTTATCTTATAACCAAAATTATTTGATTTCTCTAGTTTTTTGTTTTTCTCTTTGATTTGTCTCTTCGACGTAAATAAAAAATTTTAATAAATTTATTTCATGAAAACATAATCATGTTAATGGTGGATTCAATCAATCAATTTCTCTTTTAAGTTGTATCATCGGTTCATAAAAAGTGTTAAATTTAGATTAATTTTTAGCACTATTTTTTTTAATATAATGTTGTCCTTATTTTGTATTATATGTCCATCTCATTCCAACCAATCCCTACTAACTTTATAAGTCTCGAGTATCTTCTAATGATTAGTTCATAATTAAATGTTATTAGCGTCGTCGTAGATTAAGATTATACATGTCTTTGTCAGAACATTGCTTGTTAAAATGGCATACCAATATGCAACTTCGAACTAATACATCTATCTCATTCTAATCATTCCCTTTTATAAGATGATTAATTGATTAAAAGAGATGAAACAATATCAAATTTATAAATCTAACCTTGCATATGTTTCAACCTAAAACATGAACCCTTATTTACAAATATATATCATTCATCTTTCATTGTGAAAATAACATGATATTGCAAAACTTATATGAAAATAATTCAAATGGTGAAAGTCATTTATGTAAGAAACGAGTTACTTTTCAAGTTGAAATATGGGAGGAGGTACTTTTACAAAATCAAGTTTATTTCATCTTTTTTAATCAAATATTCTTTTTTATTAAGAGTCCTCGATCATTCACAGATAGCCTTATTGCATTCACACATGAAATCCAGTGGAAATTGCCACCTAGAGGGATTTGCATATACCTTTAGTACAGCATTGTCCATGGAAAAACATGTTCCTATACTACTTCCCTATGCAATGAGCATCATGTACCTTCATTCTAATTTATACCTCCATTATTTTGGAGCGAGCAACCATACCAAGGGATTGTTTGCATAACAATTGTTATTTTATCATCAAGTCTAACAATGCTTACACAATTTCACTTGATTCTTCTCTATGCTTGTTGGGGTATATCTTTCAATGGGTCATAATCAGTTGGGTGTTGTAGTACTCAAGTGACGTGATAACAAGAGAGAGATGTTTAGAGTTATTTGAGTTGGTAGACTCCTTGCTCTTGCAATGAATTAGCCTTGCACATCCCTCTTTGTTATTGCTTCAAGTGCTTCACTAAATCTCAACATAGTCATCTATCCCATTTAATCAATCTCTCTACATAGTTTTGTCACATTCATACATGTTGCCTTCTAAAAATTGTTAGGAATGGTATAGTAGTGCCATGGAAAGATATGCCAATGTACTAACACCCCCCCCACCCATGCAATGAAGTACTTTCACTCTAATTGATACCTCCACTGATTTGGAACCATTGACCATTTCAAGGATTGATCACATTACAATTGTTGACTTAATGCTTCCACGTGCTTATTTTGATGTATTTTTCAATAGGTCATAGTTCGTTAGGTGTTGTAGTGCTTAAGTAATGAGATATCGTGAGAATGGTATTTGGGCTATATGGCTCAGTAAATTCCTTGCTTGTGCAACAAACTATTCCTACACACCCCTCTTTAGAATTGTTTTAATGGATTCATGTATTATGGATCTAAGGAGTGGAATTATTAGTTGATGATTGCCTTTTTCATCCATTACCATTTATGTATAAGAGAAAAATTAACCTCAAATTAATTACCGATTATCTTTGTAGTCAATGATTTCTATTATCTAAAATAATTGTATATTATTTTCCATTTTATTTATGGACAAAAATAATAATATTTATGAAATTGATGATCATAACACAACTCCAATTTTCTTTATAGATATTGAAATGCCTCAAATGGATAAAAAAGGCTTATTTAATTAATTCATTATTACATTCATAATATCTTCTTCTTCTTTTTTTAGTATTTGTATTTTCCAACACTCTAAAAATGCTTCTAAATAATTTATCAATTTAATTATTCAACATTTTAATATCACAATAGCTATAATACTCAGTGGTTTTCATTAAAAGGTCCACACACATCAATATGCAATAACTCCAAACACTCCTTAACTCTATCTCCTTTAGCATTAAAGAGTCTCTTACTCATTTTATCTTCTATGCAAAATTTACAGACTAGAAAATCCTCTTGAATCAAATAGTGTAATATTTTAAACTTAACCAATCTTTAAATCCTATTGAGATTAATATGACATAGGTGCAAGTGCCAAAGTTGCGGTTGAGTAGTGCTAAGTTCCTTTCTTTGAAGTGAGATATGATTATTTTCACTACTTGGCAAAAGAGATAATGGAGATGCATGATAAAGATTATTAACCAATGATTTTGAGCATATAAACAAATCATTCATCTTAATAAAACTTGTTTATTACTAAAAGTCATTGAATAATTTAGTTTACATAGACTAGAAACCAAAATCAAATTCTTTCTACACTTAGGAATATAAAGACAATCTTTGAGTTCTAAAAAACCACTATCCTCTAAGATAAGGGTAATATCTCTCATTGCCTACATAGCAATCCCAACTTCAAAAGTTAGAGCCAAGTATATGTCCCCATCATTCAATCTTCTTCTTAGGTGAAGCCCCTATAAAGAATTGTGGATGTGATTAATAGTCGTGGAATCTCTCCACCAAGAATTGGTAGAATTCACCACTAAACAGATTCAACAAAAAGTGAATAATGCATACCTTGCTTTTTCTTTAGGAAATATGACCACTCATTTTTCTAGTGGTCTTTCTTTCAATAAAGGAAACACTTGCCTTGTTTTTTACTCTTCTTCCTTTTAGCCTTGAACTTTCCCTTCTACTTGGTGGTCTCAAAACTACCCTTCTTCTTCTTGCTAGAAGAACCTAAGGAACCTTTTACTACCATATAAACGTCCTTTTGGTCCTTGAGAATTCCCTCAATCATCTGAAGTTCCCTCATTAGTTTTGATAAGCTCATCATTAACTTATTTATAGTATACTTGAGCTTGAACTACTTGAAAAAATTTGGCAAGGTCTCATAACCATGTCAACCTGTGTTTCTTTATCGATCTCAACTCAAAAGATGTTTATCTCGTTAAAGAATTCAATCATATAAATCATATGATCTCTAACAGAAGCTCTTTCTGACATCTTAACATTCATAATAGTCATTAAGGCAACATGTTTGGTTGATCTGCCTTTACCATCACCCTAACCCCTAAGGGGATGTTTATATGGTTTCTCTTTTAAGCTCAAGTGACTTGAACCCACCAAGGCTTGGATCACTTAATCTAACCTAAGAAGGGTCCTGATTGATTAATTAACTATATAGGATCATCTAATTAATCAATCTGGTCAATCTAGAGAACTTGTTCACTATCTTTTGTGCAACTTTGCATAATTACCTAAATGCCCTTATGCTCAAGAGTGAACCTAGAGCTAATCTAACCCTAATAAAAACGTGCAATCATGGTATATGAGCTTAGAGTAGAGTCAACTAAGGCTTATAGTAGTATTGGTTTCCTCATAATCCAATTTTGAAGTTTACTCAACATCTCACTAAAGATAATCAATTGAACTTCAATGTCCTATGTAAATAACAACAAAACGTAGCTTGGGTCCAAGACTTACTATATCCACTGCATGCAGACTCCTAATGAACTGGTGTCTGTAATCTAACAAGGTAGTGTTATCACCTATCAAGGTTATCTATTCAATCCTTGAGTTACAAATCCTACTTATTATGTGATCAATTGACCTACTCTAGCTTCAAGGAGCTTATGCCAAATTCCTACTAAAGGAAATGTTATGACCAGTCTTCTAGATCGCATGTCCTTTGGATCACCCAATAAGACACACTGTTTCAATCCCATAAGATATCATGGTGTCTCTATTGAGAATACCTATTGTCACTAGCTCTCATTAACAATGACCCAATACATAAGGATATATCACTACTTTAAGATTTCATCCATAAGTCAAAGTCTTCTGTTGACTTTGATGTAAACTCAATATCCTATAAAGGTTGAAAGTCCATGTAGTATAGTAGTTTGGTGAATCATAATAGTTAATAGTCTTATGTCATGATTCACCATATGTCCTGTCCAGTGTGCATCACATGCACTAGTGTACTCATCATGGGAAAACCATCACAATAACCAAAACAAATCATTTGTCTAATTAAGAGGTAGTATATTACAGCCTTAGATGGATAGCCCAAAATCCATGAATCAACTATGGGCAACTCATCACTCTACAAGGAACTAAAGATTTGGATCTTTTGTTCAACTCCTAATGCACTCAAGTCATGTACAATGCAAGTGATGTGGGACATGTATGCTTAAATAACTAATCAATGCAAATTAAATAATAAAAGGAAACCAACAAACATAAATAAATAAATTTATAAATGAATCTTAATCTGTTACATCATGTCATGTTTTTTAAGGTTAAATCCCAACAAAACTACTATATTTGTAGTTTATACGAATACACCTCCGTAAGATCACATAAGGAGACACTTTGTCACAATCTCATGAAATATCATGGTAAATCAATTGAGAATTCCTATTGATATCGACTTCCATCAATAGAGGCTTAATCCATAAGAAAATATATGATCAACTTACAATCTCACCCATAAGTCAAAACTACTACTCACTTTGTTATAAACTCAATATTTTCTCAAGGTTGAGAGACACTATAATGAAGCAACTTATGGACGAGACTATATATTTATAACTAATCTTCTCCATTTTTAAATTTAAAGAGTAACCCCTATTTTTTACATTAATATTTTCCAATATTTTGATTACTTATCTGTGTATTTAAAAAAATAAAAAGTTTTTGCAACAAAAAAGTAAAGATATTTTTGTCCAAAATGAGTATTTTTCAAGATGAAAAAAGGTGGAGGATTATTTATATAAATTGGGGATGATTTCATCCCTTTAAATCAAATAACCCTTTACTATAATAATTGTGTTTTGCTTTATTCCGTTTAATAATATATAATATTTATTTACTATTTCCTTTCAAAAATATCTCCATTTTAAATATTTTTATATAAAAATGATTATTACATGAAAATTAAATGGTAACATACGAAAAGTCATAAAGCACTGAGATGCTCTCTATCTTATCACCATTTTATGCACTTAATTTTGGTGTTATTTCATTATTTTATTACAATAATTATGTATTTATTTATTAATTTTCACCTTTATTTAAATGCATATGCCTACTAGTAATTACTAATACTAATATTATTTAGAAAAATAAAGATAAAAATCAGTTTAAAATCATTTTAGCACATAAAAAAGGCATTAGAAAAAAAATAGAAAGAAAAATGGAAAAACACTAATATGATAGTGTTCGTCTTTTTTTAGTGAATAGAAAAAACTAAGAGATTATTTTGTAACTGTTTTTAAGAATAATTTTTTATTTTTCAAAAATAAAAAATAAAAACAAATAAGAAAACACATTTAACAATTAAAAAATTGTTTTATATTTTTTGTTTTTAAGAATAGAAAATAAGATGTTTTTCAGAAAATATCTTTTAATTGTTTTTTAGAGTTGTTTTAAAAAAATAATTATATAAACATATATAATGATTAAAAATAAAGCTTTAAATATAAAAATTATTTTTAAAATATATTTAAATATATTAAAAAACAAGTTAAAAACATTTCAAGTTCCTAAATAAACTTTTGTTCTACAAAACATCATATAATAGTTTTAAAAAACTATTCTCAAAAACTATTTTTCAAAATAGTTATCAAACAAGACCTAAAACATTTTAACTTTTTCTATTCAACTAAAAATAACATATTGATATCAAACTAATATATAAAAACTTGATTTTTCATGATAAATTTTCTTTTTTCACTAGAGCTTTTTGTGATTAATTAAAAGCATCATATTCCTATTTTACATTTTACATACCCTCCATATATCATTCAATACATCTTTAACTACATGAAAAGTTCATTAAAAATCATGATATTTTATCTTATGATGCTTTTCATAGAAGACTCATTCCTTGGTCAATCATAAAATGAAATGAAACTCGTGAATCATACAATTACTAGGGCAATCACATGACAAGGCCATTATATTTATTTTTTTCTTTTTCTGACGGGTGTGGTAACCAACCTAAACTCTATTAATTTGGGCTTGGGATTGATAGAATTACATTTAAATAATCGGGTTCAAATAGGACCCGAACCTGAACCCGTCCTATTGACATCCCTAAGGTAAACTAATAAACCTTTCAATCAATCCTACAAACCACAACTGAAGTCCATAAAATAAATACAGGCAACTCTCCTGCATTCTCCTCATACCAGATAGGAGGACATGAGATTCCAACTAATTTTCATGTGGTTCGGCATTGATGCAACAAACCGAAGAATATCCGGCTTCGAGCTGAGCTTGGGATACTGGTTTTGGTTTTCGGGTTTCAGATCCAAAATGGGGAGGAACTTCGCGATGTTGGGAAGTATAAGCTCTCTGCAATGCAGATGCAGCAGGGGGACCTTTGATAACACGCTTCCCTTTTGAACATCCAAGCCTTCCGGCCTGCGCATCTTGTAGGGTTTCCCGGTTGTTGGCTCAAGGTCTACTCTGGGCATTTGCTTCCATCTCCGGTGAACAAACCACCCGTATTTGTAGTCACCCACGATTGGCGTGCCAAGAGCTTCGGCAGAATGGACTCGGAGCTGCAAGAAGAGAAAAAGAACTGTGTTATAAGCCTCAAGATCACACTAGACACACCTAACCCTAATGCGACTTTGAACCTCATGCATGGCTTATAAGCCTTAAGGTAGATATGTGGTTGGTTGTAACATCTATATTGTTAGGGCATGATATAGATTCTGAGCCCAATCCTAATAACTTAATCCTTTGGGAAAATGTCAAAACAACATGGCATGAGAGCTTTGGTTAACTAGAGCCAGGTTCAAGTTCTTTCCCTATCTATTTATCTGTCTTGTGCCTCCCATGGCGGGTATGAGGCTGCATGTGGGGGGTGAGGGTGTCAGAGCACAATATACATCGTTAAGCTTGATAACGTCCTATGCTTCTCATTTCTTCAGTCACACCTATCTTGTCTTCCATTCGGGTTTCATTTAACTTTATAGAAAAATTAGCAGGCTCCTATTTGATTTAGAGCTCTTAACCACTGTTGATAATCACCATTATTGTCTATTTTCACTCTTCTAGCCTCCTGGCAACTCGTGCGTGTGTATCCATCTAGTATTCATATCAAGGAACTGGCAATTTCAATACCAACAGTCTGACAAGGATTTATGGAGTGGGGAATAAATTCGTGCAACTCCAGTAAATATTATTTAAGAAAACAATTGTTGTGAATCTTGTGATAGAACCATGCAAGGGTTGTGAAAACCAGATACATGTTAAATGCAATATAAGTTTAAATACATCCAACATGAATAAACAGATTATAGTTGAAAGTATCAGTTCATTGATGAGAATGCCGTTCTTGGTATGAAGTATGCAGCCATGTGAGTTAACACATTTCAAATGATATTAATTACGAGGGATTTGAGACAAAAGCATAAAGAATTGTACATGAGAAAACCAAATTTCACCATGTGCTGAGAGAGAGGTAGTTATTTTGATGGTACCTGATGCTTCCGACTAGTGCGTGGACACAGTTCAATCCATGAGCAACCATTTATCATCGGACCCAGAACACGATATTCAGTTATAGCCTCTTGGGAAGCTTCTAAACCTGACTGATTAGCCAAAATGACCCTTTCGGTCCTCCCATCATCAAGAAGCACCTAAATCAACAACAACAAATGCATTCAGCTGCTAATTCTTCTGGACTAGCTAACATCCTATAAGAATTATTTATTCTCAGAGAGAGAGAGAGAGGACAAGTGAGAACCTTTGAAAGAGGGGCATGGATTACACCTTCCTTTTGCTTGGGAGAGCCTATGACCAATGCCCAATACCTTTGACATGTTGCTTCACATGCACCGTCCCAAGCCTAAAATCACCCATATATAAAACACAGATTTTAATATTATTTTAGAAAAAAACACACAAAAGCATCTGATTGTACCATTCAACACTATATTCCTATCATGTTTTTTATTGATAAAAAACTCTATTCCTAAAATGCTCAGGAGTAGTATTTATTGCATTATATGGATTGGTCAAGCAGAGGTAGGAGTACCTTAGATGGGGATTTTGCTTTATTTATGTCACTGAACAACCAATGAAGATGAGCTACACTCTCCTTCGTTCTCCCCATTAATAAAAGACCACTGCTTTCTCTATCAAGACGATGCACCTAATAAAGTGACTTATAAGAAACAACAAACAAAAATGTTTTCAAAAGAAATCAACAATTCAAGCACACACACATAAAGTGAGTACAAGTATTTAAGCTGTGACTATCATTGATAAATGGAATACATGAAGGCCACGCTTGGTACGTGGGAATGGGGAATGAGAATGAGAATGAATATTTTGTTTTCATTCCTCTTTTTCCTTGAGTAGGAATGAATTTGGTGATTTCAATTCTTATATTTGGATGCACCTAATAATATAAGGTTAGAATGATTATTTGTTTCCATTTCAATGTATGGTAACAATGGAAATGTTAAGGAAAAAGAAAATAGATTGACAATAATACTCTTACACATGGTTTAAAATAATGTTTTATTTTCATTTTAAAGGAACATCTTTTGGATTTTTTTTGCCAAATAATAAGGTTAAGAAAAATAATATTACTTAACAAATAAAAAATTGTACAAACCCAAGGAAATGTAGGTGTAAAATAGTAATTTAAGATGTTCTATATCATGCCCTGCACAAAGAGAATCAAAATACCTCCTATTCAAGATCAATTGAATCTCACTTATGAGGGGGATTTCATTCCTATTGGAATCATTTTTTGCTTCATTCTCATTGCCATTTAGGTTATCCAAACTTGACAATCGATGAGAAAAGGAATGAAATGTCCATTCCCACTCTTTATTCCTTCGCACCCAACAAGGTCAAACAGTATTGCAAATATGGTCCTTCTAAAACAAAAAATTACCATGTCAAAGAGAACAGAAAAAAGTTGAGAAACCTAGTGAAAATATGGCAGATTTCGGAAATACCAAAATACCATGAATAATAGGTCCAAAGAGCAAAACAAAAGAATTTATAACATTGTTAACATAAGACACAGGTACCCTACCTATCCATGTATGAAATCACAGAATTCTAACATAAAACAGTACCATTCCCTGACACCTAATTTGGCAAATATAGAAATTTCTCCTTTTTATATTATTTAACAGATTTCTCGCATACTGAACTAATTTCCTAACAAAATTTTGCAGTCAGATATATCAAATCCAAAATCTCATCATACATTATTTTTCTTCTAATAATCTGTTGGCTCACACCCAAACCAAATCAAGTACTTAGTGCATCACATCCCAGGTTTCCAATTAAGCAATCAAATTATAACGTATTTCATCTTTGATGTTATGAGTTTCTAATATCGATCTATGAGCTGACTTTCCATCAATCAGTTTTCATCTTTGATATTACTAAATAAGTCAATCAAACTTGGGTAATTTACTAATCAAGAATTTTCAGGAGGAAAAGGAGAAGCACAAGGTATCCTTCAAAAAATAGAGTATGGCCATACAAAGCTTTCCTCAAGAATAAAAACCACCCACAAACCAGTTCTCAGGGATCTAAGAGATGACTTGCAAAGGCTATGCTCATCAGAGCTCTCCTATTGGCATATAACTCAGCATCCTAATTAGCAGACTTAAAAATCCAAATGATGTCCACTCTTATCAAAGCTAACCTATTAAAAAATCCTTCATAAAGTAAGCACATCTTCATGAATGGCCATAGCAGATCCCTGACATGCCATGAGAGTGTCCAGGATGCTTAGTCCCCAAATGAAAAACATAAGTATTATAATATCCACACACAACATCACCAACAGTGATAACTTAGTAGAATCTTTGCTCAACTCAGTAAATATAGGGCGCAAAAATTTAAAACTCACAAAAGCTTTCTACTTTATAAATATTAAACTAGAAGCTTACCAACTTAGGACCTTCCTCATAGTCAAAAGTCAATGCTGCAGCTGCCAAGGCATCCATACTGTTATGAACTGGAAGGTTCCCCTATTAACATTTTTGTATACAACAAAATCAAAAGACAAGAAAATATGCCAACATGAAGCACTAAAAAGAATTGGGTTGCAGAGATTCTAACCTTGAGTGGCACTTTGGGAGGCTTATTTAGCACAAGTATAGCAGGGTCCTGAAATTTCAACAACCACTGATTATATATAACAACGTAAAGTAAAATGACTGCAGAATGAATCAAAAAATGGAGTCACACAGCATTCACTAAGGTAAAATCAAAATGAATACAGAATTACCTAGCAACACTATCATATCTAAACAACCAGCAAAAAGCCAATGACCATAAAGACAACCAACCAAACAAAACCCATATGCATCACTTATATTTATTGAGCATAAGGATATAACAAAAGAACATTTGAAATATTCATTTATACATCCAAATAACATGAAAGGAGACAATTTGTGACTGAGCTGACTACATGCCTTGTACATGACAAGCCTCTGCAAATACTCTATCTCATCAGCGTTTGGATGTAGAGTTCCACTTGGGATAGTGTCAAATCTCTTGGAAATCCTCGCCTCAGCAACTGATACTGGTACATAAATTCTTGTGCCCGCCTCCATTACCTCATTAGGCTTAATCTGTACAGAAGCTGTAGAATTGTAGAATAATTAAACCTATATTGAATTGTTGACAGTCAATAGAAAAAGAAAATGAAGAGAAGAATCAAATACGCACACACTGACACACACAAGAAGCAGGAAGGGGAGAGAGAGAGAACTTTAGGTATCCTTTTATGATGTATCAGGGAGGTGTCTGATTAAATAAATGAATTGGCCAAAGGAATCATTACCTTTCTCAGGGGCTTTATTTGTCCTTCCTTTTCTAGAGGTGAATCATCCAGGTTTGAACATTCCATATGCACCTAAAAGAAGAAATGTTAGTACACTTTACAATAAACAATAGTTACTCCCCAGAACAACAACTTCAAGTATTTTTCATCTGTGAAACCTCAATGGCTAAGACCATTCAGTGATAATAATAGCAAACTTCCCAATAGACCAAATAAACCACAGGTTAACACCCATGCATATTATGAAATGATACAAGGTCAACCTCACAGGGAAATAAACATTTCCTCTTACAAAAAGTAACTCCATTACTTTCTATTAAGAGAACATGTACATGTGCATAGAAACAGCACAAATTTGTTTTCATCGAAAATTCCTCTCAAGTTATTGTGCAAACATGGTTTATAGAACAACTGCAATCAGCCCAACAAAAGGCACTAAATTGGCATTGATCGTACCATGTTGTATATTCATACCCAAAAAAAAAAAAAGTGAAGAAAATATGGAGATTTCATCATCCAAAAAGAAATAATGTCATATACTCACGAGGCCCTTGTTGAAATGAGACTGAACCACAAAGCCCGGGATTTCGTCAAAGTAATACTTGATCCAACTGATGGCAGTGACATGAGTGGGCAGCCCAGACACATTAACCAAGCTCTTTCCAGGCAAAGGATGAGCAGGGAATGGGGGCAATGACAGCAGCTGTCGAGGCTTTGGACCCTCTTTGGGGGATCCCAACTGGGCTACATTATTGGACACCCGGATGACTGGTGCAGCTGAGGCAGGGCGTGGAGGAGCAATCCTGGAGTAGTGCCTCACCACAAGAAACAAGCCTTGGCATTCATGAAGCACATTCTTCCACATTATCGCACATACTGAAACTAATAGACAAAGAACATCCTTGTTGTGAGCATCATGGCCATTAATGGCTCGATTGGTAGCCCAAAATAAGAACAGTTTTCTAATTTCAAGAACCAAAATAAAAATAAATAAAAACAAGTGAAGATGACAAAGTAAATTTTTTTCAAAGAAAAAAGAAGAGAGATATAGAAAGGAAGAGACAGAGAGAGAGAAGGGGTGGAGTTGAATACCTGTTCTTCCAGAAGCTTCGTCTTCGTCGCAGAGAGAGAGAGGGGGGCGCTAGGGTTACGGTTTTGGTTGTGGGAGAAAGCAGGAACCTTTCACAGTGAAAACTGCTATGGGCCTAGCCCGGCATTATAGCTCGGGTCGGCCCAGGCCCTTCTGAGCCCAAAGCCCGGCACATCTCTTGGCAACACAATTATGATATGATCACCTTTCCGGAACATAAATGAATTTTAGACATATTATAGCTATGAATAAATTTAAAGCCCTAGCCGTGATTTTAGAAAGCGTTTTTAGCCTAAAAAGTTTTTTGAAAATAATTAGATGTTTAATAAATTTTAGAAAATACTTTAAAAAATCTAAAAAATTACTTGTAAGATTTAAAAATTAAGAGTCCGTTTAGCAATGACTTTGGAAAACGCTTATAACCTTTTTAATACTTGAAAATTTTTATCATTTAAGTATTAAAACAACTATAAACATTTTCTATAATTACTATCAAACACACGCTAATTATAGTATTTTTTTGAAAAAATATTTAATAGATGATTCTTCTAAAAACAATTTCGAAAACACTTACATTAAAAATACTTCGAATAAAAATACTGCCGAATACACTCTTATTTACTCACTTAAGGGATATAGAGTTGAATATAAAATTTTTTGAAAATTTTTATTTATTTAATATTTTATTTTGATCAATAAAATTATCCGCCATTCTTCTCCGTATCTCTAATGATTTTGAGCAAGTGACTAACTTCTTTACTATTCATAATAAAACAAATTTAATTATATCAAATTCACACTAATTTGGTCTATAATTTCATTATTAAGTCGATTAACAAACATCAAAATATATCTTCTAACCGAAATGAATGGAGAAATGAATTCACAACTTCTATTGCCTTAGCCAAAATATTCCACTTTGATTGATAAAACTTTGGTTAATTCTTTTAGGATATTAAACAAAAACTCTTAACCCCTTTTTAATTATAATCAATTACACATGATGAAAATAAGGCTTCGACCTATCTTTTGAAAATGCCTAACATCTTGATTGATTATTTTATTAACAAATTCTCTACTCCAAATCAAGTTGTAAATGTAAACTCAAATATCGGGATGTTGACCGTCTTATAACAATTAGTACTAGGTAAATTTAAAGTATCATCAATGATAGAATTCAAACCCAAAACCATGTGTCATTTACTGGGATCATACTTTCTAGTGTTCATCCTGACTAATTAGGGTATCATGATAGATATTGTAAAAATGTGTTCTTTCAAACTTTCAACAAAAAAAAAAAAAAAAAAACAGATGAGTGAGATGATTTTTTTCTATGATTATATAGTTAGTTTTCCAATTCCAAGAACAAAAAAATTGATCAACTCATATGTGACCTAGTCTTTCATAGATTTCACTATCAAATCCATTGACATGAGTTAGACCGCGTCTTCTCACGTGATTTTCAAGTGCTTCAATGGGTCAATCACGAGCTAACATGTATTCATAACGAAAGGGAAAAAGAATCCAGATAGCTATGACTTTGTGGCTACAAAATAATGGTGCCAAATTGGATAGGGGCAAGTGGCATGATGACTCTTTTTGGATGATAGGTATAGGTTCATGCCATGAAAGGCTTCTCTATCACCTCTCAAAGGCTTTTTCTCAAGAGAAAGGATTCTTCCAAACGGTCCCTCCCTCAAATCAACAAGTATCCAAAAAAAAAAAAAAATCAAAAAACAAAACAAAAAACAAAAAACAAAAGAAAAAGAAAAATGGGGGAATGGAAAAGGTTCTTCACATGGCCTTTGGTCAAGAGGCACCTAGACTATAGATTTTTCTTGAATCTTGGAACTATTTCAAATTTGTTGTATTTGAATATTCTCCCTTTCTTTACCTACTTTTGGTTGACTCACCTAATCCCTTGATGCAAACCCTTTAATTAAATTATCATTTTTTTTTTAATTTTCATAATAAAATTTATGTCTCATTTCAAAAACTAGGTTTTCAATTTTGATTTCTTCGTAAATTAGGAACGAAGTCGAAGCTATGATTTTAAAAAACCCGTTTGTTTCAGTATCATAAAAGTTTCATGAAATATTAAATATTTTCCCACTTAGCATAAAAATTTGTTTATGAACTAATTTTTTCATTAATTTTTTCTCTAAATTATGTTTGGTTCTCATGAAATATCAAAGAAAAAAAATGTTTAGTTGGTTGTATTATGGAAAATATATATAAAAAAAAATCAATTATAATTAAAACTAATTAAAAACTTATATATTTTTGAATTGTTTAATCTTTATATTAAAAAACTAAATAAGTGGAATGGGTTTGAAATATTAAATAAAAATAATTTACTGATTTTAAAATTATTTTTTATTTATTTCTATTTTTTCTCTCTATTTTTTTCCCCTCAAATTTTTGGAAAACCAAACATAACATTAAAGTTTGATGAAATTATTAGAAACATCTCAATAATTTCTTTTATGCTATATTAGGTTATATTTAATTGACAGAATATAACATGGATAAGATAAGACACCCTATATAATATATAGGGTATAATATTAAACATAAAAGATATTTTCATTTATTTAATATCAAATCTTAAAATGCAATATAAATTTTATTTAAAACAAATATGAAATATATAAAATATAATTTATTTATTTATTTATTTTACAAATCAAATATAAATATGTTTTTCATGATATCCACGACAAATGATATCGTAAGATATCTATATCATATCTCTTAAGATATATGTATCTCATTAAATATAATAAGATATTTATATTTTTTCATGTCATTTATACTTTTGATGTCTTTGAATATTATATTCCGATGAGATATGCTATGTCGTGTTTATGTTTGGTTTCAAAGGAAAAAAAAAAGAGTAGAATGAAAAATGTATTATAAATAAAGGTTGAAAATTTGCTTTAAAAAAAAATTATATTAAATCCCAATAGTTTTTATTAAAAAAAGTATAAAATTAGCAGCTTATTTATTTATTTATTTATTTGATGATATTTATGATTTAGATATTTAAAAATTATATAATGTTGTTAAAATATAGAAAATAATTTGTATATAGTAAATATTTTATTAAATACTTATCTTTTCTCAATGTAAAAAAAAATAATAATAATTCTACTTTACCCCATGTCATATTTAATGAAATTTATCATTTCTTTATATTTATCTCCATTTTCCATTTATTTTTCAATTTTTAATGAAATTATTATTTTAGAATCATTTCCCCAATAATGTTTAAGAAATGGTTCATTCTTTCCTATTACTTGCTTTTATTTTTTTTTTCCTTTTTTTTATTAATATTTTTGTTAATTTTCTTTAGATATCATACTCTTTTTTAATTTTAAATATATTAAAATGGTAATAATGAGTTCTCTAAATAAATTTATGTATATAAATATTGTAGATTAATTTTTTTCTTATTTTATTATGGATAAAATTATATTTTCTATAATTTTATTTATTATTAGCAATCAAGTAGAGATTAATTATTTAGCTTTTTATTTTTTCATTTTTTTAATTTTAAATATATTTTTAATATTTTAATTTTATTTAATAATTCCCACTATCAAATAATCTTTTTCCGATATATTATTTACTTATTTTTATCTTCTTTTATATATATATATATATATATATTTAACTATTTCACTAATTTTTAATAAAAAAATTTTAAAAAATAAATCATAACTATTTTTGGTGATGATTTAATTTTTTTTTTAAATATTAAAAATATTAAAAACACTTTAAAAAATTACTATCAAAAGTACTTTAAAAGTCAGATTAGGTCATAATAAATATTTCAGATTTTTTTTTCTTAAAAATTATAAATATTTTATAGAAAAAAAAATTTACAATATTTTAATGTTTTTTTCATAATTATATTACCAAATAAGGAAAAAAAAAATAATAGGATAAATGTGTTGTCTGAGAGAATCATTGGAACCGGTCAATCTTCAAGCACCTTGCACTTTCTCTCCAGCCAAACAGTAGGACACAAAACTGGTGGGGTCCAGACGCATGCCCCAAAAAGTGAAAAATATGCAAAACCCTAAGACCACAAAAGCCCTACACATACACCAATGAATTGGAACTAAAAACCCTTGAAGATCTCAACTCAACTCGCCTCAACTCAGCGAAACTGAACTCAGAAGAAATATCCGACTCTTCGTCCACAATGATCCAAAAACGCACGTCCCAGGCACGTCTATTTCTCTCTCTGTTTCTCTCTCTAGACTCTCTCTCCCTCTCTTTGGATTTGGATTTATCTATAAGTTCATAGGCATTTTTTATTTTTTGAATTGTGGGTTGTGTTCCAAAGTGCGTTTTGGTTCTAGGGTTTCTGAAAAGTTTTGATCTTTTGTGACAATGGCGTTGGAATCGGAATCGCAGAAGAAGAGTTACGGCGTTTTTGGCGACGTGTACGGGGTGATGATGGTCCCCAAAGAGCTCGAGATCGAAAAGGATGCTTCCATTGATCAGTTTCGTTTTCAGCTTCCCGATCTCAAGCAAGCTTTCCAAGTTAGTCTTGTTCTATTTTTTCGTTTCACATTTTTGGTGGGTTGTGTTTGTTGGCCGAGAAATCTGGGGAGAATAATGATTTTCATTTTTTCCTTTTTTTTTTTTTTTTTTTTTCTCTTCGTTTTTTACTGGGGTGTGCTTAGTTGCTGAGAAAATTGAGGAAATGAAAGTCATTTATTTATCTTTGATTTTTCTACTGGGTTCTGTTAGGTTGTCGAGAAAACTGAGGGAGGCATGGGATTCTTTATTTTTTATTTTTTAACTTTTCTATTTCACTTTTAGTGGGTTGTTTCCGATTTCTGAGGAGACTGAGGAAAAGGAAAGGACTCTCTCTCTATCTCTCTCTCTTTTCGGGTGGGGATAAGACTTATTAGTTTTCTGAGAAGTCAACTTCTTCATTTCATATTTTTATTGGGTTCTGTTGATTAGCACAGTTGCTAGTACTAATTTTTTCCCTATAAAAAAAATTATTGGGTTCTGTTTGGTTTCTGAGAAAATGGCTGGGCGCTTGTTTAGTCAAATACTGGAAAGTGTAAGGTTTAAAAATTTGGCTTGTCGTTTTTCGGGCATTTTCTTGATGGCCAAACAGGTTTTGTGGGCCATGAGAGGATTACTGTCGTGGAATTTTGAACAGTGCTTCCGAGTTGAATGGTTATTAGGCATGGCTGAGGGGCTTCGTTTTTATCCGCTTCCAAACAGTAAAAAAAAGTCTTAGCCTGCCTAATTCACTTTCTTTTCCTATTTCTTGAGAGTCAAACATCACATCAAGGATTGTTCTCAGATCAGACTGTCTCTATCTATTGTTAAGCTACTGTGGCTGGTCAAATTCAGTGTTCTGCGTTTTTTCTGTGGGAATTTTTGGGATGTCATGGTGGGCTTCCTTAGGGTGCGTTTGGAACCCTGGAATAGAGAAAGGGGATGGGAAATCCATTCAATTTCCCATTCATTATGGCTTTTGGATTACAATTATAAATGAGAATAGGAATAAAAAATTCATTCATTCTAGTAAGAATTTTGATTATTATCTTCCATGTGATATTATGATTCACCTTAATACTGCCCCCATTCCATTCTTGCATACCAAACAAACCCTAAAATTGATTTTGAGTAATGTTATGTTTGGTTCCAAGGAAAGTATTAAGGAAAGAAAAACAATATTAGGAAAAATGATTTGTCACCACCCTAAATGTTTCCACCGAGAATTGATTCCTATATGGAAACTTTGCAAATTTGATTAATGCTATATTTGGTTCCATAAAATATAATTAAACTAATCTAGAAACTTGTATGTTTTTAAATTATTTAAGTTTATATAGAAGAGAAAATATAAGTGAGATTAGTTCAAAGAAAATGTAAAAATAATTTATCAACTTTAAATTTATGTTATTTTCTTTTTATTTTCTTTTTCTTACATTTTTTGTTTATCTTTATTTGCTTTTTCTTGCATTTTGGTAATTAGAATGCAATGCATTGATGTGATTCAGGATTTTGTGAGGACCCGAGAAGTTGGGGAATTTATAAGTGGGGCTTTAGCAGGGGCCATGACCAAAGCCGTTCTTGCTCCTCTTGAGACCATCAGGTTGGCTTTTAATCTTTTTGTTTGTGATTTCCAGCTTCTACACCAAGGTTTGTCATTTGATTCAGTAGTTTGATCTTTCTATCGCCCAAAGCTTGAATTATTTTACGGTTAGGTAGAGCCTTCTTTTGGTTCATTATCCCAAGATAGGATTCGGGTTTAAACTTTAGTCGTTTTAGTGAGACACCAAGTTTCATTGCCTAAGTTTAGAACCGGTCACTAGAGGTGCATGGCCCTAGATTCAATTCCTGTTATTGGTTGAATGCCCCTTAGATTGGATCCCCATGGAAAGTTTGAAAGGCTAGGTCATGGAAGGTTCATCGGTTATAAAAAAAAGGTTTAGAACAGTGCACCATGGAAAAATGGTGTAAATCTAGTTGGGGGTGCTAGTTCATTTCATTGAATCAATTTTTTGTGATTTGGTGGAATCACTTTAGTTGTATTGCAATATGGCATGCGATCTCAATATGACGGCAGAAGTTTAAGTTCGCGATTTTATAAATCCATCCAAGGTTATTCTTTGTAATTGCTTATCTGATTTGTGTAACGTGTACATGTGTGCTTATATGTAGTTTCTATCATAATAAGAGGATGAACATTGTAAATAAATGATGCAAAGACATGGTTATTGTTAGAAGGATTGGCTAATTTTGTGGAATAAGATGAAGTTGTACCTAATATTCTAGGGTTTTTTCTAAGGCGATAAATCACATTCTTGTTCATTGTTCTAAGGCGAAGGTTTTATGGGATCTCGTGTTTTCTTTATTTGGTGTTAATTGGATCCTTCCGTCTACAGTTAGAGACACTCTTTTAGGATGACATGCTTCCTTTAAGGACAAGAAGCATAGAAAGGTTTGGCGGGCAGCTCCTCTTTGCTTATTTTGGACGGTTTGGAAGGAAAGAAATATGATAGTTTTTTATAATGAGGTCCTGTCGATTCAAAGATTGAAAAATTCCTTTGTTTGTAACCTCCTTTTATGGGTTAAATCTTCTATAGTTGTAGACCCCTTAATTCTGTTTAACTTTGTGGACTGACTGGGTTCTTGTTGAGGGCCGGTGAGTGCTTGTCCCTTTTGTTTCCTATTTTTTAGGTGACGCTTGTATACTCCCTATATGTTCTGGGTCGCCTTTCAAGCACCTTTTTCTAATATATCCTTCTGCGTTTATTTATCAAAAAAAAAATATATATATATATATATATATATATATATATATATATATATATATATATATATATATTCTATGGTTTTTTCATGATTTGATACCAATCTTGAGACCCCATTGCTAAAAATTGCATTACCAGTGATTTAATCTTTCATTTGCTCTAGTTCTACATGTGCTTGGGTTTTTGAAAGATTGAATCTGAGGTAAAAATGTAATGGCTGATCAGAAGTATGTGAAATTGCAGGACAAGAATGGTGGTGGGCATTGGATCGAAAAACATTTCGGGTAGTTTCTTAGAGGTCATTGAGCAGCAGGGTTGGCAAGGGTTGTGGGCCGGGAACACAATTAACATGCTGCGCATAATCCCTACACAGGCAATCGAACTTGCAACATTTGAGTGTGTCAAGCGAACAATGACAGAAGCCCAGGAGAAATGGAGCAAAAACGAATGCCCTAAGTTGCAGATCGGTCCTGTCAGTCTTAACTTATCTATCTCGTGGATCTCCCCCATTGCCGTGGCGGGTGCAGCTGCTGGAATTGTTAGCACGCTTGCTTGCCACCCTCTTGAAGTTTTGAAGGTATTTTCGTAGCTTTATTTCTTGTGAATCTTCTGTTATTTTTAATGTTGAGTAACCAACGTTCCTAAGCTCATGTGTTAATAGAGGGAATGCTAGAACCCGAGACCTTGGATTAACCAAAGCTCTGATTCCACCTTGAGCAACCAACCTTCCTAAAAACTTAAGTTATTAAGATTTGAACTTATAATGTACATCATGCTCTAATCTTTTGTTTAGAGAATTTAAAATAATTTTGTCGGTTTGGATTTTACTATCTTTGAAGCATGGAAATTGGAAGACTTCTAGGGAAACTGATTCCTTTTTCTCATTAAATTCCATACAGGATCGGTTGACTGTTAGTCCAGACATTTACCCTAGTATAAGTGTTGCACTGAGCAAGATTCACAATGATGGCGGGCTCGGAGCATTCTATGCGGGCATTTCACCTACACTGATTGGCATGCTCCCATACAGCACATGCTACTATTTCATGTATGAAACAATGAAGAAATCGTACTGCACAGCAAAGAAGAAAAAATCTCTCAACCGTCCCGAGATGCTCTTGATTGGAGCTCTCTCAGGTGACAATCTTGGCCTTGAGCTCTGTTTATCTGGTTTGAAAGCTCCTTGGTTTCTGTTTTCTGCTGGGCAACATCCCCTTCCCTCTCCCCTGTAATAAGCTTGGGTTCAGTTTCAGAATGGTAGGAAGATGTGGGTTGTGATCTCTTTAACATTTTCCTGTGTTTGCCTAGCAGGAAAATCTAACTTTCCCATGGGAGTGAGGGACAGTGTCATAGATTTCCCTTTCTCTTGGGAGACATAGGAATTAGGGTTGGAGTACGAGTTTCATTTGCTTTTAATCTGTTGACAGGTTTTACGGCAAGCACAATCAGCTTCCCATTGGAGGTGGCCAGGAAGCGGCTGATGGTTGGAGCTCTACAGGGCAAGTGTCCACCCCACATGGCGGCAGCACTGTCAGAAGTTATTCGGGAGCAGGGAATCATGGGTCTCTACAGAGGGTGGGGTGCAAGCTGTTTGAAAGTCATGCCCTCCTCTGGCATCACCTGGATGTTTTATGAAGCTTGGAAAGATATATTACTTGCGGAGAGACGACATCTATAACAACTCTTCTAAGACTGCTACATTGGTTGGTCCTCTGTTTGGTAGGCTGAGTAGCAGGGCTCGGAGGACGTGCTCGAGCCAGGATTCTGAAGATGAGAAGCTTATGCGAGGGGATTCGGATGATGAGAAGCTTATGTGGAGGCTGACTTCACCGGGATCATAAAGTGGGCTCTTTGACCCTTGAGCCCCATCAATAACAAATGATTTGTACCGACAAATGTTTTTCATTTAAGGAGGAAATATTAATACAAGTTTTCAGTTTCTGTTGAAATTACTGCAAACTACTTCATGGTGTTGCTCAGTTGAAACTAGAAGCTATGGTTTGGGAAGGGGTACCCTTATCCACCATAAGAGGGTGGGGCAATTATAGAAAGGTTTAGGGTTTGAGGATAGGGTAGGATAGGCATGATCCTGAGCCGCCGTCCAATGGCTGAGATGCCATTTTGAGTTAGAATGTTGTCTACACTGAGGAAAGAGACATGCCTGCGAACAGGAAACTGGAAAAAATGACTAGTCAATTAAGATGCCTCCAGGGTTTGGAAAGTTTGTTGCACATGAGGTATGTCGCGGGGAGGAAAGGAGGCACACACACCCATGCTATATTGTTTTCATCAGTTTCCATATTAGGTGTGAAGGATTTGGGAGATGGGGTTTGGGTGGTCTAGTTTGAGGGTTGTCAGATGATCCAAATCTTCATTGGCAGTATTCAAACCCTAGCTGAATCACAGGGCCAATGTTTTGGATTTTTCTGTTGATCGATCCATTGATCAAGTCAGGTTCTTGAGTATCACAGAATAACACCTTGCATTACGGCCAACTCTACAGGCAATATGAGCCTCTATGACCAATATTTACCCCAAGCCTTGTTAGGCTTCCTGACAGGAGAATGATCAACTCAAGGACTGAAAAAAGTAAACAAGAAACTGGCTAAACCTGGTGAAGCTGTATCAAAAATCACACAATGGCTATACCCGAGCTCCAGTAGTTTGAAAAATCTTCAGAAAGCAGGTAGACAAGTAGTCTGAAAAACAGATTTTGGAGAGAAGCAAACTGTCCGTGCTCATTATTCTAGTAAATCACCTAGTATTAAGAGTTAGCATTAGCATCCTGAATCCTGTGATGGCCCAGGTTTTTAAAGCCCTTACACAAGATTTGCACATCTAATAACCAATTATTGTAAAAATAATTCTTGCTATTAGGACAACATAAGCAAAACTTGCTATTCATTTCTCTATTCCTCCAATGGATTTGTTCTACACTGGGAAAAAATAACAGTTCATTTCTCAGACCAAAAAAAAAAGAAAAAAAAAAAAGCAAAGAAGAGTAAAGAAAAGAAAAAAGACATGGGCAGTTACAAGGGAACAATAAGTAGCTGCTGGTAATCTTGAGCCAGAGAGCAAAATACTTGATAGATGCAGGGGATGACGAAACCTACATGTTATCTTGTGATGCATTTGTGCTGTCTCTTCTCCCCATGATCCGAGACATACATGCACAGATTGTCTGTGAGTTCTCGGCAAACATGTATAGACAAAACAACCACAATCCTGTTTCAGCAAGTGCAGTTAGAGATTAAGGCTAAATCAAAGAACTTCGTGCACCTAAAAAGTCAAGGAATGCTAAGAACTGATTTTGTTTTTCAATTTAAAGACCCATTATGCCTTTTGTTTATGCTGGGCAGCTGGGGTGAGTTTTGGTGATTTAGCCATCTCAACTGTTTCTAATGGAGTTTGTTGTTCCATCAGGAGATGCTTTGTAATGATTTTCCACATTAATTGAATTCTGTGACTGGTAGATGTATCTGTATTAACACCATCAAACAAGTGCTTACAAGCTGATCTCTGTAGCAGCGTAAGCAAAATTCAACATAACGAATTGATTGTTTCACAAGAAGAACAATTATCATTATTCTATGTAAACTAACTCAATGCTTAATATGAGATGAAAGCAATGTAGATAGTAAGCTTGATGCTGAAAATTCAAAAGAAAATGTACTTCTAAAAATTATAAACAACAAAATATCAAAGGTGTAAGCAGAGGAAAGCTGCATGAGTTTCCTAAAAATGTTTTCCAGAAATAGATTTGTGTTGTACATAATGGTATCATAAAATTATTGGTCAGCAGGCAAGAAACAGAAAAAAAGGCAATCAGACATCATACAAGTGGATTTTTCTCTGCCCTAGAGATAAAACCAAACAGATGACATGAAGTTTGCCGCATGGTGTTGCTAGAATTTTCAAGATGCTGGGGCTATATATTGTTTCTCTTCCTTCTGTTGTTCAAGTATAAAGGGTGGGAATTATGATTGGAGGACACCCCTTTAAGCTACTAAACTGCTGATGGTATACTCAAATTTTGAAAAGAGAAGAAACCGTAAATGAAACAAGATGAGTTTGGATTAAAATGTCAATGTATGCTCGTGTCCACCTAAGCACTGTTCCAACTAATAATTTCATGACCTTCCCCTAAAGCCTTTTGATTTGTCTCACACAGGGAATGAGATTAGAATAGCTCAGCAACTTTAGAAAAACTCTCTACTTGCATATCATCAAGCAAAAGCAACACAACAAAAGTGACAAGGTATAAGATGACCATAGCTGTTAACTCATAAAACCTAATATGTACCTTTTTTTTTTTACCAAATTGTGTATCGTTGTGTATCATAAGTTACTTAATATAGTGAACATAAATATAAAAACTATGTATATATAATGGAAGCAAGATATATATAGTCATATATAACTAATTCATGAAAAATAGTAAGATTTAAAGGATTAACCTATATCATAACATGTGAAAACAATGAATCCTAGAGATTTAAAAAGTTTAATTTAACAACACATAAATTTAATGTATAGGATCATCACAAAGTCTATAAAAATAAAGTTTTTAAATTACTAGATATGATTTTTAATTCCAAATTCTTTTTCTTTTTGATAAGTAAATGCACAGAGAAAATATATTAGAATAAAGGGCGCCTTAAGGTTGACGCAAAGCGTACAGGGGGTATACAAGAGGCGCCAAGAAGCAAGAACAAAAAGAAGAGGGGATACAAAAAATCACCAGCCCTCAACTAGAATCCAATAAATCAAAAAAGCTGATTAAAGAAAGAGGCCCTTCATCTACAATCGACTTTGTCCAAAACCAAAAATTACATACAAAAGAATTTTTCATTCTATGAATCGAAAGCTCCTCATTTTCAAAAGCAATTCTATTTCTTTCCTTCCAAACTGCCTAAAGCAATTTTTAATTCCAAATTCTAACCAAACATATATACTTAAATGTGGTGTTGTATATATCTGTCATCTCCAAGTTCTAACTTTTGATATTTGTTATCATTCCTTTCCCACCAAATAAATATATAAATAAAAATTAATATACTAAGTACAAGTTTGTGTTCACCAGTCACCATTATTTCCAATGTTAATAATATTCTTCAAATGAAATTTCTTCAATATTTATTGTAAGAATAAAATTACTTTGGCCTTCAATAACAAAAATATAGTTTTTCATGTAGGATTATTTTATTCCCCCCCCCCCCCCCCCCCCCCCCCCAACCTCCTCTTTTTCTCTCTCTCAATCAATTTATAAATTTGGTTTATACGTTTTAAACCATTAATATAATAATTATTTTAATAAACAAAATTTTGATTGATTTTTAACAACTTACATCATGTATCATAAGTTTTTAACAACTTTAAGGGTGATGACTAGTGTATATATTGTTGTATCGTTATATGTCATAGCATATATATATATATGTATCACATATTGTTATATCACATATCTTATGTCACGTATCATATATGTATGTGAGATACATTTAAGATAAGATGCAGATTGCGATACGTCTTAATTTCCATAAAAAATGTATCATATTGTGTATCGTAAGATTTTAACAAATTTGAGGGTGATAGTTAGTGCATATATTGTTGTAACGTTATATCTCATATCGATTTCTATAAAATAAAAAAGAAAAGAAAAGAAAAGAATTATATGATATATTATTGTATCATATTGTGTATCATAAGTTTTGAGCAACCATGAAAGTGACAACTAGAAAGATAATTCGATAAAACTGAATGGAAGTTTTGGCACGAATCATTCCAAGTGTTAAAGTAAATTTTGCTTTAAACACAATATTGAAACTAATGTCAGACAAAGCAAAGAAAAGAAGAAGCACGTGGCTCACATACCGGCATAAGCAACTGTAACACCTGAGACCACCCGTCCTAAAGCTGAGAGCACATAAAGACAGACAACCACCTGAAGAGAGACAAATATGAAATCAACATTTTGGAAACTTAAAAGCTTAAGCAATCTTATTGACACTAAAAATACAGTAAAGAGATGTATTAAAACATGACATAGAGTAATATGAGATGGATCTCTGAACTAGTCCATCCTATGTTCCAGCCTGGTGCTTTTAAAGCTTGCTGAATTGCGCCGGTACTTTAGCATTCTTTGATTTTTCTATCAAAGATGGAGGCTTACATCAAAATAAGTTCTTAAGCACTTAAGGCAGAAACATGATTTATCAAGAATGTATAAAAACCTCGTTAAACAACAACAACAACAATGAAGTTGTTAAAGATTACCTTAACAAAGAGCCTCTTATCATGCCCAGTTGCTGCAACTCTCAAAACAGACTCAGCCGCCCCTATCGTGTTAGCCATGCATGCTACAATGTTATTAGCAGTGTCCTGAGAGATCTGCCACTCGAGGGGATCCACAGGAACCCTACAAAAATCATATCAGAGTAAACTTAAATGATACAAACATGAAGTTCATTATAATAGCTGAAAGAAGATATGCAGATTAAGCACAAAAGATATAATCACCAAGGTAACTAGCTCAAAGAACCAGGAAGCAATTCAATCAAGCTCAATTTTGATAAATCTAACTAGTTAAAGTAGTTTCATAGATCAAGGTCAGACAGGATGAACCTGAATTTAGTAGTTGGGTTTACGTCAATTGGATCGGACTTTCAACTTTTCCCTATCAAAACCAAAAAGAGTACAACACCTATTCAGGGCTTGATAATTTTTTCCCCATATCTTTTGATTCTTTTCCCACAATAAATCACGGAATAAGAGACATCATATTAAACTGCAGGCCAATTTCCACTACAACTTCTTTAATCCACCTATCTGTACAATTGTACTGAATTTTCCTCTTTACATTTCACAAATTGAAGACCATCAAAAAAAAAAAGTTATTCCACATCTTTTCCCACATCTTCATCCTAACCATACGGAACCTAGTCCCATTCATTTTCCCCTTTTTCTCCCTTTCCCTAAACCAAAAAAACAGCAGAAAACACAGTGAAAATCTCTCTCTCTCTCTCTCTCTCTCTCTCTCTCCCTTTTACATCTTTTCCTAAATTTTCTCAGCAACCAAACGGAAGACAATCCCGAAATGAACCACACAGGGCTCGCCTCAATTGTATAAACTTCTCACGAAGTCAGTTTCCCTTTCCCAAAACCAAAAAAGGCAGAAAACAGCTAAAACCTCGTCATTTTTTCCCACATATTTCCCAATTTCTCAGCAACCAATCGGCGCCAAATCCAACAATAAATCACCCAGTATTTTTATTTGTGTAAATTTCTCCAATTTTCCCTTCCTCTAAACCAGTCAAGGCCTCATCCTTTTTTCCCACATCTTTTTCCAAAGTTTCGCAGCAACCAAACGGAGCCCAACGCCACAATAAATCACCCAGTACTTGCCTTAATTGTGTAAACTTTCGCATTTTATTTCCCCAAAAGCAAAAGCAGCATCAAGATAACGTCCAAATCTCATCTTCTATTTCCACACCTTTTCCCCCATTTTCCCAGCAACCAGACAACGCGCAATTCCACAATAAATCACAAAAGCACCAAAAACAAGCAAAAACAACAACAAAACAGAATTCCAATTCAGGGGGAAAAAAAAAAACCCACCTCAAAATCTCCTTTTTTTTTTGTTTTTACTTCATTTTCCACACCTTTTCCTCCACTTTCCCATCAACCAAACGGAGCCCAACCCCACAACAAATCACGAAACCACACTCAACCGCCCAAAACAACCAAAAACCAACAGCAAAAAAAAAAAATATATATCAAAACCGAGAGGGAGAGAAAGAGAGAGTACGAAATGTTGATCTGGCGAAAGAGGAGGCCAAGAATGGCGAGAGAGCAGAGAAGGACGATGAGGACATCGGAGACGAGGGTGAGAAGCGTGGAATTCCGATAAGCACAGTGGTAGTATATTAGGGTTCCGCAGATCATCACTATCACAGGCTTCCCTATCTCAGCTCTGTAATCCATCTCCCTATTCCTTCGAATTCTCTCTTCCTCCTCCAATTCCGACTTTCTCGTTTTGAATTCCACGAATCTTACGTCACGCATCATCAGAAATACTTGACTACTGAATAATTGTGACAAAATTGATTACAACTCTACATCATGTTCAATACTAACGCTGTCGCTACTACACCAAATATTTGGTAAAACGATAAAATAATTCCCACACCTTTTAAGAGTATGTTTGGTTGTTAGGAAATTTCTAAATTCGCAATATTTTTACAAAAACAAATCAAAAAAAATTATTTTTAAAAAACAACTTCCCCAAACAAGTTTTTTTTTCACTTTAAAAAATTATTTTCAAAAACAATTTATCCAAGAATGTTTTTATTCTTTTAACTTAAAAATAATTTTTAAAAACAAATTTCAAAATACATAGCCAACTGGCCTAAGATTTTTCTAAATTTTAAAACTGTTTCTTAAATTTTACTAAATACTTTGATTTATTTCTTTTTTTTTTTTAATTTTTTTTTAAAACACTTTTTACTTTGAAAGTATTTTTGAAAAATACTACCAAACAGAAAAGGTCAATCCAAACAAGGCATAAATCCGCAGTCAAAACCAGAGTACCAAAGATCAGTAAGATACGGGGAGGTGCAGCACTGAGCAGGCAAAGGGTCCAACCCAAATGACAAACCACCATGGATAAAATTTTCTAGGTGGTGAAATTCTACAACAAAGTAGAAGAAAAATAGGAAGTCTTAACAATCTCTGGAGAACATATGAATTCCAAATTTTCTCAGCAACCAAACAGCATAACAAAACAACAACTATTTCCCATGATAAACAACTTTGCAAGCAATAAGACCTTTACTTTCTTGAGCAATCACCATTTTTTGATTATTTTTTTATACATAAACTATACATAAATACAGTTGAATCTATATAAATATTTAAATCTATATAAAATACATCACTCACTAATACATATATTTAGTAACTTGGCCATATTGAGCTGGCAACTAGATGCAGCAGCAGCAGCAGCCACCATGGTTACACATCTCTGCAAAGAATGATTTAGGTTTTTGCCAATCTCCCAATTTTTGGGCCTCCCAAGGTGACTTTTGGTGTGATTTTTTTCCGATTACCATCGGCAATGTGTAATCAAAGCATCAGCAAAATGCAGCTGTTCTTAAGCGCGTTTATGATTCCGGGGCTGGGCTTTCTGCATGGCAAAGATTAAGACTAGTGTCAGACCAAGAGGAATGGTATCAGTATGTTGTTACATGAGGTAAAACCATCGATGTTAACGAGTTGCAATTTAAGATTTAGGGTTTAGGGTTTTACTTGTTTTAAGGGTATGTAGACGGCTAACACTAGACCAACCATCTGCTAAACCTACTTCTTAAAACCTGGCTCATGATATGTAAAGACCAATACTATTCTATTTAATGTAAATACATCAATTTATCTAGAGTTCGTTAAGTACCGATTCTTCCCATGATTAGAAACATTTTTCAATGTTTGGAAGTGTTTCTCTCACAAAAAATCTATGTTCAGAAAAAATTTGTAAATTTGTTTTTAAAAATCTAGAGAATCAATAAAGTGGTTTTTGGACTAGCATAGTTGTACAGGAGTGATTATGGCAAAGTTCCTTCTAATATGTAAAGTGCGTTTGGAAGTGATTCTAGAAAGCGTTTCTACCATTTCTAACACTTAAATGATAAAAAATTTCATGTATTAGAAATATTAAAAGCGTTTCCTAGAATCACTACCAATCGGGCTCGTAATGTTTTTATTGGTAATACTTCCATTAGAAACGTTTCCAAAGAGAATCACTTAATGTTTAATATAAACTAGAAAGGCACTTTAATAGCATCTTTGGTAGTGGGTCATATAACAAAAAAGTGATTTTTGAAAGAAATATCCACCCACTAAGGCCATGTTTGGGAAGCATTTTCTAAAATAGTTTTTGAAAATAGTTTTCAAAAATTGTTCTCTAGTGTTTTGTAGAGCAAAAATACGTTTGCGAACCTGAAACATTTTTAACTTATTTTTTATGTTTATAAACATGCTTTTTTTCTTTTTAATGAAAAAAAGCCTTTATATGTGGTGCTTCATTTTATCATTTTTCATATAATTATTTTTTAAAATAGCGCTCAAAAAACAAGTAAAAACAACTAAAACATGTTTTCTGATTATCAAACGTGTTTTTTTTTTTCTTTTGGTTCTAGAGAACAAAAAACTGCTTTTGAAATCAGTTACAGGACCTGATCGTCTAGGAATCACTTCAAGAGATTTCTCCAGATTTGTAAAACCGGTTTTTAAAACTTTACCAAACACCTAATTTCTTTAGAAAAGCATTTCTAAACATTAGGAAACTCTTTTAACCCTCTCAAAATCACACCCAAACTGGAAGGTAGTATACAGTACTTCCAAACTCACTCTTTTTTCTTTTTTTTTTATCAAAAACATGTTTTAAATTCATATCCAAACACCAACTAATTCTTCATAAAAATGTTTCCTATGGAAGCACAACAGTTTAAAAACACTTTTACAAGAATGACTTCCAAACAGGCTCTAAGCTTACACTAGCTACACTAGTTGACATGAGGCTTGGGCTCGGTTCACAAGCCTTATGACTGGACTCAGGCTTAGCACATTGCAAGCCAATCTTGTAAACCAACTAGCCAAACTGAAACATTGGAGGCACATGACAGTGGGAGTGATATTTAATACAATACAGGAAGAGTTGGTAACAGAGTGGGGAGGAGGTGGTGACATGAGTATGGGGAGGCATCGGCTTCCACGCCAGTACCAACAGTGTTAGTGGGTTGCATATAACAGGACACATCAGGAAAACTACAATGGTCTAGGTGACCATAATACTGGTTGTCGTGTAAGTAGAGTAGGGGTGGAATTTCGGTTTTCCAGCTCATGGAAGATGTGCCTTCTATGATCAAACACAAATTCTATTGGCCGTATTCAACTTGCCTTTTGGGGTTCAAAAAGCAAGAGACATACTTGATAACCTACACAAATGATGCCTTTATGTATCAAAAGCAGTTTTCTATCATATAAATCATGGTCTTAAACGTGTAAATGCTCAATCAAAGGTATTGAAACAGAACGTACCTTCACAACATAATTGCTCAAAACGAGCAACTATGTGTTTTCCATAAGTGTATTTCTTCAAAGCATTAAGATGAACTCTTATCCGGTTGAGCAATATCTCTCTTTGTTTATCATTGCTTGTCTCAAGAATTTTCTGAACCACATAATTTGCAAACTGGTCCTTCATCATCACCTGATATAAAATCAAATCACATCAAGAAAATTAGAAGGGTACTAACTTCAAATGGTGTTGTACTTGCATTCAAAATTGGGTACTACATAAAATCATATGAAAACAACAGGATATACTTGACAAGAATCCACAAGCTTATCATCGAGAGAAGGTTCATAACAACGAGGAGAAAAAGGAAATGTAACATCAGAAGCAGGATGATCAAATGTATTATCAACCATAAACTAATCCAAAAGCAGTGTTCATTTAATTAGTAGAACAGGCCAGAAGTTGGGTCCTCACCCAACTGAGCACATGCTTGTACTGAAAGTTAAATAGAAATCCACTGAAAAAAATTGATGACCTGTAATAAATTTCTTCCTCCAAGGCAACATTCCAAAAATCTGGGAGTGCACTAGCTGGGTGGTAATAATCCAACCTCTTGTCACTACCAGATATGAAGTCGGTCTTTCATTTTAAAATGATCAGAACCATACAGAACATGCTTGACCTACATTTACATGACGATGCAGTGAAATAAGGGAAAAGAGTGCGTTTGATAGGTAAAACTAGGATAAACTAATAGATGGAGCATCTCCATTGAATCTGAGATAAAAATTTCAAAAGTTTCTATCTTGTGATTGTATTGGCTATAGAAAAGCGAATCTTCATCTCTAAGACTATTTTCCTAAATCTCTTGAAGGAACTGTGAAATTTTGAGTTTAGATCTACCTCACAACTATTGAGCCCAATTGTAAATGCCCCTCATAGATGCATGGGGATGTCATGGGCAAGTGGGAAAAGCTGATTCATCCGTTCCACTAGTGGCCTAGCATTGCATGCACAATATGAAGTGAATAAGTGGTTTCTACATAAGTTATGATACTTGAATCTACTTCAGGTGAAGGCTTTCCATCACTAGACATCAATATAGATTAGGCCAGTTCAAGTGATGAAAAGAGAACACCACTTGGGTATTGTGTAATTTGTGCTTAAGTTGGTGGAAATCCAGCAAAAGCCAAAAGAAAACTGACAACATTGATAGATCAAGAGCAGAAAAAGTAACTGAAATGGATTTTCTGAACTTCTTTGGTAATAATCTGCAAGGAAGCAGTGAAGCTTTGACAAGAGGTCCTATGAGGCTTATTATGAAAATATGGCAGCCACCAACGTTGCTTATCTGATATAGCAACATATGATAGGCATGTTGAAATAGATCAATACTTAGTTATGGGGAAATGATGATTCATAGAACCATTCACAGATTTATGGAATCATCCAGGTATGAAGAACTTGGGAAGGAACTCCATCCATTTTGTAGTCTCTCTTTCACTCACTCACTGACATCTAATGAACAATGCTTTTACAAAACCCCAAATTGAAGTAAGTTGCTTCTCCTCCACTGGTTCTTCACTGGCCTTCTATTGCTTTCCTCATCCACAAAAGGCCCATTGATGACATGAGTAAGAAGTTTTTATGATGTTTCAATCTCATATGACACTGAACTCTGGGCCTGTGGTCATGACATATTCTATGTGATATAATCAGGCTCACGTAGATTGCGCTCTTAAAGCAATGAAGGTCGGTGCCTGGCCCCCCACACAATGATCACGGATGAGCTAGTTGAAAGCCTGTTTGTTTGGGCTACACTTGGGAATGGATCTAGATTTAGCCAAAACCATCTAGATCAGCTTGGCAAGTACCAAAACCATCCAGATCAGCTTGACAGGTACCAAAACTATTTAGATGGGTTGATTTGGCTGACCAAAGTTTGGTCATGCCTGAAATACAAGCTGACTTTTAAGTACCAAAGTCATATTATTGGCTTGTATATACCTTAACTTCCTGAATATCACAAGGGTATATAACATGAAAATGCATTAATACTTTAATCAACTTACCAGTAAATTATCATTGTCCTCCGATTGTCCAATAATCTCCTCGATCAAGAGTTCACATTCAGAAGTACTACCATACTCCAAACATTTCTCGATAACATTGGATGCATATTTATGCTGACTCATTTGTACAATTTTTCCAGTCAACTTGCCGATAATTTGGCTTCTTTCATGGGGATTTCCCCTCTCCAAAACATGCTGCAAATGGTACAATCAATTATGACATTATCATCAAGCATTAAGGCAGGAAACATAAAAATCAGACGCTAATTACAACTACACCAAAGAAGAGAGGTATAGGGAATCCCGTACTGAACACAGAAAAACTATCTATGTTTTTAAAGCAGCTGCCTCATGTACAAATCCATAACACACAGTAGTGCACTCAATAGTGACCTAATACTTCATGACATGAGGCAAACGAATATACAGAAGGCAGTGATGGTACTAATTTGATGACTGAGCTTTGCTGGTAATCGATATGGTCCATGGTTGACTAAAGCAAAAGAGGGGGGAATAAGGTATCACTCAGCAGAAAATGATCAACTAGAAATTCTATGCTGCTGCTCGAATATGGTTAGGACGAGGCATTGCAGATACAATCAACCACCAATTTTATGACTGAGGGATTAATAAAATACCCAAAAGGTATAAATCAAATTCCCAATATTTACAGAGTGAAAACCTTGTGTGAAACAAAGAAGGAAATAACTCAGTTATGCTAGGCATTAAAAACTAACCTGAGTAACATAATTGCCATACTGGTCTTCCGCAAGAACATAAGCAGATTCCAAGATCTCATCCACTATAAATTGACTTTGTGACACCTCCGAACAATGTTCCAAAACTCTCTATGACAAAGAAGGAAAATGTTCCAATAATATGAGAGGGAAAACATGAATGTGCCTCACAACCAAAAAGATGTGGTCTTACCTGAATAACACGACAACCATAGGGATGACTAGAAAGCACGGTAACTTGGCCTTTAAAAGCAGATATAATAAATCCAAGTTTCTCTGTAGGGATGCATTCAATACACTTCTGAATCACATGATTCCCATTTTGGTCACGTACACATCTCATAACATGTCCATCAAGCTCGTGCACAAGTTGTGTCTTCTGATCAAGCTCAATTACCTCAAGGGCCTAGGACATGCATTCAGCACAGAATAAAAAAGTAAGAATATGCAGTTCACATTTCAAAATGACATAATATAGAAATACACAGTGAACTATTTCCAGGAAGTCATTTAAACAAATCATACAGGTCTACACACACGAAAGGAAAATGCAAATCCTTGCAAGTGACATACGTATCATTTTCATGCTCCCAACTGACGTGCTTATAGAAAAATACCTTCTATCTCCCAGCTACTAAACAATATTGAGGAGTAGTGCTCAAGATGTTTTGCAATGAATAGAGAATTCCACATTAATTGTCATGGGATCAGTAAGTTCAACAGCAGTTGCCTTATCTACCAACCTATAACACAGTCTTGTAGAAGCACTTTTCAATTTGTAAATGGCATTCCAAGTTTTTGAGCCATTGCTTGTTAGCACAAGTGGCTTAGTATTCCACCACATGGAGCTGCCTATTGATCATACAATCAGCAGAATTGATCTTTTGAAACATATTTTTAATACAGTGGAAAACTCATTGTGAGCAACAAGTCAAGGCTCTTTAGACATAAGAATATAAGCACACTCTACTAATTCCCCAACATCAAATTTTGAATAACAGATTTTAGGAGGGCACGGCCCTCTGGTCTTTTATGATTACAATGACAGAATAAAATGAAATGAAAAGGAGTGGCTAAGGGGAGAGAGTATATCCTTTCCTTGCCATCCATGTATTCTGTCGGTGCTACTTTGTTGAGGGCTTCTTTAGAATATGTGACCCTGCTGCACATGGCTGGGTCTTTGAGGACAGTGACCTTAGCAACCTTTGCCAGAGGAAGGTATGATGAGGACAGACCTGGTGCAGGTACAATCGAGGTTTAAGGTGTAGATTGTTGATTTGGAAGGAGGCAGGCCTCCAGAACTGTTGGATCTGGAGGCCTCCAGGGCTTGGATGGTTAGGGTTTGAGAAGGAGGAAGAAGGAGACAGGAGACAGGAAGGAGGCATATCAGGGGCTCCTTGTCTTTGCATTGCCATAGTTCCTCTGCCATCTTCCATTATCTCTCTCTCTCTCTCTCTGACCAGGGATCCCATGAACAGTGTTTCAGTCACTCCTTGAAGGCTAACAGTGACAATCTATCAATAGCAATTAGATCAGATTTCCTAAATACCATTAGCTAAGAGGTAAATACAAAGAATAAATTGAATGCTACATAATAATATCAGCAAGATAAACTAATCCAATAACAGTCAATCTCCTAACAATGTCATCAGACTTGCATATTTTGGACATGGGAGTTCCTTCCATGTTTTGCAAATGATGTGATCTTTTGCAAGTCTTCTGTGATTAATTAGACATAATCCTTGAAGTCTCTTTTAATTAGTCAGATAAATATATATATATATATGCATATGACTTCAATGTCCAAAATTTTAGTAGGACCTGGATTCTGTCTCTCAACACATTGTTCAACAATATAAGATATGCAGACACCCACCTACGTAAATTCATTCATAGGTGTGCCCTTAAAGAAATTTCTATTGCAAAAAGTGACACATCTAAGATGCATCAGATGAAGGCAAAATCGTTTTTTGGAACTGTAGAACTCCATGGATCTACTGCAAGAGTTCAATATACCTTCTGGATCACACGGCAACCATACATTTGCAGACTTAAAGGTATCATCTGGCCAGCAAGTTGATATGCAAGTTCCCTTCTCTGCTCAGGAGTCCCATGTTCAAAAAACTGTAACATATAAAGTCCAGATTTGAACAAAAACTATCTCATTTATAAAATTTCAGAAGTCATGCAAGATAATACATGAAAACAAACATACAATTTAATGCCTAAGAAGTTTGAAAACATACCTTTTGAATAACATAATTCCCAAAGACATCAGTCATTAATCTTGAAGCATGTGGAAGAACCTCTTTGAAAACAGATGCCTTCTCTTCACCACTACAATTCTCCAACTTCTGCTGAATAAACCGACTCCCATGTTGATCAACACTGAGATTAAAATGCAAGAAAAATGATTCTTTGTACTGGATGTGCTACAGAAATTCAATTTTAAACTGTAAAAAAAGAAACCTAATCATCTAAGAAAATGTAAAGAACAGGAACACAGCACATAACACCTGCCTGAATTCAACTGTGCGTCCTGCAATATCAGAGAGCTCAAATTTCCGGGCATTGTTAGATTTGAGTTCTTCGAGAAAAGAGTGTTTTTTGGGATCATCAAAGTTGTCTGCTCCTCTTTGTCCTTGCCATCCAGAATATACTCCTACATTTCTAATTGGACCTTGAGGAAACCTCATTTCATTTCTACGTCCTGGATGATTAGTCCCACCTACTGGAGATCCTGGCAGTATCGGACTAGAGAGAGGTGAGGCCGGAAATTGTGTCATGACACCCATGTTGGGAGGACTTCCATAATAACTACTGCCCATTATTCCCCCTTTTCTTGGACTTGGAACACTCAGGCTTCCATTTGTTGGAGGCTGGAGTTTCTGATCACCCATGTAGGCACTGACATGGGACTCTTTCTGTGTAACAGAGGAATCTTGACCCCCAATAACACCTCTTGGTGGCAACCGACCATACTGACCTGCAGCACCATATGCATCCTCAAAAGGATGCTGAAAGTATTGCATGTGAAGAGGATCCAGAAAAGAAGGTTGCAGCATTAACCCATGATGCCCATAGAACTTGTTCAGATTTTGTAACTCATGTGGAATGCTTTCCCCCATTGATGCACCAGTTGTTCGAACATTAAAGCTTGGACCAGAAGTAGCATCAAAAGGCATAGGAATAGCAGCAGGAGAAGGGTACCCACCTATAAATTGAGGAACAAGTGCCGAACTCAGACCATATCCACCCATCCCATACTGCGGAGCAAATAGGCCTGATGGCTGTATATTAGGGTAAAATGGACTTCCTGAAGCAATATATGCTGCTGCTGTTGCATACAGAGGAGGGGTGAGTCCAGGAGACTGCATCATAGGCTGTACCTCCACTGAAGAGAACTTAGGGGGTGCATGGGGAAGTTTTTCCATGCCATTATAAGGGTGGCTCATTCCTTGAGAGATCACTTGAGCCTGAACTCCCTGAACTTTGTATGGAGAGCTTTGTTGTGCATATGGATGGTGTGGCGGCATATTCCTCTCATATGATGGTTTCTGTTCTTGTTTATTTGCAGTATTCTCAGCAACTAGAAGACTAGATACATTAGATGCTTTTGTTTTAGACTCCACTCTAGAAACCTCCAATCCAGCGCCCCCACTAACTAACACACCAGCCCCACCTTTATCGCTTGATTCATCATTAGGTGGAGGCAATGAGCTGTGTTTTCTATCAGAATATGATGAGCTTGGAAAAGAGTTAGCCGCATCATCCTTATTGGGCATTAACCCAATAGCAGGTGCATCTAGAGTGCATGTGCTTGCAGAAACATCAACAGTGCCTGGACCTGGTTCCGGTAATTTTGAAATTTCAAGGGAAGAATCATTTAATGAAATGGCATGGACATCAAGATCAAGTAGTTCCTCCGTTGCAGCATGGCTTGAGGAACGAGACTGATTATAAACAGGAGATGGGGTGCGGGGAAAGTCTTCCTACGAAAAATGAAACATATCATGAGTACCAGGCAATACAAATAAGGAATCACTAGTTACCATGTCAACTATCCAGATGACTAGTTAAAGAACATCACAGAAGCAATTAATCATTAATATGTTACAATAAATATTATGACCAATGTTCGGAAGAGGGATTTTTTTTGAGGGAGAAAATCAGACAGACTTTATCCATATAAAATGTGACATCAGAATGGAATGTCATCTCATTACTTATTTTTCTAATAATGTGTACAATTTTTGGGTTTTTTAAAAGAAGAATCTTTTTATTTTTTATTTTTTTGATAGAGAGATAATGGATTTTTGTGTAGCAATTCTTAGAAGTATTATCTAATAAAAACAATTGTACAACAAGTACTATGTTCAATGAACATGTAATATAATAATCAATAATTACTTTTGTAGAATAATTATTTCAAATGTAACATGTACATACAATATTTCTGGTAAATAATATTCGGAAAACAGGATATCTTTGGAAGAAGAAGTAAGTAATTATTATGATTATTACTGTGGTAATATACATCATATAGCAATCATCCATCATCTTAGAAAATAAAAAAAATAATTTAAAATACAGCAGCCATGTTGATGTTTGGGTACTTTTTGTATGTTTAAAATCATTTTTGTCATTTTGCGAATACAAAATTATTTTTTAATAGAGCATCTATACACAATATTTCCTGTAGGATCAAAGAGGAAACATTTCAACTGTCTTCAAGAAATGTCAAAAGACACAAAATTGTAGTTAAAAGTCATACGATTACTTATATTTTATATAAGCAATGTCAATACATAAAACAAAGAAAAGGAGAAGCCCAAACGGCTCATAGCAAGATACTTGGAACTCTCAACTAGCAACATAAACATAAGTAACTCAGTGATAAAAACAACAATGAGAAATGGGACAAAAAAAGCATTGGGGTTAAAAAGATATCCATAAATATATACAGAGTCACATGCTGATATGCCTTTTAGATATACCAAATTTTAAAAACCAAGATCAGAAATGTTATGAAGCATGACCAAGCATCAAGATTGGTGATAAGAATGCAACTCAGAAAATACACCACTCAGATTAAGTTCTAGACCTGTATCAGATCAACCAAACTTTTATGACGACCTGCTGAAGAAGCTGTCTTCTGTCCAGACATAACTGCACTGCTGCTTTCTGGCCAATCATCTGAGGTTTGTCGGGGTGACCTATCATCCTCAGACTCCTCCTTGTGAGTAGATAGGGAACTACGAGACAAATGCAGAGATCCATTTCCACTGTCGTCAAAAGAAGTTAATCTCCAATTATTGCCAAAACCACCAATATGGCGTACCAGGCGTTGATTCTCCCGTGAAATAAGAGGTGGAGGAAGCCTTGGATTCAGGTTGACGTTAGAGCAGTAGTATGCAAAATAGGCTGGATCAGACCGCAGTTGTTCCTCAGTCTCAGAATTCTCAATAGCACTGCTTAAACTTGCCAAGCTTGAATTCAGATTGTTCTGTTGAGTCATTAGATTCCCAATAGCAGCAAAAGAACCCTCCATACTAGGTGGTGCACTACCACTTCGATTCGGAACCATATCGCTCTGATCTCCATGCAACCTATGACCATTCAGAAGTAATCCCAACTCCTCTGCTGCCACATTCTTTAATGGTGATACAAATGTTGCAGCATCCATGGAAGAGGGCCATTTTGTAGCTCCACTGCTTTCCACCATTCTCATAGGGCTCTCAGTTGCCATCCTGATTAAATAATCATGGGCAACCCTCTGTATCAACAATGACTTTCATATTGTCTTCTGGGAGCCATGTCAAACCCCTATTCACGAATTTTAAGTCAATTATTAACTTTATATTCAAAATTTGCATAAAAGAGAAAGGAACCCTGTCAAAAAAAAAAAGAAAAAGGAAACAGGTTGCAGGCACCTAGCATCACATGCCGACATGTGGTGTTGCCATTTTACTCTTAACCATATACGAGAATCATGAGCAAATTGACAACAAAGTTAACATAAGCAAGTTAGTTTAGACTTTAGAGTAAAACCAATAATTACCAACAGCAAAAAGGGGAAATGGAAGGGGGGAAAAGGCACAGTTGAGGCAATGAAAAAGTACTCTAAAAGGTAGACCTACAACAAAAATGACAAAAAATCAAAGTACCTAATTGAAAGCAAAAACAACCAACAAATTCTTCAAATTATAAGATATAAATACATATTTAAAGGGAAAATTTATCACATTTTTTTTTCAAGGATTTTCCATACTTGCATTTGCTCTTTCTGCAATGGCTGTAGAACTCATGTAGGTGGTTTTGGCAAGTCCATGCTCCGTTTCCAGCTCAATGCAATCAGGGGAAACGGTGACATTGGCTTAACAAACACAGTAAAACTAGTATTGATACCCAACAAAGGTAATAAAGTCACCATAATACATCAAGACAATAAACTCCAAAATAAGTGATGTCATCAGAAACAATGTCAACAAATTTGCCTGCTAGTATGAGGCTGTTGATGAAAGGGAAAAAACCAAACCAAAAAAAAAGGCAGCTAAAATACATGTCATTTATGGTGCACCTAGAGCCAGCAAAATGTTAGGTTCATGCTGATAGGTGTATCTGGGCCTAACTAATCAATCCATTTGGAAAAAAATAAAATTTTATGTTAAAATAATTCTATTAAGCACCTCAAAATGCTTCTAGGATAAAAAGATATCATAACATTCAACGTAACTGAAATTAATAATTGGATTAAACCAGAAACATTTAACATGAGGAAGTTCAAGAGCCATGTAAGTGTTAATGTCAGATTTCAACAGCATTAAGAACAGGCAAGAGCTAACCTTTTATCAGCGAGATCAAATCATCCATAAGAGGAGGGAGGATAAAGAGGATGATTTACAAAGAATTTGGGCAAACTCAATTGAGTACAAAAGTGACTAAGACTAGTTCACCATGAACATGAACATATCGGATTAAAGGAATAAGATCAGCATGCATTGTGATACAGAATGATGGGTAAACAAGAAACGCATCCTTATAAATGAACTGGGGATGTCGAGATAAACAACTGGCAAGACAAGGTAAGAAATAATTAATACCAAATGAGTTGCCTGGAAATAAGGTGGAAAGAAGTCAACTGAGATGGTCTTTGCATGAATGGTCTCACTGAGACCAGTGAGTGCAATTATAAGAATTGAAGTTATTTAAGTTTGAAGGTTCTATAAGGACAACATGAAGGCCAAAACATGGATTGAGCTAAGAGAAAGGGCATAATGGGTTGTGATGCAAATTGACCCAGGCAAGAGCGGGCACATGGGTATAGAACATAAATATTTGAAATGTTTGTTACTCAAACCAACAACATGGGAAAAAATAAATCTTCCCTTTTTAAAAATGAAGAAAAAAAAGTCACATTAGGTTGAATAGTCAAATAAAACTCCCTTAGTATCTAATTAATGATGGAACATATTAATTTCATACATGCGAGACAAATCAATACTCTAAAAGATCATTTCACCCCAACTCATGATTGATCCATTCTGCAGAACCATAATCAAAAAAGGCAAAGCAGGTAATTGTATAAGCTGCCCCAGTCTGTCCTTATTTGCAGGTTAACAAAACCACAACTATAGTTTTCACTGTTGTTAACAAATTGAGCATTCTTCCCCAGAGACAATATAAGAACGGTTTCAAATATCTAATATGCTCACTCATAAATACCTTCTCAACCGCAATAATCAATCTTATGAAAAGCACCCAATACACTTACTAAGCATATGTTTCAAACCAAATTCAAATTCTCTTAACTGCATGTTTTACGTACGATTAAAACAAAAATTGTGAGGATCGCATAGTTCCCACAAACAAATATCTATATGGTTTCGCACGCCAACCAGAGTAAAAATTCAGCAACATTTCCAACAAAGCAGTAGCAACAACACTTAATGGAATCCGCTGAAACCAATACGTATCAAAATTGAATAGAACCCATCATTACTAAAGCCCTAAAGCCCCCCTCGGACACAATCAATTCACATACACGACTAGAAATAATAACAAAGCAAGAGGCTTTAACACAAACCATCAAATATTGGAGACAAAACAGTCCAACTTCAAACCCTAGTGCACATTTTCAGAATAACAAAAGTTGCAATTACCCAAGCATATCTTTTGCAACCAAATTCAACTTTTAGCTCTGTGTTCTATGTACAATTTTTTAATTATCAAATTCACAAACCCCCACATATGGTTATGATCACACGCCAACCCAAGCCAAAATTCAGCACCATTTCCAACAAAGGATCATCAAATAACACTGAACAGAATCCATTGAAACCAATATTCATCAAAATTTAACAAAACCCACCAATCCTAAAGCCCCAAACTCGCTCAGACCACAATAAATTCACATGGCCAACAACAAAATAATAACAAAGCAAGAGGCTTTAACGGCTTTGCACAATAAGAACACCACGGGAAACCCAATTGAAGACAAAAGACTCCAACTTTAAAACCCTAGTGCACATTTCCACATCAACCCATGTTGGGCAAAGGGATTGTGAGCCTCACCCACAAGTGTCACCATAAACCCTAGAAGTTTAAGCCCCCCAAAGTCGGCAGAAGCTTTCAAGGAATTCTAGAGAGAGGAATTCAAGAGAGAGAGAGAGAGACAGAGAGAGGGAGAGTTCTTGGTGTGAAGAAACAAATGTCACCTTGCAAAGCCAACACAGTGTATATGGGCAAGGTTTTCAAAATTTATTATTTAAAAAAATAATAATTTTCAAATAAATTAATTAATAAAATAAAATCATGATATTATTAAATGACAATAATGCCCTTTGGTTTGCATTGGTTGAATCGTGGGGAAGCCCTCAGTTTTGGAAGGACAATGTTGGTATTTTTGTCAAAGTGGAGAGTACACTTGGAGGGGTTTCTTTGAAGGGGGGGAGCATGGCTCTTGATGGAATTGCAGAGTAGCCTGGACTTTGTACCCTTTAGCTTTGGGGGGTGGTTCTGGTGCTTCACAGTCTACCATGGTCAACCATGTGGCCGCAATTCTAGGCCGTTCGATTAGGTTAGGTTGACGTGTGATGCTTTGATTACACGTTGGTTGACCTAAGAGGATAAAAAAATTTCTAGCGTACACTGCTGTGATGGGGCAGAGTTAAGCTAACAAGGTGGGTTTCGTATTGGACAATAACAACAAAATCTGAGCCGTCGATCTATCACAAACCATAGGATCAACAACGTACCTCCGGCAAGGCCCGGGTATGTTTTAGGTCTATTTTTTTTGGGTGACACAATCTTGTTACTTTAAATTTCCACTTTGGGTTGCTAAGGACAAGTCACCTAATAACTAGCAACAAATATTTTTAAAATGTGAGTAAAGTGACTGAAATACCCTCGGAATGGATAATTTGATTAGGGAAAGTGATTAAATTAAGAGAGATTATGAGAGGGGTAAATTTGGAATTCCGAATAAAAAATAGTACGATGTTTGGATGGCTCATGGAGCAGCAGCCAAAAGCCAGAAAACGTACCCATAAAGCAAAAGAGAAAGAACTGACGTGGTGTGATCCTGGCCGTCCGATTATTCGCTAAGGGACTTTAGTCAACGGCTGATGTCCTCCCAAAGGGTTGGTGCCCTCGAAGCACGTGCTTCTCATTTTCCTTTTTTAATTTTATTTTATAAATCTATTTTTAGAAATATTTATTATTTCTTTTTCTATAATTACCCAATTATAGAAACAACTTAATTCAAAATTTATAAAAAATATATATAATAATAAAGAAAAATTAAAAATGTATCTTTAAATTTCATATATTTTATCATATATTTTTCCAGATTAATTTATTTCTTCTATATTATATAAAAGAATAATTTTACAAATATATGATTTTTAATAATTGCAGTTTTAAAATTTAAAAGCTCATAATCTTTAAGTTCGTGTTTGGAACACTGAAATATAGAATGAGAATGAGAAATCGATTTCATCCCTTATTTGAAAACTAAATAAAAAAAAATACATTAAATTCATTATTATAGTAGCTAAATCCTATTTTTATTATTCTCGTCTTATTTTTATTCGTATTCTCACGTACCCAACGCACTTTAAGGTAATAGAAAAGAATAAATTTTTAATATTTTTTAAAGTAATTAAATATAGAAAGAGTATAAAATTATAAATATTTTATTTTAATTTAACATATATTATTATTTTTTCTATATATAGAATTATTTTATATTTTCATAAAATCCAACCATTTAATATTTTATAAATTGGTGATATTTTTATCCTCCACCAAAATTCAACCACCCAAGAGAAAAGAAAAGAAGAGGAAGAGAAAATGGGGGAGAAAACAAAGGGATGGAGACCTTGATGAAAGTACAAGTGGATGCCCCACTTTCTTTTCTTTCTTTTCTTTTCTCCCAAAAGGCCAAAAAGTGAAATGTTGATTGAGAGACCCATTTGGAGGGTTTGGAGTTATCTTTGCTTCTTAGGACCTTGGCATGGGTGGCGGCTCCCATTTTTGGACTTTGGCTTGTCACCACATCATTGCCTTTTCTCTTTACCTTTTTTTTCTAAAATAAAAAAATGAAAAAAAAATCCTCTTAATTATCTATCATGTTTGGATTCATATGGGTATTATTTTTTTGAATAAAAAACAAATTCATAAAAATAAATTAAAATCTAATGATATTTTATTGATTAAATGTTAAAATTTGGCATTTTATCATTTAATAAAATCGTTTTTTAAGTATAATAAAAATACATATTTTATCATTCAATATATTATCTTATACAAATCAAATAATAATAAAAAATTAAGAATCCTTCTGATAGTGATTTTAAGATGCGCTTACAACTTTTATTATATTTGAAATTTTTTATCATTTAATTATTATAAAGATTATAAATATTTTATAAAATTATTATCAAACGTACTCTAAATCATGTCTCCTCCGAGTTTAATGATTTTAGTTTCAATAGAAAGTTAAAAGCTAAAATAAAAAATAATAACAATTTTGAAATAATTTATCAAAGAAATGGAATAAAGCTTTTATGAGAAGTAACATTTTTTTTTATTTTTTTAAAATAAAAAATTCTTTTAACAAAACCATCTAAATGGATACAAAAGGTTTTATTAAAGCCAAAAAAAAATTATTGACTTCTTGGCTAAAAGAGATTTTTTACCAAAAAAATTAGTGAAAGCCCTTTTTAGCCTATACAAAAAGCTATTATATATTTAATGAAATTTTCATAATAAGAAGAAAAAAAGGCCATTTAAAATAACAAATTTGGCCTTAGCCTTGACTTATCATAAAAGTTAAAAATAAGAAACCATCCAAAGGACCAATCATCCAGCTTCGTGGGCTCAAAAGGCCCAATCTCAAAGCCCAATGTCAAGCCCACCAACCCAAATTCTTCTCACAACCTAAGCGTCTGTTTGGTAATCATATTATTTTTTTTTTATCATTTTTTAAAACAATTTTTTTATTTTACAAAAGAAAAACAAAAGAGCTCGTTTCACAAAACTGTTTTCTATTCTTAAAAATACAAGAACAAGATGATTTAAAAAATATCTTTTATTTATTTTTTTAAGATTGTTTTAAAAATAATTATACGAATATGTAGAATGATTAAATATAAAATATTATACATAAAAATTATTTTTAAAACATATTAAAAACTTTTTACATTTTTAAACAAACTTTTATTTTACAAAATATTAAAAAATAATTTCAAAAATTAAAATTTTTTACAAAACATGTCCTAACTGTTGTTCCTATTTCTTTGAATTTAAATGTTTATTTAAAATTTAAAACAAGGAGGAATGGTAAGTCCATAAGGCCCTGTTTGTTAAATAAAAAATACAAAATAATGTTTTTATATTTAGTTTCATTATGAAAATATATATATATATATATATATATATATATATATATATATATAAATTAAAATGTATTTATTTAAAATTATTTAATCCCATTACAATAAAAGAAATTAAATAAAATAAATTTAAAAAACATATATAAAAATAATTTATAAAATTTAAATTTATTTTTTAATTTTCTTTTTATTTCCTTCTAGTTTTCCTTTCTATTTTCTTTTTTCTTTTTCCTCGGTTTCCAAAACCAAAGATTCCACAAATGTACAACATGAGAATTTCTTTATCCTACAATTAAATAAAAAAACACTTTTTTTTTTTTAATTTTTCCTTTTTATCACACAATAAAAAATATTTATATTTATTATAAAAAATTTAATATTCATTTATTAATAAATTATACTTATTTTTAATATAATTAAAACGTTAAGAAAAGAAAAAAATTTAAAAAAAAAAAGTCAACTCTTCCTGTGCTGTTGCCATTCTACTTCTACCTAACACAACACATCCTCCATAATCCAAGCAAAATGGAACTCAAACACCATTTTCATTCAAGATTCCATTACAAATATCAGAAACATGAACTCCATTTAGGAAGAAGACAACATCAACATAATAGAATTCACCATTGCTTTGGTTGAAAAGAACTGACCAGACAAAGAAGCTGCAGGCAAAACGAGACGAGACAAGACGCCTAATCTGCAGATTTCCTTCATTGATGTAGACACTGGTAAGTTTTCTACCCATTTGAACGGATCATCAGCCTTGAATACTTTGCTTACAGAAATTCAGACCAATGTATCATCAAAGATCAAACTAATTAGTAATTAGTGATAGGGAACCCAGAAATTCTTGAGGAAATAGAAGAACGATGTTTCTATCATCCTAGCAGAGTTTCTTACAGGTGAAGACGTTCTTTCTGCAGCTTCCCACCTGAAAAATCTTGGTTTGTTCATGTTTCCTTACAGATATTAACAAGGGAAAAGGGTAGGAGAAGGGTCTCGCAGGAGCTTTCCGTCCAGTAACTCGAGCTTGTTCATCTTCCCTTCACACCAAAGCAACTGCTCCTTGGTGATTCTTTCCATTCTCAGTACTCTTGACAGGACTTTGATGTCAATGAGGCCAAACAGCATCTCCACTTCTGCATAAGTTGCGGGCCAGGATTTCTTTTTCTGGCCTTTCTGCTTTCTGCGCAGCTCCTTCAGTTTCATCTCTTTCTGCAGTTTGAAGGCACATGAGTTGTGGCATATATGCCATTCGCATAAATAAATAAATAAAAGATAGCAATACAGTTTAGGGATGCGTTCAGACTTTTGGTTCCCAGCTCTGGCACAATGGAATGCCTTCCCCATGCATCTGGGAATGTTAGCTAGGGTTATAATCTTCATGTCCACGATTATGAGAATGTATCAACCCAAAACTATTTTACTACCCAGCCCACTCTAGAAATCAAGCTAACAAAACTGCAAGCATCATATAGAGTATTCGGCCATATTGACAAGATAGTGTCGAATGTATGGTTAGAATCTGACAAGGAAATTGAGACAAAGGTATGTCCCAAACAAATCATCTCGAGCATGGGACATAAAATACCTAAATTATTTGACTGAGGACAAGTTTAATAAAAGGAGGATCAAAACAGGGATTCACAGAAGACAGTAATACCCAAAATATGATAAGGAAAAGTGGGCGCAATTACTGGAGTGCTAGACTACTGCAGTACCATGAATGTGAGAGAGGGGGCGCTGTGGGGACTCAAAGACTAGCCATGGGGACCCCACATTGCATGGCAGAATCACCCACAAAACAAAAGGTCCAAATGCCTGAACTGTCTATGAGAGTCCTCCACTGCCAGCCACTGCAACAAGGGATGGAAACTCAAAATAATGGAACGGCTTTCTAATATGGATCCCCCAATTTCCTCGTCCCTGGGTAAGCTTGTCAACTACTAATATAGACCAATCTCAGGCAAGCTGCCATGTGACTTTCCAGGATGAACATGTATCAGATGTCTGTGTTCAAGAGAGGAAATGCCCACATGGTAAAAGCCATGAAAGATGCAAAAACATGAGGAGAATGGAAAGGGATTGTCAGGAACGAGTCCAATGACTATCACACAATACGTATCTAGCAATTAGATGGTTCTATCAAGAATTAGGCTTTTGAAAAGAATAGAATAAAATGTTGTGGTTGGTAAGTATTATTAAGCAAGCAACAAGTTCTTGCACTGGATTTCTACAACAGCTATGCTATTATTTATCAGAAAAAGAACGTGAAATTTTAGGTCACGAATCATTGCCTTGATTGAAATGAGATACAGCATGGAAACCTTACCTTCTCAAGAAAAGATTGAATCTGTTGAAGTGGTGTAGCAGTCTGGTTCTGTCCACCAAACAGATTAAGAACACCACTCGACTTTTTCTTGTCCATCTTCAGGAAAAGGTGGAAAGTAAGGATTGAGCTCTCAATGATTCTAATTAGATCAGAGGCAAGGACAAGAAAATCTGATTCCTCTTCCATCCGTGTTTGATCTGAATCTGAACAGATTTATAAAGAAAAACACTTTACAGCACAAGCCAGAAAAAATTCAACCCCAAGTACTCCAAATATTATTGAAAATACTCTTTAGTTTCAAGGTGCAAAATGAAAATGTAAACAACACACCATTCATAGGTGGGACCATGGAATTTCCAATCAAAATGGTCCAGTGTTTTTATGTAAATATGCACCTACCTTGTACATTTGGAACCTGGAGAAGTTTAGGGAGCAGATTTCTTGCTCGAGCATAAATTTCTACTCTGGGACCCTGCTCAAATGGTTCATTTTCAATAAACCTTTGCAACAAAACCTGGAATTGTTGAAACTGCTGGGCACTGTGGTTGTAACAAGTGGGATTTTCGGGTTGGCATGAGATTTTCTGGCTCAACTGTGTGTACTGGCAGTGAAGTGCCTCCCAAGTCAAGCAAATATGAGCTACATATGCCGTTTCAAGATCCTGATATGGGTTGTTATCTGGCTTCTGCAGGTGTTCGGTTTCATCTTCAGCTTCTTCCATCTTTTTCAAAGAAAGGCAACGGAAGGGAGATGAAAGCTTTTTAGATGCAGATCTTGGTGATGGAGTTAAAGGAACGTCAGAACCTGCAACACAACAGAACCTTAATTTTTCATACAGATTCAAAGATTCTAGCATCCCACACAACCCAAAGAAGGCTATTTCAAAACAAAAGTGTGCCGAAAGTTGGGAAATTCAGGAGGACAAGAAAAATGGATATTGCATAGGGAGCTTGGTCCATGGTTACTGCTTCGTTCCAGATTGCTTTGATGCTTCATAGACCTTTGAAGAAGGTGCCTCTCTGGTGTAATAGTAACCACACCAAGAAAAGAATGAGAAAGGTGGGGAGAAGTGTTCCAATTTTTCGGGACTGGTGTATCAGGAAATATAGGAACAAGAGGACCTTTGAAGGGTTGGAAGCCACAATCCCCAACATTAAAGAGCTTAACCTACCCTGGTCACAGTCCGGGACTCGGTGTGATCTGGTGGAAAGAGGCAAATCGCTAGATAAAACTGAAAAATCTTCCAATAAGAAATAATCCTAACTTATTTGAAAAATCATATGGAGTTTCTCACCAGTGGAGGTAACCACAAGCATTCCTACATATGCATCAAAAGATAACTCTAGGTTTGTGGTAGCCCATCCAGAGGATGCTCTAAAATCAACTTTATGAGCTTCAAAGGTAGGATGCTCTGAAAAAAAAGTGTAGATTTGGGAATAGCCTAAATTCGAATTATACAATATTGATAATTTCAGTAAACAATTGCACAAATTCAATGACTTGGGTGAAATGGCAAAAACTGATGCATAGATTTTCAGAACTTCAACAAGAAAAAACATATATATCTTGAACCCAAGGCTCATCAATCATCATGAAGCCAAAACTGGGTCAAATCAGAACTCCAACATACTCAAATTTCTATAATCAATCTAGTTTCTTGCGTTGAGGTGATGAACTAGTTGGTTTAGTTCTCAGTTGAGCTTTTCCACTAAATTAAGCCTAAATCAAATGAGATTGCTGTTTACTCAGGGAGGATTCGGCCTTTTCCTCTGGCCACCTCTTAAATAGCATCTTGATCAAGGGGAAGTAAAACAACAAACACATAGTCTCCATGAAGATGTTAGTAACATATTTCACTTTTGAAACAAAAAAGGAAAATTCTAATAGGTCAAGAGGCAATTCAGCTCAAATTATATAGCATACAAGAAAGCGAACACTTAGATCAAATCATAACAAAATGCATATACCAGCTTCATTCAGTTGCTGAGCACTCATCCGATCAAAGAACAACATCCGCTCGCAATATTTGTCAAACACGTCATTAAACCCGTGCCATGGTTGTCGGCCTTCTGCATCCCCATCCCTCCACTCGCTAGAGCTCTTCTCACCTTCCTCTTCCTCCTCCTCCTCTTCCGGGCAAGGCTCTTCGGGTATTAACACCATAAAATTGCTCCTTCTCAATTCTTTCAACCTCCTCTTCACCTCATTTACAATAAAATCATCATCATCATCCTCGACATCACCAGAGGGATCACAGTTAGCTGGTTTACTCATATTATCACCATTCTCATTCTTGGGTTCCTCAGGTTGTGGCACTGGCTTATCCTCTGAATCCTTTTCTGGGTTTGGTTTGTGGGCCTTTCTAAACTTCTTAACTTTGAAGAAATCCATTATAAAATACGTCTTTTGAGGCAAAGCAGCTTTTTCTTATAACCAAAACATAAAAAGCTACAAAATCCAAACCCCACTAAGAACAAAACCACCTATCTTAACCCTATGAGGCCCAAAAACAGCCTCAGATTCAAACTTATTAGACAACAAAGATCTATTCAAGAAAAAAGATAGACTACCCAGAGATTCAAGCAAGCTAAAAACAGCAAAGAAATCTATTTTTCTTTGAAACAAAAAACCCTAAACTAAAACCCCATTTTTTTAGCAGAAAAGTAAATGCAGTCAGATGAACTCTGAAACAACACTTACAGCGATCAAAAACCCAGAAACCTCTCACGAGTTAGTAAAAATTTCAACATTTCAGTCTCAGAAAAGTACATTTTCCAGCAACATTACTCCAAAAAAGAACCAGAGATCAGATCAGTCTTGCTTAACCCTGAAACAACACTTAAACTGATCAAAACCCCAGAAACCTCTCTCAAGCTTACAAAAGTTTAACCATCTCAGTGCTCAACAAACCACATTTCTCAGCAACATCACACCAAACACCACCCCCTCACAAACCCGAATAGATCAGATCATCTTTGCTGAACTCATAAACAGCACCCATGGTGATGAAAAAGCCCCCAGAAACCTTTATAAGCTCACAAAAGCTTCACCATCTCAGTGCTCAAAAAGCCCACATTTCTCCGAAAAACCATACCAAACAACACCCTGAAACAGAAAACCCATTACCACCCTGAAAAGATCAGATCAGGTGATCAGCATTGTGCTCAGGCTCTTAACAAAACAAAACCCATATTAAGGAACATCATCAAAAACCCAAAAAAAAACCCAGAGTCCCCAGAAGCAGAGAAGAATCTCTAGGGTTTGTGTTTCTATGGAAAGCCTCGGAAGGGGAAGTGGTGAGGCAGGAGAGTGGGTTGGGAATGCAAAAGAGTTGAGCAATAATAATGACAATGAGAGCATTAATTCCCATAATTAGGAAAAAAATCAGTGGAAAACTTTTTTAATTATTGGAAAAGAGAAAAGTTTTGAATAAAATTTTATTTTTGGGGTGTTTCCGTAAATGGGAATTCGATCACGAAACCCAAGATGACTACAGAGAATATTGTCAGAACAACAGTCACCTCCACTCCTCCTCTCGCAGAAAGCTGCGAAACTGTTTGTTTTTTTATTTAACACGATTATTTTCATAGAATTACCATTTTACCCTTCAATACTTGGTTCGGGAAGAATCAGATGGATTCATATAGAAAACTATTTTTATTTTGTATTTTTTAAAATAAAAGTTTGTTTAGCGGCTTTAATTTTTAACTTATTTTTAATATTTTTAAATATATTTTAGAGATAATTTTATATATAATATTTTATTTTTAGAGTATGTTTTTAATGTGGTTTATTTTAAATGTTCTTAATGAAAAAATATTTTTTTTGAAAATATTTTTAAAAGGATCTTGAAAAAAAAAAAATTTTATATTCGAATAGTAACGGCATGGATAATCTCACACTAATTGGTTTTTTTCACTTTTTAAACTAAGCGTTTTTTAAAAACACCATCAAATAAACTTTTAATCATTCTTTATTTTTATATAATTATTTTTTAGATGGTTATTTGAAAAAAAAATTAATTTTTATAAATAAAAACAAATTTTTTTATTATTAAATGTTTTTTTTTTTTTTAAGAATAAAAATGTATTTTAAAAAATAATTACCAAACACTTCTTAAATTTTTCCTTGATTTTTAGGCTATTGAAATATTTATTTATAAAAAACTATGTAATAAGGTGTAATACAAGAGGGGGTTAATCCAATTTTATATACATTGTTAGTCCATGATCTCAAAGTTTAAATATTTTTATGGTTTTAATGCTCAAATATATAACTATTTGGGAACTATTTTTTATAACAATTTTATGTTTTTCATGACAAAAAACACAAAAAATATGTTTGGCAATTGAAAGTTATTTTTTGTTTTTCATTTTTAATAACATAAAACAAGGTGTTTGTAGAAGACATCTTTTAGTTATTTTATATTATTTTTACTTGTTTTTTAAAAATTACTTTAATAAATAATTATACAAATATGTAGAATGATTAAAATAAAATAATAAATATAAAAATTATTTTTAAAACTTATTTAAAAATGTTAAAAGCAGGTTAAAAACAAAGTAGGTTCTAGGCTTTTGTTTTACAAAAATTAGATGACAATTTTAAAAATTGTTCTCAAAAATCATTTTTTAGAATTATTTTAAAAAACAGATATCAAAACAGACAGTTAACTTTTGTGGAGCAATGCTTTTAGAATTATTTATAAAAATAGATTATGAGTGAATGAAAAATAATTATTCAAAATATTTTTATTAGTTCCACAAAAATGCTGAATTTCAAATTTTACTAAAATTATATCTTCTATCCTATTATTGAAAAGGCCAAAATTATTTTAAATTTTTATTATATTTATAATATTTTATATGAACAAAATATCAGGTTATAATTATAATTTGTATTATTTCGTACATCTTATCAAACTTGAATTTGACTTGTATCAATTCAACTAATCTAAGTCCACCCGACAAGCTTAACTCAAATTTCGAAAAATGATGTCAACTCAATCCAATTTTATCTCACTTGAATTTGATTCATAGCGACTCAACTAATATAGTTGGTTTTATCTGCCCAAACTTAATTCAAATTTATAAAAATAAGTTTGAATTGAGTTTGAGTTGAATATCTTATTTTTCTTGTTAGATTAGGTTCTTAAATTGGAATAAGCTTTCATTGATTGTTTTTTAATTTTTTATTTGACCAAATAAAAATAATGCAAAAGATTACAGATTTGGGCAAGGAGAAAGAAAATAGGGAAAAGATGGATTTGGAAAAAAAACTAAAAAGAGAATATAGGCTTTGGAATATGAGGGTAATTTTGTCATTTCATCTAAAATTAAAAAATTAAAATAGGTGGGTTAACTTAATAAACCCTGGTGGGTGCATTTAGTAACCCAAGATTAAGAAACAATTATAACTGGTTTTGGCGGGAAGTAGGTACAAGTACGAAAGTAGCCCTTGTTTTCCTATAGAATAACAAGCGCACCCTTAGAAAAAGCTTGAATACCTTGATGCTCCAAAAGTGAAAAGTTAGAGGGTGTAGGGTATGCTTTTAATTTTGTACTAATTAATTTTTACTTGTTTAAATATTTATTCACATTTCATTTCGTTAGTTAATATGTATTTTTTTTTACACAAATAACATGTCGTTTGAATATTAAAATTAATAATTATAAGGTATAATTTTAATATTAATATTTTCATAATTTGAAAGCAGATGATGAAAATAACAACACGTGTAATTCTTCTATAATTTTCTCAAATTTATAAGAAGATTTTGTGAAGCTTTAAGTCAATCGAGGATCAAAAATAACTTATTCTTAAATGATTTTGATCATAATTGGAAAATATTTTATTTTAAAGCACTGCCAAACCCTATACTTTATTTTAGAGCTTATATTATATAAACTTTACGATCGTGATTTAAAAAAAAAAATGTTAGTGTCATAAAAGTTTCATTCAACATAAAGTAACTTTTAATACAAGCCAAAAAATAAATAAAAATAAAACTTAGATGCAAAAGCAAATTTTTATTACTTCAATGTTAAAACTCTTTTATAGGCGGGAAACACTTTTAATAAAGTTATTTAAACATGTGAAGAGCCCTTTTATGCCCATTTGGTATAACTTCTTATTTTTTGCTTTAATTGAAATTTGAAAGTTGAGAGCGATGTCGTTGATTTAAAAGTTTCATTTGATATGAAGTAATCATGAAGTAGTTTCTCGTATGAGTTGAAATATGATTTCTATCTTTTTTTTACTTATCACATTGATCCACATGATTCATTGCATTAACACGGTAGAGACTAGATTTCGATATCAAGTTTTCAAACGTGCAAAGGAAAAAGAAAATGTTAAGGAAAATAATTTTCTCGTGTTTTGTTTTACTAAGGAATATAGAAAAAAAAATATAATTAAAATTAGCTAAAGACATATGTGTTTTCATAATAAGTTAATTTCCTTCAAAATTTCAGAGGATCAAACATAGCCTAGATGTCAAGGAAGATGCAAGCTCCATGGAGAAATTTTCATGGAATAACCAGAAATGAGAAGTGTTGGAAAGGCCTGCTAATCATATTTTAGAGCAAAATCTCAATGCAACACAGCATAAGAATGAATGTAAGTTTCAAAAGAAAGAAATAAAAAAAGTAGCTCCAATTCAAACGCTACATGATACAGAATCCACAGGCCTGTTTGGGAATGTTTTTAAGACAGTTTTATTTTTATTGTTTTTGGAAACAAATTTCTGTTGGGGAACTCAATTCTAATAAGATGAAGGAGGAGAAGAAGATGATGGAGGACTTAGGAATAGAGTTAGGGTTGCCTAACAGTTTACCAGCAAGTGAAAACACCTGAGATTTGTTAACTGAAAAACAGTTTTCTGTTCACAAAAAGACCATTTTTAAAGAACAATTACCGAACAGACTCATAATTTCATTTGCGTCTATCGCTCAAATGACCATATATGAACTCATAATCTTTCGTCGGGTATGGCTTCCATTGCCACATGCCATATACAGAAAGCATCTTTCTAAGGTAAACAGAAGTTTCAACTACATGCAACCAAGATCATGATAGAATCACCAATTGATTCAATTATTATGTGCTCGTTTTTCACAAATGTCCGAGATGTTGAAACAAAAGAAACTGTTTCAAAGTTACATAAGCAAGAGCTGACAAATAGTTAAATTTCTGAAGCAACCAAGATACAGCAAGAGTTTGAGGCTCTACTCTAAAACCTTGAACAAAAGGAAAGAGGGAAATCTACAATGTATAAGTTTTATCACATTTAAAGGACTAATCTTGGGTATCTTCTTAAAGCCGAACAGCAATTCTGGGTAGAAAATTTACAGGCCTTTTTTCATTTTTTTTTTTGTAAAGCAGGGTACATAGATCTTCATATCAATGCGCTACCAAACAGTTTGGAATAAGAGTTTATATTGATATATACAAAGACTTACATGGTTCTGGCCCGCTAGTTGAAGTGGACTAGTAACCTAACCAAGCAGATGGTATCGGCTGAAACTTGGTCTTGGCACATGCTAATACATCATAGTAGTCTGCATGGCTCAAGCAGTCACGAAAATCTGTGAAGAGCTTCTCAAACACCCTCCACTGGACTTTAATCGATCTTGAGTACGGATATGGAAGAAAAACCTGAAGAAAATACCAGTGGGGCAAAGGGTAAATACCATCAATGTGGAAGAAAAACCGGAACAAATTACATTTGCTAAAAAAGTTTGGGATTTAAGAGTGTGAGGTTATTTAGTTAGGACTCATTGTTTGTTATGGGGAAAAAGAGTTTCAACTTCAGTTGTTAACAGAAGTGATAGAGCTCTGACTCTCCTGGGGCAGGGGTCTCCTTTGAGATGGTCAATTTCAAAATATAAATCCACTCAGATGATTCAAAATATGGAAATGACCTTTATTTTTATATTTTCCCCCTTCTAAATGAACTACACCCACAAAAAACAGACACAAATACAAGTGTAAGGGTCTCAACTGTGAAGATCGAGCCATTTTTCTTTTATCAAATATCTAGATGGGAGTTGTGGAGGAGCCCATCGAGGTTTCAGAATCAGATTTAGCTCTCTGGTGACCATCTCCCTAAGAGACAAATGCAGATCCCTACATCAAAGTGGATGTTCTAGCCTTTTCTTCTAGACCATTTCTAGCGTATATAATGTAATGTATGGAAGGCCACTCCTTGGTTACATCTGTTTGAATTGCATGAACAAGTGGGTAGATTTTTCTACCCACCTAAAAGTCTCAGCCAAGAATAGTTGCAGGCTGTCTCTTCCCACCAACTGGCTTCCAAGGAGTTTGGCATCATTGCTTAGAGGATTGTGTGAAGTTAAAAATTGGGGGCAAAAAAAACTCGAAACCTTGTGATGGTCTTCTGCATGTACATATATGTATGTGGGTAGTATTATCTCAGTCAATCAGTCTTATTTTGATTAAGTATAGGCGTTTTGGCTTTTTTGTTGGGATGTGGTGAAGGTTGAGATTATGGGCTTTTTTAGAGATTTTTATGATAGGGGCAGATTTGTTAAATCTCTAAATGCCACCTTCTTGGTTCTAGTCCCTAAGAAGGGAGATGCTGAAGATTTGAAAGATTTTAGATCGATTAATCTTGTGGGAAGCCTTTACAAGTTGTTGGCCAAGGTGTTGGCAAATAGAATCAAGAAGGTGATGGGAAAAGTGATTTCGGAACCCCAAAATGCATTTGTGGAGGGTAGACAAATTCTTGATGCTGTATTGATTGCAAATGAGGCTGTGGATTCTAGGTTGAAAAGCAATCAAGGAGGTGTGATGTGCAAGCTGGATATAGAGAAGGCCTATGATCATGTGTGCTGGAATTTCTTGTTGGCAGTGCTGAAAAAAATGGGCTTCGGGGAGAGATGGATTAAATGGATAGAGTGGTGTATCTCCACTGTAAGACTCTCTGTTCTTATAAATGGTACTCCCTCTGGGTTTTTTCAAAGTTCAAGGGGTTTGAGACAAGGAGATCCCCTCTCCCCTTATATTTGTGATAGCTATGGAGGTGTTTAGTTGCTTATTGAGAAGGGCTATTAGTGGGGGCTTTCTGTCGGGGTGGAGTGTAAGAGGCTAGGGTGGAGAGGGGTCTCTGATTTCTCACTTGCTTTTTGCGGATGACACCTTGGTGTTTTGTGAGGAGTCTCAGGATCAAATGACGCATCTTAGCTGGCTTCTCATGTGGTTTGAGGCGTGCTCAAGGTTGAGAGTTAACTTGGAGAAGAGGGAGCTTATCCCGGTGAGGAGGGTGATTGGCATAGAGGATTTGGCTTTGGAGTTGGGTTGTAAAGTGGGCAGTCTGCCTTCCTGTTATTTGGGTCTGCCTTTGGGGGCTCCTTTCAAATCAGAGGTGGTTTGGAATGGTGTTGAAGAGAGGTTTCGGAAAAGGTTGGCTATGTGGAAGAGACAGTATATATCGAAAGGAGGAAGACTCACCCTAATCCAGAGTACTCTATCTAGCATGCCTGTCTACTTCATGTCTCTCTTTTATCTGCCCAGAAAAGTAAGGTTGAGGCTGGAGAAGATTCAGGACTTCCTGTGGGGGGGAGGAGCTCTTGAGCAGAGGCCCCATCTTGTAAAGTGGAGCTTGGTTTGTTTAGAAAGAAAGAAGGGAGGTTTGGGTGTGAGAAATTTGGCTTGGATGAATAAAGCTCTCTTGGGTAAATGGAATTGGCGCTTTGCCATTGAAAATGGGGCTTTGTGGAAGCAAGTGATCAGTGGCAAATATGGGGTTGAGGAGGGGGGTTGGTGTACTCGGGTCGTAAGTGGGAGGAATGGTGTAGGGCTTTGGAAAGCTATTAGAAAGGAATGGTTGGGTATGTATAGCAGTTTAGCCTTCCGCGTGGGTAGTGGTAGGAGAGTGAGATTCTGGAAGGATATATGGTGTGGTGATGAGCCTCTCTGCGAGTCTTTCCCTTCTTTATTTGCCATCTCCTTGGCTAAAGATGCCTGGGTGTCGGAGGTGTGGAACTCAGATGGTGAAGGGGAGGCTTGGACCCCTATTTTCTCAAGAGCGCTTAATGATTGGGAAATTGAGATGGTGGAGTGGTTTATGCTAAAGATCCAAGCCTTTAGGGTGCAAAGAGAGAATGAGGATAATGTGGTGTGGACAGGTTCTAGCAGTGGAGTTTTCTCAGTCAAGTCGCTCTATTCTATGCTGGAGCCTGAAGGATCTGCTTTGTTCCCCTTTGGTAGTATTTGGAGAGCAAAGGCGCCTCTCAAGGTTGCTTTCTTCGCTTGGGAAGCTTCCTGGGGCAAGATCTTAACTTTGGAGCAGCTCCAGAGGAGGGGGTATTTTTTGGCAAATAGGTGTTTTCTATGTCTTTCTGAAGTAGAGACGGTGGATCACCTTCTACTCCATTGTGTTAAGACGAGGGCATTGTGGAATCTTCTCTTCTCTCTTTTTGGAGTGGCTTGGGTTCTTTCGGGTTCAGTTAAGGATGCTCTCCTTGGATGGCATGGAGCGTTTGTGGGGAAAACTCGAAAAAAGGCATGGCAAATGGCCCCTTTATGTATATTTTGGATAGTATGGAAGGAAAGAAATTTGTTGGCGTTTGGGAATGAAGGGCTTTCTCTCCAAAGGCTGAAATATTCTTTTGTATGTAATCTTTGGTCTTGGGTTAGGGTGTTTATAGTTTTGAGCCCTTATTCTCTTGTTAGCTTCATTGAGTGGCTAGGCTCTAAGTAAGGGTAGGGGTTTTTTCCCTTCCTTGTTTTAGAGTTTGTGGGTTGCTTTTGTATACTCCCTATATACCTAAAGGGCACTAGTTTGGTGTTTCCTCTTTCTGATTAATATAATTTTCTTTATCTATCAAAAAAAAAAAAATAAAGTAATAGAAAGAGCGATTTCTGATTAGATGCTTACATCCCCCTCTTGTGCGAATCGTTTTAGTAAGAGAAATGTGTTGTGATTTTCCTCCAAATTGTCAAGAACAGCCAGCCAGATCTGCGAAGCAAGCTCATGGGCCACATCCCTTGATTTACCACAGGCAATAAACTGATCTGCTAAAACACAAAGTCATTCCCAGATAGGAGTTCTTAAGGACATTTGGGTTTCTGCTCAAGCTCTCCACAAAGAACTAATTGTTATGGAAAAACACACACAGAGACACAGACACACAATGGAATAAGGTAGAAAAAGAGCACTCATCTTAACCAAGCATGCAAACCTGTTCCCGTGGTTTGGAGATCCAATTATTTTCCACTTTTACACCTATGCTTAACTATGCGAAAAACTCGAGACACATATTTGCATGATAAGTGACCAATTGAAGCACAACAAGTTCTAAAAGGACATTTTCACAGACACACAATGATAAGAGAATATACAAATTCTTTTTCACTAAATCACCTGTTATGCATGACAAACAATAAATCTAGATTAGATATCTAAACCTCTGATTTCTTGTTCTTACTAGTCATTCATATAATTCATGATGTACTCATCAAGAAAGTGCTATCATGGTGAATACAATAGACAATCACACAAATGCAATCAATCATTTAGAATTTCAAGGCACTAGATCAAGAAAATGGTTGTTCTAGATTTGCACCAATGAGTTTAGTTGAAAATACTGGAAAAGGGAACATCACAGAAAACACATTTATTTCATTTTCCAGGCAAGCTATAGAGTAGGAAGCTTAACTCTGTTTTTCAACTGAGACAAGAACAATACTATAAGTAGATACTATATTACCTAACCCAGCCTGTAATTTTTTTTCATGTATCAGAGGAAAAGTGAAATTTAAGGGAAGACCAGTGGCTGCCCTACCTCTTTTCTACTAGTCAATTGCAGGCTTGGACCGCTTGGTTGATATTCTCCTACAGGTTTAAAGCAATAAGCTAACCACTGGAGTAAGCTTCTACAAAAATGTGGAGAATCCTATTGTCTTGATTATCAAACAGGCACCATGGTTTTACATTCCTAAACTTATTTACATAAGGAAGAACATGCAATTTAGATCAAATAAAGCAAAAACATTGGGTGCACATTCAGAAGCAAGTGCTGGCCTAAAAGAAATGTCTTGCCCTAAGTAACACACCATAGAGAGTAAAATTTTTAATCACGGTTCAATTGATTCATTCAAGAGTTGTAAGAAACAAAAAGATGTGAGTGAAAATCAAGACACACCAATTATGGTTCCATGAAGGATTCCAGAAGAAGGTGCCATAGTTGAAAGCTGAAGCTGCTCTTTCAAAAACAAGTATGTGTGGCCCACAATCTCATCCATCTCACCATCAAGTGTGAAGATGTGCTTGCTGACACAGAGTGCTGCATATCTCCTGAAAATATTAGGTGCTGTGTTGAAATATATTTAAGCTTAGCCGAATTGAGTAAACTAGATGAAAAAAAGAGTAAGTACTGATGTCGAATTAAGTATTAGAATTTCATTTCACATAATTGGAATATCCACATAGTTGTTATCCTGGTATATATGGTTAGTCCATTACCTAACAGCTTAAGTTGAGCTTAAACTTTTGCGTCAAATTTAAAATTTAACATGGTATTAGGGCTTGTCAACTAGAGGTTTCAAGGTCAAGTCTCTGTCAGTTTATTCCCTTTGTGATTTGCCACTCCTTATGTGGACATGCGGTTGCACATAGGAGGTGTTAGCCTTGCATACATTGTTGGCCCATTACCTAATAGCTTAACCTTGCTTAAGATTTTGGGTCAAATGGTAGCCTAACAACTCTTTGATCAGAAAATGAGATGATTCATATGTTTTGCATCTGTTTCCTTTTTTTTTATAGGTATTTGATGTTAAATCATGTTTTGCATCTGCTTCCTTTTTCAACACTTATGTTATCACAAAGAGACATTCAGAATTACCTTTTGCTCAACCCTCTAGGGATAGGTCCTGGCCACCTTTTGGCCTGGCTTGCCAAGGGAAAACTTCTGACAAGAGCAGTTTGCCACAGGCTTTCTTCCCGAAATTGTTTGGCCCACAGCTTTGAAACAGAAGAAATTTGTGCCCACTCTGAGTGAGGGACACGGACAAAAATTTCTATGAGGAGATGATCTGGAAGCTTTGCAAATGGACTATCTGCTGTTGCTATAGTGTTAGCATCAGCATCATCTGTCATTAGGACTCTGCAAAATGAGTACCAAAAGTTTCAAAAGTTCATTATCAAATAGAAGAAAGAATAGCAAAAACAAGTTTCGGAATGAAGAGAAACAAAGGGAGTAAAAGTTCTTTAACTGATTCCATTATGTTGCAGGAAAACAAAATCAAGACAAAAGAAGTGTTCATGGTGATGAATGAGGCCTCTCATGATTGAAATTCGCAGATAACTAAGCCACATAACAGAACTTATCAAGAAATAATGAATGAAGCTGGTCTGTCCAGCCTATTTCTTGCAAAATGGCAAGAGATGACATTTTTTGCCATTTCAAAGAAGTGCAGAGTTATCGAATATGCTGTTGTTCATTATGATTCCTAACATTTATTTTCACAAATACCACTGAGCCTCAAATTGAGATAAGTAGGGAAAAGTGTACTAGCCCAACAGGAAATTGCACATGATGTGGATGAATATTCCATAACGATAAAGAAATCGATAACCAATTTCAACCAAACTAGGAATAACTTTTTCATTGGTGTGAATAAAAAAAGAAGCAGAAAATTTTACCAGCAGCATCTCGAGAAAATCATTTATAGGTAAAACGAATTAATTAGAGAAGCAAAAGAAAAGGATGAACATGTCCATGCACACGTGGAGGCATATAAAGAGCTCATTTGGTCATGATTTAGGGAGGGGAACCGTTTTTCCTTACAAAAGTTAGGTGTTTGGAAAAATCTTAAAAGTCTAGGGAATGACTTTAAGTGATTCTTTAACTCTCACTTGATAGGTGATTCTTTCAAAAATCATTTTTTTTTTAAATTATGTAACACACTTAAAAAATCACTATGAAAGCACTTTTTTGTTAATATCCAAACAATAATCGATTTTCTACAAAAGTGTTTCTAAAGGAAGTGCTATAGATTAAAAGTGCTGCTACCAAAAGCTCTCCCAAATAGGTCAAAAAAGAGACAAAAGAAACTCATAAAATAAGAGAAACCGAAAATATCAACAAAAGAAGGTTCACATTCCCAAAGATGTTTGTTTAATGAGACTTCCCTCTGGTATATAATACGATTGTATCTGTTTCCAAGGAAATGATTTTCTGGATAGAAATCAGTTTTCAAAGTGTTTAGCTTGTGAAATGGCAGCAATTTCCCAGGTAAAATATTAGGTAATATGTCTAATTTTCAATCTTTTACACTGAATTTTTTTTTTCTTAAGAGTCAGCTTCCAACCACTTTCTACACGAGGCATGTGAACCACAAAAGTTGATTACACTTGCAACCAATTTCATTTGCTACATACTTGTAAAGCAATGTCATATTTCCAACAAAGGGATCATAGACAAAGAAAACAGGGCTCTAGAATGAGTGCAATCAAAACAATATCAACATGAAATTACATGCTAAACAATCAATGATATGGTTTAAATCTTATGATCTCATGGAATTTGGTCATTTCAATTTTTGTTATTATTTGTGCTGAAAAGTGAAACTTTACATAAGTTTAAATTCACACCACTTGGATTTTATACTTTGCAAATGAAAACCTCATTGTTGTGGTTAAAATGGAAATTTGGGGTGAAGGGAAAGGATCTGAATTGAAATTAGCAAATTCCAATGTTCGGAATAAGAAAAGTTGGTAATGGAAGGAACTGGTGAACAAGTTGGAGGGATTTAAATATGTTTGAATTCCACCCAAAAGTGGTGGAATTTGGGCAGAATTCATTTTAAAACAAAAGTTTTCCTACAGTCCTATCCTTCTTTCTCTGTCTGTCTGTCTGTCTCTCTCAATGGCACCAAAGGTAAAAGATGTCAACACAGTCTAACAAATCCTCGAGGGAAATAAATTCAATTCAGGGAAAAGGGTTTCATTTCCTGTCTCTTGTTTGGCACTTGGAAAATTTTAATTATAAACAAATTTTCATGAGACTAAGACAGGAATATTAGGAAGTTTTTTGGTCTTGACATGAATTCAATCCAAACGGAAAATTCCACTACTTTCAGCACAATTCCAACTTTCATACAAACCTTCTAAATCACCTTCAAATTCCCTTCCATCATAAATTCATTTGGATGAAAACAACCAAATAAATTTTTTTAAGAAAATCATTTCCCCTCCCCTGAAAATTTCCCAATCCAAAGACATTGTAGGAAAACACAATTTGTAAGAGAATCATAAGGGAGACAATATAAGAAAACTGTTCAGAACATGAGTCAACACCAACTTCTGTGCAATGGTGATGAAAAGGTGAATTCTATATCACACTACATAACTCATTCCATCACACCAACTCCAATTTTCTTTCCCAAAATCCAAATAAAAACCCATTTGTAAAATTCAATCTCCTCTTCAAACCAAGCACCAACCCCAGAAAAAAATAGATTCCCCAAAAGAAAAAAAAGAAAAAAAGAAAAAAGAAAAAAGAAAGAACAAACAAACATACAAACGCAATCACAGACACACAGCTTCAAAACCTTTATTCTACTTCATTCACTAAGAACAACACAGACCCAGAAATTCCTGTGGAAATTAAACTAAAATAAAACAAACCCATGAATCATCACTGTCAAATCAATTCACTTTTCATCAGGTTCCACCAAACCCACCTCAAAATTCACCAAAAACAAATGAACGAATAATAACACAAAGGGAAGAAAAAAAGGAACAAACCCAGAATCCAGAAACACAATACATCATGAATCAAATCCAGAGCAAATTTAAGTATAGATTGATTCATTAACGGATGAATTCAAGCCCATGAAGTGAATGGAAAAAATTCAAATAAAAACCCACAAAATAAATAACCAAAAACATGATTCAGCAATAAAATTAAATTCAAATAATTGATTTTTGTTTTAAATTAATGGGTATTACCTGAGAGAAAAAATAGAGGCTTAGAGCTGTGGAAGGTGAAGAAAGAGACGGCTGTGCTCAATGTGTTTAGACAGCATAGTGTTGATAACGTATGTTTTCCCGAAGAAGAGAAGCTACTCTCACAGTCACCGTGATGGCTGTCACCAATCAAATGATGGAACATGTGTAATAAATAGACTCCCATTTATCTTTTTCAATAATCAATTATATATAAAATCTTTTTTTCATATATATAATTATCAAATTTTAATAGAGATTAACAAGTGTCTAAAATCCCAAATTCGTTAAAAAAAAAATTCTAATTTCATTCAAATTTTATTTTTTTAAAAAAATTTCTTATTTTTTTATTAAAAATCTTCTAAAAAAATTTTCAAATTTTATTAATTTTAGATACATATCATAATTTACAACATAAATATCTTATCTTTTCAATATCAAATCTTATACATATATCTTATCTTATACATATATCAGGTGATATTTATTTTGTCAACCAAATATAACCCTTATATATATATAGGTGATATTTATTCAGTCAATCAAATATAACCTGGGTCTTCTTTATATAAAAATTTTTTAAATTAAGATCAAGGTTGGTATATTTCATTTTTTTGATAAAAAAAAAAAAAATGCAACCTCTAATTGTTTTAGATGTGACAAGCATATGGATTACAATTTCATTGTATCATAATTGGTGCATTGGTTTTTGTCGCCTTAATGCCAATTGGTGCATTGATCTTTGCAACCTTAATGCCAATTTCTTCCGAGAATAGATGAATAATAATTTGTTTTCCACATTTCATGAATAATCAAAACATTGATATTGATGAATATTTATTCATATTTTTAACAATTTTTCAAATGTTTTATTAAAAATAAATTACAAAAACCATTTCTAAAAAATATTTTAATGAAATTTCAAAAATCTATTTTCTATGAAAAATGTGTCATTTTGTTTTGTAAGTTAGATTTTATTTTATTTTTTAAATTTTAGAAAATAGATAACTATTTTTTAACATATATTTTCTCTTTTAAAATTGCCGATAATTCCAAAATTGTGGTAGAATTGTCTCATTCACATTAATAAATAAGAAAAATAAGAAAAAACAAAATAATTTTCCAAAAATATAAAAATAAAATTACAAGAATCTTTTCCCCTCAAGCACTTTCTTGAGGAGCCCTTGACGGCCAGGAAAAGGGCTGCGGACAGGGCTGTGAGGGCGGTGACGATTCTCCACCGTCCGATCTTCATCACCCGTATCTCCCCCCGTATTTCCAAAACTATCCCCGCTCTTTTCCACAATCCCCATCCTACCCTTCATCCTTGACCTCTCTCTCCGCCTCGCTCTCCCTCCTCCACCGGACCCTCCATTTTTCTCCCTCTCCGCCACCTCTCCGCCGCCTCTCTCAGCTCCCACTCTTGGAATTCTCCCAGTTTTTGAGGTACCCAGAAGCCCAAAATCAACCCTACTCCACCCAACTCTGTCGCCGTTGTCCCACCCGAAGGTTTCAGAGAGGTGAGCGAGTTCTTCAGCTGGGTTCTCGACCCCATGTGAGGCCGCGTCATTGCCTGTGAGGAGTCTCTCGGCTTGTTCCCACTCTAGGCGGTCTTTGTAAAGTGGGTGTTGGAGGACTTGGTCCGCAAGCTTGGCCCACTGCTCAGTGTCTCCGGCTCTGAGGTTTTTGGAGACCCATTTGAGGTAGGTTGATGGGAGGGTGCCCAGCATTTTGCCCTTGTGTTTTCCAAAGACTATGACTCTGTCTGTTGGTGGGGTTGAGGCTCTGATGATGTGGGTTTTGGGTGGGAGGGTGGAGCAGTGGAGGAGGATGTGGCTCATGGTTAGGGTTTTTGAGGAGGTCAGAAATGAAGATGGGATTTGGGTTTGGGGTTGCGTGTGGGGAGGTTCTTCTGTGGTTTTTTGGGTGTTTTGGATATGGGCCTTTGATGGGCCGGGCTGGAGTTTGGGCCTAAAGGTTTGGGCTTAAACACCTTCAAGGAAAGTTTGGAGGTGAAACTCAGAAATAGGTGAAGTCAAATAGAGCAAAATGAGAGAAGATTGGATTTCTATACATTTCAAAGAAAAAAAGACAAAAATTGATTTAATTTTAGTTTCATTTTACATATAATCAAAGTATAACAAAATTGAATATGGTGTTTGATAAATCAACTTAATGACTTAAAGTAACTTAATACTTTAATGACATAATTTATATTAATCTTAATTTCTTTTTAAAATACAATTTTAAATTTAAGTAAGAATAAATTAATTATTTTAATTAATACTTACCGTTATTTTTAACTTTAAGTTGTAATATTAAGTTATTATAGTAAAAAAATTTGAAATTGATACAAATTAAGTCATTAAGTTACTTTAAATCATTAAGTTAATTTACCAAACACCCTAAATTCAAATTTATTCTAAATTTTAATGAAATAGGATTTAAAACCCGTCTCTTTCCTAATATGGTTTATCCAACTTGTCATACCAAATAAAGTAAGTTAGGATTAAGAAAATGTCTACACCATTCTCGAATATAGTTTGTAACCATCTAACACTAAGATTCGTTACTATCTTAAAGATGATTATCATTGAGTAGTTTTTGAATATCGAATGGACCTTCTCAAAAGATGACTTCAATATGATTGATTATTATTTTTCTTTTTTTTAACAAGTACCATATCATTCTTTCTTAGGAGATAAAAGATGAGTAAAAATTGTTGTTTTTCTTACATGATGTACATGTGGGGTGGTTAGTCATGGATGTGGAGCTCCATTAGAAGGAATTACCTGCAGAATTCTTGCTTCAAAGATTTATAACATTTGCTGAGGAAGAGCAGTGATACTGCATGGAGCAGTGATACTGCATGGAGCAGCTAATAAATAAGAGCAGACGACAATATTAGCTGGTGTGAATTATGAAAGGCTGCAATAGGGTAATAAAATCCTCATAAAAGAAGGCATTCATGGAGATATAACTCCAAACCCAGTTACTATATATTAAGTTCTCAGCTCATCTGACACAACATATTTATTTATTTGGTTTTTATATGTATATTATTTTTCTTAATTATATTAAGACCCTGATTGAATTTGCTTCTGCAAATTAAGTTTAAAGACTCATTTCTCCTAAAAATAGTTTTTTTTTTTTTGAGAATTTAATATGAAAATAAATTGTTTTCTTTTTTTGTGGACAAATTTGAAGTCTTTTGGGAAATAATGGAAAATATTGAGAATACTTTAAGAACTTTTTGTATTATGCATAAGTATATAGTATTTTCATGAAGAATAAGTCGAAAATTTTATTTTTTCATATTTAAATTTTTGAAAGAAAATTTGTTCTATAAAATATTTGAAAACTATTTTTAATAATTATCTTTTCACAACTATTTTTGAAAACTTTGCCAAGCATATCATAAAAAACTTTTGGACCATCAAGATGCACCAAAAATTTGATTGAAATCATGGATTAGGAGCCATAAAACAACACAATTTTGTAACTAATCTAGTGTGACCATTATGACTACTACATTCAATTCCAAAAAAGTTGAAATAACAATAGTACTACATTTATCAGCCTTTTTACTAGCCCCATGTGAATAAATGACATTCAGCTTCATTCTTTCTTCTTCTTCTTCCTTTTCATTTTCATGTTATATATATATATATATTCCTCCTTGTTGGGCTTTAATTTCTTCACACCATCTTATCCTTACCTTCATTTCCTTACCTTTCCTTTGCTTTAATTTATTTTTATTTTATTTTTTCATTTTGTGAATGGCCATTGTGGTTACAGTATGTTGCATGGTGTTTGTCATGGTGTTGGGTTTGGATCTGCCACCTAGGGTTTATGGAGAACAGCAAGTTCCATGCATCTTCATCTTTGGAGACTCACTGGCTGATAATGGCAACAACAATGGCCTTGTGACAAAGGCCAAAGCCAATTACCAACCCTATGGTATTGATTTTCCAACAGGAGCCACAGGAAGGTTTTCCAATGGTCGAAATACCATCGATATCATCGGTCGATCTCTCCTTCCCTACCTTGATCTACCTAGTATATGTGTAAGATTTGTTTAAAAAAAAAAATGATTTTATGAAACAAATTTAAGGTGTTTTAGACTTTTTTTAGTGTCTTCATTGACAAAAAATAAGTCGAGAAAACTATTTTTTATATTTAAGTTTCTAAACAGAATTTTGCTTGTTTTTTAAAAACGAGACCAAACGTGTCCAACTCATGTTTCTACTTTGTGAGTTTTCTCAGTGATGATGAAGTTTTATGAGGGGTTGGTAGGTTGATTCCATGCTAGATTATTATGCTAATAGGATGATTATTACAGCTGAATTTCTCGGTTTCAATGATTCTATTAAGCCCTTCGCCATCGCCAATGGCCGTGACATACTCGAAGGCGTAAACTATGCATCGGGTGCAGCTGGAATTCGCGAAGAAACCGGGCAGCAACAGGTATATTTACATGGTTTTGCAACTTCTAAATTATGACTAAACCCTAATGTAGCTTGATTAGCTTCTTAAATTAGGACATACATACGCATGCATACATGCATGCACTCAATGTCGTAAGTTAGTAATTCAATTAGGGTACTCACTACTAATTAACTTGAACATTTTCTAACAAGATGTACATATTAATCTTTATATTGCATGTGAAGTTTCTTGTATTTTAAGGTATAAGTGAAAATCGAAAAATGTTTAAATCGATCTAGCCTAATCAAAATAGAAACAAATAGATTTGGTTATGAATACTATAAAACATGTTTTAATTTGGAAATATAAAATCCAACTTAGTTGATTCCATTTCCCGATTTTTGTTTTCTAATTGATAAATATCGGATCAAACTAGCATTATAAGTCTTATATTTCTTGTGATTTGTTTGTTTGTTTTATTCATTATTATCTATATTGGATGGATTCTACTAAAATATTTAATTTTTATCAAGTTATGATGAAATTATTTTTTAATGTATTTATTGTATTTCGAGTTAAAATTTTTAAATGTATTTTAGATTTTATACCTAAATGAGTTTTAAATAACTTCTCAAAACCAATCGGGCAAAATGCCTAAATTAGCATGTACTCACAAATCGTTTTAAACCGAACCAAAGTGATTTTAACTAAGCTCGGTATATGTTGATGTTTTTATTGTTAAAATTGGTTAAGTTGTAATTCAAATATAAACCGTCTTTACCAATTCAACCAAGCCCTTTTACATCTGGACTCTTATGGTTGGCAAACAAAGCTAATTGTATTAGAATAGTCTTATTCAAAAAATGTAATACAAATTAGTATAAAATCACGATTTTAATTAATTTAATTAATGAAGGGATTGGATTGTGGTTTCAATTAGACTATGATATAAACTTTATATTATAAAAATCATATACAGAAAAATAACTTTTCCCTTTATTCTTGTAGGGGGATCGGATTAGCATGGATAGGCAGTTACAAAATCATCAAACCATAGTCTCGCGCATTGCCAACATGCTTGGAAATGACTCAGCTACAAAATCATACCTAGCCAAGTGCATATATTTGGTTGGAATGGGCAACAACGACTATGTTAACAATTACTATATGCCAAAGTTTTATACGACAAGTCTTCAATACACCCCAGAGCAATTTGCTATAGTTCTTATACAACAATTTTCTCTGCAACTAAGGGTTTTAAAACTACAATTCCTATCTCTCTTTTTTCACCTCTAGTACTGTAGACTTCAATATAAACTGAATGTTGCTTTTGTTTCTTTTTGGTTTCTTGATGATAGACTTTGTACAGGCTTGGAGCAAGGAAGGTTGCTCTAAATGGACTAGGCCTACTCGGTTGCACTCCGAAAGAATTGGCTACATATGGCACCAATGGCTCCTCATGTGTGCAGTTCATCAATGATGAAGTCCAATTTTTCAATGATAAGCTTAGATTGCTAGTAGATGAACTCAATAGCAATCTTACTAATGCGAACTTCATCTATGTGAACGTTTCTGGGATTCTTTCGACAGATCCTGCATTGGCTGGTAACTCAGTTCATCAACTTCATCTAGTCAGTACTTCATTTATTTCTTTCACACACGATTTCTTTTGTTTTGCATTGCTTTTAATGTCTTTGTTAATTTAATTAGGGTTTCGAGTTGTGGATACTCCATGTTGTGAAGTAGGAATTAGTGATGGCTTGGGGCAATGTCTTCCGCTTAAAGCTCCATGTCTCAATAGAACTGAGTATGCGTTTTGGGATGCATTTCACCCTACTGAGGCTCTCAATATCGTCACTGCAACAAGATCATACAATGCTCGGTCCCTATTTGATGCCTATCCTATGGATATTTGTAGCCTTGCTCAACTCTAATGAAGGAGATGATAGCTATAGATTCATGGGAAGGGGATTTTCACATTGCGTTGTCATTGTGGCAAGTGTTACATGCATGCTAGATGAATGCTTATTGTTTGAATTTAACCTAAGTTATTTTTCTTCTTTTTCTCTTATTGTTTTGTCGCTTTGAGTGTGATGTAGGTAACATGGAAAGGAAAATGCTCCATGTCATGATCATTTAAGATCAATCTAGAAGAGTACTCGATAATAAGACTAAAGAGTATTTGATTATATGATCATGAGAATCCATTTTATGGATTAGTTGGGGAAGTAGATTACAAGACCTCTTTGAGATAATATTTTAATATTATACATTGTGATAGCGGAAACTTTAATCTAAACATGTTAGTTTAAAAACACAAAGATAATACAATCATGCATATAGTACACAGAGTTTTAATGTGGTTCGACCAATCATGCCTACATCGAGAATCTTTTCATTATATAGTAAAAGATATTACAAATGATAAAACCAAATACAATTACTGGATTCTTGAAACATCCTATGTTTCTCTATTCCTTGTACCTATACCTTGAACCATGAACCTCTCACTCTATCGGGTATCTTCGATTTTTTTCACATCTCTATCTACCTCGTATAGTCCATACAAGCTCATATTCATCTTTATCTCATGACTTTTTCCTCTCATAACCTATAATATTTATCAATATATTTTCAACAACTTTCCTTATTCTATAAAAATATATAGTATTATAATAATATATCAATTTAGGAAATATTCTATATAATATTGTTTACATTTTTTTTTTTTACTAATTAGGAATTTGAAGTACTTTCAAACACATTATACAATTACAATATTGAAAAGAGTCATATTTTGTGGAATGTAGATTGCCTTCACTTCAATGTAAAAATCATAAAAAACATAGGATAAATATGTTTCTTTGTAAAATTTTAAGGTGAAAAAAATTGTAATTTTCGACTAGTTTATCTAAATTACTTGTTTGAAACATAAAATATGATATTTTTGATATATAACTTTTCATAAAAGTAAAAATATTTTACACATCAAGAGTGATTGTCAAAGAAAAGTACTTTATTTATTCAATTTATTTTATCTTTTTAAATTTTCAATATCCTCATTTTAGGCAAGTTAGGATGAGCAATATAATACATTTTTTTCATTTCATTTGGCTATGTTTGAATCCTTCAAAATTTGATTGAAGATCCAGGGAAAGAAAGAAAAAAAAAATTTTTTATTTATTACTTCAACATTGTTTTATTTAACCTACCATAAATTTAAATGTACAAATAATTATTCTACCCGTAAAGAAACATATTCCATTGTGACATCTCATTTTTTTTCCCTTTATTCTCTATCAATAATACATTTTTCTTTCATGCTTTTAAGTCAACTATCCCTTAAAAATAAAAATTAATTTATGTTATAAATATAAAATAATTAACATAATGTTATGTTATCTTAAAATTTTAAATTATTTATTTATTTAGAGTTGAACTATGGCATAGGAATGGTCCCTTTTTAGTATTAGGTATTTAATTGTACCTTTTCGATATCATACCAAAATGTACCACCAATAAGAGGATACTATGTGTGCATTTCGATCCCTATTTCGGTCCAATTGCTTTAGATCTAATGTTTCATTATTTTATATCTTATATGTGATTTTATTGTTTTGTACTTTTATCATATTACTTTATATTATGATTCCATTTATTTATACCACAATATCATATATTAGTATTATTATTTAATGATTCAAATTAAATCATAGGTTTAAGTTAAAAGTTGGATATTATATTGAATTAATACTATATATTTGTCCATTTATTTATGTGATTTTATTATCATTGGAATTAAGAATAGTCACGTCCATTCTGATTTGCCCAAATCAACAAGGGGTTCTTGTGCAACATCATGCCTAGTTTAGGTTTAATCTTTTTGGAACCACCCATGCCACACATATACCTCATTAATTATTGGCTAATGCTAACTTATGATAACATTTTTTCTACATTAATTATTCATTTAACATTATTAAAATTATTATCATTTACAAGCTTATTCTATATCAAAGCTTTTAAAATTTTGAAAAAATAATAACAATAGATTAAATGCAATTGTTTGACTTTATAGTTATCATTTTTTTTTTAAAAAATAGGACAGATGACACATACATAGATAATTTAGTTTAAAATTAGTTTAATTGTATTGGGGTTCAATAATTTAAATTGTATCATATACATTTAATGGTCCATATTTAGATTTTGATAGATACCACTACGATATCTTAACATTTTCTTATATTTTTATAATAAAATGATTGTTTTGAATTTAATTAGCATTGTTCATCCTTTTTTATTTGGGTTTCATTATGTTATTTTATATTTCTATTTTTATTCAACCATCCAAATATAACCATATATTGAAAGGATTGGGATTTTGAATTCGATATAATACCTTCTCAACTTTACCATATTTAAATAAAAGAGTATTCTTCCCTAGCTTCATCCAAACAATTTTGAGCACTTCTCTATGTAAATTTTTTTTTTTTTTCAAATATATTCCCCACTAGTATTAGGATAAGATTAAAAATATGATAAGGTGATATTTAAATATGTATTTTTTATTTTTTAAAATGGAAACTTCTATATAAAATAAACATTTACCTTGTGTTCTTAAAACGCATTTCAAAATTTAAAATTTTTTTAAAGTGTTTCCAAGTAACAAATTATATATTAGAGATGTAACTTAGGTAGGTTGGTTCGACCCAATTTGATGTTTAGATAGGTTTGAACAAACATTTTTAATATTTGGATTGAGTTTAGATTAAGGTTTTAAAAAAAAAAATTTTTTGAATTTTTTTTTGAAATTTCAACTTAAACTCAATTTGAGTTGGGTTAATGCCAAAATTTGGACAACTTGAGCCTAACCTCAACCTCACTTAATATTTTTATGATATTTATAATGTTTATTATCCTCTATAATAATATTTATTTTCTTTTTAGATTTAAAAAAAATATAACATATATTTTTTTATTTTTTCAAAAAAGATAGATAAGTTTATTTTACATTTTCATTGTTATCTTAAATTTTGTCTTATTTACCATTTGAATTTTGGTATAAATACATAGAAAAAAAAGTTTTTTTTAAAAATTACTATAAATAAATGTTAAATCATGCAATCCAATTAACTAGACTAACCTAAGTTCAACACGATTAACTCGAGTTTACCCTAACCAATCCAAGTTTAGCTTGACCAACCCAAGTTTAGCTTGACATATCCAAATTTAATCCGAATTTAAAAAAATGAAGTTGAGTTGAGTTTGAGTTAAGTATCTTGAGTTAGAGGTTAGGTTGGGTTGAGTTTGAATTAATTATTATTATTTAATTTGGGTTAATTATTTATCCGAACAACCCACCCAAATTATTACCTTACTATGTATTACTTTTTGTATAATTTGTTTTTTATATTTTACATAATTTTATATTTTTAAAAATAAAAAGGTAGAAAATGCATTCAAACTCTCGAAAAAAAAAAAAAAAATCTATACACAACAAACCCGAATTAATTGTCTCAGCAAGTAACCATATATCAATTATCATGCATCAAATTAAGCAATAACCATCTCAAAATTGATTTAAGTTTCATGAAGGGTGGCAAGTAATTAATAAATACTGGTGGAGCTGCATTCATGCATGCTTGCATGAATGAATTATAATATGCTGCATGCATGCAAGAGGGTAGTAAAGAGGATTAAACTCCAACTCCAAGGCAGCAGCCATTAAAAAAACCCTCAGAAGAGGAATTGGTATTTAAGGGCATTCAACTCCAAACCTGTTCCTATAATAAATTCCTCATGCCATCTGACAGTAATGTGTTTGATTTTAAGCCAAATAAAGGATATGGTGTTGTGTCTGCCTGTTGGGAGTAAAAGCATGTGAATCCCATACTTTATAACATACGTTATTTATACGAGAAGAAGTATTGGTATTTTATACTAGTTGTATTTGGTAATTGTTTTCTAACTCAAAATATTTAGCAAATTTTTGATAAAAAATGTTTAAAAAAAAAAATATTTTGAGTAATAATTGAAAAGATGGAAATTGAGAGAGAGAGAGAGAGAGAGAGAGCCTAAGATTTTTTAATTGCTAAACTATAATAATACTCTGAATGTCCAATTTTAGACATTATCAATTTTATACCAAATTGACTAAAAGAGTTAGCTTTTAATCAAACAAAATAGAATCAAACCTAATCGATTTGGACTAATTTAATCAATACAAATTGACTATATATATATATAGCTTAGTTTAATACATTAAAATGCAACATATTATACTGCGTGTGTAGTAAATTCTAGCCACATTTCTAGAAAAATAGTATCAATTGGTATTATGTTGACTTTATAATTTAAGTTGTTTGAGTATACAATGAAATTTGAGTTGATAAACGATGATACAAATAAATAAGGGTTAAATACATTATACCATTTCAATATTTGAAGTGTTTTATCTTGTCTCATCACATTTAAAACTCAACGGTTTGTGTCTTAAATTTATTAAAGTAAAATATTTTGTCCCCCAAACTGATTGAAAAGTCAATAAACAATATGTTAAGTTAAAAAAAGAAGTTAAAATGTAAAGAAAATTACTCGTTCTTGATCAAGTTTAAAGTTGTCACACTTTACAAGTATATGTGAAAATCATAAATAGACATGCAAACATTTCTTTAAAATAAAAAATTAAAATTGATAGTTGTCGTCTTTGGAAGGTGTTTGAGAAAGTTTACTTCAAGATTACCAATTTAAAGTTAATTCTACCTAAGTTCAAACTATTATTTAAATCAAAGTGTGAAAAAAAAAAAATTCATTTTATAATTTGCCTAGGAGCAAAGTGTTTAGTTCTTAATGTGAAGGGCCAAAATGTAAAACACGTTGAAAAAATGTTGAAGGGATAAAATATATTTAACCAGGGATGATTATGGAACATGTTTTTTTTGGTGCTTGTTTCGCCCCGTCCCCAATGGGACAAGATTAAGATAAATATGAATGGGTTTGGGATTCTTTTAAAACTCAAGATAAGTTCAAGATGGGTTCAGATATGATTTTGATTTGCCTTGATTATATATAATATTAGATAAAATTTTATTTTAATTGAATTTTTTCATTTTTAACTTTTTTAATATATATAATATTACTTCATAAGAATAAATTATAAATATGTGTAATATTTATTTAGTTATAAATTATGTTTAGTTTTAATATAATCTAATATTTTAAAATAAAAAAAAATTTAAATAGGACAAGACGTGGCAAGATGGGTACGAGAATTTCCTATACTTATCTTGCCTCGCCCCACCTTGTTAATTTTTTTTTTTTTTTTTTTTTTTTGTTAATGACAATGAAAATTGATTTAAATAAATGGAAGGGGTTGGAATGGGGTAACCCATCTCGAGCTCGCCCGATTGTCATTCATATATTTAATCCAATAAATAAAATGAAACAAATTAAAAATTAGAACAATAAAAGAATCAAGATAATTGATGGTGTTTTTTTAATATGATGTAAGAAAAAGGTGTTATTCATGATATAAGCAAACCATATTCATGCCAACGTTGGATTTTCAACCATTCTCAGGAAAAAATGAAAAAAAGAAAAGTAAAAAAGGATAATATGATCTTCTATATCTCTATGTATTTGACTAGTACCAATGAAAGTTTTCGTACTTGATTTGGCTTTATTCTGATAAGAGGATGGACTTTGATGGCTAAGACAAAATAATTTACTTGTCGTGTTTAATTTAAATTGAGCTTTATTTGGATAAGAGGATGGATTTTGATGGTTAACACAAAATAATTTACTTGTGTTTAATTTAAATTGCATTCTAAAGATAATTGTACATACAAATTTCATAAAAGTCTTGCAATTTAAGCAAAATAATAGAAAAATATAAGAAATAAAATATTTTATTAAAATTAATAAATTATAGGGTACAATATTTGTGGTAATGTTTTTTAGCAAAAGAATATATCCCTTTAATTCTTTCATCTTGATCACAATTTAGAAAACAACGATAAAAATGTTTAGACTACATCCATCCATAATATCTATCGTTTCTTGGAGTTGTAGAAAGATCTTGTAAAATTTTTTCTTCTGTGTGAAGTTTTTTTTTTTTTCCTGCATAGGGTCATTTTTACTGATCGAAAAAGTCTCTTCTTCAATGAAGGAAGTCACCTCTATTTATAGGTGAAATTAAAATTTGAAAATTTCCAAGATTTAGTTGCTTAATTCAAAAAATTTGGTTTCTTGATTTTAATAACTTGTCTTTTTTATTAAGAAAATTTGTTAACAAAATATTTATTTATTCTCTTTTGATTTGTTCCCTTTAAAAATTTTTCAATAGGAAAATATTTTATTTTATTTTATTTTAATTCTCTTTTAATAGCAATTTGGGAGATTTTGATTTTATTTGTAATATTAAATTTTGTAGTCTTCCAAATTTTACCACTTGTCACTTTTTTGATGCATGTCATGTGTCAAATGTGCATAGGACTTATCACTTGTCCATCCCAAATTTTGTCTAAGCAGTCATATTTTGTTTAAAACTAATTTAATGATAATTTATTTTACTAAAAATTTTGATATTTATAATAATAATTTTTAAAACTTGTTAAAAATTAAAATAATAAAAAAATTTATTATCTCAAAATTTTAGAACTTTGAAAGTAATTTTTTTTTTTTAATATAGAAGATATTGTTATTTTATATAAAAATTATTGTTACTTCTACTTTAAAATGAAAAAAATAAAAAATATTCAAATGTTAGCTTAATTATTCCACATCTCAAAAGATGTCCAATTTATTTTAAATACTAGCAATTAAGTACCCATAAATAATGCCCATTTATTTAATTTAAAATTTTTTGGTAGGTATTAATTAGGTTTCTAAAAATTGAAATCTGACATGTCAACAAACAATGTACGAAATAAATTATATAACAAGTTATAATAAGCTTGTTTGCTGAGAAAATAAATGTGATTGGTCAACACATTTTTTTTCAACAAATACAAGTAATTAAATAGTGATCTTTCAATATATTATGTTCATTTCAAATTTTCTACTCAACCAAGCAATTCAAATCACTCACTTATATGATTTGACAATGTTCTTTTTTTTCTTCCACTACATTCATAGATTTCTTCTTTTTGATAAACATGTAATTTTGAAAAATTATACTGATAAACATCCTCTACCGATAAACATCCTCTTTTACGCTAGTAGGGACACGTAGAATTTGGATTCATATCAACAAATAAATAGGAGAAATACAATTTGTAAAGAAGATAATCAAATTCAAAATCTTCTATCAAATCAAGTTTTAATACCATGTTGAACTTAATACAAATTATGAGTATGGTCGTATGGTTTAAAAACGGTTTTCTGTTTTTAAAATTTTTTAACATTGTTTAACCGTTGTTTTTTGAAAATAATTTTTAAAAATAAAATAAAACAAAGAATAATTTTAAAAGAACAAATAGAAGTTGTTTTCACTGATTTTTTTTAAATAAAAGAGAAAAAAAGGTTCATTTTAAAAATAACTTTTAAAAACAAGTTTCCAAGTTACCCACATAAGTAGCAATCAAAATTCTTGTAACTCATTGAAAAATTGTCACATGCCCCATGATTTTCCAAAGTACATAACCCACTTTGCTGACGTGCAATAATGCAAGTCCATCCACCGAAAGCTCACTCTTTAACCCACCTCATTTTTGGCCTAAAAAGAAAAGAGGAAAACTGCCCAACTCCAAAGGTGTCCTTTTCATCCATAACCTTCCAATTGGTAGAGGAATGGTGAAAAGAAATGAAATGGGGCATCCCACGTTAACTCTCTATCTCTTTTCATTTTCCTCCTATATATCCATACACTTCTCCCCTTCTGCTTTCCACTCCATCTCCTTGTTTCTCTTCCTTCACAATGAAGGAGTCCTACTACTGCAACCCTGCAATATGTTGCTTCTTGTTTATATTGTTTTCGGTATTGGGTTCGGTTCATGGAAGGCATGATCGTGGGCAGCTGGTGCCATGTTTCTTCATCTTTGGAGATTCCTCATTTGACAATGGCAATAACGATGCCCTCCCAACTTTGGTTAAATCCAATTACCCGCCGTATGGGATCGACTTCCCTGCAGGGCCAACGGGGAGGTTTAGCAATGGGCGAAACATCGTCGATATTATCTGTACTATTCACCATTCTCCCTACACATGCCTAAACTGATCATACTCTTATCCATCTTTTTTTTTATAATTTTTTTTAACAATTATTACTAGCATTTCTTCCTTATAATCAACAGGGTACATATAGTTGGAAAAATATTATAGGTTTACGGTTCGCTTCTGAAACTAATGAACTTGGTCTGATACCTTCTTCATACCTTGAACGTATATGCATGCATGTATGGTAAATGGAATTTTTTTTTTTCTTGCAGCTGAATTTCTAGGGTTTGACGATTACATTCCATCGTTTGCAAGCACGGTAGGAGGCGAAGACATACTCAAAGGTGTGAATCATGCGTCGGGGGGATCAGGGATTCGAGCTGAAAGTGGACAGCAATATGTATATATAAGCCACTGCCATTGCTGCTTACTCACATAGAATTAATTGTGTCCAAAACATGGTATTTTATGTATGATTACATGCCATAAACTTGTATAGGGACTATATATATATATATATATCAATTGGTATTTGATGGATATCAATGCGATAAATTGATTGACTGATCGTAATGAAACTAGTTGATAGGCACATGTACCAACCAAATCAACTTGGATGGAGAGACTTCTTTGAAGCATGAGATCAACATGTTTGACTTGTTCTTCCATGGCCAAAAGCTTAGAGGGAAAATAATTTTTGTTAACTTGTTGATTCCTCCTCCCTAATTCATCCTTTGTGCTCGTAGGGTGCGCGGATTAGCATGGATGGGCAATTACGAAATCATCAGATCACGGTATCGCACCTCATCAACATATTAGGGCAAAATGAGTCGGGTGCTAAAGAGTATCTAAACAAGTGCATATATGCTGCTGGATTGGGGACTAACGACTATGTTTCAAACTATTTTCTTCCTCTACTTTATCCAACTAGTCGCATTTATACTCCTGAGCAGTATGCTCTAGTCCTAGCTCAACAATATTCACAGCAATTAAAGGTATGGGCTAGTGCCTAATTTTCTCTCTCTTAGTACCCCTAACATGGAGGTCATATGAAGAAGTCACTAGGGTTTTCTTTTCTTTCTTGATACTAGACTTTGTACACAGACTATGGAGCAAGGAAGATAGCCCTATTTGGATTGGCACAGCTAGGTTGCGCTCCTAGTGTAGTAGCTTCCAATGGTGCCACAAATGGCTCTGCATGTGTAGATTACATCAATGACGCTGTTCAAATTTTCAACAATCGACTCAAAAGGCTGGTGGATGAACTCAACGGTAACCTAACGGATGCCAAATTTATCCATGTGAATGTTTATGAGATAGCATCAGAAGCAACTTCATATCCCAGTAAGTAATTATACTCTATTTTTTTTTTCGTAGTTTATACTTATTTTTTTATATGTTGAAGCCTTCGTTTTAATCTTAGAAAATATATTAAAAGGGTAATTATATATTAAAACAATTTTGAAAAATTATTTTTGAAAATTGTTCTTTAATCTTTTGTAGAATATATAATGTGTGTTTGGGAAATTGAAGTATTTTTAATCTATTTTTTATATTTTTAAATATATTTTAAAACTAACTTTTATATGTAGTGTTTTATTTTTAATCATTCTTTATGTTTTTTATAATTGTTTTTTGAAATAGTCTTAAAAAACAAGTGAAAATAATTAAAAATAACTAAAAAATGTTAGTTGAAAACCTCTTAGGGTTTGTTTGGTAATTGTTTTCGAAAACAATTATGAAAAATAGTTTTCGAAAACAATTATGAAAAATAGTTTTTAAGAATGGTTTTTGAAAATTGTTTTTTAATTTTTGTAGAACAAAAGTCTGTTTGGAAACCTAAAATGTTTTTAACCTATTTTTAATATTTTTAAATATGTTTTAAAAATAATTTTTATATCTAATTTTTTATTTTTAATTATTCTACATATTTATATAATTATTTTTTAAAACAACCCTAAAAAAAAGTGAAAAAAAAAAATCAATTAAAAGATATTATCTAAAAACACTATGTTTTCTATTCTTAAGAGCAGAAAACAAAAAAACAGTTTTTAGTTGTCAAACGTGTTTTGTGTCTTTTGTTTTGGAGAATAGAAAACTATTCTAAAAAATAATTTCTAAATATGCCTTTATTTTTTGTTTTTAATAATAAAAAATTTTTCTTTGTTTCTTTATTTCTAAATATGGTTTTTTTTTTCTAAATAAGAGAAAACTATTTTAAAAAACAATTACCAAACAGAGTCATAGTGTTTTTTTCCTTTTTTCATTTTCTTGTACTTTATTGGGGCTTTCGTTTGTCCATTTTAGGTTTCAGGGTCATCGATGCACCATGTTGTCCAGTGGCAAGCAACAATACTCTCATACTTTGTACTATTAACCAAACTCCATGTCCTAATCGAGATGAGTACTTGTACTGGGATGCCTTTCATTTTTCCGATGCCACCAATTTGGTCATTGCGAATATGTCATACAATGCTCAATCTCCCACCGACACTTATCCAATTGATATTTCTAACCTTGTCAAGCTTTAGTAAAAGAGATGACAATTACATAGGGACAACGTTGTTTAAAGGGTTTTGTTGCAAATATTTGGCTTTTGTTGTATTGAAGTTCCATACTTTGTGTTTTAGTTTCAAAGAATAAGGCTATGTATGTACTACCTTCATTTCTTCAACTATAAGAAAAATTATATGAAAATATTTTGGGTTGTAATAATACTAAGAGTCTCTTTGGTAGTTGTGAACTCGCATTTTCCACGTGCGTTCCCACTCGAAGGTGGGACTTGCTTTTTATTTGGTGAAAATTTGATTTTTTTTGAAAAAGATTTGGAGTCACCACTTATTTTTGTTTTATTTTTAAAGCGAAAAACAAAATAAGAAAGAAAAACTCTAAGTGTGACTCCTGAAGGAAATACAGGTTTGTTAAAAAACCAAAGTCGGGTCCGGGAGTCAGGTTACATATTGGGAAGGTATGGTGAAAAATCGTAACACCCCTTTAAGTCCCTAAAAAAGGGTCTCTATTAAATAAGGTGAGACAAGTGTGACAATTGATAAGGAAATCAATGAATATCAAGGAATAATCATACACTAAAAGCCAATCATACATGGAGAATCAATAATAATATTTTGGACAAAACCGGCAAACTCTTCCTTTGCCTCTCTTTTTCCGCTGCTCTCTTTCCTACCCTCTTATATCATCCAACTCACACCTTTGTTCTTGCTTCCTCTCCAAGCCTCCACAAACTCTGCTGACTACCCGTTTAGAGATGTATCCATCCTAAGCACCACCATACCAAGGTAGCAAAGTCCTTTGCTACGCGTCTCATGCAACTTGCTCACTCGTAGAGTCGTCCCCTACTCTCCCAAATGAAAATACCCAACTCACTCTTGGGTGGTCATCAAGTGGTGGTAGAGAAAGCCAAGATAATGCCCATAAAATGCAATAAATAAAAGTAATTAAAAAAAAAAATGTCCCCTGGTCTAAAAGAAAGGTCTACAAATATGCCTCTCTTCGATAAAGTTCACGAGTGTAAGGACTATAAACACTAAAATGAAAAGAAAGTGTGAATAGTGAGTGGAACGAAGTGAACTTTACCGAAGAAAAAGAAAGACCCCTAAAAGTACACAAGTAGAACACAAATTTGCTCAAACCAACAAATGAACAAAAGGGGCTCTAAAATCCTAAGAGAAAGGTAGCTCTGCCTCTAAAGCTACACTATGGATCTAGACTCTTTCTAAGATGTCTCCAAAAGTGACTCAAAAATCGATGTTTAAGTTGAGTAGCAGTTGAATCACCTAAGAGCATAAGAATGAACATATATAAAAGTGAAACTACACGTGCAATATATAAGGGCGCGAGGCGAGGGGTGCTAATGATACGATCAAAACATATGTTATAAGCTCAAAAGACTATATCACACACAATGAAGAAGGACAAACCTTGGAAAATCACGACTTCGAACTCCTGAAATGTGGCTTTGAACACTAAGACTGAGACAAACGGCTTCGAGCACCTAAACTATCGCACTAAATGCCTAACTATGGCTCCAAACACCAAAGCTATGGCTCTAAATGCCTATGAGGGGAAAATAACTCTGAATACCTATGGCTTTAAATGCCTAAACTAAAAGTGGGTGGCTCTGAATGCTTGTGGCTCTGAACACCTATGAAAGAAATGACTCTAAAGGCTTATGACTCTGAATGCTTGTGAGAGAAATGGCTTTGAAGGCTTGTGACTCTGAACGCCTATGAAAGAAGTGACTCTAAAGGCTTATGGCTTTGAATGCTTGTGGGAGAAATGACTTTGAAGGCCTGTGGCTCTAAACACCTATGAAGAAAAATGGTGGCTCTGAATACCTATGGAGAAGAATGGCTTTAAAGGCCTATGGCTTTGAACACCATGATGGTGGCTTTGAACGCCTATGAAGGAAAATGGCTCTAAAGGCCTATGACTCTGAATGCCTAAGCTAAGTAAGGTGGTTTTGAATGCCTAAATTAAATAAGGCGGCTTTGAATGCCTAAACTATGGAAAATGGCTCTAAACGCCTAAACTGAGCAAGGTGGCTTTGAACGCCTAACTAAGCAAAGAGGCTTTGAGCGCCTAGCTAAGGAATGTCGCTCTGAACGCCTAAACTGAAAAAGATGACTCTGAATTCCTAAAATGGCGGCTCTGAACGCCTAAAACTGGAGGAGATGGATTTGAATGCTTAAATTAAAAGAAATGACTGTGAACGCCTAAACTGTAAGAGATGACTCTAAATGCCTAAAATTGAGAGAGATGGCTTTGAACGCCTAAAACTAAAAGAGATGGCTTTGAACGCCTAAACTAGAAGAGAATAATTTGAACGATTAAAACTGTGGCTTTGAACGCCTAAAGTTGTGGCTCTAAACTCCTAGACTGATAAAAGTGGCTTTGAATGCTTAAAACTGTGACTTTGATTGCCTAAATTGTGAAAGTGGGTGGCTCTAAACGCCCAACTGAGGAATATGGTTCTGAACGCCTAAACTGAGCAAGGTGGTTCTGAACACCTAAACTAAAGAAATGGCTCTGAACGCCTAAAAATTGTAGCTTTGAAAGCTTAAACTGAAAAGGATGGTTGTGAATGCCTAACTAAGGAATGTGGCTTTGAACGCCTAAACTGAGCAAGGTGGTACTCAACACCTAAATTGAAGAAATGACTCTGAATGCCTAAGCTGAAAGAAAATGGCTATGAACACCTAGAACTGTGGCTCTGAATGCCTAACTGAAGGAGGTGGCTCTGAAAGCCTAAACTGAGGCAGTAGCTCTAAATGCTTAATCGAGGAAGGTGGCTCTAAATGCTCGAAAAGCAGCTTTGAACGCCTAAACTGAGAATTGTGGCTCTAAACGCCAATGTGAGAGTGATGGAGGCTTTGAACGCCTATGAAGGAAAATGGAATTAAAGGCCTATGACTTTGAACGTTTAAGCTAAGTAAGGTGGCTCTGAATGCCTAAACTAAAAAAGACAACTCTAAATGTCGAAATAAAAGAAAATGATAACTCTAAATGCTAGGAATGTGGCTCTGAATGCCTAACTGTGGTTCTGAATACCTAAATCGAGGAAATGAGGTGGCTCTGAATGCTAATCTAAAAACAACAGCTCTGAACGCCTAATTGTGGCTTTGAATGCCAAGTTGAGGAAAAGAGGTGACTCTGAATGCCAAGCTAAAAAAATGACTTTGAATGTCAAATTGTAAGTGACGGCTCTGAATGCCAAATTGAAATATGATAGATCTGAATGCTAGGAACATGGCTCTGAACGCTTGACTATGGCTTCGAATGCCAAGCTAAGAACAATGGCTTTGAATGCCAAGCTAAAAATGACAGTTTTGAATGCTATAACTGTGGAGAGATGGTGGCTCTGAACGCCTAATTAAAAATTGATAGCTCTGAATGCTATGAATGTGGCCTTGAACGCCAAACTGAAGAAATATGGTGGCTCTGAATGCCAAACTGACCAATGGCTTTGAATGCCAAAACTGAGAAAAGACGGTGACTCTAAACGCTGAGCTATGAGGAAATGATGAAAGAAAATATGCCCTAGTGTAGCGTGCTGCCACAATTCTCAATCCACTGAAATGATATAAAAGAGACTCTGTGAGTCTAAAAAAATGCTCTGTTGGCGAGTCGGAATGGTCAAATCGATTATAAATATAGCCTCACTACCCATCTAGCTAAATCACGAGGCCTGACGAAATATCTTAATAATTTAGATGCCTCTAACTTAAGATACTCTGCTGGAGGAATTCATCATCGTCTCAAAGGAATGATCCACTGATGAGTCTCAAGAAAAATATTCCACTAGGGCAACTGCCACTGCCTTAACATAACGATCTACTGAGGAGTTATAGATAGTGGGATAGTCAAAACTCCAAAGTCATGCTCCCTTGAAGGCTCGTCTCGACAAAATCATCAAAACCATGACCAGCAAAGAAGGCCATAAAAGCTGAGTGAGAAATCAATCATCTCAACTATAGAAAAATAAGGAATATGCTCCAGTATTGCAACTGATGCATTCCATTATACAAGTAACCAAAAGACTCAAGTCGATCACCTGTGTATCGAAAAGTTAAACTCTCCACAACTTAGAAAGCATAGGCACACCCGTCTACCCTGGTGACTCAACAAGAACCCAATGGTGACTGAGATGATCAAACTGTACTATCTTACTGAGAATCAACATGTAAGAGCCTACCCATCATTGGCTCGAAAGTGCTCCACCAAGGAAAAAAGGATGTTAGTCTACCTATGAATGGATAAAAAACGACCCACTGAGGAAGCCTATCTGTTAATAACTCAAAAATGATCCACTAAGGTATCCAATAAGAGAGTCTATCATCAACCCAAATGCTCCGTTGGGGGTGATGAAAATATGCAAGCCTGTCCATGGCTCAGAAATGATCTCCTAGAGAATGTGTTAAAGTAACATACCCTAAACGTAAACAAAATAAGCTCCAAAGATGATATCAATAATAGATAGACACACTCTCAAGTGTTAAAGTAACATGAAGTCTCTCCGACAATATGACATTTTCAAACTAAAGATTTCCGAATCAATGTCCATGGGGTAGATAATGGAAATGATGTGACTATCCTCCATGTAATGAATGAAAGAGGATCACCATTCAAGGTGGAGAAAAAATGAAGCAGAATAAGCAGCAAATGAGACAAAAAAAGAGATGAAGAACACAACCAATGAGATATGATGGAATGCAGTAGTGTGATAGTAGGAAAAATAATGAGAGAAGCATGCTCATAGGTCCAAGGCTCATGAAACTCCTAAACAAAGCATGCATGCACTAAAGGGCTCCTATCTCGGTGTAAAAGGTGAGTAAGGCCATAAGAAAGAAAATGCTATGATGCTCATGCGAGGCTGAAAGGGCTAACAATGGTCTATATGTCAAAAGAGGGATAACAAGGTATATGGCTAACTGAAATGATGGCCACCCATCCTGCGACCATGGTCTCAAACATAATACTTCTTTAGCTGATCTACATTGGTTGGCTCTGAGAATTGGTTTCCATTTAGATCCATCAACCATGCCTTCTAGGATCAACTCAATGAAATAAGGTTAGCTTCAATTGGGTTTGAACTTCCCTCTGGGATCTCTGATCAATCCTCTGATGACCTTCAAAACTAAGTCACCTTTCTGTAGCGGTCTAAGCTTGACCCGTGTCTTGAAAGCACAGGCCATCTTCCTCTGATAGGCATGAACATGGTCTATTGTCCTCAATTTCCTCTAAGCTAGGAGATTAAACTGGTCTAATCGAGCTTGAGCCCAATCTGCCTTTGAAATTTGCTGCTCCAATGCTACTCTCAATGAACCCATTTCTATCTCAACTCGTAGCACTTCCTCCATACTATACACCAAAGAATAAGATATGACTCCTGTAAAGGTGTGAAAAAAATTTCGATAAACCCATAATGTAAAAATGAACTTCTCTGACCAATCCTGAGAAGTCTTAACCATTCTCTGCAATATCCTCTTAATATTGTTATTTACAGCCTCTACTGTCCCATTAGTCTGCTGCTTGTATGCAGACGATCTATGAGGCTGGATACCATATCTCTGCAATAAGGTGTCAACCTTTGCCCTGAAATGTACTTCTCTATCTAAAATCAGCTCATGAGGGACTCTATAACAACAGATAATGTGTGATTTGATGAAACTAGAGACCCCAAATGATGTCAATCTCGCATATGAGGCAACCTCCACCTACTTGATGAAGTAATTAATGACAACCAAGATGAATTCATGATCATTGGAAGACTTCAGTGAAATCTTCCCAATAATGTTTATACCCCACACTAAGAATGGCCATGGTGAAGTTAGTGCATGTAACTCTGAAGGTGGCACATGAATGAGGTCCCCATGCATCTGGCACTCTTGACATCTCTGAACAAACTAGTAACAGTCTGTCTCAGAGAGAGACATATGTGCATTAGTACAATTATTGGTAGCATTATATTCGGGTATCTAACCGTGCTCTACTTGCCTATGCCATTCTATGAGTCTCTTCCTTTTTGCGTATGGCATTGCCACTCCCTTTGGCAGCATCCACTAATTCGAAACTTAATTTGAAAGCCATATTCGACCTGGACGTTTTCGGGATGCCCCTAATAACCAACGAATGGCAAGTGCTTTTCCTTGTGGTCAGCCAAAAATAGCCAGTCCTCATGATCTTACAGGCTAACATATGCCCCCATATGTGGTCCAAAGACTCCCGCATGAGCCTCTCTCATCACTCGATCGGTAGAGGCACGATCTAAGCACAATAGTAACATCCCATCAACTAATAGTCTACACAATGTCTCCACACAAATCACAAATCAGGTGGCTAACTGTCTCAATGCTCTTTTATCCTTGGTTGTGGCAACCTTAGGATATATGCAAAATCTCAAAAACTGGTATATGTCATGGTACCAAGGTAAGCCATCATCTAACTTTGCGTCGTCAATCAAACAACAATCGGCAGGAACAAATCTCAACTCAATCAGTAAAGAGCGAATAATAGTATCAGTAGGAATATCAATCATGGAAACTAGAGTAGCTAAGGCATCAACAAAATGATTTTGTGCTGTAAGCAAGTGTGTATACCTCAAATCATCAAATATCCCAACCAGTAGCTCTAAGTATGCATGGTAAGGCCTAAGTTTCACATCTCTAGTCTTCCAATGGCCTTGAATTTGTCTCAATACCAAATTAAAGTCACCTAACACCTCCATTTGTCTAATCCCAAGCTCAAGGGCTGTCTCTAATCCTAAGATACATGCCTCATACTCAACAATATTGTTCGTGGCAGGGTGTCGATCAAAGAACCCCAAACGAACAAATCTAGGAATGTGGTCACCATGAAGGGATATCAACATAACACCTATCCCATATCCAAAATGATTGGTTGTACCATCAAAGTACATGCGTTAACCTGACAAACTAGTCACTACAACGATATTCTCATCTGGAAAGTCATCATCAATCGTTCTACCATCAGAAACAGGTAATGAGGCCAAATGATAGGTAACAATGCTTTCTCTAACAGACTTTTGGGTAACATGATGAATATCGAACTCAGTTAAGAGTACCAACCATCTCATAAGTCAACTAATCAAAGTAGACCTATCAAAAAAATATCTCAGAGGATCTAGATGGGATATCAAGTGCACTGAATACTCTATCATGTAATGTCTCAGTCTTCGAGTAGCCCAAACCAATGCTAAACAGAAGCGCTCAATCATGACATATCTCGCCCCATAATCTAGCATCCTTTTACTCAAATAATAAATAGCTCACTCATTTCCCAAATCATTGAGCTGAGCTAACATGCATCTAAGGCTATGTCTGAGACTGATAAGTATAGGAGTAAAAGACGACTTGGTATAGGAGGCACCAAGACTGGAGGCAGCAACAAGTACTCTCTAATCCTCTCAAATGCACGCTGACACTAATAATCCTAAACAGTAGGCTGACTTTTCTTAAGAGCTAGAAAATGGGCTCACAGATGTCTGTTAATCTAGTAATGAATCTACTGATGTACTGAAGTCTACCTAAGAAGCCTCTGATCTCTCTCTTAGTCCTCGACGTAGACATGTCAAGGATGGCTCTGATCTTATCTGGATCCACCTCTATGCCTCTCTCACTAACCATGTATCCTAGTAGTTTCCCAGAAGTCACTCCAAAAGTACACTTTTTGGGATTTAATCTTAATTTGAACTGTCTGATCCTCTAAAAGAACCTTTCTAAAGCTGCTAGGTGATCTGCTCTATCTTGGGATTTCACTATCATGTAGTTTACATAAACCTCGACATCTCGATGCATTATGTCATGGAAAAGGGTAGTTGCTACTCTCTAATAAGTGGCCCTTGCGTTCTTCAACCTAAATGACATAACAATAAGTACCCCACTCAGTAATAAATGATGTCTTCTCCATGTCCTCTGAAGCGATTAGAATTTGATTATACCTAGAAAACTTGTCTATAAAGGACAACATCGAATGACCTGCTATACTGTCAACTAGCATATTGATGTGAAGAAGAGGAAAATCATCCTTAGGACTGGCCTTGTTGAGATCTTGGAAATCAACACAGACTCTCACCTTGCCGTCTTTTTTAGGAATATGGACGACATTGGCCGACCACTCAAGATACTCAACCACTAATAAGAATCCTACACTGAGCTACTTTTGAATCTTCTCCTTCACTTGCAAACTACCCTGTCAACTGTTAACATATAGATCAATCCCTCAGGAGAGGTTGGTGTCTCAACTCGTATCTGACTCAACGCCTTAATCAGTGCCTCTTAGTGGGATATAGATGATGCCAAAAGACTCTAAATGGAAATGCGGGCCTGAGTGCTTTAAAGCTGCCTCAAAATTTCATCGTTCTCTCGTCTAATTTCCTCTCGAGTGACATCATTCTCCAAAGGTCTAGCAATTGTAGGAGGTTGTTTTCACACTACCTGCCTTCACGGATGACATACTGAACATCTTGAGTAACCATCTTATTAGGATCTCGACTCAATATAAACGAAGATTGAACGCTATAGCATGGGCGAATAATGGCCCAATTGTAGTCAACTGCACTGGTGGTGTGTCAGGAACCAGTCAAAATGGTATAGATGCTTGTGGGTCTGAGATTACTCTATCAACCTCATAACTCTCATCCATTACTATAGGCTCTGGCTCAGAATTATCCCAACTTAGCATGTGAATGCAATCATCATGTTCAGTGAAATCCATGAAGTGTACGTCGTCGACTGGAGAAGGGATTGCATGTGAAGTATGAGCTGGTAGAGGGTTAGTGGTTACACTTGGCTGACCCAAGTGAACCAAACCCTAATCTATCAAGTCCTGGATAGCGTGCCTCAAAGCAGTACAATGATTAGTCTCATGTCTTGGCCCTTGATAATATGCACAATGTATATCCATCCTAAACTGTGGCGGAATAGGCTGAGACAGTGGCCTAAGAGCAAGAAGTGTCAATAATCTAGCACATGTAAGCTTCTGAAGAGCCTAGCTCAATGACATACCCAACTGTGAAAACTGTCTAGGTGTCCTCAAAGCAAAGGAAACAAATGCTTGTGGAGCTTTAGGTTTAAGGTATAAAGTTGGAGGTATTTCTGTGATTTGTGCTGTATAGCATGGCTGTACTAGAGCAGGATATGAAACTGGAGGCCTCTCCGTGCTCGGTACTGCATAACACGATAATACTAGTATGAGAGACGGGTAAGTCTGATCATACGGTTGAGGAGGTGCCCTTGGTCTATGCTGGTGGGGTGAATAAGAAGGGTAAGTCCCCGTAAACTGTGAAATTGGCTGATGATGCCTCGGAGACTTTTGACTAGTAGAAGTAATAGTGCCCACATTTGACCTTTGTCCTTCAATTGATTTCTTCCTCTTAGCATCAATAGGGAAGAATTAGACCATAACCCTCTCGAAATGCCATCATCCACATCATACAATGCTGAAACCAGAGATCCAAAGTCTGTAAAAGGTACTCTGACCACATTTCTAGCAATCTTAAGTTGTAGACTCCTCAAAATCATTTGTATCTGATCTCTCTCTGATGGTCTATCAACAATCTTTATTATCTTTCCCCGCCAACGAGAGATGAATGAAGAAATGGACTCTTATGATCTTTGTCTCAAAGCCTCTTGCTCTCTCCTCGACACATCTACAACATTGTTAAATGAAAACTGTCACAAAAACTCTTGAGCTAGGTCATCCCATGTCTTGCATCACGAGGACTCTAAAGATGCGAACCAATGCTGGGCTGTGCTAGTTAGAGATAAAGGAAACATGATGATCATCTACGACTTGTCTAACCCATGGGCCCTCATCACAGTACTGTAGAGTCGAAGATGAATGTGGGGACAACCAATGCCCGTGTACCTCTCGATGTCAGACATCCTGAACTTGGCCGGTGGATTGGTCACTAGCATAGATCAACCCAAAAAACTGAATTGTCAGATACTCTCAACTGCCTGATACGCTGCTCGATATAATCCATGCGTGTGTGAGTATCCTCAAGGACTATGGTGTGTAATGTTGTAGGTGAGACGACCTCAAACTAACCATGTAATAAATAGAGTGGGACCTATGGCACTGTCTGACTAGGTGGTGGCGGTGGCAACAGTGAATCATGAGGCATTTTGTCCTGAGTTATAAGCTGTCTACTCTGTTGATTACCCATCTCCTGTATAAGATTGGTCAAGGCTTCCTAAATGGAAGCTATAGTGGTTGTGAACTGGTCAATTGTAACAGACTGCTGATTCATGTTCAATCTCAAGGGAGTGCAAACCAATCTACCCTCTACTCTGACCCAAGATGGTAAATCCACATTGAGAATAAAGAGCCAATCCTATAAAGCATGACACACAAGATAAGGTATGGCATGGGAAAAACACAGAAGAAATACTAATTTAAACTGGAAGAAACAAGTTAACACAAAACAGAAGGGTGGTCCAATTGTAACTCAAACTCATATTGATATTTAAGCACTCTCAACTAGAGACCAAATGAGAAAGTACTAGATCCAAATTGTAACTAAAGAGGCTCTAAAGGCCCTCAGATGTACCCACGTGTAGGAAAGAAGTCCTAATCGAATGATCTAAGGCTCACCCTATAGGGTCAAGGTGGCTCTATAAGGGGAATGGTGGACTTTAAAAGATCCCTAACATAAGCGATCATACCCTTTAGTAGTACGCAACCCTCTACATGCCTTTGAAGAGATGAGGCGCTTCCATGTAAGGTGATCATCACTTCCACACATGCACTACCTCGATATCCCAAGGGGTTTCCTATGGTGAAGGCTCTTACAACTCTCAGCACTCAGTAGTTAACTAAAGTGCAATGTGAGCGATGTGGATGCATTCAAAAATCCTATGTAGCTAAAGTAGAAAAGGAAACATATTGGTCACACAAATATCCATGAAACTTAGCTCTAAGCTATATAGGTTTTCAAAGATCAGACTCCAATCAACATCAATGTGTCGGCCTCCTCCAGAATGCTCCCAAACATCGATATAGCTCGTTGCTAGACCCTACTCCTAACCACTAGCTCGGTTAAAGAAATAAGCACACACAAGGCCTCACACTTGAAAATATGAGAACCGAAAATAAGGAAATGACCGAAACCAAAGGGTTGGAGGTAAGGGAATAGATGTATGGCCCACACGGACAAGCAACATACAATCACGCAAGAGAAGAGAGGTTAAGTAGAGCGTAAATATATTATCCATGTCTACACACAAGCTAAACGAGAATATGACAATCAAGATGAATCACAACAAGGATAACATGCTCAAAGATGATCAAGATAATATACAAGCAAAAAAGTTAACACTAAGACAACAAAATATACAGCAATGTGAATATACATGTCAAAATGAGCAAGATAATCATGACAAGAGTAGAATCAATATGCTAAGACAATAAAGAGAATCAACTAATATCATCAACATGTCAATGTCCTAAATGGATATAGCAATCAATAAGAGGAAATCATCACATCAAACTCTCAATGTGCTATGAGCATTCAAGCGTAGAAAAGCACAAGGAGAAGGTATCCATCAACTGACTAATCAAACACCACATTTGCCTCAACTTAAGTTCAAGTTTGACCCTCTAAAATCCCTAGTGGAGTCGCTCTTTTGTGTACTCGCATTTTTCACATGCATCCTCACTTGACGGTGAGACTCGCTTTTTATTTGATGAAAATTTAATTTTTTGAAAAAGACTTGGAGTCGTTACTTATTTTTGTTTTATTTTTAAAGGGAAAAACAAAATAAGAAATAAAAACCCTAAGTGTGACTCTTGAAGGAAAACCAAGTCTGTGAAAAACCAAAGTCGGGTCTGGGGATTAGGTTACTTATTGGGAAGGTATGGTAAAAAACCGTAGCACCCTTTTAAGTCCCTAAAAATGGGTCTCTACTAAATAAGGTGAGACAAGTATGATAATTGATAAGGAAATCAATGAATACCAATGAATAATCATACATTGAAAGCCAATCATATAGGAAGAATAAATAAAAAAAGTAGGAGTGGGAGCGTACCTTAGCAGCAAATAATAATATGCTGGACAAAATCGGCGAGCTCCTCCTCCACCTCTCTTTTTCCACTGCTCTCTTTCCTACCCCCATATATCATCCAACTCACACCTTTGTTCTTGCTTCCTCTCCAAGCCTCTACTAGCTTTGCTGACTACTCGTTTAGAGACGTCTCCATCCTAACCACCACCATGCTGAGGTAGCAACATCCTTTGCTACATGTCTCATGCAGCTTGCTCACTCGTAGAGGTCGTCTCCCACTCCCCCAAATGAAAATACCTAGCTCACCTTTGCGTGGTCATCAAGTAGTGGCAGAAAAAATCAAGATAATGCCCTATATAATGGAATAAATAAAAGTAATTAAAAAAAAAATGTCCCCTAATCCAAAAGAGGGGTCTATAGTAGTGTTTTTGAAAAATAATTCTAACTTAAAAAGTGTTTTCAAATAAAAATTAGATGTTTGACAAAATTTCTAAAATACTTTAAAAAAGTCAACAAATCATTTATAGAACTCTCTATATAAACAGATAATTCCTTTCTTAGCTTTAAATACATAACAGGTTGTGAACGTTGAAACTAAAAGCAACAATTCCCTTAATTCCTAGAAAATATTCCAACAATATTTCCTTGGCTTATTAAAAAGAAATAGAAATTCAAAACAACATATAAGTCAACCAATCTATCCTTCAACATGTCCACTAGTATGCAAAATTAAAGGGATCCATTACCAGAATTATCTAGCGTCCCTTGAGTTGTATCATCTACATTCAGAGATTTCTTCTTTTTGATAAACACATGATATCTTGAAAATGACATATATAGAGTTTATTGTTTAAAAAATCATATTGATGAAATAAAGAAAAATAGATATAATCTTAAAATGTTAAGCATCCTCTCGATTGAAATAGATAGAATTTGGATTCATATCTAACACATAAATAAGAAAAAAAATACAAATTATGAAGAAGAGAGTCAAATTTGAGGCCTTCTGTCAAACCAAGTTCTAATACCATGTTGAACTATTAATTTTCCCATAAGTTTAAACTTGCAGGATTTGAACTCAATATGCATATATATCATGCTCTTAATACAAATTACAAATTTGTTTGGCCTTGTGGTTTAAAAACAATTTTTTGTTTTAAAATTTTTTTAACACTGTTTGACTATTGTTATCTGAAACAATTTTTAAAAACAAAATAAAATAGAGAACAAGTAGAAGTTGTTTTCACAGTTTCAAAAAATAAAAGAAAAAAATGTGTCCATTTAACTATGTTTTCTAAAACTTGTTTTTAAAAGCTATTTTTAAGTTAAAAAATAAAATACAATTTTTAAAAATACAATTTTCTTATGTTTTATTATTGATAACAATTATTGGCTAATGCTAACTTATGATAACATTTTTTGTACATTAATTATTCATTTAACATTATTGTTATTATCATTCACAAGACAATTTTGAAAAAAAAATAATAACAATAAATTAAATGCAATAGTTTGACTTTATGGTTATTAAATTATATATAAAAAAAAAAGACATATGACCCGTATATACATAATTCAACTTAAAATTAGCTTAATTATATTGGATTCAGCGATTTAGATCGCATCATATATATTTAGTATTCCATATTTAGATTTTGATAGATACCACTATGATATCTTAACATTAATTTTCTTATATTTTTATATTAAAATTATTGTTTTGGATTTAAGTATCATCCTTCATCCTTATTTCCATTCAGGTTTTATTTATTTTTTATATTTTTATTTAACGATCCAAATATAATCATATTGAAAAGACTGACACTTTGAATTCCATATTTAAATAAAAGAATATTCTTCCCTAGCTTCATCCAAACAATTTTGAGCACTTCTCTATGTAATTTTTTTTTTTCAAATATATATATATTCCCCATTAGTATTAGGATAAGATAAAAAAATATAATAAGGTGATATTTAAATATACTTAAAATCAACTTTACCATATTTAAATAAAAGAATATTCTTTCTAGCTTCATCCAAACAATTTTGAGCACTACTCTACGTAAAACATATATTTTTTTCAAATATATTCCCATTAGTATTAGGATAAGATTAAAAATATGGTAAGGTGATATTTAAATATATTTTTATTTTTTATTTTAAAAATGGAAACTTTTATATAAAATATATGAACTCATTTACAAAAATAAAAATTTATCTTGTATTCTCAAAACACATTTCAAAATTTAAAAAATTTAAAAGTGTTTCTGAGTAACAAATTATGTATTAGATGTGCAACTTAGGCATTTGGTAGATTTGAATAAATATTTTTAATATTTAGATTAAGTTTTTTTTAACCTAAATTCAATTTGGGTTGGGTTAATGCCAAGATTTGGGCTATCCAAGCTTAACCCAAATCTCATTTAATGTTTTTATAATATTTATAATGTTTATTATCCTTTATAATAATATTTAGTTTTTTAGATTAAAAAAAAGTTAAATTATAGTTATATTATATACTTTTTTATTTTTTTTAAAAAAGATAAATAAGTTACATTTTTATTGTTATCTTAAATTTTATCTTATTTATTATTTGAATTTTGGTATAAATATGTAGAATAAAAAAAAAAAAAATTATTGTAAATGGATGTTAAATCACGCAATTCAATTAACACCAGTAACTCGAGTTTAATACGATCAACTCAAGTTTAACCTGATCAATCCAATTTTAACTTGATCAATATAAATTTAACCCAAGTTTTAAAAAATGAGGTTGAATTGGATTTTGGTTAAGTATATCAAGTTAAGAGTTCAGGTTAAATTGAGTTTGAGTTAATTCATGTTATAATTATCAACCCGAACAATTCGCTCAAATTACTACTTTATTATGTATTACTTTTTGTATAATTTTTTTTTACGTTTTACATAAAATTTTATACTTTTAAAAAATAAAAAGCTAGAAAATGCATTCAAACACTCCAAAAAGGAAATCTAAACACAACAAACCCGAAAGAATTATCTCAGCAAGTAACCATGTATCAATTATCATGCATCAAATTGAGCAATAACCATCTCAAAATTGATTTAATTTTCATGAAGGGTGGCAAGTAATTAATAAATACAGGTGGAGCTGCATGCATGCAAGGGGTAGTAAAGAGGGTTTTTAACTCCAAGGCAACAGCCATTAAAAGAACCCTTCAGAAGAGGAATTGGCCAGTATTTAAGGGCATTCAACTCCAACCCAGTTCCTACAATAAATTCCTATGCCATCTGGCAATAATGTGTTTGATTTGAAGCCAAATAAAGAATATGATGAGCCTGTCTGTTGGGAGTAAAAGCATGTGAATCCCATACTTGATAATATATATATGTTATTTATAAGAGAAATGTTGGTATTTTATACTAGTTGTATTTGGTAATTGTTTTCTAACTCAAAAAATATATATTTAGCAAATTTTTGATAAAAAATAGTTTGTTTTTTTTTTTTAATTATTCTAAAAACATGTTCTTTATATATATATATAAATTATTTTGAGTAATAATTGAAACGATGGAAATTATTTAAAAAACTTTTACATTATATATAAGTATACAGTATCATTTTGGAAAATAAATTAAAGAAAATTGTTTTTCGTATTTAAGTTCCCAAATATAATTTTATTTTTGAAAATAATTGAGGAATGTTTTTAACAATGGTACTCTAAAACATTTTAAAAAAATATTACCAAACATGCCCTTGACCGCTAGTTGGTTTAGATTTTTTTTTTTTTAAAAGTTCAATAAGAATATCTTATTGTACTTATTCAATCATTTTATTAAGAAGGCTCATATATATTGGCCTTTTTGCAATGTAAATTTTTGTAATTGAAAATATTATGCCTCTTTGTAACTATTTTTAAAAGCAATTTTTAAAAATAGTTTTTGAAATAATTTTAAAAAATTGTTCTTTTCAAAAACTGTTCTTTCATGTTTTATAGAACAAATATCTATGTGAAAACATGAAATGTTTTAAACATGTTTTCTATGTTTTTAAAATAATTTTTATATATAGAATTTTATTTTTAATCATTCTTCACATTTGTATAATTATTTTTTAAAAATATTCATTAGAAAAGAAGTAAAAACAACTAAAAGACATTCTTACATTCTTTGAAAATACCTTCATTTTCTATTTTTTAGTTATTGAAAGTGTTTTTTTCTAGAACAAAAAATTCGTTTTTGAAAATAGTAACCAAATAAAGTCTTAATTTTCAAAAAATTTCATCCCTTTAACGAACTAAATTGATGTGTGTAATGAATTTAATTTAATATTATTAGAAATTTGGAGTTTAATATATATATATATATATATATATGTGGGTGTGTGTGTGTGTTTGGAGTTTAATATATATATATATATATATCTATGTGTTGTGTGTGTGTGTATATATCCGTGTGTGTGATATTGAGTTTTATTTGTATGTTAGTAATTTTTTTTTGTTTTTATTTTATTTTTTATTTTTTAATGTTTGATTATAAAAATCTTTTTAGATAGTAATTTGTTTTCCAATGAAAATCAAATGTTGTTATTCGTTTAACCGGGAAGTTATAGGTATGTTTAAAAATGTTTGACTTGTAGTAAATTAGGTTCTTTTAGGAGGCATAAATAGAATCGATTTTGTTTTTTTAACTTAAAATGCTTTAAATTATTATTTTGAAAAAGGACAAGACCGCTCAAGTAGTTTAAAGTGCTCCAAGCATTGAAGATTGCTCAAGCGCTCAAACATTGAAGACCGCTCAGCAATCAAGTTGATTCTCCTAAATTTTTTCATGCCAATTTAATTCAGAATTGTTCCAAAACCAAAACTCTTCGAGTTGTTTGCCTATAAATACCTTATTATAACCCTTTGAAGGTAAGAAATTGGAGAGATTTTAAAAGAGATCTTATTTTCTTTATAAAGGATTTCTTTGGAAAGAAAGTCTAACAAGTCACATCATTCACAATCTCTCATTCAAGGATTCAATATTTGAATCATAAGTTGAAAACCTTCATCTCTTCAGCAAAGCTGAAATGTATTTATTGGAGCAATCTAAGGTTGTTGATGTGGATCAATATGTAGGTATTGAAAAATAAGTTTTTAGGGTAAATTATTGTGTTGTCGATGTGGATCAAGATGTAGATGTTGGAAAACGAGTTTTTAGGGTAAAGTGATAAGGTAATTCCACTAACTTTATCTCGTATAGTGGATTTAGATCAGTAGTTTTAGATCTCGTGATTTTTTATCTCTATTTTCACACAAAAATTCTTGTGTCTTATTATTTATATTTTTTATTATCTTGTTTATATTTTCTATCTTTAATGGGATTATCAATAGAGTTGGTAACACATATAAATCTTTATTTAAATTTTTTAAGTAAATCCATTCACCCACTCGTTATCCTATTGGATTTCGAGGCTTTTTCAAAGATACTGATGCAAATAAATACAATAAAAAATTAGAGCAATAAAAGAATAAAGATACCAAATAATAAAATAATCATACCAACATATTAAGTACTCCAATCCATCCTTGAATTTTCAACCATCCTCTAAAATATAAGTAAACAAAAGAAAAATGAAAAAAAAAGTAAAAAAAGATGATATCATCTTTTAGATCTTGACACATTTTATTTGACTAGCATGCATGGAAAATTTCATACTTGGATTGAGTTTTATTTGAAGAGATTTGGTTGAAAATTCTTTATTAGGATAAAAGGAATTTTTAAAACTTTCATGAATTTTTTTTAATAAGAGTTTTTTCATTTTATATAGAACAAATTGTAATTTTTTATTTAAAAATTAAATACTAGCAATTAAGCACCCATAAATAATGCCCATTTATTTAATATAAAATTTTTTTGTACGTATTATATGTTTCTAAAAATTGAAATCTGACATCTCTACAATCAATGTAAGAAAATAAGTTATAATAAGCTTGTTAGGTGAGAAAATAAATGTGATTGGTCAACATATTTTTTTTTTCAACAAATGTAAGTAATTAAATAGTGATCTTTCAAAATATTATATTCATTTCAAATTTTCTATTCAACCAAGCAATTCAAATCACCCACTTGTATGATTTGATAATATTCCTTTTTTTTTTTCTTGAACTCCATTGATAAGATCTCACTACCTGTCAACCCATATGGAAAATAATATGGCACTTGAGGGTCCCAAAGTCTCACCATTCATACTGCTTGTTTGACAAAAAAAAAAGATCTCTGCACGTTGAAACTGAAAGTAACAATTCCCCTAATTGCTAGGAAATATTCTAGCAGCATTTCCTTGACTCATTAAAAGGAAACATTCAATCAACCTATCCCTCAACTTGTCTACAATATGCGAAATGAAAGGGATCCACTACCAAAACTATCTAGCATTCCTTGAGTTGTATCTTTTTTTATATATTTTTTATTTTTTAAACACATGATATCTTAAAAATGACTGTAGGGTCTATTGTCTAAAAAATCATACAAATGAAATAAAGAAAAATAGACCTAATCCTAAAATGTTAACCATCCTCTCTTACGTCGATAAAGACAAATAGAATTTACATTTATATCCAACAAATAAATAATAAAAATACAAATTATGAAAAAGAGAGTTAAATCCGAGGTTTTCTGTCAAATCAAGTTTTAATATCATATTGAACTACTAATTTTCTTGTAAGTTTAAACTTTCATGATTTGAACTCAATATGCATATATATTATACTCTTAATACAAATTACAAGTCTGTTTGGTCGTGTGGTTTAAAAATAATTTTTTTATTATCGTTATCGAGAAACAATTTTAAAAAATAAAATGAAAGTTGTTTGCATTGGTTTTAAAAAATAAAAGTAAAAAATGGGTTTATTTGACTATATTTTATAAAACTTGTTTTTAGAAGTTATTTTTAAATTAAAAAATAAAAAACAATTTTCTTATATTTTGTTATGGATCGGATGAATGTCAAGGAAATGATACATCTCTTTACAGGTTGGCATTTCCAAGTTACCTACATAACTAGAAATCAAAATTCTTGTAACTCATTAAAAAATTGTCACATGCCCCATGATTTTCCAAAGTACATAACCCACCTTGCTGACACGCAATAATGCAAGTCCATCCACCAAAAGCTCACCCTTTAACCCACCTCATTTTTGGCCTAAAATAAAAAGGAGAAAACTGCCCAACTCCAAAGGTGTCCTTTTCATCCAGAACCCGCCTTCCAATATGTAGAGGAATGGTCAAAAGATATGAAATAGGACATCCCACATTAACTCTCCAGCTCTTTTCATTTCCCTTCTCCCTAACTCCATCATTTTCCTCCTATATATCCATACACTTCTCCCCTCTTGCTTTCGTCTCCATTTCCTTGTTTCTCTTCCTCCACAATGAAGGAGTCCTTCTACTGCAACCCTGCAATATGTTGCTTCTTGTTTATATTGTTTTCGGTATCGGGTTCGGTTCATGGACGGCATGATCATGGGCAGCTGGTGCCATGTTTCTTCATCTTCGGAGCTTCCTCGTTTGACAATGGCAATAACAATGCCCTCCCAACTTTGGCTAAAGCCAATTACCCGCCGTATGGGATCGACTTTCCTGCAGGGCCAACGGGGAGGTTTAGCAACGGGCGAAGCATTGTCGATATCATCTGTACTATTCACCATTCTCCCTACACATGCCTAAACTGATCATACTCTTATCCATATATATATATTTTACAATTATTACTAGTATTTCTTCCTTATAATCAAAAGGGTATACATAGTTGGAAAATATTGTAGGTTTAGGGCTGACTTCTGAAACTAATGAACATGGTCTGATACCTTCTTCATACCTTGAATGTACACTCAATCTTGTTTTTCATTCATTTTTTCTTTGATTATTTTTTTTGGGGTTTTTTTTTCCTGCCTTAGGTGCTGATTTTTTCATGAGAACTCATCGTGTCACGGAGGCCTATATGTATGTGTATGCATGGTAACTGGAATTTTTTTTCTTGCAGCTGAATTTCTTGGGTTCGACGATTTCATTCCATCGTTTGCAAGCACGGTAGGAGGCGAAGACATACTGAAAGGCGTGAATTATGCGTCTGGAGGATCAGGGATTCGAGCTGAAACTGGACAGCATGCGGTAATGCATATATATGCCACTGCCATTGCTGCTTACTCACATAGAATTGTGTCCAAAACATGGGTACTTTATGTATAGTTACATGTCCTAACCATGATATATATATTGGATTTGATGGATATCAATGCGATAAATTGATTGATTGATTGGTCCATCGATCCATCGTAATGAAACTATTTGATAGGTACATGTACCTACCAAATCAACTTGGATGGAGAGACTTCTTTGAAGCATGAGATCAACATATTTGACTTGTTCTTCCATGGCCAAAAGCTTAGAGGGAAAAATAATTTTTGCTTACTTGTTGATCCCTCTTCTCTCATTCATCCTTTGTGCTCGTAGGGAGCGCGGATTAGCATGGATGGGCAATTACGAAATCATCAAATCACGGTATTGCGCCTCACCAACAGATTGGGGCAAAATGAGTCAGCTGCTAAAGAGTATCTAAACAAGTGCATATATGCTGCTGGATTGGGGACTAATGACTATGTCTCAAACTATTTTCTCCCTACACTTTATCCAACTAGTCGCATTTATACTCCCGAGCAGTATGCTCTAGTCCTAGCTCAACAATATTCACAACAATTAAAGGTATGGGCTAGTGCCTAATTTTCTCTCTCTGAGCACCCCTGACATGGAGATCATATGAAGAAGTCAGTAGAGTTTTCTTTTCTTTCTTGATGCTAGACTTTGTACACAAACGACGGAGCAAGGAAGGTAGCCCTATTTGGATTGGCACCGCTAGGTTGCGCTCCTAGCGTAGTAGCTTCCGAAGGTGCCACAAATGGCTCTGCATGTGTAGATTACATCAATGACGCTGTTCAAATTTTCAACAATCGACTCAAAGAGCTGGTGGATGAGCTCAATCGTAACCTAACCGATGCCAAATTTATCTATGTGAATGTTTATGAGATAGCATCAGAGGCAACTTCATGTCCTCGTAAGTAACAATACTCTGTTTTTTTTCTTACTTTATACTTATTTTTTATATGTTTAAAGGCTTAGTTTTAAGCTTAGAAAATATATTATAAGGATAATTATACAGGCCTTGCTCGATGACCGTTTTTAAAAATAGTTTTAAAAAATAATTTTTGAAAATTGTTCTTTAATCTTTTGTAGAATAATGTTTGTTTTGGAACTTGAAATATTTTTAATATATTTTAAATATGTTTTAAAACTAACTCTTATACGTAGTGTTTTATTTTTAATCATACTTCGTACTTTTATAATTATCTTTTGAAATAGTCTCAAAAAACAAGTGAAAACAATTAAAGATAACTAAAAGGTGTTAATTGAAACATCTTAGGGTCTGGTAACTGTTTTTGAAACCAATTCTAAAAAATAGTTTTTGAAAACTATTCTATGATTTCTGTAGCAAAAAAGTTTGTTTGGAAATTTAAAATATTTTTAATCTATTTTTAATGTTTTAAAATATGTTTTAAACATATCTTTTAATTATTCTACATGTTTATATAATTATTTAAAAAAAAACCCTAAAATACAAGTGAAAATAAAAAAATAATAAAAAAATGTTTTCTATTCTTAAGAAAAAAATAATAATAATAATTTCTAATTATCAAATATGTTTTTTATGTTTTTTTTTTTTTTTGGAGAATAGTTGTAAAAAACAATTCCCAAACTGCTATTTTTTGTTTTTAATAATAAAAAACTATTTTTTTTTTCTATAGAAAATAAAACTATTTTAAAAAATAATTATAAAACTGAGTCATAGTGTTTTTTTTTTTTTTTTTTCCCTTTTATCTTTTAGGCTTCAAGGTGATCGATGCACCATGTTGTCCGGTGGCAAGCAATAATACCCTCATACTTTGTACTATTAACCAAACTCCATGTCCTAATCGAGATGAATACCTATACTGGGATGCCCTTCATCTTTCGGAGGCCACCAATATGGTCATTGCAAGTAGGTCATACATTGCTCAATCTCCCACCGACACTTACCCGATTGATATTTCTGACCTCGCCAAGCTCTAGGAGGGTTTGGTTGCAAATAGCAAATATTTGGCTTTTGTTGTACTGAAGTTCCATAGTTTGTGTTTTATTTTCAAATAATAAGGCTATTTACTACCTTCATTTCTTCTAACTACTAGAAAGATTATATGGAAATATTTTCGGTTATAGTCATTCGAGTATGTTTGGAAGTGATTTTAAAAAACGTTTTTAGTATTTCTAACACTTAAATAATAAAAATATTTAAATATTAAAATATTAAAAATATTTTCTAAAATTACTATCAAATAGGCTCTAAGAGTCTCTTTGGTAGTGTTTTTTAAAAATGCTTTTAACTTAAAAAGTGTTTCTGAAATAAAAATGAGATGTTTGATAAAATTTAAAAAATACTTTTAAAAAGTTAAAAAATCATTTATAAAACTTTCTAAATAAACACTTGATAGATGGTTCTTTCAAAAATACTACAATACTTCCATTACGAACACTTCAATGAAAAATACTATTAAACTCACTCAAAATCTTAGTCAAAACCACTAAAATATCCTTTTTCAATCAATATAAAATGAAAGGGTCTTTTTTATAATTGTTTTTGAAAAAAAATTTTGAAAATAGTTTTTGAGAACAGTTTTTGAAATTCGTTTTCTAATTTTTATAGAACAAAAGTTTATTTGAAAACCTAAAATGTTTTTAACCTATTTTTAATATGTTTTAAAAATATTTTTTATATCTAGTGTTTTACTTATAATCATTCTACATGTATGTATAATTGCTTTTTAAGACAGTCTTAAAAAAAATGAAAATAACAAAAAATAATTAAAAGATGTTTTCTAAAAACACCTTATTTTTTGTTATTGAAAACAAAAAATAGAAAACAAGTTTTTATTACGAAATGTGTTTTCTATGTTTTTTTGTTCTGGAAAACAAAAGACTGTTCTAAAAAATAGTTCACAAACCAGTCCTAAATATCATTATTTACCAAAATATATAAATAAATAACACTTTTTATCCCTATCTTTCATAACAACAATAATGTCTAGGACACATTCAAGAATTTCAATTCAAAAAATCATAAGGAAAATGTATAAATCAAAACAAATTCTATATGAAAGATTTGTGTTTGTGTGATGTATCTTAATTTGGTTGGATTAAATATTTTGGCACATGAATGCAAAATACTTATACTATAATTTTGCCTTCTTTTTTTTTTTTTTGGAGGAAAACTCCAAAAGTTGAGAAGTCAATAAATGCTTTATAAAGCTACAATCATAGAAAGAGGCCTTCCCCAGTGAAACTCCTTTCATCTCACGCTTGTCTTTTTGTACACCTCGATGGCTCTTCCACTCTCAAAGGGACCTCAGAAGGCTAATTTATCAACACTGAGTGCTATCCCACATCGAGAAAAGAGAACAACTTATCATCCTTTTTAACAACTTTGCTTGGCCTTGGGATTTTGTGTTCGTAGAAAGGAGAGACGGTTGGCATCTCCCCTGACAGGGACGGGAACAGCCTTCGGGCTTACCTGTTACCACACATCCGGTTAAGGCTTCCCACTTCGGTGGATCTCTAACCCAATTTTTTTCCTCATTATTATTATTTACGCTTGATATGGTAATTAAATTTTACTTATTTTATTATTTTTAAAAATTAAAAATACAAATAAAATTTAAAAAATATTAAATATAAAAATAAAATATTAACTTTCAGTTAATTAAAACACTTTGATAGAAAATATAAATATTGAGAAAGAGTTATAAATATGATGAAAGTAAATATTTTATTTTTTAAATGAACTTATAACTTTAAAAACGACCTAATATGAAAATTGAAAAAACGAGACTTCTTCTAAATTAAAGTTTTATTTCAAGAGAATAAAAAAGTTAATTCATATTTAATGAAATTTTTATGATGCAAATAATATTATTTAAAAATTATGAATTTACTTTAATTTGAGCTTTAAACTAAATTTAAAAATAAAATAAAATAAAATTGAATACTAACAATCATGAACGTGATATATATGATAATAGAAAATTGAATACTAAGTTTTCTTCTCATAAAAGAAAAAAAAGAGTCAAAAATTAAATAATAACCAAATCATAAACTCTCTAATCCTCCAACTTAAATTCTTCATGGACTTTGAACTATTTCTTCAAAGAAAAAAAAGGGGAAAAAAAGAAAGAAAACAAAAGCAATTCAATTTTTGTATTTGAAATCCAAAGGCATGTTTGGATAGAAATGTTTGAATTAGTTTTTAGAATGAAAATAAGAATAAAAAAAATTATTTTAATGTAAACCAAATCCCACTTTCATTAAGATTTTGATTCCACTCTTTTGCAAAAAATTATAATTTATTTTTATTCTTATTCTAACATACCAAACCCACCTTAAAGTTCTCTTTACATGAATCATCCTATGGATGAGGTATTTCCTCAAAGAAATCAAGCACTAACAATTCATTTTTATATTTTTAGATGACAAGATGATAATAACAATAAAGACGTCTAAACTTTTCTTTTAAGAAAATGCTATGATATAATAGTACCATACCGACTTCAAATATGGATTCTTGAAATGTACAAGTAAATTTAAAAAGTCGAATGAAGACATGAATAAATTGGATTCTAAATGAAACATAGATACAAAGTAAAAAAAAACTTTTTTTCTTCTTCTTTACCTTATTATGATCTATGATTGGCTACCATTTTTTCGTATTACGTTGAAAAACTTTTTTCTTTCTTTAATATCATAAAATGACCTCTCCTTGAAGGAAAAAAAAAAAAAAAAAAGCCCTAAATTCTCAAAACCCAAACCCATAAACCCTAAACTTTAGAACCAACTAGGATTCGAGTCCATATGGGCCTCTTTCAAAAGACTTCACATGATTGGACTTTTGGGTATGGTGCCTTTACCAAATGGTCCTCCCATGTGGGGACCCAAGCCTTTCTCTTTAGGGTTACAGTCTGAAACAATTGGGACCCTTTTCTCATCACTCCCTTTGTCCTTTTGTACACAATATCAACCCCTAAAAGGGACTTGACTTTGGCATTGGCCATGACTCTGAAGAGAGAATATAAAAGAAAATAATAATGAAGGTAAGGACAAATTGGATCACATGGGAAAGTCCCATGGAAATTGCCTTCATTGGCATTTAAGCATATGAGGTTGACAACCAACAAGATCATGTGATCCCACTCTTGATCCTTGTCAGTGATTATGTTGAAGTTTGTGGAGGTAAACAATTTGGTTAGACTTGGTGATATTGTTTAATCTTGAGGTATGATATACAATCATGCTATTTTAACAAAATGAGAAATCTCGATTCAAAGATATTTGCAAGGCTTTACCCATAATTGAACTGAGTTTGATAGAAATATAAATAAATTTAAAATAAATTTGATAATTTTCTCAAATCCTTGGGACATGTGTTTGAGATGGGTTTGGATATTGTCTCGTTTACTTGTCTCACCTTGTTTATTTGAATCAAATGAAAAATAATTTAATTTATTTTTATTTTAGTTTTTCTTTCTATTTTTAAATATATTTAAAATAAAAATATAAGTTTACTAGTTATAAAAATAAATATTGAATTTTTTAAAAATTAAGTAATATTTAAACTATCAATTATATATTTTAATATAATTAAATTTTAAAAAGTTAATAAATAATATAAAAAAATTAAATGGAGTGGGTGGCAGGTGTGTATAAGAAATTCCTAATCGTAATGCGTCCCTTCTTAATATTGGCTTAAATGTGACATTTTCAAGCATCTTGAGCAAATGAAAAAAAAAAAAAAAGTATGTGACCCATGAAGCCATTTTGAATAACAATTTGAGAAAAGAGCCAAGACGTATCTTTTGAGGATTAATTTCATCAACATTTTCTAAGATTTTTGTTAAATACACCTAACTTTTATTGGTTTAAAATTTTAACAAATACCTTAATTACCCTTCTCATTTGTTAATTTCACCCTTTTCCCTTTTAATTCAAAATAATGAATGTATTTAACGATATTTAATCAGACATACTTAACCAAAATCTTGAAATTAATGCTATTGTTGGTTTCAACCAAAAATTTGTGATAGATACCTATGAGAAATTCATCTAGGGTGCTGGATCAAAGTGGCCAAGGTGGTCCTTCTTATCATTATAATGAAACACAATTGAAAATATTCTTACGTAATTAGGGACAAATTTAGGATGTGGGTCACTCAATTTAATGAATTCAACATTCAAATTTGAACATAAATTGCTCTTTAAATGAATTATACATGTTAACATAATTACGGCATTATAATCAATTCAAACTCATTAATTTCATGTTTTTTTTTATTATGTGGGCAAATTTTGTCAAATTTGATTCATTTTGAATTTCTTATTGTAAATATTAGTTTTATAACCTTTATCATACAAATAATCCTAATTCTCTAAAAATTTAAATTCAATACATGATTCTAATTCCAAAAATAATTTTCTATTTAAAAATCTTATTTCCCACGTGGAGCATGCTTCACAAAAAGCTAGTTTGAACCTTATGATGCTCCATTCCTCATATTCAATAAGACAAAAGTACCCCTAATTATTAAAAAAAATCAAAATGCCACAAATCCTAGTGATGTCTTTATATTTTTTTTAATTATGATTATTTATGCATTTCATAAATTTTCAAATAAAGTTTAACAATGAAGTTAATATAATGCAAAAAAATAAACTATTTTCAGAATAAATTTTGAAAAATTGTTTTATTATAAAAAATCTACTAAATATCTTTTCATGGTCAGAAAATAGTTTTTTGTTTCTAAGAATGGAAAATAGGATTTGTTTGAGGACATTCTCAAAAAGAATTATCAAAAGACGGGTTTTAAAAATAATTTGTAATATTTTTTTTATAATAAAAATCTCTTTAAAAACTCAAAACATGGGTAACCCATTTTCTATATTTTCAAATATTTCTTAAAAGCAACTTTGATCTATAATACATTATTTTTAATTATTCTTCAAAAAAAAAAATTCTAAAAAAATAAATTTTAAAAATAATTTATAATATTTTCTATAACAAAAATCTATTTAAAAATTGGAAACGTTGATAACCCATTTTTAATATTTTCAAAGATTCTTAAAAAGGACTTTTATCGACAATACAATATTTTTAATTATTTTTTATTTTTAAATAATTATTTTTTAAAAAACTTAAAATAAGTGAAAACATCCAAAAATATGTTTTTTTTTATAAAAATAATCCGTTTTTCAGAATAATTCTCAAAAGCCTATTTTAGGAATAATTGATAACCAAACATTTTTTCATATTTTGTTGTTCTCAAAATATTTTCAATAATTTTTTTTTCATACAAACCTTTAATTATTTTGCTTAATTTGTCTTTAAAATAAAAAATTAAATACAATAAAATTGTCTAAAAATATATACATTTTTCATAAAAAAACCTTCAAAAATATGTAAAAATTTACTAAATTTAAATATATTTTAATTTTTTTTTCTTTGTTTTTTTCCACATACTTTCCAAAATCCAAACCTAAATATATAGAATTGTAATAACTATTTAATTCTCATTAATCCAATAGTCTCATCAATTTAAATTTTATTTACTTATATTACTTTTTTTAAAAAAATTTACGAAATATTTGTGCCAAAAGGACAAAAAAATTTCATTTTTTAGAGAAAGCCTCTATTTATTAAAAATTATAAATATAATCTCAATTTAATATTTTTTTTATCTCCATATATTTTTTAAATAAAAAAGTGATCGAACGTGAAGAATAAAATAAAACAATTATTAAAGCTCTCTTTGTCAAAAGAATTATATTTTATTTAATCCGATTAGACATGATTTGGAACCAAAGAGACACGTTGCATAAATGGTATGATTTTAAAAATTATATTACCAAAATACTGGGCTCCACCTCAAAACTGAACAGCTCAGCATCGTCCAGCTCACCACACAAGCATCCTCCTGTAGTCAATCACACGGCTGGGAACTATCCAGATAATGTATACTACCATGAGGTGCGCCACAGTGTATTATTTCCACCTCAGTTCCACTACAAGATCCATGGACCCGCACCCATAATTCACGTTCCTCGACCCTCCTTCTTCGTCATCACAAAACACAGATACTCTTTCTCTCTCTAAACTTTCTCTCTCTACAACTCTGATTTCGAAATCCTAGGGTTTCGTCGATCCCGATCGCTCTTCGCCGAGCTCTTCACCTATTCAAGACTTCAGATCTCTCTCCCTCCGCCGGAGAAAATGCCGTCGGTGTACGGAGCTCGAATGACCACGTTCGAGGACTCGGAGAAGGAAAGCGAGTACGGTTACGTTCGCAAGGTACTTTTCTCCGCATCCAATCTTCAATTCCGTCGGATTTTTGTAGGTTTTTCATTTGCTTACTCGCTGTAGTTCAGATTCGGATTGCTTCTATTTGTAACAGCGTGATCTGTTTCGTTCTCTGTTGATGTTGAATTGAGGCAATTGGATCGGTTTTTGTGTGTTTTCTGAGTGATTATATGCGTATTTTTGCTATAGTTGAGGTTGATGGATTGGTGTGGTGTTGTGAAATTCACACAGAAATGTCCTCAGAATTTGAATAACTAGAAAAATGTTCTCGCGATAAACTCGAAGTGCTGAAGAATTTAACAACTTGGTAAGGGAAGGTTGTCGCAAACTGTATTTTGAACTGTCTTTTGTTGTTTGGCTAGTTGGAACAGAGGCTGCTGTTGCTTATAATGAATTTCGAGATCAAATTGATGTGGATGTTGGCTTTGATATCAGGTGTGCATCGATGTGTAGAAGTGATCAATCTGTGCCTTTTCATTACATTTCGATTATTTTATTAGATTTTCCTCTCCTTGTTATCTTTTCTGGTACTTACGCTGCAAAAAGGGGAAAAGAGGGAGAAAATTTTGGTTATGTTGATATTTTATACTTCATTTAGTCCAAATAATATGTTCTCTTTCCCTTCTTTATAAATCATTGCATTTTAAACTTGTCAGCTTCTGGTTTTGGATTGGAAAACCTGTTAACTTTAAACAAATATTGGGTTGCTCAGTTCCATTAATGTTAATATGATGCATGTATTTTCAATTACTTATGTGATTTTATATATTTTTTTATTTGATATCATTTGGCTTGCTATTGGTAATCCCCACTCCCCTAAACATAACTAGTTATAGTAAATTATCGACATGTTTTCAGAATATAACTATTCTCAGAGCTGTTTTAGTTACTTCGATGGCCATTTATAGTAGCTTATGAAAATTTTCACCAAGAGAACTGGCTGCAATGGAAGGGGTTTGCAAACATTTGCTTCTTATATTTTTGAGGAATACTGATGCAGATGGTCATTTGCTATTCTTATGCAGATCCAACCAATGAACTTGTTTGTCCCTTTATATTTTATTAATTATTTTTTCCACTTTTTACATCGGTGTGTGATGTAACGGTAATCCGACAATATTTCGTTTCTTCTTTGATCTACCAACATGTTCTATGGCGATGAATGGGTTATTTTCTTGTGCACTTACCATATATCATTTGACAGGTGTCGGGACCAGTTGTCGTCGCAGATGGAATGGCAGGGGCTGCTATGTATGAACTGGTCCGTGTTGGACATGACAACCTTATTGGAGAAATTATTCGGTTAGAAGGAGATTCTGCCACAATCCAGGGTATTTGACTTTAACGTTTTCATGTTACTGTTGTATTCTTCTTACTGTATTTACTTTAATTTTGGAAGGTCTTAATGCATGTCTTCTTGTTTTTTCTTTTATTGTATTCTCTTACAAAAGAACTTCTATACCAAGTTTCTACTAGTCATGATGTGGTTGATGGTGGTTCTGAAGGTTTTTTAAAATTGACAAGAAATCTTATCCATTTTTATCTCAGTTTATGAAGAAACAGCTGGGTTGATGGTGAATGACCCTGTTCTACGTACGCACAAGGTAATTTTGTTATGCTGGTTTCAGTACTTTTATGGATTGAGCATTAAATATGGCATTTTATAACTTGTTTATTGAAATTACAGCCTCTATCGGTGGAGCTGGGTCCTGGAATTTTGGGAAATATATTTGATGGCATTCAGGTTCGTGTAAATTCTGATAGATAAAGGGTCTCTTAAGCTGTTTCATATTGTTCAACTTTGACTTTGTTTGAGCACTGATCAGCTGCTATTGAGTTTCTTTCATTTTCAACCGTTCTGCAGAGCACTAGTATATAATGATATTCTTTTTCTTCTTATTTAATGCAGAGGCCTTTGAAGACCATTGCAAAAATATCTGGTGATGTCTACATTCCTCGTGGTGTATCTGTTCCTGCCCTTGACAAAGATATACTCTGGGAATTCCAGCCTAAAAAATTAGGTAATCAAAGAAATGTATCATTATAGTCATTTGGAGGTGATTTGAAAAAACTATTATTTTGATTTGAGACTCTTCATACTCTGATTAAACCAGTTTCATCTCTTGGTGGTAGGTGAGGGTGATCTTCTAACAGGTGGAGACTTATATGCGGTAAGTTTGTTAGCATTGAACTTGGTTATTAAAAATTTGAAGGCCTGTCTATTCAAAAACAGAAAATTTAAAATAAATAAATCAAGAATATTGGTCTCAGTTGAATATGATGATTTTCTTGCATTTAGTTTCATCTAAGTCCTGATATGGAATTTTTTGCTATGCAGACTGTCTTTGAGAACAGTTTAATGAAGCACCATGTTGCCCTTCCTCCTGATGCTATGGGAAAGATCACGTATGTTGCACCAGCTGGTCAATACTCATTGAAGGTTTGTTTGTCAAACTTTGTTGCCTTGCCTTTTTTTCTTAGGTTGGTTGGTGGGTTCAGTTTGGGAATTACCAGGCTTACCTATAGGTTACAGTCAACATATCTTGTTGCCGATGGACCCCCTCTCTATCTTATATCTTATAACATCAGTAGAAAAATTGTGTTAACTAAGTGATGGAATCTATTGCTATTCTTTTCAACACCTGAGATGGAATCCATTGTTATTACGTGTCATTTACCTGTTGTTAGTCATTTCTTGTTTCACTTTTATAACAATAATTTTGGTAAAACAATGAGTAGAGAGGTTTGGTTGTTACTGTTGTAAAGGTTAGAAGTGCTTATATAGAATGAGACACATAAAGAGTTTTACATTTCATTATTAAAGTTATGGTATTATTTTGTTGTGCAATTTCCTCGTTCTCATTTAGAGTTGCAAATAATGATATTTACTTGCATATCAAGTCATTTTTTTGATGATTAGGTTCTCTTTTGTTTTTGTTTTTTTCCCTTTTTCTTTTTTGTGTTATGCTGTGAGTTATGGAAGGTTGCAGACAATTAACTCCTATTTTTCTGATTTAGAAACAAGGGGCATTGGGGTAGGCTTTACCCTTTAATTTCTCATAAATTATGTAATATTTGTAAGATTAAGTTATGATATGATTAATTATAATTCCTGCATCTACCTTTATAAGAATTGTAGATTGACTTTTCTTATATACATGCAGGATACCGTCTTAGAGCTTGAGTTTCAAGGTGTGAAAAAGCAAATAACCATGCTTCAGGTTATTAGATTTTTTATTTCATGGTTTTATTTTTGGAGCTTAACATTAACTAAATCCTTGTGTCCAAAAATGGCAATTCTTATTTTGGTTTGTGTTTCATCCATATATAGACTTGGCCTGTGCGTACACCTAGGCCTGTCGCATCAAAGCTGGCTGCTGATACCCCACTACTTACAGGACAGGTAATTAGCATACAAACTAAATGTAATATCAGTATTCTCATCTATGGCTGCTGTAAGCCTTAAGTGTGTGTTCCTGATTTCTGTTTCATCTCAGCGTGTTCTTGATGCCCTTTTCCCTTCTGTTCTCGGTGGAACTTGTGCCATACCTGGGGCATTTGGTTGTGGAAAAACGGTCATCAGTCAAGCTCTTTCTAAGGTGAGCTTGTCTTTTATTCACTTGGGACCAGACATCCTTCGACAATATTAGGTGCTACAAATTCTTTCCTTATTCATCTTGTACTTAAATGTTGTGTGTGCATGTACATGCAGTACTCTAATTCAGACACTGTGGTTTATGTTGGTTGTGGAGAAAGAGGAAATGAAATGGCGGAGGTTTGTCCTTTTCTTCTCTTTTCAATGCTAATAACTAGGTTTTAACATCTTGGAGATTTTTAATCTGGGTTACTGAATTATTCAGGTTCTTATGGATTTTCCTCAATTGACGATGACACTACCTGATGGCCGTGAAGAATCTGTCATGAAGCGAACTACACTTGTGGCCAACACTTCAAATATGCCTGTGGCTGCTCGTGAGGCTTCAATTTATACAGGCAAATATATTTACTTCTATTCATTACATGTAGCACATGAAATGGCTGGGTGAAAAATTTTTGAAGTCAATATTAGCTTCATCTTTTGCAATTCTTGTGTGTTGGTAATAATGGTCATTTCCTGCCTGTAAAGACCACGCTAGTCATACTAGTATTGCAAAACATCCTAAATTATGTTTGCTTTAGCCCTTCATTCTGACACTGAATGTGAGGGGTTATTTAAAGAAGGTTACGTTGGGATTTGTATGTTCCTAGTTTCAACACCCTATAGAGGGCAGTAATTTTACAGCAGAATTTAACTGAGAAAAATAATTTGAAAAGATTAAGCTTTTGAAGCTCTTGCAGGTGCTTGGTTCTAGGTGATTAAATCACTTCTCAAGAGTTAGCCAACCTTATATTGAGTCTCTATTTTCCTCTCTTGCTTTTTTAGTTGGTTTATGATTTTGTTGTATATCAAGGTTTTTGGATTGCAATAAAGATCACTCTCTCATTGTTGCTTTTTTTTTTTTTTTTTTGCATTATTTGTGACCTAAAAACTCAAATGCAGAGCAGTCTGCTATGTCCCAGCTCATACTTTTAACTTTACCAAATAAAGGTCTTTCAACTATGCTACCCAATCAGGGATTTTATGGTGTTTGGGTCCTGAAATCTTAAGACTACCCCTTGAAAACCTCTTGAAACTTCCTAGGTTGAAACTAGGACAGCTGTTAGAGAATATCTATTTAAGGAAGATTAGATAAATTATTTATTTTACTAGCACATATGCATCTTACATATTCAATGAAGTGTCTCTGTCCTTTATATTTTGCAACTGGGTTTCTTATACTTGAGAGCCTAATTTATATCATTCTGGGTTTCTGTAAACATGATCCGGTTCTCTCTGTCTTTACTGATCAAACTTCCTCAAGAATATGTTTTAATCCCCAGGGAAACGAAGGTGTTATTTCTGTGTCATACTTACGGTTGCATGAATGTGCTTGGATGCTGTTACTATTAATGGAAAATTGTTTGTATTAGAGATCATTTTCATGTACCTGAAGCTTTTGGTGGTCTTGTCTATCAGCTTCATGTTACCTTGTTATGGAAGGTGCTGAGATGATGTTCTCCAACTAATATGATTGTGGGTTTTTCAGGTATCACTATAGCTGAATACTTCAGAGATATGGGCTACAATGTTAGTATGATGGCAGATTCAACATCTCGATGGGCAGAGGCATTGCGAGAAATTTCAGGACGGCTGGTAAGTCCTCAGTTTTAGCCTATGCGGAAGTTTCTGTTGATTTTAGAAAATACCTTTTAATGCTTCATATGTTAGGTCACTCATTCAGAATGCTCGTGCTTGTATTATCACTGCCAACTGCTGCTCCTGTATCATTTAATGATAATTTCTTATATCAGTTTTCCTGACTCTCTGTGAGTTCTATTTAATCAGTTATGTTGTAATACTTTTGAGTGAAAATTTTGATGTTGTCGTAGTACTTGAATAGAAGTTATGATTGTTGGTAGGAGACTTTGTCATATAGCAAGATGTCAGTTAGAAAAAAAGAGCTATACATTGCTGTACTTTTATTTTATTGGTAGCCTGCATTATAACATAATATTTATCAGAACAAAGTAAGTTGAGTGCATGGCTTTTAGATGCTGCTCATAGAGCTTTATATTGCATGGAAACATCAGCTGGTGATTTTGTTGTCTGTTTCTGCCTTTAATATCTTTTGCTTAATTATTTAGAAATGTGAGATTGAATGGGGAAAAAGGATTCATTCAGTATCAATGGGCTTATAGACAGTGGCTGAAAACACATTCAAATTGGGTAAACCTGTACTACATCAAATGCCTTCTGTTGGTGTATTTTTTTATTCCTGTACTGCACTCATCCATACCTTTGGAATTTCCAAAAATGATCATTTGTTTTATTTTTCTCTATTAAGAAAGAAGGGTATGAGTATTCTTTATTATGGGAAAAATTTAATTTGATATTTACTTGTCATATATTTACTGCATTGGAAGATTTTTTATTTATTTATTTTTATCATTATTATTTAGCAATTTAGGGTTATTATTCATCTCTGGCTTACTCCAATATTTTGTCTTAATTTCTCAAAAAGGCTGAGATGCCTGCGGATAGTGGATATCCTGCTTATTTGGCAGCACGTTTAGCCTCTTTCTATGAGCGTGCTGGCAAAGTGAAATGTCTGGGTGGACCAGAACGTAACGGTAGTGTCACAATTGTTGGGGCTGTGTCTCCTCCTGGAGGAGATTTCTCTGATCCTGTGACATCTGCAACTCTCAGCATCGTCCAGGTAAAGATAAATTCTCTATGCATCTTCTTCTATTAAAATGTAGCTATTAATAGGTATATTGGTGAAGGGTCAAATTTTTAATGTAGAAAATGATAGCATAATTTTTCCTTTTTCTTTGTTTTTCCCTCCTTATTTTTAAGGCTACCAATTTTGAGAGAGAATGTACGTGCATACCTGAGATAAGCAGCATTATTCCTCTTGTCTCACAAGGATGCATGAATGAATACACATGTTCTCATTTTGCAAACTATCTTGTTTGGCTTCACCTTATTCAATATTATGTTTATTTTTTGCAGGTTTTCTGGGGTCTGGACAAGAAACTTGCTCAGAGGAAACATTTCCCATCTGTAAACTGGCTTATTTCATACTCAAAATATGCAACGGTGTGTTATTAAGATGTTATCCCTTCCATATATTAAAATTCCTGATTCTTTTTTCCCTCCATTTTGGCCTTTATTCAATACCGTATCATAAATTTTCTCTTGTGATTTCCAGGCATTGGAATCTTTTTATGAGCAATATGACCCAGATTTTATCAACATCAGGACAAAGGCTCGTGAGGTGCTGCAAAGAGAAGATGACCTAAATGAAATTGTGCAAGTATGTTTTCCTCCTTAGCTTTTATTTTCCTATTATTCAAGTCACAGCTAGATGAGATAGAAATGAGCCATTTCCCATACTGTTCCAAGACATGATACTTGGGAGGACTTTGTGATCCATAAGTTGATGGATGTGCAGTCCAAGAGAGTCCCTTAGATCTGAAACCCAAAACCATGAGACATACAGCTGGGCTCCTATCCCTATGTATCTCCTGTCTTGCTCATTTTGCTGGATTGGAAAATGGTTGTCTGCTATAAAATGGTTTGGTATCGATGGTTGAAATTCATCTGGTCAAACTGATTTTTGCCATTGGGGAATATCTTAAGTTTGGACTAATCGTTTCTAATGGACTGTTGCTCCTGTCTGAGTATTGTTTACTTCACTGGAAAACTATTAGGGAAAATTATTAGCTGCATGTCCATGATCCCTTTATTTTTCCTCTTCACAAAAGGTCTATTTCTGATTTGATTACTGCAGCTTGTCGGAAAAGATGCTTTAGCTGAAACAGATAAAATTACTCTAGAGACTGCAAAGCTTTTGAGGGAAGACTATCTTGCACAAAATGCTTTTACCCCGTAAGTCCCAGATTAAGTTTTTGAGTCAGATTTTTTTACTTTTTAATTTTTTTTTTTTACTTACTATTTCCATATATTCCCCTTTTTATGTTGGTCTAGAAATTCTTTTTCCACTTAATATATGTATCTCATGTGGCTGTGACAGATATGATAAGTTCTGCCCCTTCTACAAGTCGGTTTGGATGATGCGCAATATTATCCATTTCTATAATTTGGCCAATCAGGTATGAGGTTCCTCTCTCTCTCTCTCTCTCTCTCCACCCCCCTCCCCCATTTTCCTTTTTCTCTTTGACCTATTGTTGTCATGTTTGCCAAGATCATTGTCTGTAGATACTCACAATTCTGTAATTTTATCAAAATTAAGGAAAATATCAAGTCAATGTCTCAGATAAATAAAGTTTTGCAATGAAACTTAACTTACTGGAAAATTTGACCATAGGATCAAGTGCTGGATTTGGTATCTATAAAACTAATGAAAGAATGACGTTGGATTTTCTTTTAACATGTGATGTGACTAAATATACAGGCAGTAGAGCGTGGAGCTGGTATGGATGGACAGAGGATAACTTACACCCTTATCAAGCATCGGTTGGGAGATCTTTTCTATCGTCTTGTGTAAGTGAAATTGCCACGTTAACAAAGACAAAAGATGAACTGCATGTGAGATTTTAAGGAAGCATGTCTTAATCAGTTCATATGTCTACACTACAGGTCTCAGAAATTTGAGGACCCAGCAGAAGGAGAAGAAGTTCTTGTGGCTAAATTCAGCAAGCTACACGAGGATCTGACTGCTGGTTTCCGCAACCTTGAGGATGAAACTCGATGATTGAATCGCATGCTGGGTTTTCTTAGATCCTATTAGTGCAATTCTGATCCCTGGGGCTACATATCTCGGTTACAGCTGTTTCTCTGTGTGTGCAGGACCGAGTGATACTTGGTTGATCCATTTTATGCACTCTTTGCAGTGCCTTGTTCAAGCTTTGGTTTACTTGGTTTGTGTAGCTATAGTTTAATCTTGTATTCCTGTTCTTCCCTCAGGTTCAGAATCAGAGACTAGAAAGAGCTTTTGATTCTTATTATATATTTTTGCAATAAGATATGTATGCGTTCAGTGTCAAAGACTATCTGTTGTTCATTCAAAATGAGTTTCTGTCTGCTGTTTCAATTGCAGAACAACTTCAGGGAATGTATTGGATTTTATTTTATTTATTTTTATTTACAGCAGAGGTTCCTGGCACATAGAAACACATTTCGATTCCAACCCATTTTATAAAATGATGGCTTTTGTTTCATACAAGCATGTTTAAGATTCGGGCAATCTTAAAACTCCGAATCATGCTTTGAATTGAAAGCTGCTTTCAATTTCTTTGGAAGGTAGTGCCTCCACATTGACAGCTACTCACGCTGGTATTAATGTTTATATATTTTCTAATCCTTTTGTGCTTCCATTATCTTTGGCTGTTTTTGCTTCATTTTGTTCAATCTTCTTGTGGAAGAACTCGATGATGCCTTGCAGGGAAACTTCAGCATCTTTGCTCTTCATCAACTCCCCTGCAACTTCTGCAGGTGTGACCTTCACCTCTCCCATTAGCCTTTCAATTTGTTCAAAGAGTGGATGATCATAAAGCCCTAGATAGTTCCAGATGAGTTGCTTGAATGCAGAAATGGTGCAGTATGACATGTGAATCTCCATATCTATGCACCCGGGCCTCAGCAAAGCAGGGTCAAGCTGTTCTCTGTGATTGGTAGTGAACATGAGGATTTGTTCTTCACTGCAGCATGACAGAAGGCCTTGGATGAGGTTGAGAAAGCCAGAGAGTGTTACCTGTTAACATGGTAAGCTTGCATTTTAATATAGTTCACATATAAATGCTTAGAGTTGTACGTGGACTTATATCATGTCAGAGAATCTAGGTACCGTTTTTATCAATAGCTACCTTTCTGATCATTCCTAAAATTCAGTACATCATGACATGTTTTCACTGACCTGATTCTCGGCTTCGATTTCATCCTCTGTTTCCCATCCATCTTCATCCCATGGGTTGTATGGTTCCCCTGTGGTTGCTTCCTCTCTATCTTCTTGATCCTCTCCGTTGTCTTCTTGGTTTTGTAGATTGACGACACAGTCAACATCCTCGATGACTAGAATTGCTTTACTGGGCATGGCTAGCAACAAAAGCCGGAGATCGTCGTTGGATCTTACACCTGTGAGATCCATGTCATAGATGTCGTAGTTCAGGTGATTAGCCATGGCTGCAATCAAGCTCGACTTTCCTGTCCCTGGAGGGCCATACAACAAGTACCCGCGTCTCCGAGTTTTCCCCATTCTTTTGTAGAATGCTTTACCCTTCACAAAGTTGTCTAGGTCCTCCAGTAAAGCCGTCTTAAGCTCAGAATCCATCGCAAGGGTCTGGAAAGTCATTGGGTGATCGAGAACGATCGCGTCTCGCCAAAAACCATGGTGCGTATTCACAGTGTGGAGCTTCACCACCTTGCTTTCCTCTTTAATGGCCTTAGCTCGCTCTAAAATATATCGAAAGTATGAATTCAAGACCTTGTCTTTGTGCTTTTTGTTAAAACTTAGCTCACACGATCTCTCTTCGGACCATACAATCTCGTCGGGGTCTTCCAACCAGAAAGTCCTACCTTTCCCTCCCATGTTCCCAAACCCTAATGACTCCACTTGTCTCGAAATCGACCTCCACGTCACTTTCACATCCTCAAAAACATCAACAATTTCTTCATCTCCATCAATGGTGACCGCCAATTTCTTCTCCTCCTCATCCTTTCCCACTCTGAGCTTTCGGACTGCTGGGCTCGTTTTGGTACCCAGGTACACTTCGGCAGCCTCAAACAGCTCATTCACGGTATGCCCTTGGGCCTCGTTACCTTTGAATTCTTCTATAATGATGGTGTGTTGGGAAGAGAGATAGCGGAAAATATTATGCAGGGTGGAGGAGAAGTAGCCGTGAACTCCACCAGGCACGAGATCACTGGCAATGGTTCGAATAAGCATGGCCGAAGCTGCCAGGGAGGCAGCTGCTGACAAAACTGTCGCTGCTCTTTCCCCATTTGGGAGAGACGACATGTGTGGTAGTGTTTTGAAGGGAGGTAATGGTATGATTTGGGGAGAATGTGAGGTTTGTCCTAGCTTCGCCTATCAGCCTTTGTGTTTGATCTTATAGTAAGAAGTTTGGAAAAATTGCATGGACTATTCTAAAGAGCAGTGTTTTTTCATTGACCGCGGACCATTGTTTTAGAGCATTCGACTTTTCTTGGGTCTAGGAGAAACCGACACAATGACCATTTCTTGTCAATAATATCGGTGTTCAAAATTAGTTTTCAATTCCTTGAGGAGCAAGTTGCAAGGACCAATTTCTACCTTCGCGGAACATTGTCCAGTCCAAGTGTAGAATCTTCCGTCACATTGTCTAGGTGTCACACGCATGCTTGAATCTTTCATATCTACGACATTTGACCATTGAATTTGGTGGAAAAGTAAAAAATTCTTACATCTAGGTTACACAAAATATCCATGACGTAAAAATTAATAAAAATTTTGAAATTTTTTTTTTAAATCATATAAAAAGTAAAAATAGATATTTTAAAATTATTTTTAATATATATAATTTATCATATTTGATAATAATATCCTGGATAAAAAAATATAAATTTTATAAATGTATATTTATCATTAAGTTACATTATAGATTATTTTATAATATTATTATGATAATATCTCTAATTTTAAAATATATTTAATATTATTAAGAAAATTATGTTTTTATATTTTTGGTAATAAATTAAATCAAATATAAAAATAAAATAATTATAATTTATTTATTTAATAATAAAAAAATCGAAAAATCAGTTAAATATCCATAAAATATCCAAAAATATCAATAGAAAAAAAAATTGAAAAATTGATAAAATATCAGTAAAATATCTAAAAATATTGATTGAAAGATATATCTTCTCGAATTTCATATCGGATATTTGATATATCTCAGATATATCGATAATATATTCAGATATTTTAATCCCTGCCCACACTAACTTTAATTTTGTTATTTAAAAAAAAAAAAACAAAAACTATAGTTAATAACTGTAAATGCTCAAATCCCCTACATCTACCGGGGAATTTAAATCTGAGAATGTAACAGATATTTCTTCCATGAATTCTTAGTTAAATAAGATTGTACTTATCACCTTCCTCTGTTTTCCTTATATCCAATATTTTTAATCCCTTCAACGACATTCTTTCCATTTACTCGGCAGCTTCTCCTCCATCTTCCTTGATTTTGTTGCAGAGGAAGTTGATCAGGCCTTGGAGGGAGGTACCGGGATCTTTGCTTTTCATCAGCTCGCCCGAGACTTCTGCCGGAGTCACCTCAACCTTACTGATCAGCCCTTCAATTTGTTGAAAGAGAGGATGGTGCCTAACCCCAAGGCAGTTGAAGGCAAGCTGCTTGAATGCAGAAATGGTGCAGTATGACATGTGGATATGCATGTCCATACGGCCGGGCCTCAGCAGTGCCGGGTCAAGCTTGTCTCTGTGACTCGTGGTAACGATGATGATCCGTCCCTGGTCGCCACAGAATGACCATACACCGTCTATGAAGTTCAGCAAACCCGAAAGCGTTACCTGCTTAATTAAATTGTATCAACATGTAAGTAAGCAATTGAATCATTCCTAACCAAAGAAAGGAAAAAAAATTATGTGTTTTTAATTTAATTAGAGCGTGTTTGATAATTGTTTTCAAAAATAATTTGTTCTCTAAACTATTTTTCAAACTTATTCAAAAGAGTGAAGTAAAATAAATTTTGAGTAACATAAAATACTAATCTATTAACATTAAATTAATTTTCAAAATTTCAAAATTTCTGGTATTTTCTTTCAAATCCCCGACAACCAAACACAGTCATAAACTTATTATTTTTCATCCCTAACCTGATTTTTCCGAGGCGCCCACGAGCAATCTTCTTCTTGGCTCTGCAGAATATTGAACATGCAGTCAACATGCTCCATGACAAGTATTGATCTACTGGACATGGCAAGCAGCAACAGCTTGAGATCTGAGTTGTTGTATATGGCTCTGAGGTCCAAGTCATAGATATCATACTTCAGGCGATTCGCCATGGCTGCAATCAAGCTTGATTTCCCCGTCCCTGGAGGCCCATACACCAGGTACCCTCTCTTCCAAGCTTTCCCAATTCTTCTGTAGTAGTCTTTCCCATTGATGAAGTTGTCCAGGTCCTCCACCAGCGCCTTCTTCAGCTCTGAATCCATGGCCAGAGTCTGGAAGGTCATGGGGTGATCGATATTGATTGCATCCGCCTGCCAGCTTCTGCTCATCACTGTATGAAGCTTCACTGCTTTGTTCCCTTCCTTGATAGCCTTTGATCTTTCTAGAATGTATGGCAGGTAGGAGTTCAGCACCAGGTCCTTGTGCTCCTTGCTGAAACTCAGCTCATATGATCTCTCTTCTGATTGTAAGTCAAGACTCCCGTTAGGGTTTTGGGCCTCTTTACAGACCAATGTCCACTTCACTTGGATGTTCTCAAAAACATCAGTCATCTCCTCGTTCCTGTCCATGGTGACCTCCATCTTCTTCTCCTTCCTGCCCTTTAGTACCTTAACTTTTCGAATTGAACCAACCATGTTTGCGCCCAAGTAGATATCAGCAGCTTCAAACAATTTATTTAGAGCAACCCCAGCTTGGAATTCTTCTATGATGATGGTAAGTTGTGATGAGGAGAAGCATCCATGGACTTCCCTGGGCATGAAGTTCTTGGTGATTTTTCGGATTAGAATAGCCACGGCAGCTAGAGAGGCAGCTGCAGATACAAGTTTTGCTGCTGTGTGCTTATTTTGGAGGGTTAACATCTTTGGTTATGGAGGTGTTTTGGGGTGATTGTGAGGTTTGTTCAAGTACTTTCCACCACCCTCTTCTTCTTCTTCTGCATCATCTTTTCAATGGATACATTTTGATTTTAATGGTGGAAGTTTTTGAAGTTTTTCATGGACTATTCTAAAGGGGATTGTCCGTTTTCTTTGACTTCAAACCCTAAATTTCATTGAATTAATTAGGTTATGTTGGGCCCAAGAAAAACGTACTGGCAGACCAGTTGTTGTCAACAATGGTGTGTTCCATGGAAGTTCCTATTTTACTTAATGGGCAAGATTTGGAGACAAGTCATCTCTCCTTTCCTAAAGGATATACACATTTCATAATCAAATCGTATGAATGAATTAATTTAAGTTGAATGTCCCCCTCATTCAATTCCATTACTGTCAACAATGACACTTTCAACAAACATCATCTTTATTAATGCTTTAATGATGTTAACAATGACACTTGTGGAAGCCTCGTCTTTGAACAACTTTTTATTGAAATAATTTTTATAAAATTAGTAACAACTATAGGATACTTTGAGCAACAAGTAGTGAATTTTACTTCAATTTAATATATTTTTGCTTCTAAATAATATATCACACTCAAAATAATGGAAAGAAAATAACTAAAAGATTATGAAAGAGGTCAAGACTTTTTTTTATCTTCATTGTCAAATTGAAAACATGAACAAAACCTCCTAAAAGATTATAATACATTAATAGCATATATCCACACCATCTTTTTCATAATAAAGATGTCATTTTTATCTTACCATAAATCACTATTAGTTTTGATGAGCTTTACCTTTTTTAACCTTTAACATGTTTTACACTTTGTCATTTTATATTCAACATTTAATATTTTGTCTCTCGAATTTGTTAAAAAACAATATTTTGTTCATAATTACAAACCTTTCGTAAAATTATAAAAATGATCACTTTTTTTTTTTTACTTTGATTTAAACATTATTTTTAAGTTAAAATAAAACCACTTTAAATTTGCAACTTTGAAGTGAAATTTCTCAAATATTTCCGAAACATAATAGACATCAATCTTGATTTTTATTTTAGAGAAACATATTTATAATTCCTTGTAATTTTCACATTCATCTATAAAGTGCGATAACTTTATATTTAGCTAATAGATGTGTTTTTTTACATTTTAGTTTTATTTCTTCATTTAATAAGCAATTCATTGATTCTTTTTTAGGAAATTTGGGATAAAGTATTGTCAATAAGTTTATAAATAAAGTATTGAGTTTTGAACGTAAAAGGATAAAATATAAAACACGGGTCGAAAGATGAAGGGAATAAAGTATATTTAATCCTAGAAACGGCTCTTCTTTTGGGTTAATGGAAGCATGAAACTATGATTCAATCTTTTTGAATACTTTTCTTGAATATTGCATTGTGGAATTTTCTCTCACAAACCAATATCAAGTGATCATGCCTCTCTGTTCCTACAAACAAAAATTTACATCAATCCTCAATCTGATCTGTCTTCTGCTTCCATTTCCTTCTGGGGTTTTGCTTCATTTTTGCTGTGAAGGAAGCCGAGGAGGCCCTGAAGGGAGACATGGGGATCTTTACTCTTTATCAGCTCACCGGCGACCTCTGCAGGAGTGACCTTCACCACCCCCATCAGGCCCTCAACTTGGTCAAAGAGAGGATGCTGCCAGACCCCCAGGTAGTTCAAGGCAAGCTGCTTGAATGCAGAAATGGTGCAGTATGACATGTGAATATGCATGTCCATCCGGCCAGGCCTAAGCAGAGCTGGGTCGAGCCGGTCCCTGTGGTTCGTGCTGAAGACGATGATTCGTCCCTGATCGCCGCAGCATGACCAAATCCCATCGATGAAGTTGAGCAAACCCGAGAGGGTCACCTGTCAATATACCAAGAAAGCATATAAGCCATAGAACTTCCTATAGTATCATACTATCAATCAATCATGTTACCATGAAATATGTTCTAACCTGATTTTTATGCGGCTGCCATCGTTCTTCAGAGTCTCGGTTTTGTAACTTGATCATACAGTCAATGTCCTCGATGACCAATATCGATTTACTAGACATGGCAAGAAGGAGGGCCCTGAGATCGGAGTTGGAATTCACATTTGTGAGGTCCAAGTCGTAGATGTCATAGTTGAGGTGATTCGCCATGGCTGCAATCAAGCTTGATTTTCCGGTCCCTGGAGGGCCATACAGCAAGTACCCTCGCTTCCAAGCTTTCCCAATTCTTCTGTAGTAGTCCTTTCCATTGATGAAGTTGTCCAGGTCCTCCACTAGTTCCTTCTTCAGCTCTGAATCCATGGCCAGAGTCTGGAAGGTCATGGGGTGATCCAGAAGAATCGAACCCAAATCCCAGTTGGAATAGTTCACTGTGTGGAGCTTCACCACCTTGTTTTCTTCTTTGATGGCTCTGGATCTCTCCAAAATGTATGGCAGGTAAGAATCCAACACTATATCTCTATAGTTCTTGTTGAAACTCAGCTCATATGAATGATATGATCTAACCTCCAACCTTGGAGTCTCTCCCCTGTTTCGGGTGTTTCCACGGCCTAATGCCTGGCCTTGTCTGCAAACCATCGTCCACTTCACTCTAACATTCTCAAAGACATCAACAATTTCTTCGTTCCTATCCATGGTGACAGCCAGTTTCTTCTCCTCATCGCCCTTAACCACTTTAATTTTTCTGACTGAGGGGGTCATTCTGGTGCCAAGGTAGACATCAGCAGCCTCAAAGAGTTTATTCACAGAGAGGCCTTGGAATTCGTCGATGACGATGGTGAGTTGGGAGGAGAAGTAGCGGGAGAGGTTGTGGAGGGTGGAGGAGAAGTAGTCGTGGACTTCGTTGGGCAGGAGGTCGTTGGCGATGCTGCGAATGAGCATGGCTGAAGCAGCTGTAGACAGCACTGCTGCTGCTGTCTTCCCATTTTGGAATGGTAATGACAACATGTTGGGTATAGTTGTGATGTGGGAGATGGTGAATTATTGTTGAAGAGATTTTGAGGGTTGTGAGGACTGAGTTGGTATGGAGGTGTTTTTGGGTGATGGTGAAGAAGAGAAGGAAGAGGATGTGAGGTTTGTTAAAGATGTCAACCTCTGTCCCTGTCCTGCTACATTCTCCTATGGTGGCTTGAGGTGGATTTATAGTAGCAAGTTCAGAGATTTTGGTGTGTTCCATTTCCAAAGTTTGAATATTCTTCGTATTCACCATAGACCTTGACGTTGAATTTTCAAAAAAGGAAAAAAATAAAAAGAGGAAGACATCAACACATTGACCAGTTCTTGTCATGAATGGCTGTGGTGGTGTTCAAGGAAGTTTACATTTGTAACTTTCCTTGAGGAGCAAGGAGCTGAGCAGAGAGGGCTTAGTCTCAACCCCACCGACCTTTGAACATGCTTGGAGAGTTTTACCTGCTATATGTATCGAATATTCTAGGAAATTTTCCTTAAAAGCATTTTTCTATTTTTCTAATAAAAACTAGTTTTCTAATTTAGAAAACATATGTAATGAAACTCTTGAGAAAAATAAAAATAAAAATATATTTTAAAAACATGTTGATTTTTAGAACAAATTTGAGGTATTTCGAATTATTTTTTATAGGTGGTTCATATAAGGAATACTTTTATATTATAAATTAATATGGGAAGATGGGGAAGGTAACATCTAACATTTATTTGATTAAAAAGGTTAATGAAAATTCAATTTTAAAATTTTAATATTATGTCCTTTTTTATCACATTTTAAAAATTCTATTTAAAAACCTTTTTAAATAGACCCTTAATCCTTATTCAAAAGAGTGAAGTAAAATAAGTTGAGTAACAAAAATAGTAATCTATTAACATTAAATTAATTTTCAAATTTTCAATTTTCCTCGTATTTTCTTTCAAATTCCCGACAACCAAACATAGTCATAAACTTGTTATTTTTCATCCCTAACCTGATTTTTCCGAGGCGCCCGAATCTTCTTCTTGGCTCTGCAGAATATTGAACATGCAGTCAACATGCTCCATGACAAGTATTGATCTACTGGACATGGCAAGCAGCAACAGCTTGAGATCTGAGTTGTTGTATATGGCTATGAGGTCCAAGTCATAGATATCATACTTCAGGTGATTCGCCATGGCTGCAATCAAGCTTGATTTCCCCGTCCCTGGAGGCCCATACACCAGGTACCCTCTCTTCCAAGCTTTCCCAATTCTTCTGTAGTAGTCTTTCCCATTGATGAAGTTGTCCAGGTCCTCCACCAGCGCCTTCTTCAGCTCTGAATCCATGGCCAGAGTCTGGAAGGTCATGGGGTGATCGATATTGATTGCATCCGCCTGCCATCTTCTGCTCATCACTGTATGGAGCTTCACTGCTTTCCTTGATAGCCTTATCTTTCTAGAATGTATGGCAGGTAGGAGTTCAGCACCAGGCCCTTGTGCTCCTTGCTGAAACTCAGCTCATATGATCTCTCTTCTGATTGTAAGTCAAGGTTTTTGGCCTCTTTACAGACCAATGTCCACTTCACTTGGATGTTCTCAAAAACATCAGTCATCTCCTCGTTCCTGTCCATGGTGACCTCCATCTTCTTCTCCTTCCTGCCCTTTAGTACCTTAACTTTTCGAACTGAACCAGCCATGTTTGCGCCCAAGAAGATATCAGCAGCTTCAAACAATTTATTTAGAGCAACCCCAGCTTGGAATTCTTCTATGATGATGGTAAGTTGTGATGAGGAGAAGCATCCATGGACTTCACTGGGCATGAAGTTCTTGGTGATTTTTCGAAGTAGAATAGCCATGTGTAGACCCTCATTTTGGTCTAGTTCTTTTTGTGATTTTTGGAGCATTATTTCATTTCAACCTGGGAAGAGTTGGCAGCTGGCTGTAGAAACGAGTGGGGGCCGACTTCTTCAAGTGAGCTGCTGCATGGACGCGTGTCAAGGACATGATTTGCCATGGTGGTAGCAGGGAATAGGTGGAGACTTGCAAGAGGAGATAAACAGAGAGCAGGTGAAGGCTGGCAAGGGGGGGTCTTCGTTTTTTGTGGGCTGTGGCAGAGAGATTGGGAGTGTGGCTTGGAGAGCAAGCTGCAGGGAGGGCTGAGCGAGCTTTCCAGGGGGGAGGGAGAACGAAACCAGCGGGGGAGGAGGAGCAAATCCGACTCAAGGAAGCTGTCCAGGTATGTTCATTGTGAACCATATTTTTTTTTTATTCTGGGTATCATTCTACTGGATGTCTTTGTTGATTTATGTGTTCGTTTGTACACTTGTGCTGTTGATTCTTTCTCTGTTCCATGGATCCGGCTTGAGAAACTGATAAAGACCTTCATCATATCCATCATGAGACACCTAGAGACATGGGTGGCAGTTTGGTTTTGACTCTATTTATGTTTTTCTCCATTAGTATGAGCCCATGGATCGATCCCGAGTTGTGATTCCACTGGGTTTCTATTTTTCATGTTTATTATTTTCCTCCAGTCTCTGTTTTTCTTTCATCACTTGCTGTTGCTCCTTCATCCTAGTTTTCTGGTAACTGCTTCACACATGTTCTATATGAGTTGAGATTGACGGGGAAGAGTACAGAAAAAAAAGGTGATGAAAAATGAGGACGGAGATGATTGTGACGATTGGTGGTGGTTGGTTCACAAAAATATTGGAGCTTCATTCCTATGCATTGCTGTCTTTGCATTCTTGGTTCGTGGGGCTGTGTCATTTCATCCTTACCAGGTGCTGGCAATCATCCGAAGTATAAGGACTATGAGGCTCAAAGGCCATTGGATGGAGATCACTCTTAATATGCCAGCTAAAGAATGGTGTCTTGTAGACCCACCAAATTCAAATAACATTAATTTAAGTGTTGGGAATGAGAATATCCCAATAAAAATATCAACTCAGAGGCACAATGGAAATAGGGCCCCACAAGTTCAATTCTCTCATGATGCAAATGGTTTGGCAGCTAGTATTTTAACCCATTTTCCAACTAAACCCACCATTTTGCACCTAGGCAACACGTTGCATGACCATCTTGGCATGCAATTTTTCACCACCGTTCATCATTTTATTTACTTATTCATTTATTCATTCATATTTTAACATTAAACTTCAATTTTCCAAAATTCCGACTTTCAAATTTAATTTTCAATTTCAAAAATTCTAATATTCACATTCATTTATTTAATTATTACTTTCATTATTATTATTATTCTATTTATTTATTTATTTTAAAATTCTATCTTTAAACAAATTCTTCAAAATCCCGATTTACAAATTTAATTCCCAATTCCCAAAGTTCCCATTTTCCAAATTTCGAATTTAATTTCCATTTTCTAAATTTTCAATTTTCACATTTATTTATTTAATCATCGTTATTTTCATTATTATTATCATTTTATTTATTTATTTTTAAATTTTCATCTCTAAATAATTCTTCAAATTTTCAATTTCTAAATTCAATTTCTAATTCTCAAAATTCCAATTTTCACATTTATTTATTTAACCATACATATTTTTGATATTATTATTAATTTATTTATTTTTAAAAAATTCCATCTTTAAATCCATCTTTTAAATAATTGTTTAAAATTCCGATTTCCAAATTTAATTCCCAATTTTCGAAATTCCAATTTTCTAATTTTCGAATTTAATTCCTAATTTCCAAAAGGTCAATTTTCACATTTATTTGATCATTATTATTCTCGTTATTATTATTATTTTATTTATTTATTTATTTTTTAAATTCCATCTTTAAATAATTCTTCTAATTCTGAGTTTAATTTCCAATTTTCACATTTATTTATTTTCCAATTTCCATCTTTTATTGATTCCTATATATGATAGATTTATTCCGTTCTATGACATCCGTGCGATTATTCTGTATTTGAGCACTAACATTGCCTCTTACGTACCCAACAGTGTTTATTGATTTATTTGTTATCATGCGTGTCTTGCTTTCATACATTTGATCACTGTTCGGTATCCATGTTTAATCAATCAATTGTCATGCTTGCTTCATCTTATAAGTAGAGACCCGTTTTTAGGGACTTAGAGGGGTACTTTCAGTCTTTTACCGTACCTTCCCAATAAGTAACCTGACCCCGGACCCGACCTGGTTTTTCACAAGATTCAAATAAAAAGTCACACTTAGGGTTTTCTTTTTTATTTGTGACTCCAAGTCATTTTTTTAATCAATAAATTATTTTTCAAATAAAAAAGCGAGCTCGCCATCAAGTGGAAGCGCATAAGCCGAAATGCGGGGTCCACACCATGGCAGCTAGAGAGGCAGCTGCAGATACAAGTTTTGCTGCTGTGTGCTTATTTTGGCTGCTTGTGATTCTCGAGACTCCTATCTTCTCCACTGATCACAGCGGCCACTCTCGGTGAGTAGAAGCTATTTTCCGTTTGGTTCCTCAGAAAATATGGTAGGAAATGCATAATTTTGGATCTTATTACGGTTTATGTGGGTTAATTTTGGTTCCTACTCGAATGAAGTTGGTGGAAGTGATTGTTTCTTGTTTGATTCCCGAGAAAATAGAACATCAGTTGAAAGACTTTTGATCTTGTTATGTTTTATGCTGTTCTGGTTTGGTTCCTAAACGAATAAAAATGTTCATTTAAACCAAGAGATTTCAGGTATCTCAGTTTCCTTTTTTTATTTTTTATTTTTTTCTCTCGACTTTCCTGGCATCCAAACATGGTTTTGTAGTTGGAGTTTACCTATAAGTGATTGTTCATTTGTTTGCCCCTGAAAAAAGGGACAAAATGGAAAAACCTTGGATCTTGTATTGTTTTATGTTCTGGTTTGGTTCCAGAAGAATACAAATGTGGCTGAGAAATTTCAATCTCACTTCATTTATTATCCTGTACTTTCTTGGCAGCCAAACATGGGCTTGTAGTTTAGACTTTGCGTATATCTGCAAAAAATTGCTTATTAATGTTGTCCAGCTGATTTTTACACATTCTACATCTCACTGAAATATGACTTTTTGATTTTTCTTCCGGTGAATCTAGGGTATTGCGTTTCTTTGTTTTGCTTTCCAGTCAGTGATTTCTTCATGTATATTTGGTGTCTGACAAAAGTTTGAATATTCAATTTTCTGTTTTCCCAGAAAATGTGAGCTCTCCTAAGTTAAACCAGATGTTTATATCGAGTTAAGCCGAAAAATTCCCGTTTTCTTTTTCTATGTAAATGCTGGTTATAGGGAAATCTAGGGTTTCAAAGTAAATTGCTCCTTCTGATAATCTTTAATTAGTATAGTTCCTTTGGTTGTTGAGAAAGTGGGGGAAAGAAAAAGGAGGCCTAAATATTATATTTCAATATGTTCTGGTATTGAAAAAAGAATGAACTGAAAAAGAGAGATAATAATCGAATTATAATAGTTTGGTTTTTAAATTTCTTTGATCTCAAATAAATCTAGTTTATTATTAATTTTCAAAATTTTTGTGCATATTTGCAACGGCCAAATTGTGTCCTACTCAATGTTTTAAAAGGTTGTTGAGGCTTACGCCTTGGGCCAAGCCTCAAATCAAGGCTCTACAAATTAGCCTGTGCATATTAGTTTTATGTCAAATGAATTAGTTATGCATCATCATTAAGGATATAATGTCTCTTATCATGAGCTTACTAATCTAAGCAAGCTATCCCATTAGAAAAATGGAGTGTTCTTTGATGACATAAGATCTTCTCATTCGTTTCTTTGAATACAGATATTCAATGGGGTGTTTCTTAAAGTGAACAAAGCAACAATGAACATGTTGCACAGGGTTGAGCCTTATGTGACTTATGGGTAAGTGCGAGAACTGATTTACAAGAGGGGCTATGGAAAGTTGAACAAGCAGAGGACTGCCTTGACTGACAACTCCATTGTGGAACAGGTTTTTATGTCCTGTATCTTGGTTTTCTATGAGCGATTGTTTGCTATATCTTGTTGCTAACCTGCTTTTGTGATGATAGGCTTAGGGGAAGTTTGGGATTATTTGCATGGAAGATCTTATTCATGAGATCATGACTGTTGGACCTCATTTTAAGGAGGCCAACAACTTCCTATGGCCATTTAAGCTGAAGGCACCATTGGGTGGTTTGAAGAAGAAGAGGAATCACTATGTTGAAGGAGCAGATGCTGGAAACCGTGAAAATTACATCAATGAGCTCATCAGAAGAATGAACTAGACAGCTTGCGGTACTTCTGGCCTTTTCTTATTGGAAGTTTGATATCTTTTGCTTCTTATTGGCAACGATAAAGTTGGAGAATTCTTTTTCGGGTCATAAATATGAACCAAGCGTTGAGAAATTTATTTTGATATTTGTTTTTAGACTTTGATAGTAGAAAACTTTATTACCTCTTAGAATTTTATTAGCATCCATGGAAATGATCAATCAGTGATTTTCTATTATAGTTACTTACATTCAAATTTTTGTATTGCAAGGTCAAATTTATATATGCCATTTAAATTTATGTATGCCACTTAACAACATTTTCCATATGACCCTCTTAGAATGAAATCTATCTTTATATATATATATATATATATATATATATATATTTGCATATTTGTGTGTAGGATAAATTATAAAATTACCCTTACAATATATGGTGCTTCAATTGAGTTTGAAAACCCTTTTTTTCTAGTAAGGTTACTTATAAGTGTCAAATCAACCTCTCTATCATTTATTATGGTTTATGGAGCAAACTTGTTGGAAAACCTCTATATGTACGCTTGTATTCATTTTCATATGATATGTTCGAATGTCTAAAAACATGATGTTTAGTATTAGACTGACACGATAAAAAGTTTGTTTCAATTTAGATGATGTTTGATTTTTCTACTTAAATTTAAGTAGAACTTAATTTCACTCTAAATACAATATAATAGCATTAAGTAATACTATTAAGTTGATTGTTTTTTTATTATTTTATTTTTGTAAAGTTGTAAGTATTAATAGGGTGAGGCCAAGCTGAGATCCTCTTTGGATTGTTTTAATACTTATTTTTAGTATGTATTAAAAAGCCGAATATTTGAAATTTTTTATTTAGTCTATTTTTTTATAAATAAAAAATGCATAATAAGTGAAAAAAAAAAAGTTAAAAGAAAATCATATAAAGTCTTGACATTATGTTAAAAAACAAACAATGCAATAGGCTTTATTTATTTTTTTTAAATAATTAATGTTATGTCTAAACCATGTTCAAGTATCAAATGGATGTTATATATTAAGATTTTTGGTCTAAACTTGTTTGACTATCACATATACAATTATATGATCTTTTATAATATTTATAATATATGTGTGTATCTCTTTAAAAATGAAAAAAAAACTTTAGTGCCTAAATTGACTAAGTAATAATACTCAATATGACAAAAGGGGAGATGGTAGTTATCGGGCGAACATTTTTTCTGCCTCAAATCTTAAAAGATTTTAGATGTTTTATAATTTTTATTTATTTCAATTTAGCCTTAGTTCTTTAAATTGAGTCTTATTTTCAAGCATGTATATGAATATACCAATTAAAAATTTTAATTTTTATTTGGAATATGAGCTTTGAAATTGAATGATATTTTTGCATCAATTTCGATTGAGATTTTAAACTAATGTTAGACATGTTTAGACCATAGATGAAAAAGAAAAGAATAATAGTATATTATGTGCAAAATTGTCTTGATATAATGATTAACCAAAGTATGCTATATCTTCTTCTATATGGAAGTAATTTTCCTTTATTATTGATATATTTCACTATTTTTATTTTAATTATATTTAAACGAAAATAGTCGGTTGAACTAAGATTGATATTCCTTTTATTATAGTGTTATTTGACAATTTTCTTTTGATATTATTTTAAAAAAAGTTATAATGTAGGGTAATGGTAAAGATAATAATCAATTCATTTCTTGACCAGTTGATTATTTCCTTATTTTTAAGATGTAAAATGATCTTAATAAGAAAAAGGACGTAGTCAAGGTCTTTTATTTTATTTTTAAAATTTTAGAGGATGTTTTATTTGAACACAGTTTAGCTTTTTGACTTGATAATGTGGTCAACACGGCATAGAGAATAAACTTCCTTTATCATTGGTCATGATCAAACAACGTGATCTACAATTCATACAAAATTGGTGGGTCCTAAAAAAGATAAGATTTTTTTTTATATATAAATTTTAGAGGATGTTTTACTTAAATATGGATTAGCTTTTTGACTTGATAATGTGGTTAATACTGCATATAGAATAAAGTTCTTTTATCATTGGTTATGATCAAACAATGTGGTTTACCCTTTATACAAAATTGATGTGTCATGAAAAAGATACAAATTATTTTAATTTGATTTTAAATAGTTATTTATTATCTATTGTAGTCAACACTAGATAGAAAATAAAGTTCATTTATCATTGGTCATGATCAAACAACATGATTTATACTTCATACAAAATTGATGTGTCATGAAAAAAATATAGACTATCTTGATTTGATTTTAAATAATTATTTTATTATCTATTATGGTCAACACTAGATAGAAATTAAAGTTCATTTATCATTGGTCATGATCAAACAACGTGGTTTACAATTCAAACAAAATTAATGGGTCATGAAAAAAATACAAACTTTTAAAAAATAAAAATAAATTTAGAGGATGTTTTACTTGAACATGGATTAGCTTTTTGACTTGACAATGCGGTCAATACTACATATAGAATAAAGTTCCTTTATAATTGGTTATGATCAAACAACGTGGTTTACACTTCATACAAAATTGACATGTCATGAAAGAAATACAAACTATATTAATTTGATTTTAAATAGTTATTTATTATCTATTGTGGTCAACACTAGATGGAAAATAAAGTTCATTTATCATTGGTCATGATCAAACAACGTGGTTTATACTTCATACAAAATTGATGTGTCATGAAAAAAATATAGACTATCTTAATTTGATTTTAAATAGTTATTTATTATTTATTGTGGTCAACATTAGATAGAAATTAAAGTTCATTTATCATTAGTCATGATCAAACAACGTGGTTTACAATTCAAACAAAATTAATGGGTCATGAAAAAGATACAAACTTTTAAAAAATAAAAATAAATTTAGAGGATGTTTTACTTGAACACGGATTAGCTTTTTGACTTGATAATGCGGTCAATACCGCATATAGAATAAAGTTCCTTTATCATTGGTTATGATCAAACAACGTGGTTTACACTTCATACAAAATTGACATGTCATGAAAAAAATACAAACTATATTAATTTGATTTTAAATAGTTATTTATTATCTATTATGGTCAACACTAGATGGAAAATAAAGTTCATTTATCATTGGTCATGATCAAACAACGTGGTTTATACTTCATACAAAATTGATGTGTCATGAAAAAAATACAAACTATCTTAATTTGATTTTAAATAGTTATTTATTATGTATTGTGGTCAACACTAGATGGAAAATAAAGTTCATTTATCATTGGTTATGACCAAACAACGTGGTCTACAATTCAAACAAAATCAATGGGTCATGAAAAAGATGCAAACTTTTAAAAAAATAAAAATAAATTTAGAGAATGTTTTACTTGAATAAGGATTAGCTTTTTGACTTGATAATGCGATCAATACTGCATATATAATAAAGTTCCTTTATCATTGGTTATGATCAAACAACGTGGTTTACACTTCATACAAAACTGACATGTCATGAAAAAAATACAAACTATATTAATTTGATTTTAAATAGTTATTTATTATCTATTTAACTTGACAAACTTTACGACGTGATCTACACTTCATGAAAAATAAATATTCTTTATTGTGGATCATGATCAAGAAAAAAATGGATTGTTATTATTTGATTTTAAATGGTTATTCATTGTCCATGATTAAATCTGGGCAAATGAAGTTATTAGATATTTGTATAATAAAAAATAATTTTGGAAGAAGCTAATCTATCATCATAAGATTATATCATTTGTATGTTACTAGACTTAAAGGAATTAAGTTTGTGGGTTGAATCATATTATTTTTTAATACCATTTTCCTTTAAAGTTAAAAATGATTAATTAAATTTCAAGACAAATATATTTTATAATTTATTATGTGTGTATAATAAAATAAATTAGACACAATTATATTAATGACGTTAGTTTGACATATTTCGATTTAAAATAACTTGGTTTAATTTATAATTGTGGATAATAAATATTTAATTTTATAATATTATTGGCCAAGTCAATCATGTGTGATTTATAATAATTTGAGAATATTAAACTTATCTATTATCTACAACATTTTTTATGGGCTTTATTATTATTATTATTTAAACTTATCTATTTTTATCTTGTGATGACAACATTTTTCATAGACTTGATTATTATTTTTATTATTATTACTATTTAAACTTATCTATTATCATTTTGTCAGGACAATATTTTTTATGGATATGATGTTTTAAAATATATCACTTTCAATGTGGTTGCAAGGTCTTTATTATTATACTTTTGTCTATGGGTCATGCACAGAGGGACAAGACCCTAGTCAAGTTTATAGGAAATTTTGAATTTTTCACTACAAAAAATTAATTTGATTTTCTTATAAGCCCAAAAAAAAAGATTTATTACGTCTATTTTTTTTATGGTTGAGAGTTAAGAATACATAGAAAAATGTTTTTTTATGGGTGATGCACAATAGGACAAATCAAGGTTATATAAAATTTTGAATTTTCCACCAAGAAATTTTTAATCAAGCATATAATTGTTAATATATATATTAAAGAAACTAGAAAAGTTATTCATAATAATTTTTCTTTCATGATTTTTTTTAATATTGATTGGATTAGCTTTGAATTTGATGACTATTTAGTATTAATTGGATAGATTTTGAATTTCAAATTATTTTTAAAAATGAAGAAATCCTATATATTAATACTACTTGATTTGGAATCTATTTGCTTAATAAATTTTTTTAGATAAGTTAAAGAAAAAAAAAAGTGTTATTAAGAAAAAGATCATATTTGATGATTTTTGGTATTGGTTGGTGAATAGAAAATGAAAAAAAAAAAAAGATTGTGTTTACTTTATTTGTTTTTATGATTTTTTAAAATTATTTTTATTTCTTTATGTTTTTTTTTTTGCTTTTAAAAACAAGTGAACATAATTTTTATTTGTTTTTTGGAAATTGTTCTCTATTTAACTTTGGTTTTAAAAATTGTTTTCAAACAAAAGGCCAAATAATGCTATAAATTTCTAAATTACACTACCAAACAACCTTATAGATTTAATACTATTTTTGTATGCTAAATGACCTAAGCTCTTAACTTATGCCTAATACCTTGATTTACATTTTTTGTTTCCTCCGGTTAAGATTTTTTAGCGTTTAGAATGAGTATAATTTTTTTAATTCATAAATAAATTTTCATGTTTATCTTAATCTTATTGACCTTGACTTAGTGCCAAGTCATGGTCTTTCAATCCACACCTTTTTTTTTTTCCTTTTTGTCCAAGTCAAGGTCTTCGATCAAGGCACTTGGTTTTTGTGGTGAGGCAAAGACTCAAGTCATTTTCCACTCAATTAGAATTTAATATGATACAACTCAAATAATACTAAAAACAAAAAAAAGTGAGGCTATCACTATCATTGCTTTAAACCCCCTTCTATATATTTTGTTGAATTGAAAATGCAAAGGAAACAAGAAAAAAGTTCCAGGTAAGGAACTAATATTGATAAATTATTTTTAATATACTTTTCTATCTAATCCTTCTAACTCTCTAATAGGTGATTTTGGTTCTCGCCAATCAAAGTAAGGTTGATCTTTGAGATGATTATAATTGTTTTTCTTAATATATATTTACGTATCTTATTAGTAGATCTTTTTAAACTAGTGATGTTTGTTAAATGTGTTGTTTAAAATAAGTTGTTCATGTTGTGCAATTGTCTATTAGATTTTGCCAGTGTTTTCATTTCTATGTTGGAAATAAAATTTTAATTCAATTCAAGAAAATGCTAACCACATACTAAAATTCAATTTTTACAGGTGCTCCGTACTAGAGAACTGAATATTTACATGGAGAGAATTTCAATTCTTGGTTTCATTTTAGCTATTCTCTATTCCATAACAACAGAACTTGCATGTAATGGTCATACCCATATCGGCAACAATGTTCAATCTGAACAAAAAGCTCTTATTGACTTCAAAAGTGGTCTCAAAGATCCCAGCAACCGGCTTTCATCATGGAAAGGAAGCAATTATTGCTACTGGCAAGGAATTAGTTGTGAAAATGGCACAGGATTTGTCATTTCAATTGATCTTCATAACCCTTATCCTCGTGATAATGTATATGAGAATTGGAGCTCTATGAACTTGAGTGGAGAAATTAGTCCTTCATTGATAAACCTCAAGTCTTTGAAATATCTAGATTTGAGTTTCAACTCATTCAAAGCCATGCCAATTCCTCAATTCTTTGGGTCTATGAAGAATTTAATATATCTAAACTTATCGAGTGCTGGGTTTAGTGGAGCAATTCCCTCAAATTTAGGGAATCTTTCTAACTTGCAATATCTCGATCTTTCTTTTAAGCATCCTTACGATATTGATTTTGAATATTCTAATCATTTATTTGTTGAAAACATTGAATGGATGACTGACCTTGTTTCCTTGAAGTATCTTAGTATGAGTTTTGTTAACCTTTCCTTGGTAGGAAGTCAATGGGTTGAGGTGGCAAACAAGCTTCCAAGTTTAACCGAGTTGCATCTAGGTGGTTGTAGCCTTTTTGGCTCAATTCCATCTCCAAGCTTTGTTAATTTTACTTCACTTGCTGTTATAGCTATCAACGACAATGAATTCAATTCCAAGTTTCCTGAATGGCTTTTAAATGTCAACAATCTTGTATCCATTGATATAAGTTCCAGTCAATTACATGGGAGAATTCCACTTGGTCTTGGTGAGCTACCCAATTTGCAATACTTAGATCTATCTTTGAATTTCAAGCTCTGGGGCAATATCTCTCAACTGTTGAGGAAGAGTTGGAAAAAGATAGAAGTTCTAAATTTGTTTTATAATGAATTACATGGTAAGCTTCTTTGTGTTATTAGAAAAATTGACATTTCTTTGTTGATTTGTTAATGTATAGTTAAGTATAGTTCACAGTTGTGTATATAAGTGTTGAATATGTATCAATATACAAATATCAAATAATCACTATATTTGATTCACTTGTTGGAAACAAAATTCTTCTTATTAAAAAAAATATATTATTTTGAATTTTAAATTCTTAAAAGGAAATTTAGTTTCTTTTTTATCTAAGAAAAAGTGTGTAGTTTAACAATTTATGCTTATGAAGTATCAATGTTATTTAACAATTTTTTCTGTAAAGGTAAGTAATTATAAAAAATGTTTGTCTACATAACTATTAAAAAAAATTGTATCTTATAGGAATATGATTTTTTTTTTTTTAATCCTTAACTTCCTTTTTTGCTTTAAATTAGTTGATGAATGATTTATTATTTATTATTGTCAATAATTATACATTTGTTATATTAATTATTTTTTGAATGTTTTCATTTCATTTTGACATAACTCTCATTTCTTCAATTTATTTTGCTCCTGATGATAATAATTTGAGCATGTACTAAGTTGAATATTTATATGATGGTTGAATTGATATATGATGTGCTTTGTCACTTATGTTTTAATATTTTACTAATTTTAGTTATTAAATGCTTTCCATTTTTTACTCTCATGGGATACCTTCCTTTAAACTATTCTATTAAAATTTTATTCTAAATTGTTATGTTTATTTAAAGTACTTCCTGTTCCTATAAAATTTAAATAATTATAATTTACTATTCGCTTATATTGTAACTAATAAATTAAAAAATCACATTGTATTAAAATTTAAAAATTTACTTTCTTTGTATCTCCAAAAAGAATTAAATTCCTATTTTGACAATTTATGTTTGCTAAGAATCTTTATCATCAAATACCCTTCAATCATCTCCTACGTATTTTCAATTTCTATTTTCTCTCACTAATTCAACTATTTTATTAAAATATTGTAATTTATATACTAGGATGTGACATTTCATGGTTGAGACTAGTAATTGAAACCATAAAATTGAACATTAAGTGAATATGATATGACATTTCATGTTCTTAAATACTGTTATTGAAATTTAAAAAAAAAATTAAGGTAGTAAAATTTTTCTAATATGTATGTTTCTTAAAACAATTGTTGAATATCATTTTTTTTTATGGTAAAGTTTACAATTTATATTAGAGTTTCTATGAATTTCTATGTTTAGAAATAAAAAATATGAAACTTATCCAAACACAACCTTAGGGCTTCTTTTTTTTCTCATCATTAAGAGAATCAACCAAAATCCAAATCAAGAAGCTACTATTAACTTCTATCCTAAAGAGGAAGCAATTGTTGTCATATGAGTTTTTACTTTGATAGATGGTCTCTTGTAAACTTCATTAATTAAATTAGACCTATATTGATAAAATTAAAATCTCTAAAATATTTAGATTTGAGTGATAATTTGATTTAAGGACATCCTCACTCCTCAATTAATTTGGATATTTCATTTTATAGCATATCTTCTGTATATTTTAGTTAGACTACAAACCATGTTACTTCGTCATTTTACTGATTTTAGTTTATTATAAGCTTCTCATTCTTTATTTAATTTTGCTAGTTTCTTGTAAAGTTATTGTTTCAAAATATTATACCTACTTTTCTCTTGCTTTGTTCTTTAATGGTACATTCTACTTTCAAAATATTATAGCTTTGTAGATAGCTATAATTTTCTATTCAAATTTTCTAGGAGTTTGTAATAAATAGAATAACCACTTGGAATTAAAATAATTGTTTAGAAAAACTCTTTTTTTTTTTTTTTTTTTGCATTGCTAAAATAAAAATTATATTTTGGGAACTTGGATTTATTAAAAAAAAATCTAATTACCTTGTCAATCTTTTGGTTTATATTTTCATTTTCTATCTTTTATCATTGAACTATCACTTTGTTCAAATTATTTTAGTTTATTGTTAAAGAAACAATTAATTTGTTTATGAATTAATTGTTCATGAATTAATTTGTTTAATATTTTGTTTATGAACTATCACTTTGTCAAAAAAAAATCTAATATTTTTTCTTACTTTCTCTTTAAAGTAATTGTTCATGAATTAATTTGTTTTGTTATTTACTATTTTTATTATTTGTTTGTTACATAATTTTAATTAATACATATTTTTATTCTTGGTCACTGCAGGTTCAATTCCAAGCTCCATTGGAAACTTTTGCAACTTAAAATATCTGGATTTGGGGGAGAATTACTTGAATGGAAGTTTACCTGAGATTATCAAAGGACTTGAAACCTGCAGTTCTAAAAGTCCTTTGCCTAATTTGACGGAATTATCCTTGTACGACAATCAATTGATGGGAAAATTGCCGAACTGGTTGGGTGAGCTTAAAAATCTTAGGACACTTGATTTATCCGATAACAAATTTGAAGGTCCCATCCCTGCTTCTTTAGGGACATTGCAACACCTGGAGACTCTGTATCTTCCATGGAATGAATTGAATGGAAGTCTCCCAGATAGTATTGGACAACTTTCTCAACTGCAAGACTTGGATGTTTCTTACAATCATTTGAGTGGAAGTCTCCCAGATAGTATTGGACAACTTTATCAACTGCAATACTTGGATGTTTCTTCCAATCATTTGAGTGGAAGTCTCCCAGATAGTATTGGACAACTTTCTCAACTGCAAGACTTGGATGTTTCTTACAATCATTTGAGTGGAAGTCTCCCAGATAGTATTGGACAACTTTCTCAACTGCAAGGCTTGGATGTTTCTTACAATCATTTGAGTGGAAGTCTCTCTCAACAACATTTTTTGAAGCTGAGTAAGTTGGAGTCTCTATACATGGACTCTTTCCATTTGAATGTTAGTCCCAATTAGGTTCCCCCTTTCCAGGCTAATAAACTTTATATGGGTTCATGCCACTTGGGTCCTTCATTTCCGACTTGGCTTCAGTCTCAAAAGAACCTCGAGTATCTTGATTTCTCAAATGGCAGCATTTCAAGTCCCATTCCAAACTGGTTTTGGAATATTTCTTTTAATATGCAAAGGTTGAATCTTTCTCACAATCAGTTACAAGGTCAGCTACCAAATTCATTAAATTTTTCTGGTCTATTAGCTATTGATTTCAATTCCAACCTCTTTGAAGGGCCTATTCCTTTTTCAATCAAAGGGGTCTATTTTCTAGATCTCTCCCGTAATAAATTTTCTGGCACTTTTCCACCGAGCAGAGGTGAATCCATGTTAGGCTTGAAGTCCCTTCTGCTTTTGGATAATCAAATAACAGGATTCATCCCTCTAAACATTGGAAAATCCATGCCAAACTTGTCTTATCTCTCTATTTCAAGTAATCAAATAACAGGGGCCATCCCATCAAACATAAGTGAATTCCTACCCAGCTTGCAGTTCCTTTCTCTTTCGGGTAATCGAATAACAAGGACCATCCCAGATTCCATAGGACACCTTACCTCCCTTGAAGTCATTGATTTTTCAAGGAATAATTTGATTGGAAGCATTCCTTCTACCATAAATAATTGCTCTGGCCTTTTTGTTCTAGACCTTGGAAACAACAATCTGTCTGGGATAATACCTAAGTCGTTGGGTCAATTACAAATGCTCCAATCACTGCACCTAAACCACAACAAGCTTTCAGGAGAGCTCCCCTCATCTTTCCAAAATTTGACAGGTCTGGAAGTTCTTAATCTTAGTTACAACAAATTGTTAGGTCAGGTTCCTGTATGGATTGGAGCTGCTTTCGTAAAGCTAGTAATACTCAACTTGAGGTCGAATGTGTTTTCTGGAAGACTTCCCTCCCAACTTTCAAATTTAAGCTCCCTACATGTCTTAGACATTGCAGAAAACAATATGATGGGTAAAATTCCAGTCACTTTGGTTGAGCTTAAAGCCATGGCTCAGGAGCATATCATGAATATATATCCTTTGTATCACAATGGGAGTAGCTCCTTTTATGAAGAACGATTGGTTGTGATTACCAAAAGCCAAAGTCTTGAATATACCAGGACTCTTTCTCTTGTCATAGGCATTGACCTATCGGACAATAATTTAAGTGGAGAGTTTCCCCAAGAAATAACAAAATTGTTTGGTTTGGTGGTTTTGAACTTGTCGAGGAATCACATCACTGGCCAAATTCCTGAAAGCATTTCAATGTTGCAACAATTGTTATCTCTTGATTTGTCAAGTAATAAGCTTTCCGGCACCATTCCTTCAAGCATGGCCTCATTAACATTCTTGAGTTATTTGAATCTATCAAATAACAATTTCTATGGTAAGATCCCCTTTATAGGGCAAATGACAACCTTCCCCGAGCTAGCCTTTGTGGGAAACCCTGATCTATGTGGAGCTCCACTAGCCACAAAATGCCAGGATGAAGATCCAAATAAAAAGCAAAGTGTTGTTAATGACAAAAATGATGGTGGCTATGTTGATCAATGGTTTTACTTGAGTGTTGGCTTGGGATTTGCCATGGGCATCCTAGTTCCGTTTTTTGTTTTGGCAACAAGGAAATCTTGGTGTGAGGCCTATTTTGATATTGTGGATGAAATTGTCAGATGGTTGTTGAGAGGAAGAGCAACCTATGCCAAAAATCATCCTAGAAGGCGATAAATTTTGTTTGTAGGTCTTTCTATGCTTTATGTATCATTATAAGCTTTGGAAGTGAATTTCATCACAGTTGCAATATAAGAAAAGACTTAGCTTTTAATTTATTTTAACTTCACATTTTAAAGGCTATAGCCTGTTTAACTGCTACTTAAAAAAAAAAAAAAAATCTTTAACTTCAAAACCTATCCTTTCTTATAAATAATCTCCAATATTTATAATCTGCAATGTTTTGGCATTGTTGGAAGGCTTAGAAAAGAACTTGACACCTTTTATTCATTCTACACTCAGAAGTCTTGCTTATCATATTTCCCAACTCCTTATCAATCGTTAAACTCCTTGTACGACCAAATATTATGAAATTCTGTATGAACATAACCAAAGAAGTGAAAAAACAGTTGTCAACCAACAGTTTCTTAATTTTTAGTGAAAGCAAATACATCGTAGAGCCTCATCTCGGTCCTCTTCATAAAGAAAAGAAAAAACTGGAGGGAAAAGTTTTTTCAGTTCTAAAGTCACTCTTAAAAGTAAACTCTGCTTTTTAGGATTTTGTGAAGAAAAATTAGACTTCTTTCACTTGAGAGTATTAAGTCTTCTCTAGGTAGATGATTTGCAGATACGCCTGTGCCACCAACACAACACAAATATATAAATAGAAATAAATTAATTAACCAAGAATAGGTAAAATTCACACAACTCATGAATATATAAACAAATCAGTTCCACCCAAATATTAAATTCAACCTGGTCAAGATCACCACTCTGAATTCTGCACAGTAGCAATATTAGGTATGATATACTTACTCTATACTAAAAGACATACACAGGTTGATTTTACCTACTGGGACTCCCTTGATGTAACAGAATTTCTATATTTGATGTTTGCAGGTTCCATGGACTAATAGTCCCCAATTTTCATACTTGATCCGAAATCTGCAACACAATGCAACAGTTAGGCTAGTTCATAATGAGAATTTACATTGCAGCATTCAATTGAGAAAATTGAGCACAAACTCCTCAAGATATTTCAATTATCCTGATATCACAATACCCAGATCAGAAACTCAAGAATCTGAATATAGATAAAGGCGGTCACAGTTTCATTCAACAGCAATCTGGTATATCAATGAAACATAGCAAGTGCTTGTATTAGTTATCAAATATTGCAGTGCAAAATGTTAGCAATTTCAGTTTGAAACTTAACAAATTTCAACAGATTCACCCAGAAAATGCGAAGTTATCAGCTTCAAAGTTGAATCAAACTGCCCCCAAATCTCTCCTAACTCAGAGACAGCAGCACTGACCCAAAGAATAGCTATTCTAAATGGTAAATATCAGCAGGAAGATGCAGTTGGGATAAAGAAACCTATCAGACCTGAAACAGCTCAATTTTCCAACTAAATCATCCAGAAACTGACTTTGGCCGATGACTTGGAAACAAGGAGAACAGAGGATTGCACAAGATGAGATCAATTGCAAGGAGAAAGTGCAATAAGCAGCACAAAGGATATGGTTTCTAGAAATGTGAAGGTCCAAAACAGGGCTCTCTATAATTGAAAATGCACCAGACACTCTCTTTTATCGTTCCTATGTTGAATAAGAGGAGGCTGAAGCATTTCCATTTTTGTTATATGATCTAGATGGTTGAAAAAGCTTAATATGGTTTTAGTTCGTGGACTTATATAGATGAGTAGGAACAGAAGAGCTGTAAATCAATTCCCAGGCTAGCTGCAGCATGCAACATGGAGTCCATCTGATGATTCCATTACGGCATTTCATACCTTCATATTATTTTCAGGTATGCATTTTATACTCTTTTCTAATTTCTAATTTTATTCTATGTGATTTATAGAAGAAAAAAAAAACGGTTTTGTTAAGATAAGTTGTGATTTTTCATAAAGAACAATATTTTGTTCATAATTACAAACCCTTCATAAAATTGTAAAAATGATTACTCTTTTTTATACTTTGATTTAAACATTATTTCTAACTTAAGTAAAACCACCTTTAAATTAATAACTTTGAATTAAATTTTCTAAACATTTTCGAAATATGACAGACATTAATCCTGATTTTTTATTTTAGAGAAACATCTTCATAATTATTTATGATTTTTGCATTCAACTGCAAAAGTGTGACATTTGCATATTTACATAACAAATGTTTTTCTTTACATTTTAGTTTCATTTCTTCATTTAATAAGTAATTCATTGATTATTTTTTAGCAAATTTGGGATAAAGTGTTGTCGACAAGTGTTTATAAATGAAGTGTTCAGTTTTGAATGTAAAAGGATAAAATGTAGAACATGGTCAAAAGATAAAAGGGAATGAAGTATATTTAATCCTAGAAACAGCTCTTCTTTTGGGTTAATGGAAGCATGAAACCATGATTCAATCTTTTTGAATACTTTTCTTGAACATTGCATTGTAGAATTTTCACTCACAAACCAATATCAAGTGATCATGCCTCTTTGTTCCCACAAACATATTTACATCAATCCTCAATCTGATCTGTCTTCTCCTTCCATGTCCTTCTGGGGTTTTGCTTCATTTTTGCTGTGAAGAAACCCGAGGAGGCCCTGAAGGGAGACATCGGGATCTTTACTCTTTATCAGCTCACCGGCGACCTCTGCAGGAGTGACCTTCACCTCCCCTATCAGGCCCTCAACTTGGTCAAAGAGAGGATGATGCCAGACCCCCAGGTAGTTCAAGGCAAGCTGCTTGAATGCAGAAATGGTGCAATATGACATGTGAATATGCATGTCCATCCGGCCAGGCCGCAGCAGAGCTGGGTCGAGTCAGTCCCTGTGGTTCATGCTGAAGATGATGATTCGTCCCTAATCGCCGCAGCATGACCAAATCCCATCGATGAAGTTGAGCAAACCCGAGAGGGTCACCTGTCACAATACCAAGAAAGCATATAAGCCATAGAACTTCCTCTAGTATCATATTATCAATCAATCATGTTATCATGAAATATGTTCTAACCTGATTTTTATGCGGCTACCATTGTTCTTCAAAGTCTTGGTTTTGTAACTTGATCATACAGTCAATGTCCTCGATGACCAGTATCGATTTACTAGACATAGCAAGAAGGAGGGCCTTGAGATCGGAGTTGGAATTCACATTTGTGGGGTCCAAGTCGTAGATGTATAGTTGAGGTGATTTGCCATGTGTAGACCCTCAATTTTGTCCCTTTAGCACATGTCTTTAAGTTCACTTCTAGTGTTCCACAACATTTCCTTGGTGGCCCATTACTACTCATACTACTTATCTTTTTTGAGCCACCTCAGAGACTCTAGTTGAGGGATTTATCTAACCCGATTGTGATTCTTGGTAGTCCTAATTTAGACTTAGGTTTTTTTCCTTCTTTTTTAGGATAGCTTTTAGGTGCACTTTTAGGATTGCACACTTAGGCCCACTTAGGCACACTTGGCCCATTGGGCACTTTTAAACTCACTTTTTATATGACTTGCATGATGGCACAGCCTGCATGACTTGTGTGGCTTGTATGGCTTTCTTCATTATTTTCATTCCTTTTTATTTTATTTTTTATATTTTATTTTATTTTATTTCATTTTATTAGAAGTTTTCTAAATCATATTTCTTAGCTTTTGGGGGCATGAGGAAATGGGCTGCCATCTATTTGGAAGGAGGATCACCAGAATTTTGGAGAAGGGAAGGTGGCAGATTTTTTGGTGGGAGAAAGGAAAGTTTCCTTTTGGAAAAACAGGGATAGAATAAAAAGAAAATAATTTTCGGAGGAAGAGGGGAGATTCACATGAGTGGCCACCAAAAAAAAAAAGAGTTTTTCATGGGGGATAGACTGCAAGAGAGGATTTCTGGAGGAACGACTTTGAGAAGACTTCGGAGGGGATTTTTTTTATTTGAAGAGAGTACGTCCAGGTACGTTCGCTGCAGATTCTTCCTTTATCTCCATTATCTTTACTATTCACCATTTTCTATTAGATTTTAAGTGTTGCCTAGATACTTGGGTTCGAAATGCTAGAGGCCATAAATTTGCTTGCATTGATATTGGACTGCTCATTTAGTTGTCGTTGCTGAATTCTCACTGTGAAGTTCCTTCCTTTTAGTTTAGGATTATAAGGCTGTGCCTTTTTTTCCTTTTATTGTGTTTTATATGAAAACTGTGGTTGTCTTTTTGCTTGAATCTGCTTATTCTCCTCCCACTAATCTGACCCCGTTTAATGAAATTTGAAATGGGGCTTTCATGGGTTCCTCCTTCTTTTGTTGTTTTCATTCTTTACACTCTGTTTTCTTGGTTGTCTCCCTCTGCTCTCTATGAGGAATTTTGGGTGCATAATCGTATGTGCTTCACCAATATATAACGCCTGTTGAAACTTGATACCAAAGCTGGGGAGAAGAGAGCGGGCTCGGTAGTTATTGATGTGGTTGTTGTTCCACGAAAAAGATTTGCTGATTGAGACACGGGTTACCAGAAAAGTGGTGAATATGTGGTTTGAGTTTCTTCAGCTTTGGGCCCCGCCGACACTCTATAACTGGAGCTTATTTTATGAAGCTGGGTCGATCGTGTGAGGTGTGTGTGGAAATGGGATGAGCAACCAGATGGCATGCTGAAGTTCTATGGAGAGAATATCCCATTGCTCGTGAACCCCGCTTAAAGTGGTTCTGTCAGAGTGATTTATGATATGCAACCTCATCAATCCCAGAATATTGGTACAAGACCTTCAGTTACGAAGAAGACCACTAAGACGTCTAGGCAGGAGTCAATATTGTCAGTGAATATTATCCCGTTGATGCAAGACGGAATATCAAGTCTAAAGATACAGATGCTCTCTTACAGTTTGATTAAAAGGGATCCCAGTCTTCATATGTTAATGCACCTAGTAACCATGGGCCAGGAATGCTTGGATAGTTCTTGTACAGATTTGCTCATACTTCAGAAAGCTTACCTAAGAGCAGTGCTTGTATCTCAGAAAATACAGTCTGGTGTTCTTTATCGTAGGGGTGTTGTTGAATTTGAGGCTTCCAATGGAGGAAATTTGAGCTTTTTCTGATGGGACTTCCAAGGCTGTCATGCTCATTATATTGCAGTCCAGAATTCTGCTTTGAAGTCCTTTCTAAAGTCATTCTTCAAAAGGCTCAGATGCAATGTCACAGCTTTTCAGAATTGCTGTCATATTCTTGAAGGACAGTCCCCTAAGTCTGATCCCAAGGAGCCTTTGAAGGTTATTGTTTTGTTCTAGAATACGGAGAAGAGGGTATCGAGTGGAAACACTGCCATAGCTGGAATTGAGATTAGTTTTCATTACAATCCATCACGTGAAATGAATGTTCTAATACAGGCTGCAAATTGAGAAGGCCAATTTCGGATGTCGATTTTGATGACGGGCAGTCACAAGGGAGTAGTCAGGCTACCATTATCGCACAAGCAGTAGAGGAGCATTTCCTACCTCAGTTACGCAGTATTGCTTCAGCAAACGCTTATGCTGAAAGGCAAACCCGGAGTTCAGAACTTCAGCATAATCAACAATTGGATGCTCCCCTCTCCAATGATAGTCAACCGGCAGAAGGTGATGATGTTGTTTCTTTAGATGAGTCACAGTGAATCAGAATTGAGTGCTAATGAAGAGCAAAGATCCAACTTCTTTAAGCAGCTTCTTGACCCATTCCAGAGAAGAAAAATGTCAGGATGGAGAACTGAATCCTAATTCTTTTATCTTCAAAACCTGCACAAGGACCTTGGCCGTGTTACCAGCCTTCAAAGACTGAATATGAAAAGTGGAGATCCTAGTATTCTCCATGTTGAATAAGATCAGATTCTCATAATCTTGTTTTGGTGAATTGCTTATATGGACACGGGTTGGTTTAATCATTCTTGACTTCACTTACAGCTGCCAGAAAACTGCTTTACAGTTAATCTGGCCCCTGTTCCACTCTTGGAGCCTGATGATGGGAATTTGAAGCAAAGTGGAAACTGAACTTCAAGGCATGAGGAACATTTACTATGTAGGTGACCCTATGGCATTTGAGCTCACACGGAGAAACGCATCCCATGTCGTGGCTTTAGTCTACAAGCACTTTGCAAATGACAATCTTTCACCAACATTTCCCATATTTTAAGAGGTTGTTTCTTTTGTAATCAGATTGGTGGGGTGGGGATCTCAAAAGATTAGATGAATTCCCAGGAGTGAAGTTCCCCGATATTGCTTCCCTTGATGGCTATTTGAAGCACTGGGAAACTCACAAAGTCATCCAAAATAAAACACTCTATACCTTAATTAATGAAGAAGGGGTAGTGGCAAGCCAGAGGACTACATTCCAGGTCTGGATTTCATTGATCCCTTCTTTGGGTGCCTAAGGGCGGAACTCTTACCAGTTCCCGTTCTTCCTCCGGATCTACTGCAAAGAGGTAGGCAGCCACTTCTGAAGATTGAAAATGTTGCCAAATCATGCAATGCATTGGCCGTTCTATCGACCATTAGGTATTATGCAGCTGGCTGTGCAGGTTCTATGAAGAGTTTTGATCTCATTTACAGGAAAAAAAAAAAAAAATGGAAAACCTCAACTTGCTGGTCTGATCTTCCGTGGTTGCATACAGATTCTTGGATCAAGTGTTCCAGAGATTTGCTTCAAGAAAATATTACTGATCAATCTGAAAAGCAGCCAGATGATTTTCGTTTTCTGCAGTTCACCTCAGGGTCCACTGATTATGCTAAAGGAGTGATGATAATTCATGAGGATTGAAGCCGTGGTTTCTAGTGACCTTCAGAGGTTGAGTGGGCATGAAGAAAAGACTCTAAAAGTCCTAAGATCTGAATAGAGGACTCATCTGATCATACTATCATGAATGTAGATGGAACTCCTAAACAAATGGCTCTGATGAAGATCAAATCAAAATAGGGGAAAATCTGCAGGTTCGATGTGGTCAAGAAAAGGTTCATCTTTCAGCTTCCAAACAGCCACAATTATACAATGATGATTTTTTTTAGGCGCATGCAAGAACAATCTGAATTCGAGAACTGTAGAGTTGAAGCTTAAACTTCCTGGATCATGATCTTTAGAAAGAATTTCAGACTTTTCTTTGTTGAAATCAGGAAAACTTGTTGAGAAGCAACCTGGGATGCACTTTTTCTTCGCTACTAAGACTGGTCAGCATGTCCACCTGAAATCAAATCAGTTGTTGTAATTGCCACTCTCTCACAGCAATATTTGAACCAGCTTGGTGATCTCAAAAGCATGCTGGGTTTCTCTTGCGATGTTCGTCAGGGCACTTTGGTGTTTTGCTAAGTCATGGCCTGAGCATTTATTTGGAGGAATTAATTAGGTCATGCATGAAATGGAGGGAAAGGATGTCTTCTATGATAAATTTTTCTTCACCATTTGATTCAGTATATGCACAGTTGTCTCCACAAGCGAATGGTAGTCTTGATGGCTCTTTAAATGACACGTTCCCCCTCCCCATTTCCAGTTTCCTCTTGGATGCACCTAGTTGACATCTTGTTCTAGTGGAATCATCATCCTCACCGCTGCCTAGGATATGGCATACTCAATGGGAATCCACTTTCACAAAAGCTATCTTTGGAAAATTCGCCACTGGTGCAGCCACTTACCCTGATTCAAGGTGCTGAAATGTCCTTAATCCAAGCACTTCAAACATAGTGTTCTCAACCATTCATTCTTAGCGGAATGCTAGATGAAATCACTGCGGTTGGAAGAGAGCAGAACACTCTTAACTTTTTGTAGTATTGAAGTGTTGCTAGAAGATTCACCCATTCGGATTACGAATATCCAACTCGTACATCAAAGAAATTAACAGACTTGTTCTTGATAAATAAATAGAATCATAAGCAGATTTTGTTCTTTTTCTTCAGCTGGAAATCGAATGCATCTCACCATCGTACAGTTGAAAACTTTGAGGCAGATCAAAGAAGAGGAATGCTGGAAAGATGGATTACAGCTTCATTTTTTTATGAACTCCAATTTCAGAAACCTGGTAGTGGATGTCAATCTGATTTCACTCATGGTGTTCGTCCTGAAAACAGTTTGGGGTGTTTATTCATGGCATCAGAAATGGTATATGTACACATCAATGTGAAGGTTCTGAAGCTACTGGCAGTCCAAGGGGTAGTGGAATTAGGTCCGGTTTGCAGTAGAAAACTTATGGTTTTTTCAAAATGGTGGTTTTCCAGAATTCATAGAAAGTTATTACATGTCAGAGTCAAGCCATCTGTCAGAAATATTTACAGCCAATGAATCTTCGCAAGAGATTCTGGAATTTAAATTCAGAAATATGGGGAACGAAGACCTTGAAAGAGGAAAAAGTGGGTGGTATGGGGATGTCTCATTAAGAATTATTGAAAGCTATATTCCAGAAATGAGTGAGCAGGCTAGCTTGAGACAGCTTGTAAAAGGCAAGCATCCTTCTACTGACCATAGAAGACCAAAAAGTTCCAGCTTCTACTCTGCTATGTTAAAATCAGTTTGCGAAATGGTCACCTTGGCAGCATCAATCATGCTAAAAATGCTTCAATGCTCTTGCCCCCCTTATTCCGACCCTGAACTAAGGAAAATGATGCAAAACCCAGAATTTCATTGCTTGCTAACTCCACCAGTGAAGACAGGAGTACTAACTACAATGAGCAACGAGAAGCTTAAATGTTCAGGAAAATGGTACTGAGAAGTCAGATATGGAGATTCCAGAAGTGAGGAGAATTCATAAAGATGCAGCAGGCTGCTGGAAACATTGAAGAGGCAGAAAAGTTATCAATCATTTTTCGAAAAGGCAATGAAGATTTGTTTCAGCAAAAGAGATTCAAGAGCTGGGAAATCAAACTACAGCTAAATCAAATATTGTGAAGCATATTGGTCCTGGAGCAATAGGGTTCGGAATGAGAAAGGAGACTTTATACCTGCAGTTGAAATCGATCAAGTTGTCCTCTATCATCAAGAGAATCATCAGTTTGCTCTTGATGAATAAATTGGAATTGTAGACAGGTTTGGTTCTTTTTTTTTGGCAAAGAGATTTAAGTTCTTTAGAATTCTGGACCTGTCACTACAATATTTTATTATGGAGCTGTTCCCATTCTTTTAAGAGAGCTTTTACAGAAGAGGATTCATTTAAAGACCAAGTACCAAGCTAAGGTCAGAGCTCACAGCCAGCAAAAATACAGGAACCTCTCAGATGTATTATGGGAAGCCATTTCTACCTGTCAAATCGTTTCTCTGTATCATGGTTTAGGGACAAAGAACCTGCAATCTTTCATTGCACAGTTTGTCTACTTCTATGGGTATAGCTGCTTCAAAAGACTATATTCGGAAAGAAGTGGCCTCAATTCCATTGGAATAAAAGCAAACTTGATTCTTGCAGCAGCTGTTGGGGCCTGTACTGCTATTGTGACTCAGCCCCTGGATACAGCCTTCTTGAGGATGCAGACAGTGCTTTTAGGAAATCAAAAGGGGCTTTGGCAAACCCTTACAGCTGGAACTTAGAGTGAAGCATTTGATGGTCTCGGAATCTCTCTTCTTTTGACCACAAACCCTGCAATTCAGTATACAGTATCTGATCAACTGAAGCAAAGATGCCTGAAGAGGAATCAGAACATAACAGAGAAGGGTTCATCCCCAGAAGCCCTTTCGGCCCTCTCAGCTTTCATGTTGCTCCAATTCACAAAATGACGAAAAATTCAGAAATTTGCCAGTTTATTCATCTGATCTTCCTATGGTTTCTGGTCATGGAGCATCACAATTTGAGGAGTTAATCATAAGAGTTTTGCGCCCATCTAACAAGATTAGGTGTGCTGTTGGCAGAGGAGGGAGTTCCATTAAAATTTCCAGGTAGAAAAAAAAAAACATTCAATTTTGTGGAAATTTCTTCTGGAGATGATTCTATTGAAAGTGAGGACAACATACCTGATATACATGAAAATTCTGGTCGGGGCAAACAGAATAAATCATCTGCTAATAAACCTAGAAAGGAGGGTATCTTGGAACACAGACTGCAGTAAATTGCAGAGAAAGAGATGTTTCTGGACAGAACATTCAGCAAAGCCAAAATTGTTATTGAGTCAAATCACAATAAAGCAACTGAGGTTCTGCCTTGCTCTGCTGCTGAAGCTCCTTACCTGCATAATGTTTGGCCAGTGGAGACATATGAAGTAACAAATTTGCCTATTTTGGGAACTCTAACAACATATACACATCCTGAGACTGAGATTCATAATGTGACTTCTGGTGAAGTTTCTTTTGGCAGCCCTGCATTTTCTGATAGAGAACTTTCCAACTGCAATAACTATTCTACCAAGGCAGTCTCAATCTCATTCCCAGGCTCCAGTCCATCATGGCCACCTTGCTACACACACCTCCTCCTCTTTTTGCTTCTTTGATTGGGAATTTACTGTTTTAAATTGAATTTTTGAATCCTTTTTCAACTAAACATTTCCAACTTTGAAAAATCCATCTTTAGAACCCTTCTAGTCACTAAAATCCGGATTTTAATAAATTTGCTGCCACTTTCCTCCAAGCATGCACTTTCACTATTTTCTTTTATTTTAAACTATTTTCTTGGTTTTCTCGATTTTCAATAAACATGAACAAACTTTATGATTCCAAATAATGGAATTCATAGAATCAACTCACGCGAAATTAATTAGGGCTTTGGTGGGGGCCCAACATTCATGATATTCTCTTTGATAGTGTTTGTTTGATATTTGATTGATTGTGGTATATATGAGATTATTTTGAATATGTTATTTGGCTAACTTTGTTTCCCATAAAGGAGTACTAGCTTGCTATCCAGGTACACTCTCTCTCTCACTCATTTTCGAGAATTCTATGGACACGTATGCTATTGGTGATTATATCCATACATAATGTGATTCTTGGGTGTTCAAATATATGCTTGATTTTGCTTGGATAAAACACATGTTACGTGATATATTTCTATAACAAACTTTTATGTTTCATGATAACGCTTGAGAAGCCGATCAGGTACGCACTTTGACTCTCTCTTATGATCAGACTTTCTTACTTGACATTCTTTTTTTTTAAAATCACCTAGCTTACCTAGGTATCCATGATCAACCATTTAATTGCCACGTTTCCCCCAATTTAGTCAGTAGAGACCTTTATAGGGCTTAGAGGGGTGCTACCTCCTAGAGGTACCTTCCCAATAGGTAACTTGATCCTCGGACCTAGATTCGGGTTTTGAAAGACACGCTTTTCCAAAACTATGGAGTCATTTCTTTTGGGTTTTCTTTCTTGTTCTTTTTCCCTTTAAAATAAAAATAAAATAAGTGGCGACTCCGACTTTTTCAAAAATCAATTTTTCACCAAATAAAAGCGAGTCTCGCCGATCGAGTGGGGATGCACGTGAAAAATGCTGGTCCACACCATGGCTGCAATCAAGCTTGATTTTCCGGTCCCTGGAGGGCCATACAGCAAGTACCCTCACTTCCAAGCTTTCCCAATTCTTCTGTAGTAGTCCTTTCCATTGATGAAGTTGTCCAGGTCCTCCACCAGTTCCTTCTTCAGCTCTGAATCCATGGCCAGAGTCTGGAAGGTCATGGGGTGATTCAGAAGAATCGAACCCAAATCCCAGTTGGAATAGTTCACTGTGTGGAGCTTCACCACCTTGTTTTCTTCTTTGATGGCCCTGGATCTCTCCAAAATGTTTGGCAGGTAAGAATCCAACACTATATCTCTATAGTTCTTGTTGAAACTCAGCTCATATGATCTAATCTCCAACCTCGGAGTCTCTCCCCTGTTTTGGGTGTTTCCACCGCCTAGTGCCTGGCCTTGTCTGCAAACCATCGTCCACTTCACTCTAACATTCTCAAAAACATCGACAATTTCTTCGTTCCTATCCATGGTGACCGCCAGTTTCTTCTCCTCATCGCCTTTAACCACTCTAATTTTTCTGACTGAGAGGGTCATTCTGGTGCCAAGGTAGACATCAGCAGCCTCAAAGAGTTTATTCACAGAGAGGCCTTGGAATTCGTCGATGACGATGGTGAGTTGGGAGGAGAAGTAGTGGGAGAGGTTGTGGAGGGTGGAGGAGAAGTATTCGTGGACTTTGTTGGGCAGGAGGTCGTTGGCGATGCTGCGAATGAGCATGGCTGAGCAGCTGTAGACAGCACTGCTGCTGCTCTCTTCCAATTTTGGAATGGTAATGACAACATGTTGGGTATAGTTGTGATGTGGGAGATGGTGAATTATTGTTGAAGAGATTTTGAGGGTTGTGAGGAGTGAGTTGGTATGATGGTGTTTTTGGGTGATGGTGAAGAAGAGAAGGAAGAGGATGTGAGGTTTGTTAAAGACGTCAACCTCTGTCCCTGTCCTGCTACATTCTCCTATGGTGGCTTGAGGTGGATTTATAGTAGCAAGTTTAGAGATTTTGGTGTGTTCCATTTCCAAAGTTTGAATATTCTTCGTATTCACCATAGACCCTGACGTTGAATTTTCAAAAAAAGAAAAAAATAAAAAGAGGAAGACATCAACACATTGACCAGTTCTTGTCATGAATGAAGTTATTGGTGGTGTTCAAGGAAGTTTACATTTGTAACTTTCCTTGAGGAGCAAGGGGCTGAGCAGAGAGGGCTTACTCTCAACCCCACCGACCTTTGAACATGCTTGGAGAGTTTTACCTGCTATATGTATCGAATATTCTAGGAAATTTTCCTTAAAAACATTTTTCTATTTTTCTAATAAAAACTAGTTTTCTAATTTAGAAAACGTATGTAATGAAACTCTTGAGAAAAATAAAAATAAAAATTTATTTTAAAAACATGTTGATTTTTAGAACAAATTTGAGGTATTTTCAATTATTTTTTTTAGGTGGTTCATATAAGAAATACTTTTATATTATAAATGAATATGACAAGATGGGGAAGGTAACATCTAACATTTATTTTAAATGTCTTTTTAATAATGGATTATTTGATTAAAAAGGTTAATGAAAATTCAATTTTTAAAATTTCATTATTATGTCCTTTTTTATCACATCCCTTTGACAAAAGTGTTCTCTCTAAGTGTAGAATCTTCCGTCACATTGTCTAACTATACTTAATAACTATAAATGCTCAAATCCCCCTACATCTACCCGGGGAATTTAAATCTGAGGATGTAACAGATATTTCTTCCATCAATTCTTGGTTAAATAAGATTGTATTTATCACCTTCCTCTGTTGTTCTTAAATCCAATATTTTTAATCCCTTAAACAACATTCTTTCCATTTACTCGGCAGCTTCTCCTCCATCTTCCTTGATTTTGTTGCAGAGGAAGTTGATCAGGCCTCGGAGTGAGGTACCGGGATCTTTGCTTTTCATCAGCTCGCCCGAGGCTTCTGCCGGAGTCACCTCAACCTTACTGATCAGCCCTTCAATTTGTTGAAAGAGAGGACGGTGCCTAACCCCAAGGCAGTTGAAGGCAAGCTGCTTGAATGCAGAAATGGTGCAGTATGACTTGTGGATATGCATGTCCATACAGCCGGGCCTCTGCAGAGCCGGATCAAGCTTGTCTCTGTGATTCGCGGTGACGATGACGATCCGTCCCTGGTCGCCACAGAATGACCATACACCGTCTATGAAGTTCAGCAAACCCGAAAGCGTTACCTGCTTAATTAAATCGTATCAACATGTAAGTAAGCTATTGAATCATTCCTAACCAAAGAAAGGAAAAAAGTTCCTGTATTTTTAAATTAATTAGAGCATGTTTGATAATTATTTTTAAAAATAGTTTGTTCTCTAAATTATTTTTCAAATTTAAGAATATATTTTAATTGTTTTCAACCTTTTTTATTTCTTTTTTAAATATTATTTTAAAAATTAATTATATTAATATAAAAAATGATTAAAAATAAAACGTTAGGAATAAAACTTATTTTTATTTTCAAACACGAAAAACAACAATCTAAATTTTCAAATAGATGATTGATTTAAAAACGGTTCTACTTAAAACCTATTTTTTGATCATCATTTTTTAAAAACCCTTTTAAATAGACCCTTAATCCTTATTCAAAAGAGCGAAGTAGAATAAATTTTGAGTAACATAAAATACTAATAAATTATCATTAAATTAATTTTCAAATTTTCAATTTTTCTCTTATTTTCTTTCAAATTCCCGACAACCAAACATAGTCATAAACTTGTTATTTTTCATCCCTAACCTGATTTTTCCGAGGCGCCCACGAGTAATCTTCTTCTTGGCTCTGCAGAATATTGAACATGCAGTCAATATCCTCCATGACAAGTATTGATCTACTAGACATGGCAAGCAGCAACAACTTGAGATCTGAGTTGTTGTATATGGCTTTGAGGTCCAAGTCATAGATATCATACTTCAAGTGATTCGCCATGGCTGCAATCAAGCTTGATTTCCCCGTCCCTGGAGGCCCACACACCAGGTAGCCTCTCTTCCAAGCTTTCCCAATTCTTCTGTAGTAGTCTTTCCCATTGATAAAGTTGTCCAGGTCCTCCACTGTTAAGCCTAAAGATGTAATTAGTTAGGATATTCTTTTCTCTCTAGTCTTGTAACTCCACGTGTACTGTTGGTTAGGATGTGTATCTCTTGATTGTATATAATGTCTGCCTTGTTATTGTAGAAGATAACTGAGATAAATAATATCAGTATTTTTCCTCTCATCTCTCTCTCTGTTTCCCTCTGTTCTTCATCTCCTCTTTCATCTTGGTATCAAAGCCTCCATGGCTTCTTTCAATGAAACCTCCGAATCACCTTCTGCTAGCACTATGAATGTGCAAAACCCATTATCTCAGTCAAACAACCTTCCTTCACCAGTAACCACAACCTCTTTCTCTTTCCCGTCTATGAATCAACCTCTCACAGTGAAGCTGGATAATGGGAACTACCTCATTTGGAAGAATCAGCTTCTGAATGTCATCATTGCTAACGGACTCGATGATTTCATTGACGGATCTCGATCTTGCCCTCCTCGATTCCTCGATTTGCAACAACAAATTCTCAATCCAAAGTACTCGGTCTGGTAGAGATATAATCGACTTCTGATGAGTTGGTTGTATGCATCCTTGTCCAAAGATATAATGGCTCAGATTTTTGGGTATTCAACAGCTGTGGAGATTTGGAACGCCCTTAATCAGATTTACTTTGCCTCTTCTATGACGTGGGTTATTGAGCTTTGCACCAAGCTTCAAATGCTCAAGAAAGATGGACTCTGAGCTGGTGAAAATATTCAAAAGCTCAAATCTATTTGCAACAGTCTTGCAGCAATAGGAGAACTAGTTTATGAGAAAGACCATCTTATCTATTTGTTCAGTGGATTAGATCGTGAGTATAATCCTTTTGTTACCTCCATTCAAAATCGATTTGACCAACCAACTATCGAGCAAATCCATAGCCTACTACTTAGCTATGACTTCCATCTTGAACAACAAAACTCTGTTTCTCTCCATTCTGCCCAAGTCCATATGGCTCATCTGAACAAGAAACCTTATAAATCAACTCTTCAACCTACATTCAATCATATTCACATTCAACCTAGATACTCTTCACCTTTTAAGCCAACCACTAGTCAATATCAACCCAGCATTTTGGGCAAATGCCAAATTTTTGGTAAATTTGGACACATTGCTCTTATTTGCTTCTATCGCACAAATTTGAACTATTCATCCCAACCTTCTCCTAAATCTTTCAATACTGTTCTCACCACAAATTCCTAGCTCTCTAATCCTCCAGAATTTTCTTACACTGCAATGGCTCATCCTGCTGCTATGCATAACACTGTTCCTGATACAAATTGGTACATGGACTCAAGTGCTACACATCACTTTACTCCAAACATCAACATGCTTGACATTGTGACACCATTTGGTGGTTCAAATCAGGTGACAATTGGGAATGGTAAGCAACTCTGTATCTCACATCTTGGTATTACAAAACTACCATCCTCGTATTCTCCTCTTGTTCTATATCAGGTCTATCACACTCCAAAAATTTCAAATAATCTTATTAGTGTTACAAAATTGTGTTCTGATAATAAAGTTTTTGTTGAATTTTATGCCACTCATTTTCTTGTCAAGGATCAGGTTTCGAAGAGAGTTCTCCTTCAGGGTCAACTTGATAATGGCTTATACAAAGTTTAGTCATCATGCTCTCCTTCTGTTGTTTCCTTTCCTCCTCAAGTTTTCATAGCCAACATCAAGGATCCAAATTTGTGGCACAAGAGACTAGGCCACCCAGCTTTATCTATTGTTAATCAAATCTTGGATTCTTGTAACATTGCTTAAACACAAAAAATTTATGTTAATTTTTGTAATTCATGTCAATTAGCAAATAGCCACAGACTTCCTGTTTCTCTGTCTCCATCCATTGCAGTAAAACCTTTTGAGTTAATTCATACAGACCTATGGGGTCCTTCTCCTGTTCGCTCTATTTTTGGTGCTCATTATTTTTTACTTTTTATTAATGATCATACTCACTTTACTTGGTTTTATTTGCTCAAAACAAAAGATGAAGCATATCCTACTTTGCTTAAGTTTCAAGCTCTCATTGAAAATCAATTAAATACCAAGATTAAGGTTGTCCAATCTAATTGGGGTGAGTTTCGATCTTTCTCCATACTGTTTTCTAATCTGGGCATTGTCCATTGTTTATCATGTCCATGCACATCACAACATAATGGGTGGGTTGAGCGAAAAAATCACCATGTGGTTGAAATGGGATTATCCCTTCTTACTCACTCAAGTATGCCCCTATCTTATTGGCCTTATGCCTTTCAAACTGCCACTTACCTTATTAATCGTCTCCTTACCCCTGTGTTGCACCATCAATCCCCTTACTTCGCACTCTATCACAAACTCCCAACTTATACTCATCTTAAGGTTTTTGGTTCCTCTTGTTTTCCATATTTGTGCCCTTATAATACCCATAAACTCCAATACAGGTCATTAGAGTGTGCTTTTCTTGGTTATATTTCACACCACAAAGGTTATTTGTGTCTTGACATTCATTCCAGCAAGATGTATATTTCTCGCCATGTGATTTTTAATGAAGATTCTTTTCCATTCAAGAATTTTCATCTTCTCCCTCTCAGTCTATTTCTTCTTCCTCTTCCTTATCAGTTCCTTTGTCCATTCCCTTGCCTCCCCTCTCCTCATCTCCTCCTATTTCTCCATCTATACCTTATTCTTTTCCTTTTTCTTCTTCTACCTCTAGTACTTGTTCCCCTCTCGTTGCTCCTACCTCCCTTCCCTCCTTTTCACACTCTGTGTCTCCATCTGTTCCACCTTCTTCTCCACCTCCTCCTAGTGTGGACTTGCCTGTACCTTGTGTGGATACAGATTTACTTGCTTTTTCTCGCACCCACAATATTCATCCTATGGTGACCAGGTCTAAGGCCGGTATCTATAAGCCTAAATTGCTGTTGAGTGTCTCCACAGGTTCTCTCACTGAGCCTACTTCCTTTCTTCAAGCTATTAAAGATCCTTCATGGAAGCAGGCCATGGAATTGGAATTTGCTGCCCTTCAGCACAACAAGACCTGGCATCTTGTTCCTTCACCTTCCTTAGGCAAGGTAATCAGTTGTAAATGGGTCTATAAGCTAAAGCTCTAGCCTGATGGCCAAATTGAGAGATACAAGGCCCGCTTAGTAGCTAAGAGTTATCATCAAACCGAAGGTATTGACTACTTCGAAACATTCAGCCCTTTTGTCAAGCCTCCTACTATCCGTATTGTGCTTAGTCTTGTTCTTTCACAGAATTGGTGTATTTGACAGCTGGATGTTCATAATGCCTTTTTACATGGCAACTTGGTTGAAGACGTTTTTATGGAACAACCGCCTAGATTTGTTGATCCTCTCTATCCTACTCATGTCTGCAAGTTGGATAAGTCTCTCTACGGCCTTAAACAATCACCCCGGGCTTGGTATACTAAGCTGAGTACTTAACTGCTACACTTGGGATTTGTTACTTCTAAGAATGACTCTTCCTTAATTATTTGTCATTCTTCTCATGGGTTACTTCTTGTTCTTGTCTATGTGGATGATATAATCGTCACTGGGAGCCACTCTACTCAGGTTACTCACCTTATCCAACAGTTGCATCATCAGTTTTCTTTTAAGGATCTTGGTTCTTTACACTATTTTCTGGGCTTGGAGGTTCATCGCACCCCTACTGGTATTCACCTCAGCCAAGCAAAGTATATCACTGATCTCCTTACCCGGGCTGCTATGTTGGATGCCAAGCCATGTCCCACTCCTATGTCCTCCAACACAAATCTCTCTCTTCATGATGGTGTGGCTCTTGAAAATGGTTCAGATTATCGAAGTTTTGTTGGTGCCCTCAGTATTGTACCATGACACGCCCAGATATAGCTTTTGTAGTAAATAAAGTGTGTCAATTCATGCACCATCCCTTTGATGTTCACTGGCAGGCTGTTAAACGTATTCTCCAGTACTTAAAGGGCACATCTCATTTTGGTCTCTTCCTACAGCCTTCCTTCGACTTCAACATCACTTGCTATACAGATGCCGATTGGGCTTCCTGTCCCGATGACAGGTGTAGCACCAGTGGCTATTGCCTCTTTCTTGGCTCCAATCTAGTTTCTTGGTCATTTTCCAAACAAAAAGTGGTCTCCCGCTCCAGCACCAAATCAGAGTACCGAGGGGTAGCAAATGGGGCTGCTGAAGTTGCTTTGATTGAATCTCTTCTTCGTGAACTTTCCATTACTCCCACCCGACCTCCCCTCATTCTCTGTGACAATATCAGTGCCACATACTTAGCTGCCAATCCTATTTTGCATGCTCGCACCAAGCATGTGGAAATCGACTATCACTTTGTCCGGGAACGGGTTCTTCAATGCTCTCTCTCTGTCTAGTTCACACTTTCTGATGATCAGCTTGCTGATTGCATGACCAAGCCTCTTTCCACCCAATGTTTCATCACTCTACGCTCCAAGCTCACTGTTCTCACTAGACCAATGAGCTTGAGGGGGGATGTTAAGCCTAAAGATGTAATTAGTTAGGATATTCTTTTCTCTCTAGTCTTGTAGCTCCACGTGTACTGTTGGTTAGGATGTGTATCTCCTGATTGTATATAATGCCTGCCCTGTTATTGTAGAAGATAACTGAGATAAATAATATCAGTATTTTTCCTCTCATCTCTCTCTCTGTTTCCCTCTGTTCTTCATCTCCTCTGTCATCTTCCACTAGCGCCTTCCTCAGCTCTGAATCCATGGCCAGAGTCTGGAAGGTCATGGGGTGATCGATATTGATTGCATCCGCCTGCCAGCTTCTGCTCATCATTGTATGAAGCTTCACTGCTTTGTTCCCTTCCTCGATAGCCTTTGATATTTCTAGAATGTATGGCAGGTAGAAGTTCAGCACCAGGCCCTTGTGCTCCTTGCTGAAACTCAGCTCATATGATCTCTCTTCTGATTGTAAGTCAAGATTCCCATTAGGGTTTTTGGCCTCTTTACAGACCAATGTCCACTTCACTTGGATGTTCTCAAAAACATCAGTCATCTCCTCATTCCTGTCCATGGTGACCTCCATCTTCTTCTCCTTCCTGCCCTTTAGTACCTTAACTTTTTGAATTGAACCAGCCATGTTTGCGCCCAAGTAGATATCAGCAGCTTCAAACAATTTATTTAGAGCAACCCCAGCTTGGAATTCTTCTATGATGATGGTAAGTTGTGATGAGGAGAAGCATCCATGGACTTCACTGGGCATGAAGTTCTTGGTGATTTTTCGAAGTAGAATAGCCATGGCAGCTAGAGAGGCAGCTGCAGACACAAGTTTTGCTGCTGTGTGCTTATTTTGGCTGCTTGTGATTCTCAAGACTCCTATCTTCTCCACTGATCACAGCGGCCACTCTCGGTGAGTAGAAGCTATTTTCCGTTTGGTTCCTCAGAAAATATGGTAGGAAATGCATAATTTTGGATCTTATTACGGTTTATGTGGGTTAATTTTGGTTCCTACTCGAATGAAGTTGGTGGAAGTGATTGTTTCTTGTTTGATTCCCGAGAAAATAGAACATCAGTTGAAAGACTTTTGATCTTGTTATGTTTTATGCTGTTCTGGTTTGGTTCCTAAACGAATAAAAATGTTCATTTAAACCAAGAGATTTCAGGTATCTCAGTTTCCTTTTTTTATTTTTTATTTTTTTCTCTCGACTTTCCTGGCATCCAAACATGGTTTTGTAGTTGGAGTTTACCTATAAGTGATTGTTCATTTGTTTGCCCCTGAAAAAAGGGACAAAATGGAAAAACCTTGGATCTTGTATTGTTTTATGTTCTGGTTTGGTTCCAGAAGAATACAAATGTGACTGAGAAATTTCAATCTCACTTCATTTATTATCCTGTACTTTCTTGGCAGCCAAACATGGGCTTGTAGTTTAGACTTTGCGTATATCTGCAAAAAATTGCTTATTAATGTTGTCCATCTGATTTTTACACATTCTACATCTCACTGAAATACGACTTTTTGATTTTTCATCCGGTGAATCTAGGGTGTTGCGCCTCTTTGTTTTGCTTTCCAGTCAGTGATTTCTTCATGTATATTTGGTGTCTGACAAAAGTTTGAATATTCAATTTTCTGTTTTCCTAGAAAATGTGAGCTCTCCTAAGTTAAACCAGATGTTTATATCGAGTTATGCCGAAAAATTCCCGTTTTCTTTTTCTATGTAAATACTGGTTATAGGGAAATCTAGGGTTTCAAAGTAAATTGCTCCTTCTGATAATCTTTAATTAGTATAGTTCCTTTGGTTGTTGAGAAAGTGGGGGAAAGAAAAAGGAGCCCTAAATATTATATTTCAATATGTTCTGGTATTGAAAAAAGAATGAACTGAAAAAGAGAGATAATAATCGAATTATAATAGTTTGGTTTTTAAATTTCTTTGATCTCAAATAAATCTAGTTTATTATTAATTTTCAAAATTTTTGTACATATTTGCAACGGCCAAATTGTGTCCTACTCAATGTTTTAAAAGGTTGTTGAGGCTTACGCCTTGGGCCTAGCCTCAAATCAAGGCTCTACAAATTAGCGTTGGGCCTATAGCCTTAAATAGGGTAATTGAGGCTTAGGCCTCCCTCTATCTAAGCCTCCAATATCCAAAGGATCTTAAGCTTTTATAAGAGACTTAAGTCTCAATTTTCAATGAGTTTTAATGGGCTTATCATCTATGCTTTTGTGAACTTTTGATAGAGATTTGATGAGTTTTGTATTGGGTCCTTACTTGGTTAAGCCTTTTACAAAATAAGGGCTTAGATGATTTCTAATTAATCTTTTAAAGGGTTGATTTCATTGACCTCCCTTGAGGTTTTGGCTAAATACACTTAGCCCTCATTGGTTTGAAATTTCATCAAATATCTCCCTTCCCTTTATAATTTGTTGTTTTCACTCACCTCCCATCTAATTCAAAATAAGGGAAATATTTGACAATTTTTCAAACTAGTGGGGACTAACTGTATTTAGCTAAAATCTCAAGGGAAAAAGAGTGATTGAGAAGAATAAGGGAATTGATGACTATTTTTTAATGGTTAATCTCATATATAATCTAATTTAATTATTAATGGATCAAAAAAGATACCACTACAATTGGTGGATAAAGAAGAAGAAAGATGAGTGGATATTAACACTAATGGGGAGGATGATATAGCAATTGAATGTAATAATGTTCCTTGGAGGGTCCTATTAGTGCTTGTAATAGTAATGTTGAAAATTATTTTTGATAAAATCATGAGAGAGCTAAATTTTATGAGAAAAAAAGAATTGAATTTGAACTATTAACAATGAAAAATAATTAGTTTTATCATTATAAAATTTGTTTACCTATAAAAAAATCATTATGAAATTTGTGTTTTTTATTATTTAACTTTCTTGTGACTTTATGAGTATATATTTTAATTTTTTTTTTCATAATTTTTATTATTTATTTGTTTAAGTTGGGGATTAGACCCCATTTGCCATGAGGCTTAAGTCTCACCTTGTTTAGACAAAATGCCTCAAAACATTGGTCCTACTCTTTTTGATGTATTCATATTTCTTTTGAGCTTTTGTTGTCTTTGTAGTGCTTATTAATTATAGAAGGTTTGTGATGAATATAGAATTTGTCATTTGATTGGTTTTTGGCTTGGTACGGAGATGGGTGAAGAGGAAGCCAAGGGAGGACCAGCGATTCCAGAGTCTGTGCTGAAGAAACAGAAGAGGAACGAGGAATGGACATTGGCAAAGAAGCAAGAGGTTGAGGCGAAAAAGAAGAAGAATGCTCAGAATCAGAAACTGATTTACAGTAGAGCTAAGTAGTATGCAAAGGAGTATGAGGAGCAGGTACTCTCATAGTTTTGTCTCATGTATTTGTTTTCCTGTTTTTCATGCAGCAAAAGGAGCTGATTCAATTGAAGCGTGAGGCTAAGCTGACGGGTGGTTTTTATGTTGATCCAGAGGCTAAACTTGTATTTATTATTCGTATCCGTGGGTATGCACTTGTACTATAGTTATTTCCATTGATACCTTTACTTTCATATTAATATTCTGGTTCTCATTCCTGTTCACTCTGGAACTTTCAGTATCAATGCTATGCACCCGAAGATGAGAAAGATTTTGCAGCTCTTGCATTTGAGACAGGTTAGATGTCAAACCATTGCATCTGGAAATGAGAAATAAATGGCCGTTATAAATCTAATACCATTCTTTGTGCTTGACAGCGTTAAGTTTCTTCTCATATCTTATATGGATATTCCTCTTCAAAGGATATGCCAGATAATAAATTTGAGGATAAGATTTGTGCAAAATCTTTACTACATCATTATATCAATTGCATTAAGGGACGGAGACAAATTGCTCAACTAACACAACTAAGATTTATTTCCTTAGGTGGGGAAGGTTTTATTTATTTATTTATTTATTTTTATTTTTTTAAACTATTCATATTTTCTTGGGTTCTGCTCAAAATGTGCTGACCGATCCAATCCATCTTTGTTGATTCAAATTTGAAGCCCAACCCTAGATCCAAAACATGGACCCATGTCAACATGGGCCGAAGGCGTGTGAATGGGTCTGCTTCAAATGGCATTGTCTCTTTAAAACAAAATCATTACTTCTATCAAGCATTTGCTTGAGCCCAATCCGGTTCGGTCCATCTTTTGGGTCGGAGGACACGTGAATCGGTGTTCTGGATTGGCTTCTTTTTGCCCTTTAGCAAAAGGAGTTGAATTTTTGTCCATTTTAACATTGGGCCACTGGTGGAATGGAGGATATTGAAATTTTGAAAAATCCATGAACTATATAATTTAGGTGGAGGGGTTGATAGACTGAAATGGCATAAGAACAATACACAGCATTTGATATGTCCTGCCGATGCCAATATGCTATTTTTGAATGAAGTGGCATGCTTCTTTTCTTATCCAAACAAAAGGATAGCATGAATTTCATCAATTCTAAAGAAAGAGAAATGGGATGGGAGGGGAACGGTGGCCATGAATGTGATGTATGGCAGTCACGTAGACGGTCATGTTGTCGAGCTGGGCACTGTTGTGTAGCCAACGGTGAAGCAATTATTAAAATGTCCCAACTTCCAACAACATTTAATCTCTCACTTTTCTTTTTCTTTTTTCTTTTTTATTTTTTTTTAATTTTATAAATTGGTTTGTTTGGAATTGGGGTTCACCAGGATGCCCTTTTTAGGAGTAGTATTGCTAGTTCTTGCTTTGTTAATCAGAATTGTTTTCTTACTGTATCAGATCATATATATATATATATATATTTGTTCCACCTCAGAATCTGATGCTTATACCTTAGCACTGCAGCTGTCATGAAAACTTTGGGCAGATGGAAAAATTGGTATTATCTGTATTTTTTCTACGCTTTTGATAGTAGATTGTGACAGTAGTGGCAGTATTTGCCAGCTTGTATATTTGTTTCACCTCAGAATCTGATGCTTATACCCTAGCACTGCAGCTGTGATGAAAACTTTGGGCAGATGGAAATTGGTATTATCTGTATTTTTCTATGCTTTTGATAGTAGATTGTGACAGTAGTGGCAGTATTTGCCAGCTTGCTATGCCCAGGTACTATGCGTGATACTGTACCATATTGCTCCAGAGATAGGTTATGGAACTGTGGCCCATTAGCATTCATATCATGTCCATAAAACACTCTTGACACTCAACTGGCGAAGACAAACAACAATTTTCATTAACCAAAATAAATTTTCTAATGAGAGCAAATCATCTAGATTGAAACGTTGAAAATCAATGCCTAGCTATAGTACTCAAGAAGCTGAATTAAATGTATCAAGGATCAAATATCCCAAACTTGTATTCTTGATGCTATTTTGGATGGTGAATCATTAGTTCATCTAACAAACTGCTTCCTTTGTGATTGAACATTATTAGTTTTATGTCAAATGAATTAGTTATGCATCATCATTAAGGATATAACGTCTCTTATCATGAGCTTACTAATCTAAGCAAGCTATCCCATTAGAAAAATGGAGTGTTCTTTGATGACATAAGATCTTCTCATTCGTTTCTTTGAATACAGATATTCAATGGGGTGTTTCTTAAAGTGAACAAAGCAACAATGAACATGTTGCACAGGGTTGAGCCTTATGTGACTTATGGGTAAGTATCTCACTCTTTTGTTTTTCTTAAAATCCCATAAAAAGTCTGAACTTGTATATTATTCATTTCTAATGTATTTATATTGCAAATATTTTGGGTACCCCAATTTGAAGAATGTGTGAGAACTAATTTACAAGAGGGGCTATGGAAAGTTGAACAAGTAGACAACTGCCTTGACTGACAACTTCATTGTCGAACAGGTTTTTATGTCATGTATCTTGGTTTTCTATGAGCGATTGTTTGCTATATCTTGTTGCTAACCTGCTTTTGTGATGATAGGCTTTGGGGAAGTTTGGGATTATTTGCATGGAAGATCTTATTCATGAGATTATGACTGTTGGGCCTCATTTTAAGGAGGCCAACAACTTCCTATGGCCATTTAAGCTGAAGGCACCATTGGGTGGTTTGAAGAAGAGGAGGAATCACTATGTTGAAGGAGGAGATGCTGGAAACCGTGAAAATTATATCAATGAGCTCATCAGAAGAATGAACTAGACAGCTTGCGGTACTTTTGGCCCTTTCTTATTGGAAGTTTGATGTCTTTTGCTTCTTATTAGCAACGATAAAGTTGGAGAATTCTTTTTCGGGTCATAAATATGAACCAAGTGTTGAGAAATTAAATTTGATAGTAGAAAACTTTATTATCTCTTAGAATTTTATTAGCATCCATGGAAATGATCAATCAGTGATTTTCTATTATAGTTACTTACATTCAAATTTTTGTATTGCAAGGTCAAATTTATATCTGCCATTTTAATTTATTTATACCACTTAACAACATTTTCCATATGACCCTCTTAGAATGAAATCTATCTTTATATACATATGTATTTGCATGTTTGTGTGTAGGATAAATTATAAAATTACCCTTACAATAGATGGTGCTTCAATTGAGTTTGTAAACCCTTTTTTTCTAGTAAGGTTACTTATAAGTGTCAAATCAACCTCTCTATCATTTATTATGGTTTATGGAGCAAACTTGTTGGAAAACCTCTATATGTACGCTTGTATTCATTTTCATATGATATGTTTGAATGTCTAAAAACATGATGTTTAGTATTAGATTGACACGATAAAAAGTTTGTTTCAATTTAGATGATGTTTGATTTTTCTACTTAAATTTAAGTAGAACTTAATTTCACTCTAAATACAATATAATAGCATTAAGTAATACTATTAAGTTGATTGTTTTTTTATTATTTTATTTTTGTAAAGTTGTAAGTATTAATAGGGTGAGGCCAAGCTGAGATCCTCTTTGGATTGTTTTAATACTTATTTTTAGTATGTATTAAAAAGCCGAATATTTGAACTTTTTTATTTAGTCTATTTTTTTTATAAAAAAAAAATGCATAATATGTGAAAAACAAAAAAAAAGTTAAAAGAAAATCATATAAAGTCTTGACATTATGTTAAAAAACAAACAATGCAATAGGCTTTAATTTTTTTTTTTGAAATAATTAATGTTATGTCTAAACCATGTTCAAGTATCAAATGGATGTTATATATTAAGATTTTTAGTCTAAACTTGTTTGACTATCACATATACAATTATATGATCTTTTATAATATTTATAATAGATGTGTGTATCTCTTTAAAAATGAAAAAAAACTTTAGTGCCTAAATTGACTAAGTAATAATACTCTATATGACAAAAGGGGAGATGGTAGTTATCGGGCGAACATTTTTTCTGCCTCAAATCTTAAAAGATTTTAGATGTTTTATAATTTTTATTTATTTCAATTTAGCCTTAGTTCTTTAAATTGAGTCTTATTTTCAAGCATGTATATGAATATACCAATTAAAAATTTTAATTTTTATTTGGAATACGAGCTTTGAAATTGAATGATATTTTTGCATCAATTTCGATTGAGATTTTAAACTAATGTTAGACATGTTTAGACCATAGATGAAAAAGAAAAGAATAATAGTATATTATGTGCAAAATTGTCTTGATATAATGATTAACCAAAGTATGCTATATCTTTTTCTATATGGAAGTAATTTTCCTTTATTATTGATATATTTCACTATTTTTATTTTAATTCTATTTAAACAAAAATAGTTAGTTGAACTAAGATTGATATTCCCTTTATTATAGTGTTATTTGACAATTTTCTTTTGATATTATTTTTTAAAAAGTTATAATGTAGGGTAAGACATTTTGGTAAAGGTAATAATCAATTCATTTCTTGACCAGTTGATTATTTCCTTATTTTTAAGATGTAAAATGATCTTAATAAGAAAAAGGACATAGTCAAGGTCTTTTATTTTATTTTTAAAATTTTAGAGGATGTTTTACTTGAACACGGTTTAGCTTTTTGACTTGATAACGTGGTCAACACGGCATAGAGAATAAACTTCCTTTATCATCGGTCATGATCAAACAATGTGATCTACAATTCATACAAAATTGGTGGGTCCTGAAAAAGATAAGATTTTTTTTTATATATAAATTTTAGAGGATGTTTTACTTAAATATGAATTAGCTTTTTGACTTGATAACGTGGTTAATACTGCATATAGAATAAAGTTCTTTTATCATTGGTTATGATCAAACAATGTGGTTTACCCTTCATACAAAATTGATGTGTCATAAAAAGATACAAATTATTTTAATTTGATTTTAAATAGTTATTTATTATCTATTGTAGTCAACACTAGATAGAAAATAAAGTTCATTTATCATTGGTCATGATCAAACAACATGATTTATACTTCATACAAAATTGATGTGTCATGAAAAAAATATAGACTATCTTAATTTGATTTTAAATAATTATTTTATTATCTATTATGGTCAACACTAGGTAGAAATTAAAGTTCATTTATCATTGGCCATGATTAAACAACGTGGTTTACAATTCAAACAAAATTAATGGGTCATGAAAAAGATACAAACTTTTAAAAAATAAAAATAAATTTAGAGGATGTTTTACTTGAACATGGATTAGCTTTTTGACTTGACAATGCGGTCAATACTACATATAGAATAAAGTTCCTTTATAATTGGTTATGATCAAACAACGTGATTTACACTTCATACAAAATTGACATGTCATGAAAGAAATACAAACTATATTAATTTGATTTTAAATAGTTATTTATTATCTATTGTGGTCAACACTAGATGGAAATTAAAGTTCATTTATCATTGGTCATGATCAAACAACGTGGTTTATACTTCATACAAAATTGATGTGTCATGAAAAAAATATAGACTATCTTAATTTGATTTTAAATAGTTATTTATTATTTATTGTGGTCAACACTAGATAGAAATTAAAGTTCATTTATCATTAGTCATGATCAAACAACGTGGTTTACAATTCAAACAAAATTAATGGGTCATGAAAAAGATACAAACTTTTAAAAAATAAAAATAAATTTAGAGGATGTTTTACTTGAACACGGATTAGCTTTTTGACTTGATAATGCGGTCAATACTGCATATAGAATAAAGTTCCTTTATCATTGGTTATGATCAAACAACGTGGTTTACACTTCATACAAAATTGACATGTCATGAAAAAAATACAAACGATATTAATTTGATTTTAAATAGTTATTTATTATCTATTATGGTCAACACTAGATGGAAAATAAAGTTCATTTATCATTGGTCATGATCAAACAACGTGGTTTATACTTCATACAAAATTGATGTGTCATGAAAAAAATACAAACTATCTTAATTTGATTTTAAATAGTTATTTATTATGTATTGTGGTCAACACTAAATGGAAAATAAAGTTCATTTATCATTGGTTATGACCAAACAACGTGGTCTACAATTCAAACAAAATCAATGGGTCATGAAAAAGATGCAAACTTTTAAAAAAATAAAAATAAATTTAGAGAATGTTTTACTTGAATAAGGATTAGCTTTTTGACTTGATAATGCGATCAATACTGCATATAAAATAAAGTTCCTTTATCATTGGTTATGATCAAACAACGTGGTTTACACTTCATACAAAACTGGCATGTCATGAAAAAAATACAAACTATATTAATTTGATTTTAAATAGTTATTTATTATCTATTTAACTTGACAAACTTTACGACGTGGTCTACACTTCATGAAAAATAAATATTCTTTATTGTGGATCATGATCAAGAAAAAAATGGATTGTTATTATTTGATTTTAAATGGTTATTCATTGTCCATGATTAAATCTGGGCAAATGAAGTTATTAGATATTTGTATAATAAAAAATAATTTTGGAAGAAGCTAATCTATCATCATAAGATTATATCATTTGTATGTTACTAGACTTAAAGGAATTAAGTTTGTGGGTTGAATCATATTATTTTTTAATACCATTTTCCTTTAAAGTTAAAAATGATTAATTAAATTTCAAGACAAATATATTTTATAATTTATTATATGTGTATAATAAAATAAATTAGACACAATTATATTAATGACGTTAGTTTGACATATTTCGATTTAAAATAACTTGGTTTAATTTATAATTGTGGATAATAAATATTTAATTTTATAATATTATTGGCCAAGTCAATCATGTGTGATTTATAATAATTTGAGAATATTAAACTTATCTATTATCTATAACATTTTTTATGGGCTTTATTATTATTATTATTTAAACTTATCTATTTTTATCTTGTGGTGACAACATTTTTCATAGACTTGATTATTATTTTTATTATTATTACTATTTAAACTTATCTATTATTATTTTGTGAGGACAATATTTTTTATGGATATCATGTTTTAAAAGATATCACTTTCAATGTGGTTGCAAGGTCTTTATTATTATACTTTTGTCTATGGGTCATGCACAGAGGGACAAGACCCTAGTCAAGTTTATAGGAAATTTTGAATTTTTCACTACAAAAAATTAATTTGATTTTCTTATAAGCCAAAAAAAAAAAAGATTTATTACGTCTATTTTTTTTATGGTTGAGAGTTAAGAATACATAGAAAAATGTTTTTTTATGGGTGATGCACAATAGGACAAATCAACGTTATATAAAATTTTGAATTTTCCACCAAGAAATTTTTAATCAAGCATATAATTGTTAATATATATATTAAAGAAACTAGAAAAGTTATTCATAATAATTTTTCTTTCATGATTTTTTTTAATATTGATTGGATTAGCTTTGAATTTGATGACTGTTTAGTATTAATTGGATAGATTTTGAATTTCAAATTATTTTTAAAAATGAAGAAATCCTATATATTAATACTACTTGATTTGGAATCTATTTGCTTAATAAATTTTTTTAGATAAGTTAAAGAAAAAAAAAATGTTTTATTAAGAAAAAGATCATATTTGATGATTTTTTGTATTGGTTGGTGAATAGAAAATGAAAAAAAAAAAAAAAAAAGATTGTGTTTACTTTATTTGTTTTTATGATTTTTTAAAATTATTTTTATTTCTTTATGTTTTTCTTTTGCTTTTAAAAACAAGTGAACATAATTTTTATTTGTTTTTTGGAAATTGTTCTCTATTTAACTTTGGTTTTAAAAATTGTTTTCAAACAAAAAGGCCAAATAATGCTATAAATTTCTAAATTACACTACCAAACAACCTTATAGATTTAATACTATTTTTGTATGCTAAATGACCTAAGCTCTTAACTTATGCCTAATACCTTGATTTACATTTTTTGTTTCCTCCGGTTAAGATTTTTTAGCGTTTAGAATGAGTATAATTTTTTTAATTCATAAATAAATTTTCATGTTTATCTTAATCTTATTGACCTTGACTTAGTGCCAAGTCATGGTCTTTCAATCCACACTTTTTTTTTTTCCTTTTTGTCCAAGTCAAGGTCTTCGATCAAGGCACTTGGTTTTTGTGGTGAGGCAAAGACTCAAGTCATTTTCCACTCAATTAGAATTTAATATGATACAACTCAAATAATACTAAAAACAAAAAGAAGTGAGGCTATCACTGTCATTGCTTTAAACCACCTTCTATATATTTTGTTGAATTGAAAATGCAAAGGAAACAAGAAAGAAGTTCCAGGTAAGGAACTAATATTGATAAATTATTTTTAATATACTTTTCTATCTAATCCTTCTAACTCTCTAATAGGTGATTTCGGTTCTCGCCAATCAAAGTAAGGTTGATCTTTGAGATGATTATAATTGTTTTTCTTAATATATATTTAATTATCTTATTAGTAGATCTTTTTAAACTAGTGATGTTTGTTAAATGTGTTGTTTAAAATAAGTTCTTCATGTTGTGCAATTGTCTATTAGATTTTGCCAGTGTTTTCATTTTTATGTTGGAAATAAAATTTTAATTCAATTCAAGAAAATGCTAACCACATACTAGAATTCAATTTTTACAGGTGCTCCGTACTAGAGAACTGAATATTTACATGGAGAGAATTTCAATTCTTGGTTTCATTTTAGCTATTCTCTATTCCATAACAACAGAACTTGCATGTAGTGGTCATACCCATATCGGCAACAATGTTCAATCTGAACAAAAGGCTCTTATTGACTTCAAAAGTGGTCTCAAAGATCCCAACAACCGGCTTTCATCATGGAAAGGAAGCAATTATTGCTACTGGCAAGGAGTTAGTTGTAAAAATGGCACAGGATTTGTCATCTCGATTGATCTTCATAACCCTTATCCTCGTGAGAATGTATATGATAACTGGAGCTCTATGAACTTGAGTGGAGAAATTTGTCCTTCGTTGATAAAACTCAAGTCTTTGAAATATCTAGATTTGAGTTTCAACACATTCAAAGCCATGCCAATTCCTCAATTCTTTGGGTCTATGAAGAATTTAATATATCTAAACTTATCGAGTGCTGGGTTTAGTGGAGCAATTCCCTCAAATTTAGGGAATCTTTCTAACTTGCAATATCTCGATCTTTCTTCTGAGTATCTTTACGATATTGATTTTGAATATTCTAATCATTTATTTGTTGAAAACATTGAATGGATGACTGACCTTGTTTCCTTGAAGTATCTTAGTATGAGTTCTGTTAACCTTTCCTTGGTAGGAAGTCAATGGGTTGAGGTGGGAAACAAGCTTCCAAGTTTAACCGAGTTGCATCTAGATGGTTGTAGCCTTTTTGGCTCAATTCCATCTCCAAGCTTTGTTAATTTTACTTCACTTGCTGTTATAGCTATCAACGACAATGAATTCAATTCCAAGTTTCCTGAATGGCTTTTAAATGTCAACAATCTTGTATCCATTGATATAAGTTCCAGTCAATTACATGGGAGAATTCCACTTGGTCTTGGTGAGCTACCCAATTTGCGACACTTAGATCTATCTTGGAATGACAATCTCTGGGGCAATATCTCTCAACTGTTGAGGAAGAGTTGGAAAAAGATAGAAGTTCTAAATTTGGCTTGTAATGAATTACATGGTAAGCTTCTTTGTGTTATTAGAAAAAATGACATTTCTTTGTTGATTTGTTAATGTATAGTTAAGTATAGTTCACAATTGTGTATATAAGTGTTGAATATGTATCAGTATACAAATATCAAATAATCACTATATTTGATTCACTTGTTGGAAACAAAATTTTTCTTATTAAAAAAAATATATTATTTTGAATTTTAAATTCTTAAAAGGAAATTTAGTTTCTTTTTTATCTAAGAAAAAGTGTGTAGTTTAACAATTTATGCTTATGAAGTATCAATTTTATTTAACAATTTTTTCTGTAAAGGTAAGTAATTATAAAAAGTGTTTGTCTACATAACTATTAAAAAAAATTGTATCTTATAGGAATATGATTTTTTTTTTTTTAATCCTTAACTTCCTTTTTTGCTTTAAATTAGTTGATGAATGATTTATTATTTATTATTGTCAATAATTATACATTTGTTATATTAATTATTTTTTGAATGTTTTCATTTCATTTTGACATAACTCTCATTTCTTCAATCTATTTTGCTCCTGATGATAATAATTTGAGGATGTACTAAATTGAATATTTATATGATGGTTGAATTGATATATGATGTGCTTTGTCACTTATGTTTTAATATTTTACTAATTTTAGTTATTAAATGCTTTCCATTTTTTACTCTCATGGGATACCTTCTTTTAAACTATTCTATTAAAATTTTATTCTAAATTGTTATGTTTATTTAAAGTACTTCCTATTCCTATAAAATTTAAATAATTATAATTTACTATTCACTTATATTGTAACTAATAAATTAAAAAATCACATTGTATTAAAATTTAAAAATTTACTTTCTTTGTATCTCCAAAAAGAATTAAATTCCTATTTTGACAATTTATGTTTGCTAAAAATCTTTATCATCAAATACCCTTCAATCATCTCCTATGTATTTTCAATTTCTATTTTCTCTCACTAATTCAACTATTTTATTAAAATATTGTAATTTATATACTAGGATGTGACATTTCATGGTTGAGACTAGTAATTGAAACCATAAAATTGAACATTAAGTGAATATGATATGACATTTCATGTTCTTAAATACTGTTATTGAAATTTAAAAAAAAAATTAAGGTAGTAAAATTTTTCTAATATGTATGTTTTTTGAATATCATTTTTTTTTACGGTAAAGTTTACAATTTATATTAGAGTTTCTATCAATTTCTATGTTTAGAAATAAAACATATGAAACTTATCCAAACACAACCTTAGGGTTTTTTTTTTTTTCTCATCATTAAGAGAATCAACTAAAATCCAAATCAAGAAGCTACTATTAACTTCTATCCTAAAGAGGAAGCAATTGTTGTCATATGAGTTTTTACTTTGATAGATGGTCTCTTGTAAACTTCATTAATTAAATTAGACCTTTATTGATAAAATTAAAATCTCTAAAATATTTAGATTTGAGTGATAATTTGATTTTAGGACATCCTCACTCCTCAATTAATTTGGATATTTCATTTTATAGCATATCTTTTGTATATTTTAGTTAGACTACAAACCATGTTACTTCGTCATTTTACTGATTTTAGTTTATTATAAGCTTCTCATTCTTTATTTAATTTTGCTAGTTTCTTGTAAAGTTATTGTTTCAAAATATTATACCTATTTTTCTCTTGCTTTGTTCTTAAATGGTACGTTCTACTTTCAAAATATTATAGTTTTGTAGATAGCTATAATTTTCTATTCAAATTTTCTAGGAGTTTGTAAATAAATAGAATAACCACTTGGAATTAAAATAATTGTTTAAAAAAACTTCTTCTTTTTTTGCATTGCTAAAATAAAAATTATATTTTGGGAACTTGGATTTATTAAAAAAAAAAAATCTAATTACCTTGTCAGTCTTTTGGTTTATATTTTCATTTTCTATCTTTTATCATTGAACTATCACTTTGTTCAAATTATTTTAGTTTATTGTTAAAGAAACAATTAATTTGTTTATGAATTAATTGTTCTTGAATTAATTTATTTAATATTGTGTTTATGAACTATCACTTTGTCAAAAAAAAAAACTAATATTTTTTCTTACTTTTTCTTTGAACTAATTGTTCATGAATTAATTTGTTTTGTTATTTACTATTTTTATTATTTGTTTGTTACATAATTTTAATTAATACATACTTTTATTCTTGGTCATTGCAGGTTCAATTCCAAGCTCCATTGGACACTTTTGCAACTTAAAATATCTGGATTTGAGGCGTAATTACTTGAATGGAAGTTTACCTGAGATTATCAAAGGACTTGAAACCTGCAGTTCTAAAAGTCCTTTGCCTAATTTGATGAAATTACACTTGTACGACAATCAATTGATGGGAAAATTGCCGAACTGGTTGGGCGAGCTTAAAAATCTTAGGGCACTCTTTTTATCCAGTAACAAATTTGAAGGTCCCATCCCTGCTTCTTTAGGGACATTGCAACACCTCGAGTATCTGTTTCTTTCATGGAATGAGTTGAATGGAAGTCTCCCAGATAGTATTGGACAACTTTCTCAACTGCAAGGCTTGAGTGTTGGTTCCAATCATTTGAGTGGAAGTCTCTCTGAACAATATTTTTTGAAGCTGAGCAAGTTGGAGTATCTATGGATGGGCCCCAATTCTTTCCATTTGAATGTTAGTCCCAATTGGGTTCCCCCTTTCCAGCTGAAATATCTTCATATGGGTTCATGCCACTTGGGTCCTTCATTTCCGGCTTGGCTTCAGTCTCAAAAGAACCTCCAGTTTCTTGATTTCTCAAATGGCAGCATTTCAAGTCCCATTCCAAACTGGTTTTGGAATATTTCTTTTAATTTGCAAGAGTTGACTCTTTCTCACAACCAGTTACAAGGTCAGCTACCAAATTCATTAAATTACAAGGTTAGCATTTCAAATCTCATTCCAAACTTTTATTATGGGGATGTTAACATCGATTTCAGTTCCAACCTCTTTGAAGGACCTATTCCTTTTTCAATCAAAGGGGTCTCTTTTCTAGATCTCTCCCATAATAAATTTTCTAGTTTTTTTCCACCGAGCGGTGAATCCATGTTAGGCTTGAAATCCCTTCTGCTTTCGGATAATCAAATAACAGGATTCATCCCTCTAAACATAGGTGAATTCCTACCCAGCTTGCGGTTCCTTTCTCTTTCGGGTAATCGAATAACAGGGACCATCCCAGATTCCATAGGACGCATCACCAATCTTGAAGTCATTGATTTTTCAAGGAATAATTTGACTGGAAGCATTCCTTTTACCATAAGTAATTGCTCTAGCCTCTTGGTTCTAGACCTTGGAAAGAACAATTTGTTTGGGATGCTACCAAAGTCGTTGGGTCAGTTACAATGGCTTCAATCACTGCACTTGAACCACAACAAGCTTTCAGGAGAGTTCCCCTCATCTTGGCAAAATTTAACAGGTTTGGATGTCCTTGATCTCAGTTACAACAGATTATCGGGTCAGGTTCCTACTTGGATTGGAGTTGCTTTCGTAAATCTTGTAATTCTCAACTTGAGGTCAAATCTGTTTTCTGGAAGACTTCCCTCCCGACTTTCAAATTTAAGCTCCCTGCATGTCTTAGACCTTGCACAAAACAATCTGATGGGTGAAATTCCAATCACTTTGGTTGAGCTTAAAGCCATGGCTCAGGAGCATATTATGAATATATATCCTTTGTATGACAATAGGATTAGCTCCTCGTATGAAGAACGATTGGTTGTGATTACCAAAGGCCAAAGTCTTGAATATACCAGGACTCTTTCTCTTGTTGTAGGCATTGACCTATCCGACAATAATTTAAGTGGAGAGTTTCCCCAAGAAATAACAAAATTGTTTGGTTTGGTGGTTTTGAACTTGTCGAGGAATCACATTACTGGCCAAATTCCTGAAAGCATTTCAATGTTGCGACAATTGTCATCTCTTGATTTGTCAAGCAATAAGCTTTCCGGCACCATTCCTTCAAGCATGGCCTCATTATCATTCTTGAGTTATTTGAATCTATCAAATAACAATTTCTATGGTAAGATTCCCTTTATAGGGCAAATGACAACCTTCACCGAGCTGGCCTTTGTGGGAAACCCTGATCTATGTGGAGCTCCACTGGCCACAAAATGTCAGGATGAAGATCCAAATAAAAGGCAAAGTGTTGTTAGTGACAAAAATGATGGTGGCTATGTTGATCAATGGTTTTACTTGAGCGTTGGCTTGGGATTTGCCATGGGCATCCTAGTTCTGTTTTTTGTTTTGGCAATAAGGAAATCTTGGTGTGAGGCCTATTTTGATTTTGTGGATGAAATTGTCAGATGGTTGTTGAGAGGAAGAACAACCTATGCCAAAAATCATCCTAGAAGGCGATAAATTTTGTTTGTAGATTTTTCTATGCTTTATGTATCATTCTAAGCTTTGGAAGTGAATTTCATCACAGTTGCAATAGAAGAAAAGACTTGGCTTTTAATTTATTTTAAATTCACATTTTAAAGGTTATAGCTTGTTTAACTGCTACTTAAAAAAAAAAAAAAAAAAAAAAAAAAAAAAAAAAAAAAAAAAAAAAAATCTTTAACTTCATAACCTATCATTTGTTATAAATAATCTCCAGTATTTATAATCTGCAGTGTTTTGGCATTATCGGAAGGCTTAGAAAAGAACTTGACACCTCTTATTCATTCTACACTCAGAAGTCTTGCTTATCATATTTCCCAACTCCTTATCAATCATTAAACTCCTTGTACAACCAAACATTGTGAAATTTGGTATCAACATAACCAAAGAAGTGAAAAAACAGTTATCAACCAACGATTTCTGAATTTTCAGTGAAAGCAAATACATCTTATTATACCCTATTCAAGTTCTAAAGCAATATAGATCGTAGAGCCTCATCTCGATCCTCTTCATAAAGAACAAAAGAAACTGGAGGGAAAAGGTTTTTCAATTATGGAGTCACTCTAAGGGTAAACTCTGCTTTTTAGGATTTTGTGAAGAAAAATTAGACTTTTTTCACTTGAGACTATTAAGTGTTGTCTAGGTAGATGATTTGCAAATACCCTGTGCCACCAACACAACACAAATATATAAACAAGAATATATAAACAAATAAGCTCCACCCAAATATTAAATTCAGCCTGGTCATGCTCACCACTCTAAATTCTGCACAGTAGGAATATTAGGTATGATGTACTTATTCTATACTAAAAGACATGCACAAGTTGATTTTACCTACTAGGACTCCCCTGATGTAACAGAATTTCTATATTTGATGTTTGCAGGTTCCATGGACTAATAGTCCCCAATTTTCATACTTGATCCGAAATCTGCAGCACAATGCAATAGTTAGGCCAGTTCATAATGAGAATTTACATTGCAACATTCAATTGAGAAAATTGAGCACAAACTCCTCAAGATATTTCAATTATCCTGATACCACAATACCCAAATCAGAAGCTTAAGAATTCGCATATAGAAAAAGGCGGTCACAGTTTCATTCAACAACAATCAGGTATATCAATGAAACATAGCAAGTGCTTGTATTAGTTATCAAATATTGCAGTGCAAAATGTTAGCAATTTCAATTTGAAACTTAACGAAGTTCAACAGATTCACCTAGAAAATGCGAAGTTATCAGCTTTAAAGTTGAATCAAACAGCCCCCAAATCTCTCCTAACTCAGAGACAGCAACACTGACCCAAAGAATAGCTCTTCTAAATGGTAAATATCAGCAGGAAGATGCAGTTGGGATAAAGAAACCTATCAGACCTGAAACAGCTCAATTTTCCAACTAAAACATCCAGAAACTGACTTTGGCCGATGACTTGGAAACGAGGAGAACAGAGGATTGCACAAGATGAGATCAATTGCAAGGAGAAAGTGCAATAAGCAGCACAGAGGATATGGTTTCTAGAAATGCGAAGGTCCAAAACAGGGCTCTTTGCAATTGAAAATGCACCAGACACTCTCTTTTATCGTTCCTATGTTGAATAAGAGGAGGCTAAAGCATTTCCATTTTTGTTATATGATCTAGATGGTTGAAAAAGCTCACTATGGTTTTAGTTCGTGGGCTTATATAGATGAGTAGGAACAGAAGAGCTGTAAATCAATTCCCAGGCTAGCTGCAGCATGCAACATGGAGTCCATCTGATGATTCCATTACGACATTTCATACCTTCATATTATTTTCAGGTATGCATTTTATACTCTTTTCTAATTTCTAATTTTATTCTATGTGATTTATAGAAGAAAAAAAAAACGGTTTTGTTAAGATAAGTTGTGATTTTTCATAAAGAATAATATTTTGTTCATAATTACAAACCCTTCATAAAATTGTAAAAATGATTACTCTTTTTTATACTTTGATTTAAACATTATTTCTAACTTAAGTAAAACCACCTTTAAATTAATAACTTTGAATTAAATTTCCTAAACATTTTCGAAATATGACAGACATTAATCCTAATTTTTCATTTTAGAGAAACATCTTCATAATTATTTATGATTTTTGCATTCAACTACAAAAGTGTGACATTTGCATATTTACATAACAAATGTTTTTCTTTACATTTTAGTTTTATTTCTTCATTTAATAAGTAATTCATTGATTATTTTTTAGCAAATTTGGGATAAAGTGTTGTCGACAAGTGTTTATAAATGAAGTGTTGAGTTTTGAATGTAAAAGGATAAAATGTAAAACATGGTCAAAAGATAAAAGGGAATGAAGTATATTTAATCCTAGAAACAGCTCTTCTTTTGGGTTAATGGAAGCATGAAACCATGATTCAATCTTTTTGAATACTTTTCTTGAACATTGCATTGTAGAATTTTCACTCACAAACCAATATCAAGTGATCATGCCTCTTTGTTCCTACAAACATATTTACATCAATCCTCAATCTGATCTGTCTTCTGCTTCCATGTCCTTCTGGGGTTTTGCTTCATTTTTGCTGTGAAGAAACCCGAGGAGGCCCTGAAGGGGGACATCGGGATCTTTACTCTTTATCAGCTCACCGGCGACCTCTGCAGGAGTGACCTTCACCTCCCCCATCAGGCCCTCAACTTGGTCAAAGAGAGGATGATGCCAGACCCCCAGGTAGTTCAAGGCAAGCTGCTTGAATGCAGAAATGGTGCAATATGACATGTGAATATGCATGTCCATCCGGCCAGGCCTCAGCAGAGCAGGGTCGAGCCGGTCCCTGTGGTTCGTGCTGAAGATGATGATTCGTCCCTGATCGCCGCAGCATGACCAAATCCCATCGATGAAGTTGAGCAAACCCGAGAGGGTCACCTGTCAAAATACCAAGAAAGCATTCCTCTAGTATCATATTATCAATCAATCATGTTATCATGAAATATGTTCTAACCTGATTTTTATGCGGCTACCATTGTTCTTCAAAGTCTCGGTTTTGTAACTTGATCATACAGTCAATGTCCTCGATGACCAGTATCGATTTACTAGACATAGCAAGAAGGAGGGCCCTGAGATCAGAGTTGGAATTCACATTTGTGGGGTCCAAGTCGTAGATGTATAGTTGAGGTGATTTGTCATGTGTAGACCCTCAATTTTGTCCCTTTAGCACATGTCTTTAAGTTCACTTCCAGTGTTCCACAACATTTCCTTGGTGGTCTATTACTATTCATACTACTTATCTTTTTTGAGCCACCTCGGAGACTCTAGTTGAGGGATTTATTTAACCCCATTGTGATTCTTGGTAGTCCTAATTTAGACTTAGGTTTTTTTCCTTCTTTTTTAGGATAGCTTTTAGGTGCATTTTTAGGATTGCACACTTAGGCATGTTTAGGTCACTTAGGCCCACTTAGGCACACTTGGCCCATTAGGCACTTTTAGACTCATTTTTTATATGACTTGCATGATGGCACAGCCTGCATAACTTGTGTGACTTGTATGGCTTTCTTCATTATTTTTATTTCTTTTTATTTTATTTTTTATATTTTATTTTATTTTATTTCATTTTATTATAAGTTTTCTAAATCATATTTCTTAGCTTTTGGGGGCATGAGGAAATGGGCTGCCATCTATTTGGAATTGGAAGGAGGATCACCAGAATTTTGGAGAAGGGAAGGTGGCAGATTTTTTGGTAGGAGAAAGGAAAGTTTCCTTTTGGAAAAACAGGGATAGAATAAAAAGAAAATAATTTTCGGAGGAAGAGGGGAGATTCACATGGGCGGCCACCAAAAAAAAAGAAGAGTTTTTCATGGGGGGATAGACTGCAAGAGAGGATTTCTGGAGGAACGACTTTGAGAAGACTTCGGAGGGGATTTTTTTGATTTGAAGAGAGTACGTCCAGGTACGTTCGCTGCAGATTCTTCCTTTATCTCCATTATCTGTTTACTATTCACCATTTTCTATTAGATTTTAAGTGTTGCCTAGATACTTGGGTTCGAAATGCTAGAGGCCATAAATTTGCTTGCATTGATATTGGACTGCTCATTTAGTTGTCGTTGCTGAATTCTCTCTGTGAAGTTCCTTCCTTTTAGTTTAGGATTATAAGGCTCTGCCTTTTTTTCCTTTTATTGTGTTTTATATGAAAACTGTGGTTGTCTTTTTGCTTGAATCTGCTTATTCTCCTCCCACTAATCTGACCCCGTTTAATGAAATTTGAAATGGGGCTTTCATGGGTTCCTCCTTCTTTTGTTGTTTTCATTCTTTACACTCTGGTTTCTTGGTTGTCTCCCTCTGCTCTCTATGAGGAATTTTGGGTGCATAATCGTATGTGCTTCACCAATATATAACGCCTGTTGAAACTTGATACCAAAGCTGGGGAGAAGAGAGCGGGCTCGGTAGTTATTGATGTGGTTGTTGTTCCACGAAAAAGATTTGCTGATTGAGACACGGGTTACCAGAAAAGTGGTGAATATGTGGTTTGAGTTTCTTCAGCTTTGGGCCCCGCCGACACTCTATAACTGGAGCTTATTTTATGAATCTGGGTCGATCGTGTGAGGTGTGTGTGGAAATGGGATGAGCAACCAGATGGCATGCTGAAGTTCTATGGAGAGAATATCCCATTGCTCGTGAACCCCGCTTAAAGTGGTTCTGTCAGAGTGATTTATGATATGCAACCTCATCAATCCCAGAATATTGGTACAAGACCTTCAGTTACGAAGAAGACCACTAAGACGTCTAGGCAGGAGTCAATATTGTCAGTGAATATTATCCAGTTGATGCAAGACGGAATATCAAGTCTAAAGATACAGATGCTCTCTTACAGTTTGATTAAAAGGGATCCCAGTCTTCATATGTTAATGCACCTAGTAACCATGGGCCAGGAATGCTTGGATAGTTCTTGTACAGATTTGCTCATACTTCAGAAAGCTTACCTAAGAGCGGTGCTTGTATCTCAGAAAATACAGTCTGGTGTTCTTTATCGTAGGGGTGTTGTTGAATTTGAGGCTTCCAATGGAGGAAATTTGAGCTTTTTCTGATGGGACTTCCAAGGCTGTCATGCTCATTATATTGCAGTCCAGAATTCTGCTTTGAAGTCCTTTCTAAAGTCATTCTTCAAAAGGCTCAGATGCAATGTCACAGCTTTTCAGAATTGCTGTCATATTCTTGAAGGACAGTCCCCTAAGTCTGATCCCAAGGAGCCTTTGAAGGTTATTGTTTTGTTCTAGAATACGGAGAAGAGGGTATCGAGTGGAAACACTGCCATAGCTGGAATTGAGATTAGTTTTCATTACAATCCATCACGTGAAATGAATGTTCTAATACAGGCTGCAAATTGAGAAGGCCAATTTCGGATGTCGATTTTGATGACGGGCAGTCACAAGGGAGTAGTCAGGCTACCATTATCGCACAAGCAGTAGAGGAGCATTTCCTACCTCAGTTACGCAGTATTGCTTCAGCAAACGCTTATGCTGAAAGGCAAACCCGGAGTTCAGAACTTCAGCATAATCAACAATTGGATGCTCCCCTCTCCAATGATAGTCAACCGGCAGAAGGTGATGATGTTGTTTCTTTAGATGAGTCACAGTGAATCAGAATTGAGTGCTAATGAAGAGCAAAGATCCAACTTCTTTAAGCAGCTTCTTGACCCATTCCAGAGAAGAAAAATGTCAGGATGGAGAACTGAATCCTAATTCTTTTATCTTCAAAACCTGCACAAGGACCTTGGCCGTGTTACCAGCCTTCAAAGACTGAATATGAAAAGTGGAGATCCTAGTATTCTCCATGTTGAATAAGATCAGATTCTCATAATCTTGTTTTGGTGAATTGCTTATATGGACACGGGTTGGTTTAATCATTCTTGACTTCACTTACAGCTGCCAGAAAACTGCTTTACAGTTAATCTGGCCCCTGTTCCACTCTTGGAGCCTGATGATGGGAATTTGAAGCAAAGTGGAAACTGAACTTCAAGGCATGAGGAACATTTACTATGTAGGTGACCCTATGGCATTTGAGCTCACACGGAGAAACGCATCCCATGTCGTGGCTTTAGTCTACAAGCACTTTGCAAATGACAATCTTTCACCAACATTTCCCATATTTTAAGAGGTTGTTTCTTTTGTAATCAGATTGGTGGGGTGGGGATCTCAAAAGATTAGATGAATTCCCAGGAGTGAAGTTCCCCGATATTGCTTCCCTTGATGGCTATTTGAAGCACTGGGAAACTCACAAAGTCATCCAAAATAAAACACTCTATACCTTAATTAATGAAGAAGGGGTAGTGGCAAGCCAGAGGACTACATTCCAGGTCTGGATTTCATTGATCCCTTCTTTGGGTGCCTAAGGGCGGAACTCTTACCAGTTCCCGTTCTTCCTCCGGATCTACTGCAAAGAGGTAGGCAGCCACTTCTGAAGATTGAAAATGTTGCCAAATCATGCAATGCATTGGCCGTTCTATCGACCATTAGGTATTATGCAGCTGGCTGTGCAGGTTCTATGAAGAGTTTTGATCTCATTTACAGGAAAAAAAAAAAAAAATGGAAAACCTCAACTTGCTGGTCTGATCTTCCGTGGTTGCATACAGATTCTTGGATCAAGTGTTCCAGAGATTTGCTTCAAGAAAATATTACTGATCAATCTGAAAAGCAGCCAGATGATTTTCGTTTTCTGCAGTTCACCTCAGGGTCCACTGATTATGCTAAAGGAGTGATGATAATTCATGAGGATTGAAGCCGTGGTTTCTAGTGACCTTCAGAGGTTGAGTGGGCATGAAGAAAAGACTCTAAAAGTCCTAAGATCTGAATAGAGGACTCATCTGATCATACTATCATGAATGTAGATGGAACTCCTAAACAAATGGCTCTGATGAAGATCAAATCAAAATAGGGGAAAATCTGCAGGTTCGATGTGGTCAAGAAAAGGTTCATCTTTCAGCTTCCAAACAGCCACAATTATACAATGATGATTTTTTTTAGGCGCATGCAAGAACAATCTGAATTCGAGAACTGTAGAGTTGAAGCTTAAACTTCCTGGATCATGATCTTTAGAAAGAATTTCAGACTTTTCTTTGTTGAAATCAGGAAAACTTGTTGAGAAGCAACCTGGGATGCACTTTTTCTTCGCTACTAAGACTGGTCAGCATGTCCACCTGAAATCAAATCAGTTGTTGTAATTGCCACTCTCTCACAGCAATATTTGAACCAGCTTGGTGATCTCAAAAGCATGCTGGGTTTCTCTTGCGATGTTCGTCAGGGCACTTTGGTGTTTTGCTAAGTCATGGCCTGAGCATTTATTTGGAGGAATTAATTAGGTCATGCATGAAATGGAGGGAAAGGATGTCTTCTATGATAAATTTTTCTTCACCATTTGATTCAGTATATGCACAGTTGTCTCCACAAGCGAATGGTAGTCTTGATGGCTCTTTAAATGACACGTTCCCCCTCCCCATTTCCAGTTTCCTCTTGGATGCACCTAGTTGACATCTTGTTCTAGTGGAATCATCATCCTCACCGCTGCCTAGGATATGGCATACTCAATGGGAATCCACTTTCACAAAAGCTATCTTTGGAAAATTCGCCACTGGTGCAGCCACTTACCCTGATTCAAGGTGCTGAAATGTCCTTAATCCAAGCACTTCAAACATAGTGTTCTCAACCATTCATTCTTAGCGGAATGCTAGATGAAATCACTGCGGTTGGAAGAGAGCAGAACACTCTTAACTTTTTGTAGTATTGAAGTGTTGCTAGAAGATTCACCCATTCGGATTACGAATATCCAACTCGTACATCAAAGAAATTAACAGACTTGTTCTTGATAAATAAATAGAATCATAAGCAGATTTTGTTCTTTTTCTTCAGCTGGAAATCGAATGCATCTCACCATCGTACAGTTGAAAACTTTGAGGCAGATCAAAGAAGAGGAATGCTGGAAAGATGGATTACAGCTTCATTTTTTTATGAACTCCAATTTCAGAAACCTGGTAGTGGATGTCAATCTGATTTCACTCATGGTGTTCGTCCTGAAAACAGTTTGGGGTGTTTATTCATGGCATCAGAAATGGTATATGTACACATCAATGTGAAGGTTCTGAAGCTACTGGCAGTCCAAGGGGTAGTGGAATTAGGTCCGGTTTGCAGTAGAAAACTTATGGTTTTTTCAAAATGGTGGTTTTCCAGAATTCATAGAAAGTTATTACATGTCAGAGTCAAGCCATCTGTCAGAAATATTTACAGCCAATGAATCTTCGCAAGAGATTCTGGAATTTAAATTCAGAAATATGGGGAACGAAGACCTTGAAAGAGGAAAAAGTGGGTGGTATGGGGATGTCTCATTAAGAATTATTGAAAGCTATATTCCAGAAATGAGTGAGCAGGCTAGCTCGAGACAGCTTGTAAAAGGCAAGCATCCTTCTACTGACCATAGAAGACCAAAAAGTTCCAGCTTCTACTCTGCTATGTTAAAATCAGTTTGCGAAATGGTCACCTTGGCAGCATCAATCATGCTAAAAATGCTTCAATGATCTTGCCCCCCTTATTCCGACCCTGAACTAAGGAAAATGATGCAAAACCCAGAATTTCATTGCTTGCTAACTCCACCAGTGAAGACAGGAGTACTAACTACAATGAGCAACGAGAAGCTTAAATGTTCAGGAAAATGGTACTGAGAAGTCAGATATGGAGATTCCAGAAGTGAGGAGAATTCATAAAGATGCAGCAGGCTGCTGGAAACATTGAAGAGGCAGAAAAGTTATCAATCATTTTTCGAAAAGGCAATGAAGATTTGTTTCAGCAAAAGAGATTCAAGAGCTGGGAAATCAAACTACAGCTAAATCAAATATTGTGAAGCATATTGGTCCTGGAGCAATAGGGTTCGGAATGAGAAAGGAGACTTTATACCTGCAGTTGAAATCGATCAAGTTGTCCTCTATCATCAAGAGAATCATCAGTTTGCTCTTGATGAATAAATTGGAATTGTAGACAGGTTTGGTTCTTTTTTTTTGGCAAAGAGATTTAAGTTCTTTAGAATTCTGGACCTGTCACTACAATATTTTATTATGGAGCTGTTCCCATTCTTTTAAGAGAGCTTTTACAGAAGAGGATTCATTTAAAGACCAAGTACCAAGCTAAGGTCAGAGCTCACAGCCAGCAAAAATACAGGAACCTCTCAGATGTATTATGGGAAGCCATTTCTACCTGTCAAATCGTTTCTCTGTATCATGGTTTAGGGACAAAGAACCTGCAATCTTTCATTGCACAGTTTGTCTACTTCTATGGGTATAGCTGCTTCAAAAGACTATATTCGGAAAGAAGTGGCCTCAATTCCATTGGAATAAAAGCAAACTTGATTCTTGCAGCAGCTGTTGGGGCCTGTACTGCTATTGTGACTCAGCCCCTGGATACAGCCTTCTTGAGGATGCAGACAAGTGCTTTTGGGAAATCAAAAGGGGCTTTGGCAAACCCTTACAGCTGGAACTTAGAGTGAAGCATTTGATGGTCTCGGAATCTCTCTTCTTTTGACCACAAACCCTGCAATTCAGTATACAGTATCTGATCAACTGAAGCAAAGATGCCTGAAGAGGAATCAGAACATAACAGAGAAGGGTTCATCCCCAGAAGCCCTTTCGGCCCTCTCAGCTTTCATGTTGCTCCAATTCACAAAATGACGAAAAATTCAGAAATTTGCCAGTTTATTCATCTGATCTTCCTATGGTTTCTGGTCATGGAGCATCACAATTTGAGGAGTTAATCATAAGAGTTTTGCGCCCATCTAACAAGATTAGGTGTGCTGTTGGCAGAGGAGGGAGTTCCATTAAAATTTCCTGGTAGAAAAAAAAAAACATTCAATTTTGTGGAAATTTCTTCTGGAGATGATTCTATTGAAAGTGAGGACAACATACCTGATATACATGAAAATTCTGGTCGGGGCAAACAGAATAAATCATCTGCTAATAAACCTAGAAAGGAGGGTATCTTGGAACACAGACTGCAGTAAATTGCAGAGAAAGAGATGTTTCTGGACAGAACATTCAGCAAAGCCAAAATTGTTATTGAGTCAAATCACAATAAAGCAACTGAGGTTCTGCCTTGCTCTGCTGCTGAAGCTCCTTACCTGCATAATGTTTGGCCAGTGGAGACATATGAAGTAACAAATTTGCCTATTTTGGGAACTCTAACAACATATACACATCCTAAGACTGAGATTCATAATGTGACTTCTGGTGAAGTTTCTTTTGGCAGCCCTGCATTTTCTGATAGAGAACTTTCCAACTGCAATAACTATTCTACCAAGGCAGTCTCAATCTCATTCCCAGGCTCCAGTCCATCATGGCCACCTTGCTACACACACCTCCTCCTCTTTTTGCTTCTTTGATTGGGAATTTACTGTTTTAAATTGAATTTTTGAATCCTTTTTCAACTAAACATTTCCAACTTTGAAAAATCCATCTTTAGAACCCTTCTAGTCACTAAAATCCGGATTTTAATAAATTTGCTGCCACTTTCCTCCAAGCATGCACTTTCACTATTTTCTTTTATTTTAAACTATTTTCTTGGTTTTCTCGATTTTCAATAAACATGAACAAACTTTATGATTCCAAATAATGGAATTCATAGAATTAACTCACGCGAAATTAATTAGGGCTTTGATGGGGGCCCAACATTCATGGTATTCTCTTTGATAGTGTTTGTTTGATATTTGATTGATTGTGGTATATATGAGATTATTTTGAATATGTTATTTGGCTAACTTTGTTTCCCATAAAGGAGTACTAGCTTGCTATCCAGGTACACTCTCTCTCTCACTCATTTTCGAGAATTCTATGGACACGTATGCTATTGGTGATTATATCCATACATAATGTGATTCTTGGGTGTTCAAATATATGCTTGATTTTGCTTGGATAAAACACATGTTGCGTGATATATTTCTATAACAAACTTTTATGTTTCATGATAACGCTTGAGAAGCCGATCAGGTACGCACTTTGACTCTCTCTTATGATCAGACTTTCTTACTTGACATTCTTTTTTTTTAAAATCACCTAGCTTACCTAGGTATCCATGATCAACCATTTAATTGCCACGTTTCCCCCAATTTAGTCAGTAGAGACCTTTATAGGGCTTAGAGGGGTGCTACCTCCTAGAGGTACCTTCCCAATAGGTAACTTGATCCTCGAACCTAGATTCGGGTTTTGAAAGACACGCTTTTCCAAAACTATGGAGTCATTTCTTTTGGGTTTTCTTTCTTGTTCTTTTTCCCTTTAAAATAAAAATAAAATAAGTGGCGACTCCGACTTTTTCAAAAATCAAATTTTCACCAAATAAAAGCGAGTCTCGCCGATCGAGTGGGGATGCACGTGAAAAATGCTGGTCCACACCATGGCTGCAATCAAGCTTGATTTTCCGGTCCCTGGAGGGCCATACAGCAAGTACCCTCACTTCCAAGCTTTCCCAATTCTTCTGTAGTAGTCCTTTCCATTGATGAAGTTGTCCAGGTCCTCCACCAGTTCCTTCTTCAGCTCTGAATCCATGGCCAGAGTCTGGAAGGTCATGGGGTGATTTAGAAGAATCGAACCCAAATCCCAGTTGGAATAGTTCAGTGTGTGGAGCTTCACCACCTTGTTTTCTTCTTTGATGGCCCTGGATCTCTCCAAAATGTTTGGCAGGTAAGAATCCAACACTATATCTCTATAGTTCTTGTTGAAACTCAGCTCATATGATCTAATCTCCAACCTCGGAGTCTCTCCCCTGTTTTGGGTGTTTCCACCGCCTAGTGCCTGGCCTTGTCTGCAAACCATCGTCCACTTCACTCTAACATTCTCAAAAACATCGACAATTTCTTCGTTCCTATCCATGGTGACCGCCAGTTTCTTCTCCTCATCGCCTTTAACCACTCTAATTTTTCTGACTGAGGGGTCATTCTGGTGCCAAGGTAGACATCAGCAGCCTCAAAGAGTTTATTCACAGAGAGGCCTTGGAATTCGTCGATGACGATGGTGAGTTGGGAGGAGAAGTAGTGGGAGAGGTTGTGGAGGGTGGAGGAGAAGTATTCGTGGACTTTGTTGGGCAGGAGGTCGTTGGCGATGCTGCGAATGAGCATGGCTGAGCAGCTGTAGACAGCACTGCTGCTGCTCTCTTCCAATTTTGGAATGGTAATGACAACATGTTGGGTATAGTTGTGATGTGGGAGATGGTGAATTATTGTTGAAGAGACTTTGAGGGTTGTGAGGAGTGAGTTGGTATGATGGTGTTTTTGGGTGATGGTGAAGAAGAGAAGGAAGAGGATGTGAGGTTTGTTAAAGACGTCAACCTCTGTCCCTGTCCTGCTACATTCTCCTATGGTGGCTTGAGGTGGATTTATAGTAGCAAGTTTAGAGATTTTGGTGTGTTCCATTTCCAAAGTTTGAATATTCTTCGTATTCACCATAGACCCTGACGTTGAATTTTCAAAAAAAGAAAAAAATAAAAAGAGGAAGACATCAACACATTGACCAGTTCTTGTCATGAATGAAGTTATTGGTGGTGTTCAAGGAAGTTTACATTTGTAACTTTCCTTGAGGAGCAAGGGGCTGAGCAGAGAGGGCTTACTCTCAACCCCACCGACCTTTGAACATGCTTGGAGAGTTTTACCTGCTATATGTATCGAATATTCTAGGAAATTTTCCTTAAAAACATTTTTCTATTTTTCTAATAAAAACTAGTTTTCTAATTTAGAAAACGTATGTAATGAAACTCTTGAGAAAAATAAAAATAAAAATTTATTTTAAAAACATGTTGATTTTTAGAACAAATTTGAGGTATTTTCAATTATTTTTTTTAGGTGGTTCATATAAGAAATACTTTTATATTATAAATGAATATGACAAGATGGGGAAGGTAACATCTAACATTTATTTTAAATGTCTTTTTAATAATGGATTATTTGATTAAAAAGGTTAATGAAAATTCAATTTTTAAAATTTCATTATTATGTCCTTTTTTATCACATCCCTTTGACAAAAGTGTTCTCTCTAAGTGTAGAATCTTCCGTCACATTGTCTAACTATACTTAATAACTATAAATGCTCAAATCCCCCTACATCTACCCGGGGAATTTAAATCTGAGGATGTAACAGATATTTCTTCCATCAATTCTTGGTTAAATAAGATTGTATTTATCACCTTCCTCTGTTGTTCTTAAATCCAATATTTTTAATCCCTTAAACAACATTCTTTCCATTTACTCGGCAGCTTCTCCTCCATCTTCCTTGATTTTGTTGCAGAGGAAGTTGATCAGGCCTCGGAGTGAGGTACCGGGATCTTTGCTTTTCATCAGCTCGCCCGAGGCTTCTGCCGGAGTCACCTCAACCTTACTGATCAGCCCTTCAATTTGTTGAAAGAGAGGACGGTGCCTAACCCCAAGGCAGTTGAAGGCAAGCTGCTTGAATGCAGAAATGGTGCAGTATGACTTGTGGATATGCATGTCCATACAGCCGGGCCTCTGCAGAGCCGGATCAAGCTTGTCTCTGTGATTCGCGGTGACGATGACGATCCGTCCCTGGTCGCCACAGAATGACCATACACCGTCTATGAAGTTCAGCAAACCCGAAAGCGTTACCTGCTTAATTAAATCGTATCAACATGTAAGTAAGCTATTGAATCATTCCTAACCAAAGAAAGGAAAAAAGTTCCTGTATTTTTAAATTAATTAGAGCATGTTTGATAATTATTTTTAAAAATAGTTTGTTCTCTAAATTATTTTTCAAATTTAAGAATATATTTTAATTGTTTTCAACCTTTTTTATTTCTTTTTTAAATATTATTTTAAAAATTAATTATATTAATATAAAAAATGATTAAAAATAAAACGTTAGGAATAAAACTTATTTTTATTTTCAAACACGAAAAACAACAATCTAAATTTTCAAATAGATGATTGATTTAAAAACGGTTCTATTTAAAACCTATTTTTTGATCATCATTTTTTAAAAACCCTTTTAAATAGACCCTTAATCCTTATTCAAAAGAGCGAAGTAGAATAAATTTTGAGTAACATAAAATACTAATAAATTATCATTAAATTAATTTTCAAATTTTCAATTTTTCTCTTATTTTCTTTCAAATTCCCGACAACCAAACATAGTCATAAACTTGTTATTTTTCATCCCTAACCTGATTTTTCCGAGGCGCCCATGAGTAATCTTCTTCTTGGCTCTGCAGAATATTGAACATGCAGTCAATATCCTCCATGACAAGTATTGATCTACTAGACATGGCAAGCAGCAACAACTTGAGATCTGAGTTGTTGTATATGGCTTTGAGGTCCAAGTCATAGATATCATACTTCAAGTGATTCGCCATGGCTGCAATCAAGCTTGATTTCCCCGTCCCTGGAGGCCCACACACCAGGTAGCCTCTCTTCCAAGCTTTCCCAATTCTTCTGTAGTAGTCTTTCCCATTGATAAAGTTGTCCAGGTCCTCCACTGTTAAGCCTAAAGATGTAATTAGTTAGGATATTCTTCTCTCTAGTCTTGTAACTCCACGTGTACTGTTGGTTAGGATGTGTATCTCTTGATTATATATAATGTCTGCCTTGTTATTGTAGAAGATAACTGAGATAAATAATATCAGTATTTTTCCTCTCATCTCTCTCTCTGTTTCCCTCTGTTCTTCATCTCCTCTTTCATCTTGGTATCAAAGCCTCCATGGCTTCTTTCAATGAAACCTCCGAATCACCTTCTGCTAGCACTATGAATGTGCAAAACCCATTATCTCAGTCAAACAACCTTCCTTCACCAGTAACCACAACCTCTTTCTCTTTCCCGTCTATGAATCAACCTCTCACAGTGAAGCTGGATAATGGGAACTACCTCATTTGGAAGAATCAGCTTCTGAATGTCATCATTGCTAACGGACTCGATGATTTCATTGACGGATCTCGATCTTGCCCTCCTCGATTCCTCGATTTGCAACAACAAATTCTCAATCCAAAGTACTCGGTCTGGTAGAGATATAATCGACTTCTGATGAGTTGGTTGTATGCATCCTTGTCCAAAGATATAATGGCTCAGATTTTTGGGTATTCAACAGCTGTGGAGATTTGGAACGCCCTTAATCAGATTTACTTTGCCTCTTCTATGACGTGGGTTATTGAGCTTTGCACCAAGCTTCAAATGCTCAAGAAAGATGGACTCTGAGCTGGTGAAAATATTCAAAAGCTCAAATCTATTTGCAACAGTCTTGCAGCAATAGGAGAACTAGTTTATGAGAAAGACCATCTTATCTATTTGTTCAGTGGATTAGATCGTGAGTATAATCCTTTTGTTACCTCCATTCAAAATCGATTTGACCAACCAACTATCGAGCAAATCCATAGCCTACTACTTAGCTATGACTTCCATCTTGAACAACAAAACTCTGTTTCTCTCCATTCTGCCCAAGTCCATATGGCTCATCTGAACAAGAAACCTTATAAATCAACTCTTCAACCTACATTCAATCATATTCACATTCAACCTAGATACTCTTCACCTTTTAAGCCAACCACTAGTCAATATCAACCCAGCATTTTGGGCAAATGCCAAATTTGTGGTAAATTTGGACACATTGCTCTTATTTGCTTCTATCGCACAAATTTGAACTATTCATCCCAACCTTCTCCTAAATCTTTCAATACTGTTCTCACCACAAATTCCTAGCTCTCTAATCCTCCAGAATTTTCTTACACTGCAATGGCTCATCCTGTTGCTATGCATAACACTGTTCCTGATACAAATTGGTACATGGACTCAAGTGCTACACATCACTTTACTCCAAACATCAACATGCTTGACATTGTGACACCATTTGGTGGTTCAAATCAGGTGACAATTGGGAATGGTAAGCAACTCTGTATCTCACATCTTGGTATTACAAAACTACCATCCTCGTATTCTCCTCTTGTTCTATATCAGGTCTATCACACTCCAAAAATTTCATATAATCTTATTAGTGTTACAAAATTGTGTTCTGATAATAAAGTTTTTGTTGAATTTTATGCCACTCATTTTCTTGTCAAGGATCAGGTTTCGAAGAGAGTTCTCCTTCAGGGTCAACTTGATAATGGCTTATACAAAGTTTAGTCATCATGCTCTCCTTCTGTTGTTTCCTTTCCTCCTCAAGTTTTCATAGCCAACATCAAGGATCCAAATTTGTGGCACAAGAGACTAGGCCACCCAGCTTTATCTATTGTTAATCAAATCTTGGATTCTTGTAACATTGCTTAAACACAAAAAATTTATGTTAATTTTTGTAATTCATGTCAATTAGCAAATAGCCACAGACTTCCTGTTTCTCTGTCTCCATCCATTGCAGTAAAACCTTTTGAGTTAATTCATACAGACCTATGGGGTCCTTCTCCTGTTCGCTCTATTTTTGGTGCTCATTATTTTTTACTTTTTATTAATGATCATACTCACTTTACTTGGTTTTATTTGCTCAAAACAAAAGATGAAGCATATCCTACTTTGCTTAAGTTTCAAGCTCTCATTGAAAATCAATTAAATACCAAGATTAAGGTTGTCCAATCTAATTGGGGTGAGTTTCGATCTTTCTCCATACTGTTTTCTAATCTGGGCATTGTCCATTGTTTATCATGTCCATGCACATCACAACATAATGGGTGGGTTGAGCGAAAAAATCACCATGTGGTTGAAATGGGATTATCCCTTCTTACTCACTCAAGTATGCCCCTATCTTATTGGCCTTATGCCTTTCAAACTGCCACTTACCTTATTAATCGTCTCCTTACCCCTGTGTTGCACCATCAATCCCCTTACTTCGCACTCTATCACAAACTCCCAACTTATACTCATCTTAAGGTTTTTGGTTCCTCTTGTTTTCCATATTTGTGCCCTTATAATACCCATAAACTCCAATACAGGTCATTAGAGTGTGCTTTTCTTGGTTATATTTCACACCACAAAGGTTATTTGTGTCTTGACATTCATTCCAGCAAGATGTATATTTCTCGCCATGTGATTTTTAATGAAGATTCTTTTCCATTCAAGAATTTTCATCTTCTCCCTCTCAGTCTATTTCTTCTTCCTCTTCCTTATCAGTTCCTTTGTCCATTCCCTTGCCTCCCCTCTCCTCATCTCCTCCTATTTCTCCATCTATACCTTATTCTTTTCCTTTTTCTTCTTCTACCTCTAGTACTTGTTCCCCTCTCGTTGCTCCTACCTCCCTTCCCTCCTTTTCACACTCTGTGTCTCCATCTGTTCCACCTTCTTCTCCACCTCCTCCTAGTGTGGACTTGCCTGTACCTTGTGTGGATACAGATTTACTTGCTTTTTCTCGCACCCACAATATTCATCCTATGGTGACCAGGTCTAAGGCCGGTATCTATAAGCCTAAATTGGTGTTGAGTGTCTCCACAGGTTCTCTCACTGAGCCTACTTCCTTTCTTCAAGCTATTAAAGATCCTTCATGGAAGCAGGCCATGGAATTGGAATTTGCTGCCCTTCAGCACAACAAGACCTGGCATCTTGTTCCTTCACCTTCCTTAGGCAAGGTAATCAGTTGTAAATGGGTCTATAAGCTAAAGCTCTAGCCTGATGGCCAAATTGAGAGATACAAGGCCCGCTTAGTAGCTAAGAGTTATCATCAAACCGAAGGTATTGACTACTTCGAAACATTCAGCCCTTTTGTCAAGCCTCCTACTATCCGTATTGTGCTTAGTCTTGTTCTTTCACAGAATTGGTGTATTTGACAGCTGGATGTTCATAATGCCTTTTTACATGGCAACTTGGTTGAAGACGTTTTTATGGAACAACCGCCTAGATTTGTTGATCCTCTCTATCCTACTCATGTCTGCAAGTTGGATAAGTCTCTCTACGGCCTTAAACAATCACCCCGGGCTTGGTATACTAAGCTGAGTACTTATCTGCTACACTTGGGATTTGTTACTTCTAAGAATGACTCTTCCTTAATTATTTGTCATTCTTCTCATGGGTTACTTCTTGTTCTTGTCTATGTGGATGATATAATCGTCACTGGGAGCCACTCTACTCAGGTTACTCACCTTATCCAACAGTTGCATCATCAGTTTTCTTTAAAGGATCTTGGTTCTTTACACTATTTTCTGGGCTTGGAGGTTCATCGCACCCCTACTGGTATTCACCTCAGCCAAGCAAAGTATATCACTGATCTCCTTACCCGGGCTGCTATGTTGGATGCCAAGCCATGTCCCACTCCTATGTCCTCCAACACAAATCTCTCTCTTCATGATGGTGTGGCTCTTGAAAATGGTTCAGATTATCGAAGTTTTGTTGGTGCCCTCAGTATTGTACCATGACACGCCCAGATATAGCTTTTGTAGTAAATAAAGTGTGTCAATTCATGCACCATCCCTTTGATGTTCACTGGCAGGCTGTTAATCGTATTCTCCAGTACTTAAAGGGCACATCTCATTTTGGTCTCTTCCTACAGCCTTCCTTCGACTTCAACATCACTTGCTATACAGATGCCGACTGGGCTTCCTGTCCCGATGACAGGTGTAGCACCAGTGGCTATTGCCTCTTTCTTGGCTCCAATCTGGTTTCTTGGTCATTTTCCAAACAAAAAGTGGTCTCCCGCTCCAGCACCAAATCAGAGTACCGAGGGGTAGCAAATGGGGCTGCTGAAGTTGCTTTGATTGAATCTCTTCTTCGTGAACTTTCCATTACTCCCACCCGACCTCCCCTCATTCTCTGTGACAATATCAGTGCCACATACTTAGCTGCCAATCCTATTTTGCATGCTCGCACCAAGCATGTGGAAATCGACTATCACTTTGTCCGGGAACGGGTTCTTCAATGCTCTCTCTCTGTCTAGTTCACACCTTCTGATGATCAGCTTGCTGATTGCATGACCAAGCCTCTTTCCACCCAATGTTTCATCACTCTACGCTCCAAGCTCACTGTTCTCACTAGACCAATGAGCTTGAGGGGGGATGTTAAGCCTAAAGATGTAATTAGTTAGGATATTCTTTTCTCTCTAGTCTTGTAGCTCCACGTGTACTGTTGGTTAGGATGTGTATCTCCTGATTGTATATAATGCCTGCCCTGTTATTGTAGAAGATAACTGAGATAAATAATATCAGTATTTTTCCTCTCATCTCTCTCTCTGTTTCCCTCTGTTCTTCATCTCCTCTTTCATCTTCCACTAGCGCCTTCCTCAGCTCTGAATCCATGGCCAGAGTCTGGAAGGTCATGGGGTGATCGATATTGATTGCATCCGCCTGCCAGCTTCTGCTCATCATTGTATGAAGCTTCACTGCTTTGTTCCCTTCCTCGATAGCCTTTGATATTTCTAGAATGTATGGCAGGTAGAAGTTCAGCACCAGGCCCTTGTGCTCCTTGCTGAAACTCAGCTCATATGATCTCTCTTCTGATTGTAAGTCAAGATTCCCATTAGGGTTTTTGGCCTCTTTACAGACCAATGTCCACTTCACTTGGATGTTCTCAAAAACATCAGTCATCTCCTCGTTCCTGTCCATGGTGACCTCCATCTTCTTCTCCTTCCTGCCCTTTAGTACCTTAACTTTTTGAATTGAACCAGCCATGTTTGCGCCCAAGTAGATATCAGCAGCTTCAAACAATTTATTTAGAGCAACCCCAGCTTGGAATTCTTCTATGATGATGGTAAGTTGTGATGAGGAGAAGCATCCATGGACTTCACTGGGCATGAAGTTCTTGGTGATTTTTCGAAGTAGAATAGCCATGGCAGCTAGAGAGGCAGCTACAGACACAAGTTTTGCTGCTGTGTGCTTATTTTGGCTGCTTGTGATTCTCAAGACTCCTATCTTCTCCACTGATCACAGCGGCCACTCTCGGTGAGTAGAAGCTATTTTCCGTTTGGTTCCTCAGAAAATATGGTAGGAAATGCATAATTTTGGATCTTATTACAGTTTATGTGGGTTAATTTTGGTTCCTACTCGAATGAAGTTGGTGGAAGTGATTGTTTCTTGTTTGATTCCCGAGAAAATAGAACATCAGTTGAAATTCTTGTTTGATTCCCGAGAAAATAGAACATCAGTTGAAAGACTTTTGATCTTGTTATGTTTTATGCTGTTCTGGTTTGGTTCCTAAACGAATAAAAATGTTCATTTAAACCAAGAGATTTCAGGTATCTCAGTTTCCTTTTTTTATTTTTTATTTTTTTCTCTCGACTTTCCTGGCATCCAAACATGGTTTTGTAGTTGGAGTTTACCTATAAGTGATTGTTCATTTGTTTGCCCCTGAAAAAAGGGACAAAATGGAAAAACCTTGGATCTTGTATTGTTTTATGTTCTGGTTTGGTTCCAGAAGAATACAAATGTGACTGAGAAATTTCAATCTCACTTCATTTATTATCCTGTACTTTCTTGGCAGCCAAACATGGGCTTGTAGTTTAGACTTTGCGTATATCTGCAAAAAATTGCTTATTAATGTTGTCCATCTGATTTTTACACATTCTACATCTCACTGAAATACGACTTTTTGATTTTTCATCCGGTGAATCTAGGGTGTTGCGCCTCTTTGTTTTGCTTTCCAGTCAGTGATTTCTTCATGTATATTTGGTGTCTGACAAAAGTTTGAATATTCAATTTTCTGTTTTCCTAGAAAATGTGAGCTCTCCTAAGTTAAACCAGATGTTTATATCGAGTTATGCCGAAAAATTCCCGTTTTCTTTTTCTATGTAAATACTGGTTATAGGGAAATCTAGGGTTTCAAAGTAAATTGCTCCTTCTGATAATCTTTAATTAGTATAGTTCCTTTGGTTGTTGAGAAAGTGGGGGAAAGAAAAAGGAGCCCTAAATATTATATTTCAATATGTTCTGGTATTGAAAAAAGAATGAACTGAAAAAGAGAGATAATAATCGAATTATAATAGTTTGGTTTTTAAATTTCTTTGATCTCAAATAAATCTAGTTTATTATTAATTTTCAAAATTTTTGTACATATTTGCAGGGGCCAATTTGTGTCCTACGCAATGTTTTAAAAGATTGTTGAGGCTTACGTCTTGGGCCTAGCCTCAAATCAAGGCTCTAGAAATTAGCGTTGGGGCTATAGCCTTAAATAGGGTAATTGAGGCTTAGGCCTCACCCTATCTAAGCCTCTGATATCCAAAGGGTCTTAAGCTTTTATGAGCTTTTGGTATATATTTTATAAGAGGCTTAAGTCTCAATTTTCAATGAGTTTTAATGGGCCTATCATCTATGCTTTTGTGAACTTTTGATAGAGATTTTATGAGTTTTGTATTGAGTCCTTACTTGGTTAAGCCTTTTACAAAATAAGGGCTTAGATGATTTCTAATTAATCTTTTAAAGGGTTAATTTTATTGACCTCCCTTGAAGTTTTGACTAAATACACCTAGTCCTCATTGGTTTGAAATTTCATCAAATACCTCCCTTCCCTTTATTTGTTGTTTTCACTCATCTCCCATCTAATTCAAAATAAGGAAGGTATTTGACAAATTTTCAAACTAGTGGGGACTAATTGTATTTAGCTAAAATCTCAAGGGAGGTGAGTGAAATTAACCCATCTTTTAAATTGAAAGGAAAAAGAATGATTGAGAAGAATAAGGGAATTGACGACTATTTTTTAATGGCTGATCTTATATATAATCTAATTTAATTATTGATAGATCAAAAAAGATACCACTACAATTGGTGGATAAAGAAGAAGAAAGATGAATGGATATTAATACTAATGGGGAGGATAATATAGCAATTGAATATAATAATGTTCCTTGGAGGGTCCTATTAGTGCTAGTAATAGTAATGTTGAAAATTATTTTTTATAAAATCATGAGAGAGCTAAATTTTATGAGAAAAAAAGAATTAAATTGGAACTGTTAACAATGAAAAATAATTGGTTTTATCATTATAAAATTTGTTTACCTATAAAAAAATTATTGTGAAATTTTTGTTTTTTATTATTTAACTTTCTTGTCACTTTATGAGTATATGTTTTAATTTTTTTTTTCATAATTTTTATTATTTATTTGTTTAAGTTCGGGATTACACCTCATTATATCAATTGCATTAAGGGACGGAGACAAATTGCTCAACTAACACAACTAAGATTTATTTCCTTAGGTGGGGAAGGTTTTTTTTATTTATTTATTTTTTTTAAACTATTCATATTTTCTTGGGTTCTGCTCAAAATGTGCTGACCGATCCAATCCATCTTTGTTGATTCAAATTTGAAGCCCAACCCTAGATCCAAAACATGGGCCCATGTCAACATGGGCCGAAGGCGTGTGAATGGGTCTGCTTCAAATGGCATTGTCTCTTTAAAACAAAATCATTACTTCTATCAAGCATTTGCTTGAGCCCAATCCGGTTCGGTCCATCTTTTGGGTCGGAGGACACGTGAATCGGTGTTCTGGATTGGCTTCTTTTTGCCCTTTAGCAAAAGGAGTTGAATTTTTGTCCATCTTTAACATTGGGCCACTGGTGGAATGGAGGATATTGAATTTTTGAAAAATCCATGAACTATATAATTTAGGTGGAAGGGTTGATAGACTGAAATGGCATAAGAGCAATACACAGCATTTGATATGTCCTGCCGACGCCAATATGCTATTTTTGAATGAAGTGGCACGCTTCTTTTCTTATCCAAACAAAAGGATAGCATGAATTTCATCAATTCTAAAGAAAGAGAACTGGGATGGGAGGGGAACGGTGGCCATGAATGCGATGTATGGCAGTCACGTAGATGGTCATGTTGTCGAGCTGGGCACTGTTGTGTAGCCAACGGTGAAGCAATTATTAAAATGTCCCAACTTCCAACAACATTTAATCTCTCACTTTTCTTTTTCTTTTTTCTTTTTTATTTTTTTTTAATTTTATAAATTGGTTTGTTTGGAATTGGGGTTCACCAGGGTGCCCTTTTTAGGAGTAGTATTGCTAGTTCTTGCTTTGTTAATCAGAATTGTTTTCTTACTGTATCAGATCATATATATATATATATATATATATATATATATATATATATATATATTTGTTCCACCTCAGAATCTGATGCTTATACCTTAGCACTGCAGCTGTCATGAAAACTTTGGGCAGATGGAAAAATTGGTATTATCTGTATTTTTTCTACGCTTTTGATAGTAGATTGTGACAGTAGTGGCAGTATTTGCCAGCTTGTATATTTGTTTCACCTCAGAATCTGATGCTTATACCCTAGCACTGCAGCTGTGATGAAAACTTTGGGCAGATGGAAATTGGTATTATCTGTATTTTTCTATGCTTTTGATAGTAGATTGTGACAGTAGTGGCAGATGAAAACTATGCTTTTGCTTCTTATTAGCAACGATAAAGTTGGAGAATTCTTTTTCGGGTCATAAATATGAACCAAGTGTTGAGAAATTAAATTTGATAGTAGAAAACTTTATTATCTCTTAGAATTTTATTAGCATCCATGGAAATGATCAATGAGTGATTTTCTATTATAGTTACTTACATTCAAATTTTTGTATTGCAAGGTCAAATTTATATCTGCCATTTTAATTTATTTATACCACTTAACAACATTTTCCATATGACCCTCTTAGAATGAAATCTATCTTTATATACATATGTATTTGCATGTTTGTGTGTAGGATAAATTATAAAATTACCCTTACAATAGATGGTGCTTCAATTGAGTTTGTAAACCCTTTTTTTCTAGTAAGGTTACTTATAAGTGTCAAATCAACCTCTCTATCATTTATTATGGTTTATGGAGCAAACTTGTTGGAAAACCTCTATATGTACGCTTGTATTCATTTTCATATGATATGTTTGAATGTCTAAAAACATGATGTTTAGTATTAGATTGACACGATAAAAAGTTTGTTTCAATTTAGATGATGTTTGATTTTTCTACTTAAATTTAAGTAGAACTTAATTTCACTCTAAATACAATATAATAGCATTAAGTAATACTATTAAGTTGATTGTTTTTTTATTATTTTATTTTTGTAAAGTTGTAAGTATTAATAGGGTGAGGCCAAGCTGAGATCCTCTTTGGATTGTTTTAATACTTATTTTTAGTATGTATTAAAAAGCCGAATATTTGAACTTTTTTATTTAGTCTATTTTTTTTATAAAAAAAAATGCATAATATGTGAAAAAAAAAAAAAAAGTTAAAAGAAAATCATATAAAGTCTTGACATTATGTTAAAAAACAAACAATGCAATAGGCTTTAATTTTTTTTTTTGAAATAATTAATGTTATGTCTAAACCATGTTCAAGTATCGAATGGATGTTATATATTAAGATTTTTAGTCTAAACTTGTTTGACTATCACATATACAATTATATGATCTTTTATAATATTTATAATAGATGTGTGTATCTCTTTAAAAATGAAAAAAAACTTTAGTGCCTAAATTGACTAAGTAATAATACTCTATATGACAAAAGGGGAGATGGTAGTTATCGGGCGAACATTTTTTCTGCCTCAAATCTTAAAAGATTTTAGATGTTTTATAATTTTTATTTATTTCAATCTAGCCTTAGTTCTTTAAATTGAGTCTTATTTTCAAGCATGTATATGAATATACCAATTAAAAATTTTAATTTTTATTTGGAATACGAGCTTTGAAATTGAATGATATTTTTGCATCAATTTCGATTGAGATTTTAAACTAATGTTAGACATGTTTAGACCATAGATGAAAAAGAAAAGAATAATAGTATATTATGTGCAAAATTGTCTTGATATAATGATTAACCAAAGTATGCTATATCTTTTTCTATATGGAAGTAATTTTCCTTTATTATTGATATATTTCACTATTTTTATTTTAATTCTATTTAAACAAAAATAGTTAGTTGAACTAAGATTGATATTCCCTTTATTATAGTGTTATTTGACAATTTTCTTTTGATATTATTTTTTAAAAAGTTATAATGTAGGGTAAGACATTTTGGTAAAGGTAATAATCAATTCATTTCTTGACCAGTTGATTATTTCCTTATTTTTAAGATGTAAAATGATCTTAATAAGAAAAAGGACATAGTCAAAGTCTTTTATTTTATTTTTAAAATTTTAGAGGATGTTTTACTTGAACACGGTTTAGCTTTTTGACTTGATAACGTGGTCAACACGGCATAGAGAATAAACTTCCTTTATCATCGGTCATGATCAAACAATGTGATCTACAATTCATACAAAATTGGTGGGTCCTGAAAAAGATAAGATTTTTTTATATATATAAATTTTAGAGGATGTTTTACTTAAATATGGATTAGCTTTTTGACTTGATAACGTGGTTAATACTGCATATAGAATAAAGTTCTTTTATCATTGGTTATGATCAAACAATGTGGTTTACCCTTCATACAAAATTGATGTGTCATAAAAAGATACAAATTATTTTAATTTGATTTTAAATAGTTATTTATTATCTATTGTAGTCAACACTAGATAGAAAATAAAGTTCATTTATCATTGGTCATGATCAAACAACATGATTTATACTTCATACAAAATTGATGTGTCATGAAAAAAATATAGACTATCTTAATTTGATTTTAAATAATTATTTTATTATCTATTATGGTCAACACTAGATAGAAATTAAAGTTCATTTATCATTGGTCATGATCAAACAACGTGGTTTACAATTCAAACAAAATTAATGGGTCATGAAAAAGATACAAACTTTTAAAAAATAAAAATAAATTTAGAGGATGTTTTACTTGAACATGGATTAGCTTTTTGACTTGACAATGCGGTCAATACTACATATAGAATAAAGTTCCTTTATAATTGGTTATGATCAAACAACGTGATTTACACTTCATACAAAATTGACATGTCATGAAAGAAATACAAACTATATTAATTTGATTTTAAATAGTTATTTATTATCTATTGTGGTCAACACTAGATGGAAAATAAAGTTCATTTATCATTGGTCATGATCAAACAACGTGGTTTATACTTCATACAAAATTGATGTGTCATGAAAAAAATATAGACTATCTTAATTTGATTTTAAATAGTTATTTATTATTTATTGTGGTCAACACTAGATAGAAATTAAAGTTCATTTATCATTAGTCATGATCAAACAACGTGGTTTACAATTCAAACAAAATTAATGGGTCATGAAAAAGATACAAACTTTTAAAAAATAAAAATAAATTTAGAGGATGTTTTACTTGAACACGGATTAGCTTTTTGACTTGATAATGCGGTCAATACTGCATATAGAATAAAGTTCCTTTATCATTGGTTATGATCAAACAACGTGGTTTACACTTCATACAAAATTGACATGTCATGAAAAAAATACAAATGATATTAATTTGATTTTAAATAGTTATTTATTATCTATTATGGTCAACACTAGATGGAAAATAAAGTTCATTTATCATTGGTCATGATCAAACAACGTGGTTTATACTTCATACAAAATTGATGTGTCATAAAAAAAATACAAACTATCTTAATTTGATTTTAAATAGTTATTTATTATGTATTGTGGTCAACACTAAATGGAAAATAAAGTTCATTTATCATTGGTTATGACCAAACAACGTGGTCTACAATTCAAACAAAATCAATGGGTCATGAAAAAGATGCAAACTTTTAAAAAAATAAAAATAAATTTAGAGAATGTTTTACTTGAATAAGGATTAGCTTTTTGACTTGATAATACGATCAATACTGCATATAAAATAAAGTTCCTTTATCATTGGTTATGATCAAACAACGTGGTTTACACTTCATACAAAACTGGCATGTCATGAAAAAAATACAAACTATATTAATTTGATTTTAAATAGTTATTTATTATCTATTTAACTTGACAAACTTTACGACGTGGTCTACACTTCATGAAAAATAAATATTCTTTATTGTGGATCATGATCAAGAAAAAAATGGATTGTTATTATTTGATTTTAAATGGTTATTCATTGTCCATGATTAAATCTGGGCAAATGAAGTTATTAGATATTTGTATAATAAAAAATAATTTTGGAAGAAGCTAATCTATCATCATAAGATTATATCATTTGTATGTTACTAGACTTAAAGGAATTAAGTTTGTGGGTTGAATCATATTATTTTTTAATACCATTTTCCTTTAAAGTTAAAAATGATTAATTAAATTTCAAGACAAATATATTTTATAATTTATTATATGTGTATAATAAAATAAATTAGACACAATTATATTAATGACGTTAGTTTGACATATTTCGATTTAAAATAACTTGGTTTAATTTATAATTGTGGATAATAAATATTTAATTTTATAATATTATTGGCCAAGTCAATCATGTGTGATTTATAATAATTTGAGAATATTAAACTTATCTATTATCTACAACATTTTTTATGGGCTTTATTATTATTATTATTATTATTATTATTATTTAAACTTATCTATTTTTATCTTGTGGTGACAACATTTTTCATAGACTTGATTATTATTTTTATTATTATTACTATTTAAACTTATCTATTATTATTTTGTGAGGACAATATTTTTTATGGATATGATGTTTTAAAAGATATCACTTTCAATGTGGTTGCAAGGTCTTTATTATTATACTTTTGTCTATGGGTCATGCACAGAGGGACAAGACCCTAGTCAAGTTTATAGGAAATTTTGAATTTTTCACTACAAAAAATTAATTTGATTTTCTTATAAGCCAAAAAAAAAAAGATTTATTACGTCTATTTTTTTTATGGTTGAGAGTTAAGAATACATAGAAAAATGTTTTTTTATGGGTGATGCACAATAGGACAAATCAAGGTTATATAAAATTTTGAATTTTCCACCAAGAAATTTTTAATCAAGCATATAATTGTTAATATATATATTAAAGAAACTAGAAAAGTTATTCATAATAATTTTTCTTTCATGATTTTTTTTAATATTGATTGGATTAGCTTTGAATTTGATGACTGTTTAGAATTAATTGGATAGATTTTGAATTTCAAATTATTTTTAAAAATGAAGAAATCCTATATATTAATACTACTTGATTTGGAATCTATTTGCTTAATAAATTTTTTTAGATAAGTTAAAGAAAAAAAAAATGTGTTATTAAGAAAAAGATCATATTTGATGATTTTTGGTATTGGTTGGTGAATAGAAAATGAAAAAAAAAAAAATTGTGTTTACTTTATTTGTTTTTATGATTTTTTAAAATTATTTTATTTCTTTATGTTTTTCTTTTGCTTTTAAAAACAAGTGAACATAATTTTTATTTGTTTTTTGGAAATTGTTCTCTATTTAACTTTGGTTTTAAAAATTGTTTTCAAACAAAAAGGCCAAATAATGCTATAAATTTCTAAATTACACTACCAAACAACCTTATAGATTTAATACTATTTTTGTATGCTAAATGACCTAAGCTCTTAACTTATGCCTAATACCTTGATTTACATTTTTTGTTTCCTCCGGTTAAGATTTTTTAGCGTTTAGAATGAGTATAATTTTTTTAATTCATAAATAAATTTTCATGTTTATCTTAATCTTATTGACCTTGACTTAGTGCCAAGTCATGGTCTTTCAATCCACACCTTTTTTTTTTCCTTTTTGTCCAAGTCAAGGTCTTCGATCAAGGCACTTGGTTTTTGTGGTGAGGCAAAGACTCAAGTCATTTTCCACTCAATTAGAATTTAATATGATACAACTCAAATAATACTAAAAACAAAAAGAAGTGAGGCTATCACTGTCATTGCTTTAAACCACCTTCTATATATTTTGTTGAATTGAAAATGCAAAGGAAACAAGAAAGAAGTTCCAGGTAAGGAACTAATATTGATAAATTATTTTTAATATACTTTTCTATCTAATCCTTCTAACTCTCTAATAGGTGATTTCGGTTCTCGCCAATCAAAGTAAGGTTGATCTTTGAGATGATTATAATTGTTTTTCTTAATATATATTTAATTATCTTATTAGTAGATCTTTTTAAACTAGTGATGTTTGTTAAATGTGTTGTTTAAAATAAGTTCTTCATGTTGTGCAATTGTCTATTAGATTTTGCCAGTGTTTTCATTTTTATGTTGGAAATAAAATTTTAATTCAATTCAAGAAAATGCTAACCACATACTAGAATTCAATTTTTACAGGTGCTCCGTACTAGAGAACTGAATATTTACATGGAGAGAATTTCAATTCTTGGTTTCATTTTAGCTATTCTCTATTCCATAACAACAGAACTTGCATGTAGTGGTCATACCCATATCGGCAACAATGTTCAATCTGAACAAAAGGCTCTTATTGACTTCAAAAGTGGTCTCAAAGATCCCAACAACCGGCTTTCATCATGGAAAGGAAGCAATTATTGCTACTGGCAAGGAGTTAGTTGTAAAAATGGCACAGGATTTGTCATCTCGATTGATCTTCATAACCCTTATCCTCGTGAGAATGTATATGATAACTGGAGCTCTATGAACTTGAGTGGAGAAATTTGTCCTTCGTTGATAAAACTCAAGTCTTTGAAATATCTAGATTTGAGTTTCAACTCATTCAAAGCCATGCCAATTCCTCAATTCTTTGGGTCTATGAAGAATTTAATATATCTAAACTTATCGAGTGCTGGGTTTAGTGGAGCAATTCCCTCAAATTTAGGGAATCTTTCTAACTTGCAATATCTCGATCTTTCTTCTGAGTATCTTTACAATATTGATTTTGAATATCCTAATCATTTATTTGTTGAAAACATTGAATGGATGACTGACCTTGTTTCCTTGAAGTATCTTAGTATGAGTTCTGTTAACCTTTCCTTGGTAGGAAGTCAATGGGTTGAGGTGGGAAACAAGCTTCCAAGTTTAACCGAGTTGCATCTAGATGGTTGTAGCCTTTTTGGGTCAATTCCATCTCCAAGCTTTGTTAATTTTACTTCACTTGCTGTTATAGCTATCAACGACAATGAATTCAATTCCAAGTTTCCTGAATGGCTTTTAAATGTCAACAATCTTGTATCCATTGATATAAGTTTCAGTCAATTACATGGGAGAATTCCACTTGGTCTTGGTGAGCTACCCAATTTGCGACACTTAGATCTATCTTGGAATGGCAATCTCTGGGGCAATATCTCTCAACTGTTGAGGAAGAGTTGGAAAAAGATAGAAGTTCTAAATTTGGCTCATGATGAATTACATGGTAAGCTTCTTTGTGTTATTAGAAAAATTGATATTTCTTTGTTGATATGTTAATGTATAGTTAAATATAGTTCATGATTGTGTATATAAGTGTTTAATATGTATCAATATACTAATATCGAATAATCACTATATTTGGTTCACTTGTTGGAAACAAAATTCTTCTTATTAAAAAAATAAATTATTTTGAATTTTAAATTTCTTAGAAGGAAATTTAGTTTCTTTTTTATCTAAGAAAAAGTATGTAGTTTAACAATTTATGCTTATGAAGTATCAATGTTATTTAACAATTTTTTCTATAAAGGTAAGTAATTATAAAAAGTGTTTGTCTACATAACTATTAAAAAAAATTATATCTTATAGGAATATGATTTTTTTTTTTTAATCCTTAACTTCCTTTTTTACTTTAAATTAGTTGATGAATGATTTATTATTTATTATTGTCAATAATTATACATTTGTTATATTAATTATTTTTTGAATGTTTTTATTTCATTTTGACATAACTCTCATTTCTTCAATCTATTTTGCTCCTGATGATAATAATTTGAGGATGTACTAAATTGAATATTTAAATGATGGTTGAATTGATATATGATGTGCTTTGTCACTTATGTTTTAATATTTTACTAATTTTAGTTATTAAATGCTTTCCATTTTTTACTCTCATGGGATACCTTCTTTTAAACTATTCTATTAAAATTTTATTCTAAATTGTTATGTTTATTTAAAGTACTTCCTGTTCCTATAAAATTTAAATAATTATAATTTACTATTCGCTTATATTGTAACTAATAAATTAAAAAATCACATTGTATTAAAATTTAAAAATTTACTTTCTTTGTATCTCCAAAAAGAATTAAATTCCTATTTTGACAATTTATGTTTGCTAAAAATCTTTATCATCAAATACCCTTCAATCATCTCCTACGTATTTTCAATTTCTATTTTCTCTCACTAATTCAACTATTTTATTAAAATATTGTAATTTATATACTAGGATGTGACATTTCATGGTTGAGACTAGTAATTGAAACCATAAAATTGAACATTAAGTGAATATGATATGACATTTCATGTTCTTAAATACTGTTATTGAAATTTTTAAAAAAAATTAAGGTAGTAAAATTTTTCTAATATGTATGTTTTTTGAATATCATTTTTTTTTATGGTAAAGTTTACAATTTATATTAGAGTTTCTATCAATTTCTATGTTTAGAAATAAAACATATGAAACTTATCCAAACACAACCTTAGGGTTTTTTTTTTTTTTCTCATCATTAAGAGAATCAACTAAAATCCAAATCAAGAAGCTACTATTAACTTCTATCCTAAAGAGGAAGCAATTGTTGTCATATGAGTTTTTACTTTGATAGATGGTCTCTTGTAAACTTCATTAATTAAATTAGACCTTTATTGATAAAATTAAAATCTCTAAAATATTTAGATTTGAGTAATAATTTGATTTTAGGACATCCTCACTCCTCAATTAATTTGGATATTTCATTTTATAGCATATCTTTTGTATATTTTAGTTAGACTACAAACCATGTTACTTCGTCATTTTACTGATTTTAGTTTATTATAAGCTTCTCATTCTTTATTTAATTTTGCTAGTTTCTTGTAAAGTTATTGTTTCAAAATATTATACCTATTTTTCTCTTGCTTTGTTCTTAAATGGTACGTTCTACTTTCAAAATATTATAGTTTTGTAGATAGCTATAATTTTCTATTCAAATTTTCTAGGAGTTTGTAAATAAATAGAATAGCCACTTGGAATTAAAATAATTGTTTAAAAAAACTTCTTCTTTTTTTGCATTGCTAAAATAAAAATTATATTTTGGGAACTTGGATTTATTAAAAAAAAAAAAAATCTAATTACCTTGTCAGTCTTTTGGTTTATATTTTCATTTTCTATCTTTTATCATTGAACTATCACTTTGTTCAAATTATTTTAGTTTATTGTTAAAGAAACAATTAATTTGTTTATGAATTAATTGTTCTTGAATTAATTTATTTAATATTGTGTTTATGAACTATCACTTTGTCAAAAAAAAAAAACTAATATTTTTTCTTACTTTTTCTTTGAACTAATTGTTCATGAATTAATTTGTTTTGTTATTTACTATTTTTATCATTTGTTTGTTACATAATTTTAATTAATACATACTTTTATTCTTGGTCATTGCAGGTTCAATTCCAAGCTCCATTGGAAACTTTTGCAACTTAAAATATCTGGATTTGAGCAATAATTACTTGAATGGAAGTTTACCTGAGATTATCAAAGGACTTGAAACCTGCAGTTCTAAAAGTCCTTTGCCTAATTTGACGGAATTATCCTTGTACGACAATCAATTGATGGGAAAATTGCCGAACTGGTTGGGTGAGCTTAAAAATCTTAGGGCACTCATTTTATCCGGTAACAAATTTGAAGGTCCCATCCTTGCTTCTTTAGGGACATTGCAACACCTCGAGTATTTGTATCTTTCACAGAATGAGTTGAATGGAAGTCTCCCAGATAGTATTCGACAACTTTCTCAACTGCAAGGCTTGGGTGTTGGTTCCAATCATTTGAGTGGAAGTCTCTCTGAACAATATTTTTTGAAGCTGAGTAAGTTGGAGTATCTAAACATTGGCTCCAATTCTTTCCATTTGAATGTTAGTCCCAATTGGGTTCCCCCTTTCCAGGCGAATGAACTTGATATGGGTTCATGCCACTTGGGTCCTTCATTTCCGGCTTGGCTTCAGTCTCAAAAGAACCTCCAGTTTCTTGATTTCTCAAATGGCAGCATTTCAAGTCCCATTCCAAACTGGTTTTGGAATATTTCTTTTAATTTGCAAGAGTTGAATCTTTCTCACAACCAGTTACAAGGTCAGCTACCAAATTCATTAAATTACAAGGTTAGCATTTCAAATCCCATTCCAAACTTTTATTATGAGGATGCTTACATCGATTTCAGTTCCAACCTCTTTGAAGGACCTATTCCTTTTTCAATCAAAGGGGTCTCTTTTCTAGATCTCTCCCATAATAAATTTTCTAGTTTTTTTCCACCGAGCGGTGAATCCATGTTAGGCTTGAAATCCCTTCTGCTTTCGGATAATCAAATAACAGGATTCATCCCTCTAAACATAGGTGAATTCCTACCCAGCTTGCGGTTCCTTTCTCTTTCGGGTAATCGAATAACAGGGACCATCCCAGATTCCATAGGACGCATCACCAATCTTGAAGTCATTGATTTTTCAAGGAATAATTTGACTGGAAGCATTCCTTCTACCATAAATAATTGCTCTAGCCTTTTGGTTCTAGACCTTGGAAAGAACAATTTGTTTGGGATGCTACCAAAGTCGTTGGGTCAGTTGCAATGGCTTCAATCACTGCACTTGAACCACAACAAGCTTTCAGGAGAGTTCCCCTCATCTTGGCAAAATTTAACAGGTTTGGATGTCCTTGATCTCAGTTACAACAGATTATCGGGTCAGGTTCCTACTTGGATTGGAGTTGCTTTCGTAAATCTTGTAATTCTCAACTTGAGGTCGAATCTGTTTTCTGGAAGACTTCCCTCCCGACTTTCAAATTTAAGCTCCCTACATGTCTTAGACCTTGCACAAAACAATCTGATGGGTGAAATTCCAATCACTTTGGTTGAGCTTAAAGCCATGGCTCAAGAGCAATTGAATATATATCGATTAAATGTGAATGTCAGCTCCTCGTATGAAGAACGATTGGTTGTGATTACCAAAGGCCAAAGTCTTGAATATACTAGGACTCTTTCTCTTGTTGTAGGCATTGACCTATCCGACAATAATTTAAGCGGAGAGTTTCCCCAAGAAATAACAAAATTGTTTGGTTTGGTGTTTTTGAACTTGTCGAGGAATCAAATAACAGGGGTCATCCCATCAAACATAGGTGAATTCCTACCCAACTTGCAGGTCCTTTCTCTTTCGGGTAATCGAATAACAGGGACCATCCCAGATTCCATAGGACGCATCACCAATCTTGAAGTCATTGATTTTTCAAGGAATAATTTGTCTGGAAGCATTCCTTCTACCATAAATAATTGCTCTAGCCTTTTGGTTCTAGACCTTGGAAAGAACAATTTGTTTGGGATGCTACCAAAGTCGTTGGGTCAGTTACAATCGCTTCAATCACTGCACTTGGACCACAACAAGCTTTCAGGAGAGTTCCCCTCATCTTGGCAAAATTTAACAGGTTTGGATGTCCTTGATCTCAGTTACAACAGATTATCGGGTCAGGTTCCTACTTGGATTGGAGTTGCTTTCGTAAATCTTGTAATTCTCAACTTGAGGTCGAATCTGTTTTCTGGAAGACTTCCCTCCCGACTTTCAAATTTAAGCTCCCTACATGTCTTAGACCTTGCACAAAACAATCTGATGGGTGAAATTCCAATCACTTTGGTTGAGCTTAAAGCCATGGCTCAAGAGCAATTGAATATATATCGATTAAATGTGAATGTCAGCTCCTTGTATGAAGAACGATTGGTTGTGATTACCAAAGGCCAAAGTCTTGAATATACTAGGACTCTTTCTCTTGTTGTAGGCATTGACCTATCCGACAATAATTTAAGCGGAGAGTTTCCCCAAGAAATAACAAAATTGTTTGGTTTGGTGTTTTTGAACTTGTCGAGGAATCACATCACTGGCCAAATTCCTGAAAGCATTTCAATGTTGCGACAATTGTCATCTCTTGATTTGTCAAGCAATAAGCTTTTCGGCACCATTCCTTCAAGCATGGCCTCATTATCATTCTTAAGTTATTTGAATCTATCAAATAACAATTTCTATGGTAAGATCCCCTTTATAGGGCAAATGACAACCTTCCCCGAGCTAGCCTTTGTGGGAAACCCTGATCTATGTGGAGCTCCATTGGCCACAAAATGCCAGGATGAAGATCCAAATAAAAAGCAAAGTGTTGTTAGTGACAAAAATGATGGTGGCTATGTTGATCAATGGTTTTACTTGAGCGTTGGCTTGGGATTTGCCATGGGCATCCTAGTTCCGTTTTTGGTTTTGGCAACAAGGAAATCTTGGTGTGAGGCCTATTTTGATTTTGTGGATGAAATTGTCAGATGGTTGTTGAGAGGAAGAGCAACCTATGCCAAAAATCATCCTAGAAGGCGATAAATTTTGTTTGTAGATTTTTCTATGCTTTATGTATCATTATAAGCTTTGGAAATGAATTTCATCACAGTTGCAATAGAAGAAAAGACTTGGCTTTTAATTTATTTTAACTTTACATTTTAAAGGTTAAAGCTTGTTTAACTGCTACTTAAAAAAAAATAAAAATCTTTAACTTCAGAACCTATCCTTTGTTATAAATAATCTCCAGTATTTATAATCTACAATGTTTTGGCATTGTTGGAAGGCTTAGAAAAGAACTTAACACCCCTTATTCATTCTACACTCAGAAGTCTTGCTTATCATATTTCCCAACTCTTTATCAACCATTAAACTCCTTGTACAACCAAATATTGTGAAATTCTATATGAACATAACCAAAGAAGTGAAAAAACAGTTGTCAACCAGCGGTTTCTTAATTTTCAGTGAAAGCAATTACATCTTATTATACCCTATTTAAGTTCTAAAGCAATATAGATTGTAGAGCCTCATCTCGGTCCTCTTCATAAAGAAAAGAAAAAACTGGAGGGAAAAGTTTTTTCAATTCTAAAGTCACTCTTAAGAGTAAACTCTGCTTTTTAGGATTTTGTGAAGAAAAATTAGACTTCTTTCACTTGAGAGTATTAAGTCTTCTCTAGGTAGATGATTTGCAGATACCCCTGTGCCACCAACACAACACAAATATATAAATAGAAACAAACTAATTAACCAAGAATAGGTCAAATTCCCACAACACATAAATATATAAACAAATCAGCTCCACCCAAATATTAAATTCAGCCTGGTCATGCCCACCACTCTGAATTCTGCATAGTAGCAATATTAGGTATGATGTACTTATTCTATACTAAAAGACATGCACAAGTTGATTTTACCTACTGGGACTCCCATGATGTAATAGAATTTCTATGTTTGATGTTTGCAGGTTCCATGGACTAATAGTCCCCAATTTTCATACTTGATCCGAAATCTGCAACACATTGCAACAGTTAGGCCAGTTCATAATGAGAATTTCCATTGTAACATTCAATTGAGAAAATTGAGCACAAACTCCTCAAGATATTTCAATTATCCCGATGTCACAATACCCAGATCAGAAACTCAAGAATTTGAATATAGTATCATACTATCAATCAATCATGTTATCATGAAATATGTTCTAACCTGATTTTTATGCGGCTGCCATCGTTCTTCAGCGTCTCGGTTTTGTAACTTGATCATACAGTCAATGTCCTCGATGACCAGTATCGATTTACTAGACATGGCAAGAAGGAGGGCCCTGAGATCGGAGTTGGAATTCACATTTGTGAGGTCCAAGTCGTAGATGTCATAGTTGAGGTGATTCGCCATGGCTGCAATCAAGCTTGATTTTCCGGTCCCTGGAGGGCCATACAGCAAGTACCCTCGCTTCCAAGCTTTCCCAATTCTTCTGTAGTAGTCCTTTCCATTGATGAAGTTGTCCAGGTCCTCCACCAGTTCCTTCTTCAGCTCTGAATCCATGGCCAGAGTCTGGAAGGTCATGGGGTGATCCAGAAGAATCGAACCCAAATCCCAGTTGGAATAGTTCACTGTGTGGAGCTTCACCACCTTGTTTTCTTCTTTGATGGCCCTGGATCTCTCCAAAATGTATGGCAGGTAAGAATCCAACACTATATCTCTATAGTTCTTGTTGAAACTCATATGATCTAACCTCCAACCTCGGAGTCTCTCCCCTGTTTCTGGTGTTTCCACGGCCTAATGCCTGGCCTTGTCTGCAAACCATCGTCCACTTCACTCTTAACATTCTCAAAAACATCGACAATTTCTTCGTTCCTACCCATGGTGACAGCCAGTTTCTTCTCCTCATCGCCCTTAACCACTTTAATTTTTCTGACTGAGGGGGTCATTCGGGTGCCAAGGTAGACATCAGCAGCCTCAAAGAGTTTATTCACAGAGAGGCCTTGGAATTCGTCGATGACGATGGTGAGTTGGGAGGAGAAGTAGCGGGAGAGGATGTGGAGGGTGGAGGAGAAGTAGTCGTGGACTTCGTTGGGCAGGAGGTCGTTGGCGATGCTGCGAATGAGCATGGCTGAAGCAGCTAGAGAAGCAGCTGTAGACAGCACTGCTGCTGCTCTCTTCCGATTTTGGAATGGTAATGACAACATGTTGGGTATAGTTTGGAATTATTGTTGAAGAGATTTTGAGGGTTGTGAGGACTGAGTTGGTATGGAGGTGTTTTTGGGTGATGGTGAAGAAGAGAAGGAAGAGGATGTGAGGTTTGTTAAAGACTTCAACCTCTGTCCCTGTCCTGCTACATTCTCCTATGGTGGCTTGAGGTGGATTTATAGTAGCAAGTTTTGAGATTTTGGTGTGTTCCATTTCCAAAGTTTGAATATTCTTCTTGTTCACCATAGACCCTGACGTTGAATTTTCAAAAAAAAAGAAAAAAAAAAAAAAAAAGAGGAAGACATCAACACATTGACCAGTTCTTGTCATGAATGGTTGTGGTGGTGTTCAAGGAAGTTTCCATTTGTAACTTTCCTTGAGGAGCAAGGGGCTGAGCAGAGAGGGCTTAGTCTCAACCCCACCGACCTTTGAACATGCTTGGAGAGTTACCTACTATATGTATCGAATATTTTAGGAAATTTTCCTTAAAAACATCTTTCTATTTTTCTAATAAAAACTAGTTTTCTAATTTAGAAAACATATGTAATGAAACTCTTGAGAAAAATATAAATAAAAATTTATTTTAAAAACATGTTGATTTTTAGAACAAATTTGAGGTATTTCCAATTATTTTTTACAGATGGTTCCAACAACCTCTTAAAATATAAGGAATACTTTTATATTATAAATGAATATGGGAAGATGGGGAAGGTAACATCTAACATTTAAAAAAAAAATTTTTTAACAATGGGTTATTTGATTAAAAAGGTTAATAAAAATTCAATTTTTGAAATTTAAAATTCTATTCTTTTTTATCTTATTTTGATAAAATATTTTCATTATTTTTTTATTAAACTTACATGAAAAATACTTGAAATAGTAAAGAGCATATATACATAAAATTAATTACTTTTCAAGTAAAAATCTAAAAAGAGTTAAATTCATAATTTAGAGATTATTTCATTTTTTTTAATCAAATATTTATTTAATAATTATAAAATGCAAGACGTGGAATTATAATTGTATCATCTCATAATTCACTTAATTGAAAAAATAGATAAGGTATTTTTCTTTTTTATTATTCCTTTAAAATTGTGTCTCATTTGCTATTTACATTTGCAATATAAATGTATAAAAATTAAAATTAAAACAATATTCCAAAGAAATTCCACCCAAACCCAATTTGAAGGTGACCCTAAAAGAAGACCTCTTCAGATTTAAGCCATATTTGATTCTGGAAAATTTTGAGGGAAAATGAAAGAGATAGACAATAAAAAAAAACTTGTTTTAACTCTTTTGTCTAAAGATTGATTACCCATGAGTTTCTAACAAATTTTAATTATATTAAATTTTCTTCGAAAACCCAAATACAAGAAAATCATTTTTCTTATGAAGAATGAGGAGGGCAATAGAAGCCCTCTCAATTCCATTGGTTCTAATCCATCGTTACCACAAACTAGCCATGCTCAGATTTTCTCTATATACTAGATTGTTTTTTTCATCCACATCTATTTCTATAATATTATCCTCCTAAATCCTGAATAAAACATATCCCTCCATTCTATTTCCTCCAGTTCACATTCAATCTAAAGGCACAACAGCTGATTCACTTCAATTGATTTGATCAATAAACAGAATCAGTACATCATCAAGATTAAAATGGTTAAAAGTTTTTTGCAGGAGGAAGTTATACTACAAGACAAATCCTCACAAAGAAGCAGTAGCATTAACTTAAGTAGTTCCAAAGCAAAGCTACGATGGTGTTTTTGTTGATGAACAGAAGGAAGGCATAATTTGGAAAACAGCAAACGCCAACCCCCCCAACAACAACATAGGCAATAACAGCACTAGGTACCTGCACCAAGGGAGAAGGCAGTCCTGACTCCGAAATTCTGTTTCAGTTTGTTAGCCAGGGCCAACTTTAGGGATGTCGTAATGCTCGCTCATGTTTGCCAGGTACTGGTTAAAGTCCTGGATCCGATCCCTGTGTGATTTATTAGATATCTTGGCCAGCCTGTTCACGTCCAGTTGCTCTCTCTGCTCTATGTATCGTCTCTCAGCTGGCGTGAGATGATCATCGTATGGAGCAGCATTTTTTTCTCCACTCGATTTGTTGGCATCATTTGGATCTCCTCGTTGGGATCGGTTGATAATCTCGTACTTCCATCTACACCAAATACCAAGTTTAGAGCTAAAGTTTGAAATAGTAATGGTGTACTGAAACTATGATAGGATGAAGGAAAGCTTGATTGAACAGGATTTCCCAGGTTTAGGGGTGAACAGTTTTGCGAGAATTGCCTCACATAAAGACCTCTTCCTTTTACTCTTACTATTTTCTATTACCCCCTTTTTTAGCTTGTATCAGAAAAAAAAAGTAGGGATAAGTTTAGTTAAGTTGAACAACTTAAGAAACCAATTCCATGCCTTGATTCGAGAAAACCAACAAACCTGCTGAAAGCTCATTTTCAGTGACTTCAGAACTTTGATCATACTGCTTCTTGTGTTTCTTCTTTTTCTTCACTCCGCCAGCCTTCACATCCAGGGCTTTTCCCTTTAGCTTTAGCTTCCCTCCAATAACATTATCATATGAGGACATTTTCTTCCCTATTAAGGATTGAAAGAGAGAAAAGTTATATGGAAGGATTGAAAGAGAGAAAAGTTATATGGTACCTGTGGAAATTCAAAAAGTACAGACTCGCATAAATATTGCCAAGCAACGAGAAAAGAAAGATAATAGCACCACCTATAAACTCTTTAGATAAGGAGAATCAATCACCTTTAGCTAGACACTGCTCTATGGTCCAAGACTCTATTTACAACAAAGGGTGAAATACAAACTACTTACTAATATAAATATATGCTTACCAAATCACATACAGCAAAAGCTAAGAATAAAATCATGATAAGATCCAACAAAATTCCTAGGATAATAACTGCAATAGAGAAGAACTTAGGGAATTTTGTTTTAATCAATTGACTGGCAACTGTACCCCATCAAAAGTCCTCCTGCATTTTTCTTTCAGTAAGCATGAAACCAGGTAAGGAGGAACTATCCTCCAACTCTTCCTCCTGCTCCTTTCCACAAATTGACATGCCAACCCTTGAATAACTCTGCTACCAAAATTTTGAAGTACTCATGCAACACCAAAAATCACAAACATAAAAAAACACAAACACTGAGCCAGAGGAAGATTATGGCAAAGGTTTATTGGAAACCCTTCTACCACAATTGAAGAATGGTGCTTAAAATAATCATCCACATGTTTATCTAGGCAACCTATATACGCATATGCAATCATAACGACATGAGCATGACAATCCAACAGCATAAGCATCAAAATATGGATCCTTGAGGTCAGAGACAGTATCATATAACTCTCAAAAATATGGGATAGAAACCAGCAATTTCTTCCATGGAGGACACCTATTAACTAGATTTTGTGCTGCATGACATTTTAGGGGCAGAAAAGGTTCTAAGCCCACCTGACTATTAATCAGGTCACCACCAATGATCCAAATGACTCACACCTCAGGCAAGGAGTTAAACAAATATTAATCAAAACTAAAACTTCTGTAGACTTGGAAGTTGGGGGTAAATCAGTTTTCATGGGAAGATGAAACCAGTATATATGACTTCCTTGCTTGGGACCAACAAGCCAAAGGAAAGCAAGGGCAGAGTACCGGACCCAAATTAAAAGGAACATCAACAGCTATGATGGTAAGAACTGAAGAAGAAAATAGACACAGTTAAAGTTACATGCCAAAAGGTTTTACAAAAAATCCTTGAGAGCAGACAGATACGAGGCAGATAGTGCACTTTTCACAAAATAAAGAACCAGGTTACTGAAATCCATTCAAGACAACAAGGCAGGCTTCAAGTTGTGAACAACGGAGGGAGATGTCCTGTGGCATTACATGTCAAGCCTCAATTCACAATGCATAAACTGTATGGAAAACCTTCCAATTTCACCACTAATCCAAATAAATACCTATAGCCAACCAAATAATAACTAGTATATAGAAACTAGCACAACTGCATTACAAACTACACAAATACTTTATCAGCAACTAAACAAACTTTTTAATTTAAAACTAACCTCAATGCCTACAGCCTACATAATCCGAAGCAAATGAACTAAGACAATTGCATTATGCTAATTACAATGACACAAAATACTTTCTTAGAAACTTAACAATCCTACCAATATTCACACTAACCTAATGTCTATCTATTTCCAAATAAATGATCACTCGTATACAGAACCTAAACCAATAGCATCCCACCAATTACATAAATGACTTTCTTGGAGACCAAACAGACCTACCAATTTTAACACTAATTCTAATACATACCTAAACCCATGAAATAATAACCAGTACATAGAAACTAAACAATTGCATCACACCAATTACATAAACAACTTTTTCAGGCTACCAGACCAAGTTTTAACACTAACACTAATACCTAGCTACCTCCAACCAAACAACTAATATTCTGAAAACTAACACATAACTGCATTATACTAACTACATAAATAACCTTCTCGGCCACCAAAGAAACCCTATTCATTTTAATGGAAACCCTAACGTCTACCTAATCCCAACCAAATAATGATCAGTATACAAAAACTAACACAATCGCAGTACACTAATGACATGAATAACTTTCTCAGCAACCAAACAGAACTATTTTTATCACTAACCCTAATAACAACCTAACCCAACCAAAAAATTGACTAACACAAGCATCTGCTTGACCCTAATTACAGAAATAACTTCCTTGGAAAGCAAACAGACTACAATTCAAAATTCATTAAAAAAAAAAAGAAAAAGGCATGGCATCAAAATACAATCGAAAGATTAAAAATAATTTAAAGGAAAAAAAAAAAAACCTGAATTAAAATCGAAATCAAGGGTTCTGAAGGATGGTACATAGAATCTAGGGCAAGATCTGGGTGGAATTCGAGAAGCTTCGAGAATCAAACGTACCTCTGAGCGAACCAAAGCCCTCTCTCCCTTTTTCTTTCGATCTCAGGAAGTCGAGAGCCCGGTATTTTTCCTAAGGCTGAATGCAAACCGACGTCGTTGCACTAATCCCTTTTCATCAAAAGCTTGTGGCAATGAAAAGGAAAAAGGTAAGGATAATGAGAAGTGGAAACAAACAAAAATTAGATTGAACTTTAGTGATTTTTTTTTCTTTTTATTTATTTGGAAGTCGAATTTTTTTCTAAAATAAAAAAGAGTAAATATTTAAATTTTTATTTATTTATTATTATTACTATTACTTTAAATAGTTTGATTTATATAGTATAAAAAAACCCACTGTGCTCTTTCACCATTAAAAAATGTTTTTTTTTTTTTTTCAACTTTAATGTTTCGATTTAAACCGAGTTGAGTCAGTTTTAAGTGGTCACTTGTGCAATTTTTTTGTTTTATCAACAAAGACAAAATTACGTGGAACCAAGTTAAAATCATTGGTTGTATTCTCTTTCCATAACTCTTTATTATTTTCTTGCTATTGTTATTAATTATTACTTTATATTACTACTTCGACAAGGACCACCACCCAATTCACAACCATCACCCTCACCCCTCTTCTGAGATGATTATAATGGGTTTGCTATCAGTGGACTTCTTGGAAATACTTTTGCAGTCAGATTGCAGTATTGCAGGCCTGTTTCTCATCAAATAACAACAACGAAGCAACTCAGTTCATCTGAATTTGATTCCATTCACAGGAAAAGGCCACGTTCGGAAATAAATCCGCCCCTCCCTGGCTCGTGCAGAGGTGAAGACACAGATAATAATAAAACTAGAGAGTGGAGACATGAGCTTTAAACAACAAAATTCTCATAGCACATAATACAACAAAGACAAGCTGCTACTACAGATACCAACGCGCTCAACCCTAGGAGGACCAAGGCAACCTGCGAAAACAGGATCCGATGTTGGGTCTCAATCCGTCATGGATCTCAGTAGATGCCAGGGATAATCCTGTACCGAACCTTTTCACAGTATTTTTTCCAGTATTTCCCGTACCTGCAGAGCAGCTTCATGTCAAATTTTCGTTCAAATTTTCATGCAGAGTTAAGAAATGAATTGGATGATGACTTTTCTTTATTATAATTTTTTTATTTCTATTTTTATTTTTATTTTATAAGTCGATCACAAGATTCCACATAAGTCATGTTTCTCATATGAGAAAACAATTAACTGCAATAAAGGTGGTGCATGCTTGTGTATTGCATACTAGAGATTTTTACCCTATGATCAGTTGTTCGAAAATTTGAGAAAAAATGTAAGGAAAAAAGTATAGAGAGGAAATAAAAGGTGAAAAGAAAATAAAAATAGATTTAAAGTTAATAATTATTTTTATATACTTCATTAAGGCTATGTTTGGTTCCTAGAAAATGCTAAGGAAAGAAAATAATTATTTCTTATATTGGTTTCATCATAGAAAATATGAAAAAAATATCAAATATAATTAAAATTAGTTAAAAATTATACATTTTAAAATTATTTAATCTTTATATAAAAGAAGAAAAATAAGTGAAATGTGTTTGAAGTAATATATCAAAATAATTTATTGAAAATCTATTTTTTATTTTCCTTCACTTTTTTTTTCCTTCTAGTTTTCCTTTTCATTTTCTTTCCCTCGCATTTTCCCCCAAATTTTCCAAGAACCAAACATAGCCTAAACTTATTTCACTTATTTCATGTATTCTCTATAGAAATTAAATAATTTGAAAATGTATAGGTTTCTAACTTATTTTAACTATATTTAAGTTTTCTTCTATACTTTTTATGGCAAACCAAAGATGAGAAAATAATTTCTTTTAATATTTTTTAGGAACCAAATATGGTATGAATATAATGGTGGAAAGAAAATACGGTTTAGGTAACTGATGGAGGCTGTGTTTGCTTACTTGGACCGACATCGATCATCATCCCTTTTGGCTCGGTCAAAAAGAAGGATAGTAAGGAACAGCACGTAGAAATAAGGCAGAAACTGTGGAAGAATAAACAAAAGAAAATATCATTCAACAATGGGTAGAAGTTCCAGATACAGCATGCATTTCAAAACTAGAAAGGCTTACATGGTCAAAAAGAGCAGGGACCGTCCAGAAAAATGCAGCCAAAATTTCAGGTACATAATGGAAGTGACGGGATAAACCCCACCTGCAACAAACAAGAAAAATGTCAGGTATAGCCAGACCTGGCATGCCTTTGGGGCAATCTAATGGTAGTTATCATGCACACACCAACATAATCTACATATGGAAGAAACAATACAGACTTCCATCAAGTTTCTGAGAGGTGTGTCATGATTTTTAAGCTCATTGAACTGAATTAATTCGTAGTCTATGAGAACACCCAATGAGGATCCATGAAGGGTTGAACTGAACCCTTCTTGTGTACAACACAAATTAAAGTGGTCCATAGGGAAGAAACGTATCGACGAAAGACAAGATGATACTTTGGTACTATTAGTTCTAGTATTTTTTTTGTTTTTTGTATTTCCAAGCTAAATATGGGGAGCATATGGGGAGCTCACCAGCCCGAGGTCAAAAGAAGGCTGGACTTTGTTTCTCCAGAAGTGGTGGTGTAGGAGGCCACAATCTGTACAACAACTGAAATTAAAATTAAGCAAATTCGAACACAAAGAACTGCAGAACAAGTACTTAACAATGTCAACCCCCCCACGTAAGAAATGAGCTTCTAATAAATTTCAAAAGCTGAGTGTCACTGGAGTACGGAGTAAAATCAAAGACCTTTGATGGAGCTTTCCCCCAAACCAAGCACTTGCCATTTGTTCTACGGAATTCTTGCCTTTGCCTATCACAATCATAGTTTATATATATGCATGTGATTCCAGCTAGAAGAATATAAATCGCAAGCTGGAGCAATAGGAAGAGAATGTCAGAAATTGAATATAAATGATTCATAATTCATTAATTCCAAAATATCGACAAAAGTATACAAAGACCATACCTGAATTCCAAGGTTCACAGGATGGTTGACCAGGTACATTCCAGGAGAAGTGTAAATGGATGGAACCCATACCAAGCATCCCCAACAAATATAAAAGCCAGCTGCCAAAACCAAATGTAGAATTGAGTCTTAATGAAATTATCAACAACACTACATGCAAGGGAAAACAATAACAGAGAATGAGATATACACATGAAAAAAGGCCACAACCAAAATACCGCAGCAAAAGATGCACTGAGCAATTGTTTGCACAGACATAAGAGAACATGTAACTCTACATTACAGTGTGACAAAAATATATAACGAACATGCAAGAAGCCAGCTTTTATGCAATCTAATATTTAGTTTATTTTAGTTTAAAGAAATAACGAAGTGTGAAGAACTAAAATTGAAGTAATGAAAGTTTTAGGCTATGTCTGGTTCCCAAAAAATCTGATAACAAATGAGTGGAAAAGAAAATAGAGAGGAAAAGTAGAAGAAATGAAACAATGAAAGAAAATTAAAAATGGATTTATGATAGGTTTGGTTCTAGGAAAGTACTAAGGAAAGGAAAAAAAGATGCATTACATCACACATTTCTCAAGGGCATCAAATTATAGGAAATATGTCTCTCAGGTTCCAAGACATTTCCCAAGAGTGTTTTAAATGTCTCCTATGAGTTCCCAAGAGTTCCTGGACATTTCCAATAATTTGACATATCTTAGACTAAAAAGGTTTCTGATATAAAAACCATTTTTGGAAACTATGATTGACAATATAAAAATTCATAATCTATCCATATATAGAACAATGCAAAATGTGTCATTCAATACAAAGAAGAAAAATGATGTGATCCCAAATAATGAGGAAAAAGAATTAAGAACCTCTGTTCTTATTCCAAATTGTATTGCCATAGATTGGCAAACTACTTGGCATCAAAGGTGTGTAGATCATCATTCACCAGGAGTACTATTCTGGCAGCAAATAAAGAAATACGACAGGAATTTTTTCAGTCTTGCGTCCGTGTTACAACTCAACCAAGCCATTTTCAACTTCAAGGAAATAGATCTTAATATTGCAGGTAGAACCTTTACATGTTCTCACAATTGTTAACACATCCCAAACCAGCCAACCCAAACAGCAGAAAATACACACAAATATGTCATAGTGCCTGTACCCATTGGTTACAAGGATACACCACACTGCAACCCATTTTTAATATCTCAGATGAATTACCCATATAGAGGGTGTGATTGAAGAAGTGTTTCATAAAATTAGCTAGGAGCTTGAAAAGGACATTTTCTTTCCAGGGTTTTATTAGGCAAGATCATTGCTTATAAGAAACAATGAATTATATTGTTAAAAAGAAAGTGTATATAGAAGGAAGACGGGTCCTCCAAAGAAGATCCAATATACATGAAGAACACTTACATGATTCTGAAAAACATAAAACTGAAAACTAAATAGAAGTACAGGAGCCAAAATCAGAGATAATATATTCATTTCCTTCTCAGGTTTTATCTGCTATTAGTAAAACCATAAAGCCAAAATCAAGACAAGTGTGCTTCAACAAGTGGAATATTCAGAAGCAAATCCAGCCTATCAAAGAAAAATATTTGTAAGTAAACCCAAATTTTCAACTGGGATCAGTTTTCTTAATGAATTTAGCCAGAAATGTGGAGGGACAAGCATTATAAAACCAAGTCTAGGTATGATTTCAAGACATTTGAGAGGAAAGACTAAGACTGATAAATGAGAAGCATTCAGCAAACTAAAAGTTGGCTCAATAAGTGGAAAACAATGTAGAACTAAACGGGGTAGTTAAATCATGTTCAAACAAAACACTGGCAGCTTCTATGAGGTTTTCCCTCTTTATTTCTGATTGCCACTTCGAAAGAGGCATTGGGTAGATGAGGTTTGGTTTGCTTCTTCAGATGGGGATTGTTGGGCACCCCATTTTGCTAGGCGTCTCAATGATTGGGAGATGGCTATAGCAGAGCAATTCCTCTTGAGGTTGCAACGGTGGAGGGTGCGTAGGGATGAGGAGGATAAGTTGGTGTGGTTAGGGGCGAAGAATGGAAAATTTTCTGTTAAAGACTTGTATAAAGAGTTGAGCTAGGAAGACAATTAGATTTCCCTTCAAACATTGTTTGGAACTCTTGGGTACCACCCAACGTGGCTTCTTCGCTTGGGAGGCCACATGGAACAAAGTTTTAACTTTGGACCACATCTAAAGCAAAGGGTGGGTTGTGGCAAACAGATGTTTCCTCTGTTGCAAAGAGGAGGAATCGGTTTATCACATTCTCATCCATTGCGACAAGACAAGAGCTGTTTGGCACCTCTTTTTTCGATTTTCGACAAATCTTGGGTCCTTCCCTCAGTGAGAGAGACGCTTACAAGTTAGTATAGGTCTGTTGTGGGTAAAAAAAAGGAAAAAGGTGTGGAGAGCTGCCCTCTTGTGTCTTTTTTGGACAACCTGAAAGGAAAGGAATAGTAGGGCATTTGAAAACATTGAGCATTCTGTTCATAGGATTAAATTGAATTTTTTGTGTAATCTTTGGGCATGGTCCAATTTGTTCATAGCTTTTGGCCCTTCTTCGATTGTAGATTTTGTGGATTGGATAGGGTCTTGTTGAGCCTTGAGGGGGTGAATTTTTTGGTGTTTTTCTTTGTTTTTTAGAGGTGCTTTTGGTGCCCATTGTATACTCCCTGTATACTTTGAAGTGCTTTTCTGGCGCTTTGATTTTTAATACACTCTTTATTTACTTATCAAAAAAATAAAAAATTTAAGAAGAGTAACCAATGGCTTATATTAAGTAATAGTTTTCCAGCTTATAGCAGGAAATCTTCTCCACAGTGGAGATCAGGTGTTCAACTCCCCAAGAAGGCACTAACCTGGTGATAGTTCAATGCATTAGCTAGGTAAATTAAAACAAAATGGACATTCACAGAAAGCTCACAACAAGGAATGTCCATAGTACTATCAACCTAAGGAATGCACAGGATTATAATATTTCTAAATTTCACCTTCACCTACATGTATTTCTTTTCCTCTTATAAAAAAAAAAAATAGTAGTAGAAAAACAAGCACATGAAATGAGAAAGACAGGGAAGAAAATATATGAACCTCGATCATGTGCAATATCCATTGTGTTCCAGTATCCAGCTTCCCACCAAAAGAACTTTGTCACATATACCAGCATCAATATAGTATTTACAAGCATGGAATCTGCCACTTTCCCATTCTCTTCATACTGTCAAATAAAGTATATATGAAACACATCAAAATAACCCAAAAGAAATCACATTCTTAAACATCAAGTACAAGAATTACATGGTAACATATGATATCAATTGAGTGTACATGCAGACACATATAGCAGCAATATATGTATCTACAAGCAAGGCATCAGCAACTCACCCAAACTTCAAATACGAGAATTATATACCTAGTTTAATAAAACATTGAGTTGGATGATAAATAACTCAGCAAATAAAAGTGGGGTGATGGGTTGCTAGCATTCTGGTCTATCAAGAATAGCTAAAAAAATTAAAGCTGTATTGACCATGGAATTAAGTGTCATTTCAAGTAAAAATACTATTGTGTTTAAAATAGTAGAGTTTTCAAGTCTTGATATTATCATAAACTAATCCAAATAGGTGCTTTCATGACTATTTAAACAGTGTCAAATCTGACAGATATTTTTAAAATTTGTTGGGTCCATCTAATTGTATTGATTTTTCTCAATTTTCATCATTTTTATTTATTTTTTATTTTTTAGCTTGTTAACTAGCATATCGTATGCATCACATGATATTGATCCAAGATGTCAAGACAACCAATCCCCCTTAGGACCTCCAGAGTTAGCAATTAATACAACTTTCAACCATGCAGATGACTGGGGACAATATTAATCGGGCAGGTACTAGGCTTAATACAGTGAACCCATAGCTTTTCTTTACTAGAGAGCAATTTTCTTTTTGGCTGTTACACAGAAATGAACCTTGAATCTTCCTCATCCCCACTTGAGCCAAATCACAAGAGCAATACTGTGGACCCACAGCTGCACTGAGCAAGAAATACTTGGCATGTGGCCTTGTCAACGGGTTATGCTAGTTATATAACCTTAGTGGTAATTGGGAGGATATCGTCAAAACTTGAACAGTAGCAACTAGGCCTCAGCTAGACGAAAATTGGGGCATTGCACAGTGATTACTGCTACAGAAAAATGCCAGACTGAGAAGTTAGGCACTAAATTTAGAAGCAAGGCACCTAGGTTTAATGCAGGCACCAAGGCAATTAAGGACACCAAAAGATATCTCTTTCAAAAAAACCAGTGAATTCAATTTAATGCCTGCCTCAAAGTACTTAAATTCATGTATATCACAGGTACTACTAGTTAATTATTTATTTTTAGCCTTTTAGCACCCTCGTATATACCATGTATGCTATTGTGCGGCATAATTGATCTTTGCCTATTAGAAAAGAAAAAGGTTAACGATTTTTTTATTTCCTAATAGTTAATATCTCTTTATTTCTATTGCTTAATCTGTGACTAACGGAAAGAAAAGGCCATGCTATCATCGGATCAAGCATAAGTTTCAAGTGCAAAATTCTGATACATGCATCAATATACAAGTACACCTATACAAATTCAAAATTCAATTTCTGGAGGAACTATATGTACCAATAGATAGATAGCTAGCAACTAGCTATTGGTTTGCTTGGTTTCCCACGCCAACCAGGAAGACCCATGATCTTGGGTTTGCCAAGGCATCCTAATAACATGAGATTAGACCCATCAAATGATAGAGTTGCACCAGGAAGTAAATCCCTGATTAGATTAAATGATCCTAATAACATAATCTCACATTACCAAATAATAAGAAATAGACAACTCAAAATAAAGAATGATCAATATGATTTCTAGATGTGGAACCTACCACATGAGGGATCTTTACCCTTTAAATATGACATGCTTGAAAATTTTCTACATATCTTATGTGATAAGGAACTTTGAAATTCACATCCAGAAATCATCTAAAGCATTTACCTGCTTTATACAATAGGTCACAGCAAGAACTGCCCAAGACATCATCCCAAATCGGCAGTTTGTGAAAACCTTGATGTCAAAGTTCTTACCAATTCGGGGATACAGCTCCATACCCTGCAAGAATGAAAAACATGTGATAAGAAAGTAAGCCAAAAAAAGGCTCCCATAAGATAAAATAAATTTGTCACACTAGGAATTTTGTGTATATAAATAAATTTCATAATAACAATGAAATATGGGAAGGGTCTAAATTTGGAGATGAAAGGTATCCATGGCCCATCCCACAATCAACTAACACTTCAGTTCAATCCAATCAACTGGTCCAAAAATATACATGAATGAAATGAATCATGAGGAAATGCATATTCATTGGAAAAGGCTGATGTCAAAAATCAGTGGCTTAGGCAAGAACTAGTCACTATCTTCCCATAAATAGCAAATATAGTTGAGGACCTTGAGTTATAAACTAGTGTCATGTTATAAATCAGTGGCTCAGGCAAGAACTAGCCCTCATGTTCCCATATATTTATATTGCAGGACAGGGGAAAACCATGGATACACAATACTGCAACCAAAAAAAAAAAAGGACATTAGAATCAAAGAACTATCTGTACGATCAAAGCCTACTAGGTGCACTATATCTCCCAGCCTCAATAAGATGCTTGATAGTTCAAATTTATGGTAGATCTTAGCCAACACTTATGCAGGACTTTCAATTTTTTATATATCAGTAATATGCTTGAAAACTTATGAGGTTCTCTTCCCAAATTTTCTTTCTATCTTCTTTTCGTACCTCCACATATGTTGTAAACCATTGATGGGAATTTTATTTTATTTTTTTTTTGATAGGCAAATTAGTCATAGTGGAAATTAAAAATACATAGATAAACAAAACATATGAAAATAGATGCTTGAAGACACTGACCCAATAGAAATCGATTATTATGTTGCCAGATGAACCAGAATCAGTCGAAGATGGTGCCACATGACCCTTTTAAAATTCAAGCATGACTGTCAGCAAAACAGGCAGGCATTGCATATATAGTAAAATGTTCTAATGTTCATAAATCATAAGTTCAACTGTAAGCCCTCACTTTTATGTATAAGAAAATACAAAAGATGAAACTTCCAAAAATAAGTGCTGAATATATTTCTCCCAGATGATCATAAACAATTGCAGGGTTGAATATGCCAAACCTGAAAAATAAACACAGCAAAATATAATTGCACTTGACAGTTGTGTGGCACTTCATTAAAACCAGAAACCAAAGAAAATACATTGACTCTCAAAAAACTAGTAATAGTATTTTTAACAGCCTCACAGCAGGTAATGCAACCTCATATAAAATATTGGCTAAAGAGCAAGGCATATAAAATAGAATGAAGATAAACTGTTCCAAAATAACATTTATAACCACATTTGAGGTTTTGGATAAATATTCTAGACAGGATTAACAGTTAGAACATAAAGTTGACAATGAAGAAGCAAAGAGGTGAAAGGAACTCATAGAGATATTGGGGCCTAATATGACATATTTCTCATATATCAACCAACCAAAAATCATAGTGGAAGTATCAAGATCTACTTCATGAACTCCCAATGTTGAAACAACCATTCACCAGGTTTGCTTCTTTGAGACCAAGAGCCAATATCACCTCTTGTTCCAGCTGATATAATGAAGGATAAAACCTACAGTATTACTCCAAAAGGAAGTCTTCAAATCAAAGAAACATGGAAAGAAGGTTCTCAAAAAACTGAAGACAGAAAGTAACACAAGCCAAATTTAGTTGTGGTTCCCACATTGTCTCAAAAGAAGGTTACAAGCATGAAGCTTCTGAGAAATGTATTTCTTTCAAGTCCATGGAAAATATTAATCAAAATTCATAAATATTCTATTTAAAGAAATAGCGGATCATGACAAAAGATATTTAAGGCAATACTTACCACCACAGACTCAGATAAGTAATCAATGTTACTGCATATGCTTGCATGCCATTTGCCTGCACAAGCGTGAAAAGCAGCATAAATTTCTTTTCTTTCCTTTCCTTTCCTTAGAATTAGAAAATATCAAGGCTAATACATACATATATGTACATACATAATCTATATATATATATATATATATATATATATATATAAATACATAAATGTGTGTGTGTGTGGACACACACATTTACATACATGTATACAGTATCAGAAAGTGCTCTTTTACAGAAACAATAATGGAACATCCAATACCTTGTAAACAGGCCGATTCCCACAAGGAGATATCGGGCCCTCAACCGTTTTACCAGGTAGAAAAAGCTGAAGTGCAGCTTCAAATGCAGCATAACAAGCAATTAGTTTCCATGCAATTGCAGTTGGCCTTGGCCAGATGTCTATGAATCCTTGCACCCCATGCTGCTTTAGGTAGTCCCAAGTTTGCAATACAGACCCATCAGCGTGAACCATTGTATACCATCTGTGTTGTGTATCAAATGGAAAATTTTAAAATGAAAAATTTTAATCTAATTTTCACTTAACAACAAACTGCAGTAAGTTTCACAGCTAAATAGTGCAGCTCAAAACAACAGGTGAATTTCCAATCCAAACTTTATCTTAGCACCCAACTAAAACATTAAGTTATAGGGTGTCTTGGCCGCATTTAACACAGCATTTTAAACAAGTTCATACTACTTATGATACCCATATTAAAATAAAATCATATTTTCATTTCAGCAAGCGTCTTCTAGTTCATTTTGGTGAGCACAGTGATGCCTACATGTTAGACTATTAACTCTTATTGTGTCCACTGACATGTACAACACACAAGGATTCAAAATTTTCTTTTCAAAGGAAATGAATTATAAAGAGAAGAAGATAAACAATGAGAGATGCAATCATTGACGGATCAGATACAATTCTTCATCAAATTTCTAGTCTCAAATTTTCCACTCCAACTGTTCCAGTACCACTACATGACCCAGTCAATGAAAAAACTTAAAATAAAGGGATTCCAAAAAAAATAGAAAAAACAATGAAAAATGCGGTCAATAAAGGGAAAAAAAAAAATCTTCGGTCAAATCTCAAGTCTCTGATTTTCCATTCCAAGTATTCCACTGCCACTACATGACTCAAAAAACACAAAACACAAAGATTAAAAAATAAACAATAAGTAAGGTAGTCATCAATGGATCGCAAAAATTCTCCATCAAATGTCAAGTCTCAGATTTTTTAAAGTCCAACTGATGTATACTCTATCCAACAGTCAATCAGGAACAAAAACATGAAACACAACGATTCAAAATTTCCGTTTCTTGGCAACCTAACAACAAAGGTAATCAAAGTTAGGACTTCGGGGAAAAAATCACTAATGGATCGAAAACAATTCTCCATCATCATATTATTCTCCACTCCAATTGTATCTAACACCACTACCTGATCCAAACAATCAAAAACCACAAAACATAGAGATTCGAACTTCAGCTTCCAGATACAAAACAATGAAAAATGCAGTTATCAATGGATCGAAATCAATTCTCCGACAAATTTCGAGTCTCGGATTTTCCAGTTCGACGGCAACTAATACCAGTACTAGAAAAATCAGAAAATGCGGAGATTAAGAAATTTTTTTCTTTTCTCGGGAACCAAGCAGAGGAAGCAAAATCTGAGAAAAATGGGAGATTTGAGGACTAGGGGAAAACAAATCATTAAAGAATCCAAAAAAAATTTCTCCACTGCAACTGCATCTAACACCACTCATTTATCCAAACAATCAAAAAACACAAAACATAGAGATTCAAACTTTTTTTGATCTTCTTCCAGATACAAAACAATGAAAAATGCAGTTTTCAGTGGATCGAAAACAAGCCTCCACCAAATTCTGAGGTTCGGCTTTTCCACTCCAACAGTACTTAATACGACATCAACTGATCAACCAAAACAAACATAAAACACGGAGATTCAAAATTTTCCTTCATTTTCTCGGGAACCCAACAGAAGAACCAAAATCTCAGAAAGAAGGAGAGAATATAGATGGCGTACAGTAGAATTACGAAGGGAGGGCAGAGAGTGAGAAGCGATATCATGGAAAAGTATGTCAACGCCGGTGAGTGTACCGTCTTCGCCTCCGCCATCTCTCCTCTCTCTGTAGTGCCTCTGTTACAGCTTGACTTGGAAGTGGAGACACAGAGCCACGACATACACATATATATCTGGAAAGGTAATGGGTGATTTTAGGACCTTGACTTCAATTTAATTACGAAAATGCACCAAACATGGCGTCCATGAGCCACGTGACATTATTCTGGTAAAAAAAATTATTTGATTAAAAGGCGTTGAAAACCTAATTTTGACAATCTAGCCAATCTAGCAACTCTTTTATATTTTTTAAATCTTATTTTAACAAAAATATCCTTTTTTTTTTTTTTTTATAAAAATCATATTTTAAAAAAATATATATATATAAATACTTAAAATAATTAAGAGTATTTTACTTTTCAAACAAAAACATGAAAAGATTAATTTCAGGAATATAAGAATTATTTCATCTCTTTTAACAAATTAATTCTAACAAAAAAAAATACCTATGTATGATCCGCTTTACTAGATAACAAAGTGTTTTAAATTTTTAAAATATATAAAAATATAATGAATTTATTTTATTTGAAAATGAAAAATTAATTAATTAATTAAAATGATAAATTTTGTGTTATTATAAATTTCCTAACATAATTTATAGTAAAAAATTATATGATATTATATAATCTAACTTCAAAAAGGGTCTTTGTTTGTATACTATATATTTTAGGTTTAAAAGCGACAATATGTATCATATCGACCCAAAACCATTGATTCTTATATAAATTATTGAATTAAAATCTACTTGATAAAAATAAATTAGATTTTTATAATAATTTTATATTATATTTCATGAATTTAGAGTGTGTTTGGTAGTGATTTTAAAAGTATTTATAGCATTTATAACACTTAAAAATTTTATATTTCAAAGTATTAAAATATTAGAAACACTTTCTAAAATCTTTATCAAACATATAGTTTTTCTAAGAGTTACTTGCTTTACCCATTCATCAGGTTTAGAAGTATTATTTGTGAGAAAGGGTCTTTATTTAGGAATACATTTTTTTTAACTATGTTTGTTTCCCGAAAAATTTGAGGGGAAAGAAAATAGGGAGAAAAAGTAAGAGAAAAGAAAAAATAAAAGTAAATAAAAAATAAATTTAAAGTTAATAAATTATTTTTATATAATTCTTTAAATTCGTTTCACTTAATTTCTCTATAAGGATTAAATAATTTTAAAATACATAAAATTCTAATTAACTTTAATTATATTTGATTTTATTTATTTATTTATTGTATTTTCCATGAATATGAAAAAATCATTTTCGTTGGTATTTTTTTTCTTCCCTTAATACTTTTCATAAACCAAACATAACCATAGTGAATTATTGTTGGAAAATACTAAAGAAGATTGGAAAATTAAATAAAAACATTACTTGAAAATCATTTTCAATGTTAATTTTTGCACATTAAATGAAAAAGGGAAATTAACCAAATAGGTAATTTATTCAATTTTTAATTTATTTGTTTAGTCACCATTTAGATTTTAAAAACTAATTAGGCAATGTAATTAATTTCATTTTATGAAAATTTTCGTATTATTTTTATAATATATTTTATTTCTTATATGTGGATTTACCTTTTTTAAAATTAATTTTTAATTATGATTGATTGATTAAAAGTGCAATTAAGGTAAAATATATAAATTAAATACATGGATTTTAAAAATAATTGACCATTTTATAACTTAAAATGAAAATAAAAAAAAAAATTGAAAGATGTCCTTATTTTTCCAAAAGAAAGCACAAAATGTGTAAATTAGATCTTGTTTGGATATATATATATATAAGCCAACATATAAATTTTAAAGGATAATATTAGTATTGTAAAGGTTCTATTACACAAAAAAAATAATAATAATAATAAAATAAAATAACAAAAGACAAAAGACTTCTTAAATGAAGCTTCTTAATCATCCTCTCTAAACTCAACACGACTCTGATCTTATATTAAGGCGATCTTGAAGTGATTATGAGAAAAAATTTGTTAATTTTTGTCTGTAACACTTAATCAAAGCAACTTTTACGACGGTCGGATTAGTGTTTGAATACAAATGAAACAAAACAAGTGTTTTTAATATTGATTTTGATGAAGTCTTAAAAAATACTTTCAAAAATTTAGAGAATTACTTAAAAAAAAAAAATATTAATATTAATGATAAAACCACCAGTATTCTTTTGGTAATTAAAAAAAAAAAGAATAATTTTTAATAATTTATTATCAAAATATTATTAAATGCTTTGAGAAGTCTTATTAAGCAAACCTAAGTAATCCCTATGAAGGGGTGAATTAGATGATGGTTTTTTTTTTCAAAATTTCTTATCAAATTTTAAACAATCAATATATGCATGCAAACAAAATAAAAAACGATGAAAATAAAGGAATAAGAGAAAAGAGATTGCAAACAAATGAAGTTATTTTATCATGATTCGACAACTTGTTTATGTCTGTCTTTTAGCTTATCCACAAGTCCTATGATATTCCATTATTCCACAGGACTCCACAAAGATACTTCTTGTTTTTTTTTACACTAGATTCCTTAGGTTGTAATTGACATCAACAACTTTAAAGTGATATATACATATCTTCCTTGTAACCTTATAATATCACGACAGTCACAAATAGTAGATGTGCAATTGTTATGCTCAAATATGTGTTTTAAAATAAGTTAGCAAATATAGATTGAAAGCACTCTTAAAGATCTTAAGGATGAGTCTTAATGGAATAGTGAAGTTCTGCAATTGTTAGGTCTATGTTAATCATGTCTAAGGCATTATATTTATAATTCTTAGAGTCAAATTTACCATTAGACATAAAGTCCTCCATAACTACACTTCCATGGGGTTATTTGCTTATGAGCCTTAGGGCATTAAATGCATTGGATGGAATCGTTATAGGTTGAAAGACAAGTGTGGGACAACTACATAGCCATTTGGACATTCACTTGAGCGTTTTCATGCCAATCAATAGCTAGCAATCCCATTTTCTCACTTTTCAACACAAAACAGAGAAAATGGACATCCTCGTAGACAACTACATGGGTTTGCTCTTGAAATTTAATGTCTGAATGACTTAATATAAGATCATAACCACCCTTTGATATCCTTTATAGATTTAGGCCTCTTTTCAAAAATTAACCAGATGTTTAAAGCAATATTTCAAGTGTAAAAACATCACGATAAAGTCATTAAGATTTTTAACGAACTGTAAAAGATTTTTGAGAAAACCTTATGACTCAAGGTGGTCTCTTAAGTTATGTAAAGTATTTTCATCATGTAGAGTGCCTTCACTTAGCTTACATATAAAAAGACTTACAAATCCCCTAACTAAGATTTTCATCCCGATCTACAAGTCTATTATCTATTTCTTGAATTGTACTTTGTTTTGCTTCTTGGACGTGGACAAGGTAGTATAATTTTGTGACTTATATACTTAGACAATGAAATCATTAATGTCCTTAACCTTTGCTTTATTATTGTCAAAATCAAGATTATCCAATATCTTGGATTCATGATCTTCCTTTTTATTTATTTTTATGATGACAAAGCTAAGGTTTCTAATTAATTCCCTCTTAATATATACTCCTTTTAGTTTAAGAAAAAATTCCCTTTAAGCACAAAAGAGCAAACTAAAAGTACTCATAATATAAAACAAAGGGAAATTAAAGTAAATAATTGAAATGAAAGGTAGAGATTATGCATATTATAAGGGTTATGAAAGATAAGAAACGAAATATTATTATATGCAACCTATTATCTCCCCCATCTTGTCATCAGCAAAAATAAAAATAGAATAAAAAAGGAGGAAGAGGAACAAGATGCAACAAAGGGATTAAGAGGCATATGTCTAGGTAGAGGGAAGTGGTGCCGAAGGTACTCCATCTCTCAATACTACCCAATCATGAGGGCACACATATCATCCATCTTGGAATTGATCTTTGCCTCCATAGTAGCTTGAGAATCTACTATCATGCCTAACATGGTCTCTTGACAAATCAATAGACATACATGTTAGTTATCCATGGCGAAGGTGAGTGAGTCAATACTGTTGGGAAGTTAAAGGGGAGAGTCTTACCTGCCAAGGATAAGATATTTCTCTACAATAAAAACCAACACTCCACAATAATAACAACTGAACAAGAATGAACAATAAGAACATTCAACCAAAAAGAGACACTAAATATAACCTGAAAAAACCCTTTACAACAAGGTAAAAAGTCAAAAAAAAAATTTCTTTCACTTCAATAAAATGGAGATATAATAATTAAGTCTTCATGGTTTCTTCACCTTGAAAACTTATATAAATATAAATATATATATATATATATATATATATATATATATATATATATATATATATATATATCAATATTTGAGATGGGAATTCATCACTCCAAAAGACAATGAACAAAAAAAAAAAAAAAAAATCAATAAGAAATCATACCACAAGGACCTCTCCAAAAGGTTAATGAAAGAACCTATAACTAGCCCTAAAACAATGCTTAGAAAACAACCCTAATTTCCTTTCCTTTTCTCAATCATCCCTTCTCCCATCATATCAAAGCCTTTATTGTTTGGTTCTCGAAAAATTCGATGAAAAGTGCAAAGGAAAGAAAATAAAGAGGATAAGTAAAATGAAAGAAAAAGTGAAGAAAAATAAAAAATAGAGTTATAGATGATAAATTATTTTTATTTGAGACTTCAAACTCATTTTATTTATTTTAACTCATCAATATAAAGATTAAATAATTTTAAAATGCATAAGTTTCTAACTAATTTTAATTATATTTAATTTTCTTTGAAATATTTTATAGGACAACTAAACATGAGAAAATTATTTTTTTTAATATTTTCTTTTTCCTTTATACTTTTCAGGAACCAAACATAATCTTAATGCTATTTATATTTAGGCTCAAGGAATAGTCAAATGTAAAATAGTATAATACATGGGCTCATGGGCTACACAAACGTAGCCCAACAAGTACGAGTTGATATATCTATCAGCCACTCATCATAGTCCATCCATATGGCTTTATCTATGGCCGAGAACCTACACCTATCCCTATATGCCCATCACCAGCTTCATCCTTGTCTCTTTCATCTTCTTATTCTCCTTGTGAAGTTTTTCCTTTATTTTTATTGTTGGTTTTTTTGCCTTAGTAGGAAACCACTCCCTCTCATTATTTTTGGAGTATTTCATTCTTTTGATGATGATAATGATATATAGATATCACCAATAAGAATTTTCTTAACTTCTTTTTAAATAATCATTGATCAAATTCAATCTTTTCACCTTTCATATAATTGATAATATGAAATAAAATAGAGATTCTCAATTCATATCAACTTCTGGGTCGAACTTCAGACCATCTTATTTGAAAATCAATTGATATATACTGAAAGTAAATCAAATCTTTTATGACATTTTATACCATCTTCATTTTTAGATGACACATCCCGAACTCAAGAGTGATTTTGTTGCAGCCCCAACAACATTTCTTCTACATCTAAATCCTAAGTACTTTAAAATACTTCAAATAAAAGTATTTAATAATATTGGATTATTTTAATCTGAATTATCCAAAAATGGAAAAATCGATAATATAATTTGAGGTTAGACTCATAATTTGAAAATTAAAATTTATTAAATAAAATTTTATGAAAATTCCAAACGGCAAATTATAGATATTGTATACATCAAATGTGGTTTTAAATTAATAATAATAATAAAATATAAACGGGGTCATCAAACTTGCTTGGAAAAAATAGAAGGGAAAATTCTTTAAAAACCAGAATCATGATACACTATCCTTGTAGCCAAACAGCTCCTTAATTGCTTTACATCTCTCCTAGGAACGACGTCGTTTTAGAAAGCCTCTCTTCTTCTTCCCACCTTGGAGCTCCCTCTTCCTCTTTCTAGGGTTTTTCATCTACATGTGCTGCTGTCATGTCTCAGACTGAAAAACGACGTCATTTTCTCACAACATGGTACGCAAATGGAGATTATTCCTCAAAACTCCGTTTTACTTCTTCAATCCAAAAACTCCATCATTAACTCCACTTTTCTCTCTATCCAATCATCCCCAAAACCCTAAATTTACTCGGGAAAATCATAATTTTCCGGAGAAAAAACCCGGACTGGTCCTGACAGACCAACTTCTGGAGTCCACACTCCTGAACTGCCCTTCTGATTTGATTGCTCTCAGCTTCTTCCTGTGGTGTGCCAAACAGCCCAATTTCTTCCACCATCGTCGAGCCTTTGATCATATGGTTGATGTAGTGGCTCGGCTCACTCGGAAGAGCGGAACTATAAGAGGGGTTATGGATGAATTGGGGAGTGTTGGTTGTGTGGTAAAGGCTCAAACTTTTTTGCTTTTGTTGAGGATTTGTTGGCGTGGGAAATTGTATGGGTTGGTGTTTGATGTTTATGAGGAAATGATTGCATTTGGGTATGTTCCAAATGCGTTTGTTTGTAATGTGATCATTGATGTTTTGTTCAAGATTAAGCGAGGAGAAGTGGCCCTTAGGTTCTTGAAGGAGACCCGGATTTCCAATTTTTTGACATTTAGTATTGCGTTGTGTAATTTATGCAGGTTGAATGATTTGGTTGGTGTTGGCGATGTTCTTAGAATGATGTTGAGGGAGGGTTATTGCCCCACTGTTGAGATATTTTCAATGGTTTTGAATTGTTTTTGTAAAGTGGGTAGGTTTGCAGAGGCATTCCAAGTGTTGGGTTTGATGGCAACTTTGGGAATTCCGATTTCTGTGACTGTTTGGAGTATATTGATTGATGGGTATCGTAGAATTGGCAAGATTGGTAGGGCGGGTAATTTGTTGGAGAAGATGGTTGAGACTGGTTGTTCTCCTAATGTTGTAACTTATACAACTTTGATTAAGGGATTTATGGAATCAGGAATGGTTAGTCGCGCATTAGACGTGCTACGTATTATGGAAACTAAAGGGTGTGCTTATGATTTGGTTCTTTATAATGTATTAATAGATTGTCTGTCCAAGGCTGGGAGATATGATGATGCACTTGGCATATTCTTCAGTTTGCCAAAACGAAAAATGGTGCCTGATTCTTATACTTTTAGTTCTATATTGTCTGCAATATGTTTATCCCAAAGGTTTTCGCTTTTACCCAAGTTATTTAGCAGTGGACTAGTGGTACATACTGATGTAGTGGTATGTAACTCACTTCTAAGCTATTTTTGTAAGGCTGGGTTCCCATCCCTTGCTGTGGAGTTTTATAATGACATGTTAGATAGAGGTTTTATGATAGATCAGTATAGTTTCGTTGGATTATTGACTGGGCTATGTGGCTCTGGAAGAGTAGATGAGGCTGTTAATGTGTACAGTGGGATTTTAGTAAACTATTCCGATCTTGATGCTCATATCCATACCGTAATTATAGGTGGTCTTATTAAAGCTGGCAAGTTTCATAGAGCTGTCAGATTGTTTAAGAAAGCCATGGTAGAGAGGTACGCACTGGATGCTGTATCATACACAGTTGCCATTTATGGGCTTCTCAAGGGTGGTAGAACTGGGGAAGCTTGTACCTTGTATAGCCAAATGAGGGAGGCCGGTTTAGCTCCTAATGCTCACACGTATAACATAATACTCTCATGTTTCTGTAAGGAAAGAGACATGGAAATGGTCAAACAGACGATACAAGAAATGATTGCTGCAAGTGTTGAACTTGAGTGTGATACACTCATAAGGATAACCAATTTCTTGTTCAAATCGAAGTTTTCTCATTCAGTCTTTAACTTATTAATTGAGATGTGGGGTGCAGGATTGATGCCTAATAAGGCAATAGATGCACTATTGTTGAATGGACTTTCCTGTGGTGTAAAAATAAATGATATGAATCTCACACTGTTGGAAGCTAAGTTAGAGGATACTCTATTATTGGATACTTCTGGCTCAGATGACCTTTCTGATGTGGCTGCTTTAGCAGGTTGAGATATATTTTGTGGGGGCAATTGCTTGTTGGCTTATTTAAGATATTGAAGCATCAAGCAGGCACACTGAAGGTACTAATGCTATCAGTAATATCTGCTTTACTTTTATTGATAAGCACAACATTTCAGAGTAAAAGAATTCGTATTTCGCTTGTCTTTTATTTTGTTGTTTATAAATCATGTACTAAATTCAACACCTGTTGTATCTGCAAACAAATCCAATTCTGAATTTCATTGCTATTATCACAAACTGATCCACCTTTCATAACATCTAAAGAAAATGCTCTACTAGCATATTGTGAAACTTAGAATTTAGGATCGTGACTTGGTCAAATATATTCTTTACTTGGTGTTTCATGCCAAGTACCTATGATGAAATTGTAGTTATTGTTGTATGCTTGTATATGCTTATGCTCTATACACAAATTTAATCATAATTTCAACATCAAAAGATGGAATCTCTACATCTTATACGTACTCTTTGAAAGGTCACTGGTTGTGCTTTTATGATACTAATCATGATAACTTGATATGCACATGGTTTTGTGCATGTATAAAATTTTAGTGATTAGAATGATACACTCTACAGCATATTGCTGAAGTTTATGTTGCAAGGCTGGCCATTAGACATATCACAGCCTGTTGATTATCATAGTTACATTGACATACAAATTTTTGTGTTACTCTCTGTGTAGATGCACACTGACAATTGTGGAACAAGCCAGCAAATATGGTTGAGTTGTTGTGTCATGTGTGAGGACATTTTCTCTTCACATTGGGTGAGCTCATGTGGTAAGAAGTTCGGTAAAATTCCTGCAAATGCCTTTTTTAAGTAAAAACTTAATAGTATCTGAATTACTAAAATTTTGGGAACTGCATTATATGTATGATGCATTCATGCCTCTGTTTGTGCATCAGGTGCTTCATTTGGGAGCTTTTGGTAATGATCCCTTTTGATGCTTTGGAGTCAGAGCCAGACTAAAGGTTGCTTCTTCTAATGAAGAAGGTGAGAATCTTTTATTCTTAATGGAATTCGTATGCTGCTTTTCCCCTTTCCTGATATGGGAGCTAAAGGCCGCATGCTTGTCATTCCGGCATTACTTGAATGCTTGAAGTGCTGATAGTTATTGTAGTCATCACTTGTTATTAACTTAATACTCCTGGCTCCTTTTCCTGTTATTTTAATTGAGTGTTCATGAAGGGAAGCCTCTGTTTCATTCCTAGGCACCAGAGTCATGTTCAATAAAATGCAATACCAATATTCCATTACATCCATGGGACGAGACACATGAACTCGGGGATGACTGGAGTTTGACATCAAACCTAAACCAAACTAAGGTTCTACAGCATTGATTTCAGAAGCATTCCAACTTGAAAGACAAAGCAATTCATTCAGCCTGGGGACCAAAACAGCTTGGGGCTCTGTTAACTTCTGCTTGAGTTGGTTTTAGCTGGGTTGTGTTCAGAGTGTTGCATTCTATCCCAGTTCTATTTAGGTGTATATTGTCAACGGAGTTATTGATTCTAGAATTGGGATTAATTCACCTGACCTTTGGTTAATTCCCAATTTATCAGTCTGACAGAAGGTTGAGTTGGGTAGCGGTGTCTCATTCTTAATGTATCGAAGTTGCACCTGTAGGAGTAGCTACAAATGACAAAGTTGAAATTGGGCGACAGGAGATATTCTGGTTCATAATCAATAACCTACACTTTCTTTTTAGAGTGCTGTCCTTCATCCTAGAGCTCAATTTTCTCATTCCTATAGTTTGGTTTCCTCACAAACTCATACCTGGAAGGTTATGAACAATATGATACAGATGGGCAAGCTCATGGTTTAATTTTGGGCAAAGCCGCAAGTGTGGTGGTGTAGAAAAATCTATTTATCAGTATATGCATGACAATGTTCATTAACAATGTGAATTTCTTTTTTCTTTTCTTTTTATTTCCTTTTTATTTTTCATTTTTTCATCTTTTTATAGATTAAAGCTTATGGAAAAGTCATAGTTATTGCTAATGTTATCGGTGAGAAATGGCATCTGGAGTAAACCTTTACTCCTTGAGGAGAAACTCCTCTGAATCAAAGTCTGATTCAACAGTGCAAAGAAGACATGGGTCATTTGAAGTAGATTATGACAGGATTTTGGAGTCAAATAGGGTTATGTTGAATTGGTTAAGATATGAAATGGAGGGGAATTCAGAATAATTGGTGATGGAGGAGATTATTGTGAAAGTAAAATGAGCTTCACATTTAGTGGATCCACAAATAAGATTGGATCATCCTTTTGTGGTCCTATCATGCCAACATTTTTAAATCATACTGTGTAGAAGAATGCTGATGGTTGATTACATTGCTCAAGGGAGTAGGCAGCTAACTGGATTAAACTGGAATCCACCAATTAGAGCTAATTCTTGGAAAGATGAACATATAAATTGAACCAAAAACTAAAGTTGCCATTCTGAATTGCCCTTCACAGTTTTGTTTGGTGCCTTGTAGATGTAGCTTTTTTTTTTCCTATATATGTTGCTAGTTGCGGCTCCTATGTACTGTTTAAGTATTTTTTCTCTTTGTTTCCATCTTTCCCCTCTTGTCTTCTGAAATAAAGCTGAGACTGGAGACATTTAATTAAGTATGCCCTGGTTTTTGAACAGTTATACTGGTAATGACGGAATATATGCTTCAGTAATACAATTGTGCTAAAGGCCTTGCATGGCAGAGGAAAGCTTCAAAAAAGATGAAGATTATTATGAGTACCGTTATTGTTGTCAAAAGTGGAAATACGTTGTACAAACAAGAATTTATGCTGGAACGATCGATGCAAGATCAGGATGAAGAGTACCGTGGTTTTTCATGGTGTCTATGTGATGGAGGAGAAAGTCAATGTGTTTAACAGCTCGAGGCCTTGGAATATGCTAGGTACTCTCTCACACTCTTTAGATCTTGCTCCTGTATCAGGGATTTGATTTGATTTGATTTTTTAATTTATGGTTCTTTCCATATGATTTTCCGCAAAAAAATTGACTACAACTTAATTTACATGGTTTTAAAATTTATTATATGATTCCATTGATTAAATAATTTCTAAATGCTTGTATGTTTGTTCAAGTTCGTCCTATGCTTTACTTGAGTTCCATCCTGTCATTATTTCTCATGAATCTTTGAAAAGACCCAAAAAAATATGATCAATGGAAATAATAGTATATCAACCCTTTCATTTATCAAAAAAAAGAAAAATAGTATATCAACCCTTTCAAACCAGACAAAAGTCCTATAACAGGATCAAGTGAGAAAATTTCTGAGAAAGTAGTAACAAGGCTTTGGGTGTGGTTGATCGAAAACCCCTTCTTGTATATTATTTGGTGCATAAGCCTTTATCCCTAAAAGGATACCAAACAAGGATGTGCATTCTTCCCTTGTGTTGTTGTACTGTCAGTCTGTCACCATCTTTAATTCATATAGTTAGTCACTCAAGGGATTCTTTTGGTAGATGAAGCCAAAACTCTTCATGTAGTCTGAGCTTCGATCTAGCCATATGCCCATATGAGTTTTAGAGAAATTTTATTGACTTTTAAGAAAATGTCTGGGGGCATTGCTTCTTGTTATTATTATTATTTTTTCTGTGAAGTCTTAACAGACTAGGATGTTTTAGTACCAATATGTAATGAAAACCCCTTTTGTATATTACTTAGGGTACTAAGCCTTCATCCCTAAGGAGTAATAAGAAGACGATATGCATTATTCCCTTACCTTGTACCACCACATCTGTAATTCATAGAGTCTCTGAAGTCACACAAGGGATCTTGTGGTATGCCCATGCTAATTTTATCGGCTTTTGAGAAAGTGTCCAGGGCCCTTTTTTATTTCTTCATGTGAAGTCTTAGTAGATTTTAGATGTTTTAGTACTAATATGTAATGAAAACCCCTTCTCTTATATTATTTACATACAAAGCCTTTATTCCTAAGGAGTACTAAGACAAGACCATCACCGTCTTTGGTTCATGTAGTCTCTCAAGTGACACAAGCAAGTTGTATGGTAGATGAAACCAAAACTCTTCATCTACTCTGGCCTTTGGTTTGGCCATATTCCCCACCAGTTCCTTGCTTGCTGTAGCTAGATGGTTATGTACATATCGGCTTTTTTCATTAGGGAATCTCGCTTTTTAGAATGTAGATTTGGATAAATCTTCCAGGCACAAGACCTACTCTTCCATTTTGGTCAGAGAGGCGATAAATAGTCGTTAGGGCGGCAAAATGGACTGCCTTGCCCGATCATTTCCTTTATCGGCTTTTAAGAAAGTGTCTAGGGCACTATTTATTTGAAATTTAAAGTTTGAATTATACTCTCGTATCGATTTCTATTCATGATTTGAATAAATGTAGACCCATTCATACTTCAGATAAAAAAAACAAATCCCACTTTGGTGTTGCATGGATTTTTTGTCTGAGCAAATACAGTCCTTTTAGACTATTACATTGATTGTTACTTTTTTCTCCAGGTTGGAGGGTGTGTCTTGGTGAAGGTCTTTGCGAGGTCTCGGTTTGGATTTGTATTATATAATTATTTATTAAATGAAATTTATTAAATGGTGAATTGTAAAATTAACGGGATTTGAGCGATAGGAAATTATTTAATAATAGAAGTGAAGTGAGAATGTGTTTAAGATGTTTGAAGAATCGCATATTTTTATTTAATTAAATTTTGAAAAAAGTTTATTTTTAAAAGAATTATAAAAGGTCAAAATTTTGTTATATCAATTTTTCTGAAGGTATAATTATTGTTTTGCTTTTTAATAAATGTATTTTAAAAATGCAATTCCTATTTCAACAGGCAGTCTCTCTGAGTCTCCTCTCTCACACTCTCTATTCCTACCAGTCAGTCCCATGGAAAGTCAATCCTCAGCAGGGAAGTGAGAAACCTAATGTTTGGGTGGTTGGAAAGTGTGGCAAAAACTACCCACTTTCCATAGAAAACAATTTCTCAGGAAAAAAAAAAATACAATAAACAAAATGCCAGAAGGAAATTGCCTTTTGTGAAGAAACCCAGATCCAGTCTCCCACAAAATTGAAAAAAATTATAAAATTAGAAGAGGAAAAAGGTAGAGTTGTTCCCATTTCAATTGTAGATTATTGATTCATGTAGAGTTTTTTTCTTAAATCCCAAAAAGTGGGGAAAAAAAAGAAGAAAAACCCAAAATTTTTTTATAAGTTCAGATAAAAAGGAAAAAAAGCTTACATATATATTTTAAATTATTTAATATATAGTTAAAAAATTTAAATTCTTAAATAATTGTTGTTGTATTTGATGTTCCTTTGTTCTTTATACGGTAAACCAAGTAAAAGAATTTTGATTTCCATCCAAACAGAACCTTAATATTTTATCAGTTTTATTTAAAATAATATTTGTTTAAACAAAAATTTTAACGTTTAAAATTCCAAATATTACCTACAAGATTTTCATAAAAAAAATAAAAATAAAAAAAACAGTGGGTTCGTGTGAGTTAGTAAGAAGACAGTGTTTGGTAGTCCCAATAAAAGCTTGAAAGATAGGCATGTGCACAACAGAGAACAGTTGAAGAGTTGGTTAGTGACCGTTAGGTGAAACCTAAAATTCAAAAAAAAAAACTCCTCCCGGGAAAGCACTTTTTCCTCAAAAGAGCTTTTCCAATACAGAGGCCAGAGCTCAGAGAGAGAGAGAGAGAGATTTTGAGAGTAGAGAGATGACAATTTCATTAGAAGAGATGGTGAAAAATGGGTATGCTTCTCCTTCATCGTCTCCCCCCACACCTCCATCTCCTCTCCCCATTAGTGTAGGCCCTGGCCACCAAAAATACAGCTTCTCGGCATCACCGACACCATCGCCGCCCTTCTCACCACCATCAAGCCACACATCAGCCGAGAACCTCCCCCTTGTGCCGGTGAAGGTGTCAAGCCCACGTCCGGCACCATTGGCGTTTTCATTGGACCGTCGAGACGCCGACGATTCGGATTCTCCGAGCTCATGCCTAAAGGAATTGTAAGCTCTCTCTATCTTCTCCTCTTATGGTTCATTGTCTACGGAGTTCTTCAAGAGAAAATTGAATGATTTGATTGTGTATTGTCATCATGTTTGAAATAAGTCTATTGGGCTTTTTTTTGTAAATGGGTCAATTTTTTTCATCTAAGATTTTACCATTCCAATCTTCCCTTTTTCTTAGGTTTTTAATTTTTATTTTCTCTTTTCTTTTTTGGTGTTCAATTATGATATGATTCCATTTGATTTTCCATGAGCTTTTTTGTTATCCAAAATAGGTCAATTTTCACTACTAGGATTTAATGATTCAATTCCTTTTGTCTTTTTGACTTTCAAAACAAGCCCTTTGCTCTCCCCCGGCCCATTTGACCGGTAGCTTTGAGGTCTTGACTGACGGTTAGAACTGTAGTTCCGACAGTTAGAAGTGTCAAAATATGACCATATATTGCAAAAATGATCTCAATGTTTTCAAAAAAAGAAAAACAACCTCCTTCAAACAAAAATACCATCCATCAAACCTTTTCATACGTTTACGTGATGGCGATGTCAAACTCATTTTTTGGCATTGGTAATTACTCTATAATGCAAATATTCAAACGTTGATGTTGATCTTAGTACAATTCTTAAAGGGTGTTTGATAAAACTTAATATTTATTATTTAAAGTTATTCTTAAATTAAATTATTTTTAAGTTATTAACTTAAAACTTATTACTTATTTTCGACTTTGAGTATTAAAGATGTATGGTAAATTTAACTTAAATTTAATTCTAAATCATTAAATTAATATATTTATCCTCGTTAATTTTAACTAATATTTATATTTATACTAAATTTAAGTAATAAATTTATCAAGTATTGTAGAAAAATCATATAACTAATGTATAGTCATAATTGAAAAATATATTTTTACTGAACATGGGTAAATGAAGTAAAAAAGCTTTGAAATTAAGAATAAGATAACTATTTAGACTTACTACTTTAAGTGATTTTTTAATTTTAAATTATAAAATTAAGTTATTTTATTAAGCCCCTTTAATCTACTTAATGACTTAAATTAAATCATATTGCAATGGTCAATAATGATAGCTTCTATTGAAGTGTCAAGTTTGAAAGTTATGTCAGTATTTTGAAAATAGTACCCCATTTTAGTGTAATGTTGAAGGTGCTCTTATAAGGCATTGAGATTTGCAATGTTAACATTTTGCATTAGTGATATATCTCAATGTTAAACTTATTTTTTAGCATTGAGAATTGCTTTTTGATGCAAATACTAAAATGATGGCATCGAACTTTAGTGCAGACTTTAATATGAAACCCTAATTTTTTTAAGGGAAAGTTATATAATCGAATTTATCACAATTTCAACATTACCCTCCAAGTTTAACTATATTATTATTATTATGGTTGTTGTCATCAATCAATCTTATTAAATGATTTTTTTTTTAACTTTGATATGATAAGTCAAGTATATTTGCATCATATTTGTCATCATCATTTCATGTCTAATGAGATTAAAATAAAAAGTTGACAAAGATGATGTTATGATACTTTACTTGTCATGTCAAAGTTAAAAAAACTCATATCATATAAATTATAATTGGTTGCTTGAGGCGACAATCATAAAAAAAATATGAATCAAGACTTTAAAAAAGTAGTGTTGAAACTACGATAAACCTACTTTTGACGTGTTTTATTTTTTTAACATTGCATAGTTTTCCCTTTTTTAAGTCATTCAATAGACAGTCAAAATTATAATTTTTGAAAGGTGATATTAATATTATAAAAAGTTTATTAAATATAAAATAATCTTTTACATAAATCAAAATATGGCTTCAAAGGTAAAGATGTATTCAAAATTATAATTTTTGAAAGGTAATATTATTGTTATAAAAGTTTTATTAAACATAATATAATTGTTTGCATAGGTCAAAATATACCTTCAATAGAAGTAACATCTTTTTAATTTCCATATTAAGCTCTTTTAAGGCTATAATTTATTTTAACAAAATTAGCTAAAAAGGTTCAAAAGCTCTTATTGAATAATAATGACATACAATGAAACTTTGTTATAAAAAACTTTTAAGGCCTATTTGGATTGACTTCTGAGAGGTTAAAAGTTCTTATTAAGCTTAAATAAAAGTTTTTTGTTTTAATAAGAGCTTTTGGCTTCTCAGAAGTCAATCCAAATAAGATCTTAAAATTTTTTTATAATAATGTTTGAAACGATGTTATTATCATCAACGCTTTCAAGACCTTAAAAAGAAAACTATGTGATACGGCATTTGCCACATCATCACACCTATTCGTGGCAAAAATCCAAAAAAAAAAACCCTATACCCATTAGTTTTTTTTACTAGAAAAAGGAGAGCCATTTAAGGGCCTATTTGGAAACATTTTTAAAAATAGCTCTTAAAAAACAAAATTAGCAAATAATTATTTGTTCTTTTTACTCTAAAAGAAGAACAATTTTTTTAAAAAAATTTGTTTTCTATTAAAAAATTGTCAAACGGGTTTTTTACTGAAAACTATTTTTAAAAACAGTTTCCAAACAGGGTAGTAATCCTCCTTTCCCTACATGTCTCCAACAAGGTAAATCGGCCCAGACAAAGTATTTTTATCCCAAACTCTAATTCACGTACTTTTCAGTTTTCAAACACTGAAACGGGTAAACGAAAAACCCATGAAATTTTCCTAGAAGGGGTGAGAAAAAAAAGTGACAACAATCTCCTCTTTTGTGAAATGCAGGTTAGAATGGTTGGTTCAGAGATGCTGCAGTTGCTGTTCTCAGTCTCTGTCTACCTCCTCCAAAGTTCATCCCTAAGATTTTTTCCATACCAGTTTCTTCTAACAAGATTGCCCTGATGCTCTAACCCTAAGATTGCAGTAGTTTTTCAACACAGATTAATCCCTAAACTCATTCATGAAGCAAATGAAGACAAAGTTTTCAGTCTATAGTTCAGCACTTCCATGAATATTTCTCGGATGATTAGTAAAGCATTGTGATTATATTCGTGTTTAACAGAATAATGATGTATTCTTTCCTAATATGCATGTTCTTTCTGCTCCTGAATTCATTATTCTAAATGTATAAACGTACAAGAATAAATTCACGAATCCTAACAACCTGATTGAAAACTGTTTTTGAAACAGAAGACGGTTTTCTAACTTAAGAAACATGTTTACAAGTTTCAACAAGAAATAGGTTTTCGATGTTTTTGAGAATAAATTTGAGGTGTTTTTGTAGAGTGCTCTACAGGACAAGTGGGAGTATGGAGAATGCTTCGAGAACTTTCACATTGTATATAAGCCTTTAGTACTTCATAAAGAATAGGCTGAGGAAACTGTTATTGATATTTGAATACTCAAATAGGATTTTGTTCCGGAAATCAATTGAGAGATGTTTATAAGAACTGTTTTCAAAAACTTATGTTGCATTGCTAAACATGCCCTAGATTGTTTGGATGCCAAGTGATTGACTGAGAAAAAGATGCTCTAAATAGGTTTCATCCAAAAAAAAACATGAAATAGAGCTCCATTTTATCTACAGGTCCAAGCCAAAGTTTCAAGACAGATTTACAGCCCTATTTATCCAAGGATATGCTGAAATCCAGAATTGGCAAAGATTATTTACTTACAAATGCAGATGACTAAAGCAAAATAACCAAGAAGTTACAGTAGTTTGAAATTAAAGTTCAGGGGTTTGTAGATTTACTGCTGATTTTGCTGTCTCTGTTGCGGGAAATTGGGATGATTCTGAGTCGCGTTCTGGAGGGCTACCATGCCAGGTTGTAGATTCTGAGCATTTGGTTGCATGTTACTGAATGCACCTTGTGAGCCATGCTGCTGCTGTTGCTGCTGCATGGGCATCATACCACCCGGATTTGCTGCCCCCATGTTGAACACTGCATGGGAAAGTAGTAGTTGCAGTTTAGCCTAAAGAGTGCACAGCCGCATATATCTGGCTTTTGTCGGACAGATACAATGAGCACATTATGCATCAGATTGCATCGTATATTATCCCTTTTCTCAAAAGTTTAGCACATCAAGTACCAAGAAAGAAATTGGCAAGTGAAGGGTGTAGTTCATACTTTGATCACTCAGAAGATGACTGCGCTGGGGGTTGCCGGCTAATCCCAACTGATAGAAGTAAATTGAGCATGAGAGAATAAACAATGTAGTAATGACGGTACTATAATCCATGTCCTAGTGCAACCTTATAAAGGAAAACACATACACACACACCCACATGCCGAAAGGGGAAGAAAAATGATAGGAAAGTATTGTAAGCTAACCTGCATCCTTGGCAGATGCGATTGTGATGGTATTGTAGCTGACATGTTTGAAATCTGAAAATGGACAAAATATGTATAAGTACCCAAAAACTGTTTCTTAATATGAAAAGAATACTGCCAGCAATAAAATCAACATAAAATTAGTTGCTACACCAACACAAAAAACAGGTAAAAATTTTCAACTGCAGTTGCTAAATTTGTTGATGATGAACTCAAGAGTAACCTACTACACAGTGAAGTAAAGACAGATGCCCTCACAAACAAAAGAAACATAAGAAAATAGCAACCTATGTTGCATGGATTCAGGTGCCAGTGTCGGCTACAAGTATGTGTTTAGGTGTCTAATCCTTCACACTACAAAGTTTAGGATAAGAAGACTTGTCTACAAAGGATGAGAAGAAAAAAAATACCAATTAGAAATTAATCAAAAGCAAAGATATTGTTAGATAGTGTACAGTTATTTCAGTTATTTACTTTTCCTTTTTTTTCTTATTGTATTGTGGGTCCCACTAACATGTATATATATACCTAATGTGTATTATTGTATTGTTCTTGAATAACAAAAATTAGGGATTCTCCCTTTTCTCTCTTTTCACATGGTATCAGAGCCTAGAGAGAAAAACCTAATTATTTCCGGTTTATCCGTGAATCAATTCGGGGAAACCTTTCAGTGACCGTGTTTCATTCCGGTCACCTTCCCCATCTCCTAAAGCTTTCCGGTCAACCATATCGTGGTCAGAAAACCTTCATCACCGTCAACTTTTTTTTCCGGCGATATTTTCCGACAACGACCACATCATCAGGAGCGCAAAGAGGAGATCTGCAACTTTCCTCAAAGCACCGAAGCCAAAAATCCATCCACGCGCTCCCACACGTCGTTTTTCTCCGGCGGCCTGAATCCCACATGCCGGCGCGTGAGGGCGTGTGGCCCACTTTCTAGTGCCGAGCTTCCACCAGCAGGCTCGTCTGGTGCCGTCTTGCACTTCTACGCCTCCGTCAGTCCTCTCCGAACCCTGCTTCTCCATTTTTTTGGCATTTCAACCTCCTCCGACCTTCGATGACAACTCTCTAGCCTCCGACAGCAGCTCCCTTCCTTGGTCGAGACCTGTGTGTGCCTTGGGAAAGCCTCTTCTTCATCTCCAGTCACTTTTCTCCTTTGTTTGGGTCCCGACATACCAGGTTCTTCTTCCACAGCTGTGATCCGTCCTCCCTTTAGGGCTCTCTTCGATCCAAACATATTTCGTTCTCCAGATAAGTAGATATGGCTACTAAAAGTTCCATTTTTTCCTCTGTTATATCTGGATCTCCTATGATTACTTCGGAGAAATTGGTTGGCAGTGAAAATTATTTGTCCTGGTCTACCTCTGTGGAGTTTTGGTTTATGGGTCAAGGTTATGAGGATCACCATGTTATGCAGGAGGCGAATATCCCTGAGGTTGACAGAGTACAATGGAGGAAGATAGATGCACAGTTATGTAGTGTGTTATGGCAATCAATTGATCCTAAGATTCTGCTTCATCTTCGGGCCTACAAAACATGTTTTAAATTTTGGAATAAGGCAAAAGGGCTATACACGAATGATATCTAACGTCTTTATAAGGTGGCTTCTTCTATTGTCAATGTCAGACAACAAGACATGGATTTATCTACTTATATTGGACAGATTGCCTCTCTTAAGGAGGAATTCTTGACCGTGATGCCTCTTACTACTGATGTTGGGGATCAACGAACACAGATTGACAAGTTCTTCATGGTTCTTACGCTTATTGGCCTCAGTCCAGATCTTGAGACCGTCCGCGATCAGATTCTTGACAGTTCCTTCGTTCCATCCTTAGATGATGTGTTTGCTCGCCTCCTCCGTATCTCCTCTACTCAGACTTTGCCATCTAATAACACTTTAGATTCTCTGTGTTAGTTTCTCAAACTAACTCTCGAGGAGGACACAATGGTAACCGAGGTAGAGGCCAAAGTCCTCATTGCACCTATTGCAATAAGCTTGGCCACACTCGTGATCGGTGTTATCAGTTACATGGGCGGCCTCCCCGCACTGCCCACATGGCCCAATCATCTGATCGTCAACCACCTCAGCTTCCGAGCTCCTCCACATCTCAGGGTATTTCCCTCACTGACAGTGAGTATGATCAGGTCATCAAGTCAGCTTCTGTTGCCCAGACTGGTAATGTTTCTGCTTGTCTTACCCACACATCTTCTCTTGGACCTTGGATTCTAGATTCTGGCGCTTCTGATCACATATCTGGTAATAAGGATCTTTTCTCTTCTATTACTACTACCTCTGCCTTACCTACTGTTACCTTAGCTAATGGTTCTCAAACTGTGGCTAAAGGCATTGGTTTGACACATCCTCTCCCTTCTCTACCTCTCACTTCTGTCCTTTATACTCCTGAGCATTCCTTTAATCTTATCTCCATCAGCAAAATCACTCATACTCTTAACTGCTCTATTACTTTTTCTGATAAATTTGTGACCTAGCAGGACCGGCGTACAGGGAAGACGATTGGCATAAGACGTGAGTCTCAAGGCCTCTATCACCTCACCTCGCCTTCAACTACTGCGGTTTGCATTTCCACTGATGTTCCCCTCCTCATCCACAGTCGCCTAGGCCACTCTAGTCTATCCAAGTTCCAGAAGATGGTCCCTCGTTTTTCATCTTTGTCGTCGCTTGCGTGTGAGTCTTGTCAGCTTGGGAAACATACTCGTGTCTCGTTCCCAAAGCGTTTGAATAATCGGGCAAAGTCTCCTTTTGAACTTGTCCACATTGATGTTTGGAGTCCTTGTCGGACCGCGTCTACTTTAGGATTTCAGTATTTTGTCACTTTCATTGATGACTATTCTTGATGTACTTGGTTATTTTTAATGAAAAATCGAGCTGAGTTATTCTCTATTTTCCAGAAATTTTATGTTGAAATCCAAACCCAACTCAATATTTCTATTCATGTCTTACGCAGTGACAGTGCCAGAGAATATTTTTCTGCACCATTTACTTCACTTATGTCCCAACATGGGATCCTTCATCAGTCTTCTTGTGCTCATACTCCTTAACAAAATGGGGTAGCTGAACGTAAGAATCGACATCTTGTTGAGACAGTTCGTACTCTCCTTCTCCATAGTAATGTTCCTTTTCGTTTTTGGGGGGACGCTGTTCTTACAGCATGTTATTTGATTAATCGTATGCCCTCATCTGTATTACACGATCAGATTCCTCATTCCCTTCTTTTCCCTGACCAACCACTTTATTTCCTTCCTCCTCGTGTTTTTGGTTGTACTTGCTTTGTTCATATTCTCACTCTGGACAGGACAAACTTTCTGCCAAAGTCACAAAATGCATCTCCTTGGGATACTCTAGACTTCAAAAGGGTTATCGTTGTTATTCCTCTGAGACTCATCGCTACTTTCTCTCCGCTAATGTCACCTTCTTTGAGGACTCACCATTCTTCTCCACCTCTAAGTCTCTTCCTGTTTCTCAAGTCTTACCCCTTCCCATTATCTCCCCACCTGATGCAGTGCCTTCTCGCCCACTTCAGGTTTATCATCGCCGTCATCGTGTCATTGTTCCTCCTTCTTTGGCCGAGGTACCTACTGACTCACTTTTTATCCCTTCGGCTTCTCTTGCCCCGGCTCTGCCTCCTTCTGCTGACTTACCCATTGCTCTTCGGAAAGGTGATCGATCTACTTGTAATCCTCATCCCATTTACAATTTTTTGAGTTACCATCGATTATCTTCACCCTATTCTGCATTTGTTTCTGTTATATCTTCTGTTTCTCTTTCCAAGAGCACCCCTAAGGTTCTTTCCCATCCAGGCTGGCGACAAGCAATGGTAGATGAAATGGTTGTTTTACACTCCAATGGCACTTGGGATCTTGTTGTTAAACCCTCTGGTAAATCTACAGTTGGTTGTCGTTGGGTCTACACAGTTAAGGTTGGCCTTGATGGTCAGGTTGATCGCCTTAAGGCCCGCTTAGTTGCTAAAGGCTATACTTAGGTTTATGATTCTGATTATGGTGACACTTTCTCTCCTGTTGCCAAGATTGCTTCTGTCGTTTATTGCTCTCATGGCTGCTATGCGCTCTTGGCCTCTTTATCAGTTAGATATTAAAAATGCTTTCCTTCATGGGGATCTTGCTGAGGAAGTTTATATGGAGCAACCACCTGGTTTTGTTGCTCAGGGGGAGTCTGGTTTAGTGTGCAGGTTACGTCATTCTCTATATGGCTTGAAACAATCTCCTCGAGCATGGTTTAACCGTTTTAGTTCTGTTGTTCAGGAGTTTGGCATGTTTTGTAGTACAGCAGACCATTCTGTTTTCTATCATCATAACTCTTTGGGGTAGTGTATTTATTTGGTAGTTTATGTGGATGACATCGTCATTATAGGCAGTGATCAGAATGGTATTCAGAAACTAAAGCAACACCTTTTCACCCACTTTCAGACTAAAGTCTTAGGGAAACTCAAGTATTTCTTAGGGATTGAGATAGCTCAATCCAGTTCCGGTGTGGTTCTTTCCCAAAGAAAGTATGCTTTAGACATCTTGGAAGAAACCGGTATGTTAGATTGTAAACCGGTAGACACTCCTATGGATCCAAATGTCAAACTTATACCAGGACAGGGGGAGCCTTTAGGAGATCCTGGGAGATATCGGCGACTTGTAGGTAAACTGAACTACCTCACCATTACTCGTCCAGACATTTATTTTCCTATAAGTGTTGCTAGTCAATTCCTACAGTCACCATGTGATAGCCATTGGGATGCTGTAATCTGCATTCTTCGATATATCAAAAGCACACCAGGCCAAGGTGTGTTGTATGAGAACAGAGGTCATACCCAGGTTGTTGGTTACACAGATGCAGATTGGGCTGGCTCACCAACAGATAAACGTTCCACTTCCGAGTATTGTGTTTTTATTTTTTTTTATCAGTAAAAGCAAGATATACTAACATGAGGCAAAAAAGCCACAAGCATACAAGAAGTATACAGGGCATAAAAAGCCTTACAACCAAAAAGAACAAAAAACTCACCAGCCCCTAACTGGAGGCTAACCACTCCAGAAAACCTATTAGGGAGAGCGGCTCCTCTCCAATATACAATTTAGCCCAACCCCATAAGTTACAAACAAAAGAAGTTTTCAGCTTTTGAATTGCTAACACCCCCCACCCCCCCCTAAAAGCTAGTCTATTTCTTTCCTTCCATACCGTCCAAAAAATAAACAACAGAATAGAAGTCCAAATTTTTTTCCATTTTTTCCCACAAAAGGGTCTTTCCAACTAAATAAGGTCTCCTTTACAGATTCTGGGAAGACCCACTGAACACCAACCAAACCAAGAATGATATCCCACAACACCCTAACCACTGTACAGTGTAACAAAAAATGATTTATCGTTTCCTCATCACTCCCACATAGATAGCAGCAATTAGGAAACTGCCACCCTCTTCTCTGAAGCCGATCAAGAGTGAGCACTTTCCCCCAAGCGGCTTCCCACGCGAAGAAATCAATTTTGGTTGGAACTCTATCCACCCAAACATTGTTCTTTGGGAAGGCGACGACCAAGGGGCTAGTCACCAAGCTGTACGCATTTTTGGCACTAAACTGGCCATCTTTCCCTTTCTTCCAAAACACCGAATCTTCCTCCATCCCAACCCTATAACCCCTTAACACATGCAGCAAGTTGCTCACCAAGTCCAATTCCCAATCATTGAAGTCTCTTAAAAACCTTAAATTCCACCCTCCTTGGCCAAAATTCTGGTCTCACGTCTCTTCCACAGTGGTAGGGACAGCACGGGACTCCCACACCATGGGTTAGTCCAGAATCTGACTTTGGTGCCTTTTCCCACCTTAAAAGTCATATTTTCCCAGCACCAAGCTGATTCCTTCAAAATCTCTTTCCACATCCCAACTCCAAACGCCTCATTTGCCTTCTTAGTGCTCCAACCAAAGTCTTCTTGCCCATATTTTGCCTTCAGCACCTTCTTCCAAAGAACCTCCTTAGCACAAGCAAACCTCCAAATCCACTTACCAAGCAGAACTTTATTCAAAGGGGCTAGCTTCCTTAACCCAAGCCCCCCCTTATCTTTATCCACACAAACCACCTCCCAATTGACTAAGTGGACTTTTTTTTCCATATTACCCCCTCCCCACAAAAAGTCTCTTTGCAGCTTTTCTAACCTCTTTGTCACTGATTTTGGCATGCGAAACAAAGACATTTGATACAAGGGAATGCTGGTCATCGTACTCTTTATAAGAGTGTTTTTATTGGAGGTAACCTAATATCCTGGAAGAGTAAGAAACAAAATATAATGGTCAGATCTAGTGCTGAAGTCGAGTATCGAGCTATGACTCTGGCAACATGTGAACTCATATGGCTGAAACATCTTCTTAGGGAGTTGAGATTTGGAAAGGATGAACAGATGAAGCTCATCTGTGACAACCAAGCCGCTTTGCTTATTGCATCCAATCCAGTCTTCCATGAAAGGACCAAACACATTGAAGTTGACTGTCACTTCATTAGAGAGAAGATCGCATCAAGATGTGTGGCGACTAGTTTTGTCAATTCAAATAATCAACTAGCAGATATTTTTACTAAATCTCTCAGAGGTCTTAGAATTAAATACATTTGTAACAAGCTTGGTGCATATAACATATATGCTCCAGCTTGAGGGGGAGTGTTAGATAGCGTATAGTTATTTCAGTTATTTATTTTTCCTTTTTTTCTTATTGTATTGTGGGTCCCACTAGCATGTATATATATACCCAATGTGTATTATTGTATTGTTCTTGAATAACAAAAATTAGGGATTCTCCATTTTCTCTCTTTTCACAGATATCTTCAATAAGACTCCCCATCTTACTCTCTTTTTTCTAAGTAATTATCTGCTAAGGAAGATAAAAAACAAAAATAAAAAAATCAATCAATGAAAATCAAATAGTCATATCTGAAGCAAAAAAATGAGTATCTGGTAAGGATGAAGGATCCCACATCCACACCCATATCATATCATGTCGATATAAAGTACATTGATGAAGTTGGAGAGTCCAGATAACCTAACTCATATTTTAAAGTTTTCAAACCGGCACAAAGTGGCAATGTAAAAATAAATGCAAATTATGAGTGGCCTGGGAGAAAAAATGCACATTGTGCATTGGACAGAATGGAGGACAAAATCATAAATACTCATTTAAACAGAGCAGAACATATTTAATAATCCATAGGCATGGCATGCTCCACCACAAAACTGAGAAAACTAGCCACTTATGAATACAAAGAACAAGAGTCTTTTTTATGCAAGAACTCATCACAAATAACTAACCTTAAACAAAAAAATTGTAGGTCAAAATAACCTCACAAAAAAAAAAAAAAAAATTCATGCTATGAACCAATGCAGAGAAAAACTAGGAGATTGTGGTATTCAAATTGTAAAGATAGAATACTGTGTATCCAAGTCCCATTGTAGCTGTATGGAAACAATATATCAGCCCCAGTTTTTGTCATCTACAGGGCCATAAGTACCCTCTAAGACAACTATTTCTTGAGGAACAGCCTTTTCACAGAATAAGGCAAGGTGGAATGTAATGCTTCAACAAAAACAACAGGTGGAGAAATGCCCAATCAAAATAAATTGGGAAAAACATGCCGCTAGAGTACTTCACATTTCAAATATTTTGTGAGAACTAATAGCCCTACAGATCTTAAATAGGCTTGAAATAGATTACAAGAGACCCTGCTTCAGCATGATAAAACAAGATATAGCCAAATCTATGTAAAATTCTGCTAATCCAACAAATACATCTCCAGAAGTATCCTGTCAAGACCAAATAAGGAATGATAGACACAGTAACTCCAGAAAATGCCAAAAGGAAAAAAAAATCTGATTAGCATGTAAAATTAAAAATTCTACACGAAGAATGAAGCCTCAAAAAGTTAAAAATAAATAAATAAATCAACTAAAATGCCAACAAATCTTAAAAGGATAGGCAATCAAAATAAAATGATTATGCAATTCAAAGATGTAACTCAACTATAAAATTTGGAGAAAAAGTTGGATAAGAAAATCAACTCAGAATTAACCAACTAAATAAAGCTTGAAATCTGCAAGACAAAGCTGAAGCAAAAATAACAAATAGTTTGCAATAATGAGTAGACAGAGTCTTCCAGTTATGATGCAAGAAAAGTTTAGAGTAGTCTCTTCCCTAAAAAATATAAGGGCATGCACATGCATAGGCACACACATACACACGTGAAAAACTATTTCCACCTCCATCATTTGCTCTTACAGGTAGTAATAGTTATCCAACAACCCATCCTCTGATTTTATACGATAATATCTAACACTAAGATATTTGTTCATTGTAGAACTATAACTCACAAAAAGAATCACGTTATAGAGAAAATAGATGAATACATGGAAAGGGAAACAGGAAAAGAAATATATATAACTGACCATCTGAGTACTTGGTGTACCCTGCGCTGCATTAAACAATGCATTATTTGCACCTCCAGAAAACTGGCTTAGATGACGATTCAACTGATTTCCTTGGCTGAGTTGGCTTTGACCCATGCCATGCTGGACATGTCCAGAAGGCAGCTGCCGACTCTGAAATTGCTGGTGCCCCATTGTCTGAGAAAACTGCATCTGCTGTTGTCCAGGCAACTGATGAGATGGATAGTTTGAATTGTGCAACCAATAGAGAAAAATTTAGATATAACAATAAGAGAACAGATGCTTCCATGTGTGCATAATGATTCAAGTGTGACTGTGTTCATGGATGGCATAAAATAGAAGGAAGAGATTGCAGAGATGGAACTATTGTGTACAGGGGTTAGAATCAGCACTATATGGACATTAATGTCAACACTAACTGAACCCAACAGCATGTCCGTCTCCCTAAGATGATCTCTCTGGTTTAACTTAATCTAGCACAGGCCATCTTCAATGGATCAGCCCTTCCGATTATGACAAGAAGGCTCTTTGGCAGCTCTGATTTCCCAACCAACTTTAAAACTTTTCATCCTTATCAATCATACATTCTTTGTGATTTTAAACAATTATAATGACTACAGTGTCTTAAATAGTGAAACCAGTGAAGATGACAAACATGTTTATAGTTATGTTGATAGTTAAACTTTAAAAAAGTTAGAACATAATAAAAGACATTTATTGAAAAATAATTATAACAAACAGGCTACCTATATTATTTAATGGGATATCATCCAAAAGTAATACATATGAAAGTACAAATTCCGCAACCTTTTCTGAACTATATTTATTAATGGAAAAAAAATTAGCTATCAACTTAATTCTTAAATGGCATTTAAAAAGCTTTGAATGCGCCCACAGCAATTCATTTTGTGTACCAAACTTCTTTCATACTCTTCTTTATTTGTCGAAATGATTGTGACTGTTCCCTCTTGCAAGCATGTCGATTCTAGCATTTCTTGAAAAGAAATATTGAGTTCCTGAAATTGGACCTCTAAAACGAACTTTATTCAAAATGTGCCTTGAAAATACAAATTAGGACCTGGCTATGAAATGTAATTCTTGAATTCTATATGATATTACAAGGGTCAGATACAGCCTACCTTGACACCTTATAGAAAATAGTTACATGTGCATCTGTGACTCTGTATAAGTTTGTGCAACAGAGAAATAGCCTTCTTTTATTTATTTATTTATTTTAAACAGAAAAAAAGATGTATTAATTACGGAAAAAAAGTACAAGGGAAAAATATCTTGACAGAATAATAAATGGGGAGGAAGGAGTCAAGGAAGTTACTGGCTGAAACTTCTGCTGTGTCTGGCCTTGCAAATCATGCAGCTGCGGCAGCTGGTTCTGCACAAAGAATACAACAGTTCATATCAACACAACCAAATTGCTAGAATGAAGAACTTAGCACATGAATCTAACAAAATTAAAATTAACTCCATCCAGTGATCTAAAGAATTCAAGAAAGGGATACTTCAACAAACTCTTTGAAGTTTCAAAAATGAAACTGGAGGTTTATAGAAAGATAAGCAGGTGTGATGATACTGGTAAGTGGGAGGGCATGATATATGTATATATCATTTTTAACAGTCCCTTCGGTCAATTAAAGGATGCAATTACTTCAAAATTGCCTTTAATACATCATGCGTTGTCAACTTATAAATCTTATTGTGTATTAGTTCCCTATTTTTCTGTATCATCAAAGCACATATCATACCTTATTGTGTATTAAGAATTTCTTTACATGAAAAAAATGTATACATTCAGAAACACACATGCATTGCAAGAATGACTTACCAGGCAATCTATAACAACCCTCCCTTATGCATTAACTTGTAAATCTTATTGTGTATTAGTTCCCTATTTTTCTGTATCATCAAATCACATATCATACCTTATTGTGTATCATGGGTTTCTTTATATGAAAAAAAATGTATATATTTAAAGACACGTGTGCATTGCAAGGATGAATTATAAGGCAATATATAACAACGCTCCTGCCAGAAGCTTAACTGGCAGGCAAGACCTCTCATGAAAAGGATATTCCAAGTTTTGAATCACATGACTTAACCAAATACTAGACCCTTGGTTGAAGGCTCTATTGACCTATCAATTTTCTTAAAAGCTTAAGCTTGTAGGATTTGGATTCAATAAGCATATCATACTCCTTAACACCTCCCCTCATGTAAAGACAGACAAAATTTGGATTTACATCCAATGAAACAAATAGACAAAATTTGGATTCACAACAAATGGGGGAAATACAAATTACGGAGAGACAGCTCAAACATGAGACCTCCTGCCAACCAAGCTCTGATACCATGAAGCTGGGCAGGAAACAAAAAAGATGAAAAAAAACACTGCAGAAAAAATGTAGACCCTTTAACAGTGACTGCTTAAGTTAAGTTTTATTTCTTCAATACAAGCAAATTTTATAGGCTAGGTTCTGTTCACACAACCCTTTATTTTGGGAGATTCAAAACCAGCTGCAATATTACAGCTAGCAATTAGAAATACAATCAGGTAACAAATTCTCCCATATTTAGAAAATAAACCAAATTTTGGATCTTATATTTATTCAGAGAATACATAGGATCAAGTATTTGTTCTCTTTCCTTAACAGGTTTCCACATCATATATACATATCACAGACACACCACTCAAGTGGTAACAGGTTGGGGTAAGGATATGGGAGGTTCTATGCTCGTGTCCCAACAGGACAAAACAGACACACACACACACTTGAGGCCTAGCTCAAATTGTAATGGGTTGGGGTAGAGATCTAAGAGGTTCTAGGTTCAAATCCCAGTAGGGACCAAAACACACGCCGCGCACACACACACACTTGAGGCCTAGCTCAAGCAGTAACAGATTGTGGTAAAGATATGAGGGGGAGAGAGAGGTAACTTTAGACATTCCTTAGTATCTTACAAATATAAACATTATCAAAACTCTAGTGCTTAACTTCATATTAGTATGATAATGAGGAATGCCTAGATTTACCTTTTTTAACACACGCACACACATGTATATATATGATTAAGCAAGTGGTACATTTGTAGCCCACAATCTCAAACAAATATAGACACTAAGCACCGGACTTTTGATGAAATCAACTTAACAAAATATGATACTTTAATTCATAAATTCATCATAAAATCCACAAGACAAACCTTTAGCCATGACTTTTAGTTCCAAGCTCTGACTAGCCTATTAGCCTACTAAGTATGTTGTCTTCCTTACCACATATATAAACTATTAGGTAGTGACCCAACAACATCTATCAAGCTTCTTTGGGCCTTAACCCTAACAGCTCACCTTACAAGTAACCTTCTTTTTAAGCTTTGTGTGTAAACTCAATAATTTAGGGAAATAAAGATCTGTGAGTTTTGAATTCATGGCCTTCCTTAAAACTTGGCTCTAATACCATGTTAAACTACCAACCGACCTCAAAGTTAAGCTATTAGGTAATACAACAATGTATATCAAGCTTATTTGTGCTTTAGCCCTAACATAAACATTGAACAAGTGAACAAGTGAGTTTTAATGAAACAAATTCAACAAAATACGAAATTTGCATACATAGATACATTACAAAATCCATGTAAATAGTCTTCTGACATCACTTTTTAGTTCCAAGTTTCGATTGGTCCATCAATAAATATTATTATGCCAAAGGTTCCAAATTTTACATCTCCAACCAATAGACCAAAAAAGGCACTAATATGATATGGAATTGTGATTATATACTTTTGTTGGCTATTAACAAGCATTTTTTCGATAGTCAAGCAAGCAAATATAATAAAATGCCTAGCAAAAAGGGCAAACCTTAGTACAAAGGACAAATACAAGGGTGCCAAAAGGCAAAGAACAAGAAGAAAGAAACAAAAACCTTACTTGTAGCCTAATCAATCAACAATATCTACAATAGACGTAAACACCTTATCTAACCCACTCCAAAAAATTACACATAAATGAGGTTTTAAGCTTTTTGATTTGAGCGTTCTACAGTCAAACGAACTTCTTTCTTATAGGTGGTCAACTGACCTTTGATTTCTCTCTTTCCAAATAATCTAAAACAACATAAAGAAGCAAGTTCCCATGTTTTGTTTTGCTTCTTCCCTATGAAGGAACTATGCCAGCTTAAAATGATTGTTCTTATTGAAGAATACAACACCCATACTACTCCAAACAAGGAGAAGACAAATAGGATTCTTGCTTTGGCACAATGAAAAAGGATAGACTTGGCATAATCCTCCTCACCTTTACATATAAGACATTTATTAATCAATCCATTCTCTTCTTTTTAACTAATCTATAGTCAAAATTCTTTTTCAACTTCCTTTCTAGGCAAAAAAATTCCACTTCCATCATAACCATGGATTCCAAATAACATCTATAGTTAAGGCATTGATCTCCCTTGCACCATCTAAGAGTAATAGGATTAAATTGAGAAGTTTCAAAACCATCTATGCCACCCATCCTCTTCACCCTTATTCACTAACTAATCTTGCAATCTCAATAGGCATGCTTTAACACCATCTAGCTCCCAATCATGGAGTTGTCCTGAGAAACATAGAGTCCAATGCCCCCCTTACTAGCATGCTCCCAACATCTACAACCCTAGCATACTTTGAAGTAGCTATAACATACAATGAAGGGAAAGAAATAGTCAAAGATGATCACCACACCATATATCCTTCCAAAATTTTACTCTCCCTTTATTAAAGTAAGTCTCCCCCCTTCCCAAAGGCATTGCCACTTCCACATTGCAAGCCTTCTTTGAAATGTTCAATCCACCACATCCCAAACCGACAATAATTTGAAGGTAGCTCCCAAAAAGAGACCCAAATACATGGAAGGGAGCTCCCCCACTCTATTGACATGTGTTCATGTGCCATCTTTAAGGTTTTAACTTCCTAGTTCATCATTATCTCCTAAAAGAGAAAAAAATCTCAAGAAAGAAACAACAAATATATTAAGAAAACGTATCTCTTCTTCATTTCATACCATCAAGGCAGCTTTCAAATCATTTTGGACAAGTAATCACACTTGAGCTTCAATACTTCATGTATGCCTCTCACAATATGTGCAAAATATTCCATGTAGAATAGTCATTTTTTTTAAAGATTCAAATTTATTTTGCTCTTAAACACTAATAGAATTAATTAAATATGCTAACGTTATAGTAATGCATATCACATATGTCATATCATGTATCATAGGATAAATAGAGACATATTAAATAGCTAGCAAAAAAAGGGGCACCCTTTGTACGTTGGCAGTATAATCAAAACCACAATTAGAATGAAAATAGGAAACTATACAAAAACCATCTATCTTTTATAAGGGACCAATTTTAAAACATTAGATGACTTAAAGAAATCATCAATCCTAAGCATTGATTTCTCTTTTAAGCCATTGAGTTGGGGATAGATAAATCGATGTCAAGGGAAGTATTGTTGATGCTATCAATGCACTCAAGCAAAGAGCAATTAACCATTCCCAGTGAGACTTTAGACCACTCCTAAAGAGATTTGTTGAAAGTCTCTTTCAACCTTTAGTCACATGTCTCCATCTCGATGAAAATCCAACTATCGGCTCTTTCCAAATGCATCAACAAGGCACAGAGGAGTCATTAACCACACCTTCCTGGACCCTCCTTTTTTTTTTCTTTTTTTTTTTGATAGGTAAAAAAAGGCTTACATTAGAAACGCCTAAAAGTGGCAAAATCAATACACACAAAGTGTACAAATAACGCCCCAAAAAGCGAAGAAGTAAGGAGACAACTTCCCCTTTACAAGCAACCAATCTATAAAATCAATCATAGATGCAGTGTGATCCTCTACATACACCCTAACCCAATTCACAAAAGTATACATGAATAAAGATTTAATTGATTGTTCAGACCGCTCAACATTGTTGAAAACTCTTTCATTTCTTTCCTTCCATAAAGTCCACATTAAACATAAGGGGGCAGCCCTCCACGCATTCTTCCTTTTTTTAGTGACAAAAGGACCATGCCAACCTAATAAATTCCTCCTAATTGAGGAATGCATAACCCATTGCATGCGTTCCTCAACCTTTTATCATGTTGAAAACCTTTTAACTCAATAGGTGATCTTTGATTGATAAGAAAGAACCCATTGAATCCCAAAAGATCATAAACATGGGATTATACTAACCTTTTTAGTAGCCACTATGCATGTGAAGGCCTTACTTTTAGGAAGAGGTTTAGACTTCCAAATAAATTGGGTTGGAAGAAAATAATGGAATTTGTTCTCACTTCCCAATGGAAATTTGTTCTCTAACTTTCTTTCTTAGATTTGTTTTTTTAACTATTTTTAATTGTAATGTAGAAATTTTAAAATTTAACTCGGTGACTCAATCCGTCAAAAAAAAAAATCAGATTTCTTCTTTTTGTTATTATTATTATACAATTCTATCTTTCTTTGGTAAATTTTACTTGGTGAAATAGAGTCAAAATAGCTAGGAGTTTGCTTTTTTTTTTTTTTTTTTTTTGATAGACAAAATAGCTAGGAGTTTAAAATTGACATATTGAAGTTTCAAGGGTTAGAAACTTCACATTGATCAATTGAACTAGGAATCCTTCTTCATTCATTGATCGATTGAGTAGCGTTTTCTTAGAAAATGCAAGTTGATTAATCGAACTCATAACACAATCAACCAAGCATGATATTTAAGCTAAAAACAAGAAAAGAAAAAGGTTCTTCCAACTTTGCATTCTGTCATTCCTTCTGGACTTTTGTTTTCTTTGGTCCTTTTTGCATTCTGATGTTCATAGCTTTGATTTGCTCCAATCTCATTTTTCATGCACATTTCCATTTTCGACCAACCTCTATAGGGCTAGAGAGAGTCAAACTACAGATCCTAGTAAGGAGGGAATCGCTGTACCAGCGACTCATTATTCCACAGGTCTAAATGAACCTGAACATTCAAAAGGAAAGAAGTTTGACCATAATAGGAGTTTGATCACAAACAGGGTTCTCATCAAAATAGATATTTCATCAAGTAAGAATTTCATGATAATAAAAATAAATCAAATAGGAATTCCATTAACGTTAGATTTTTATGGACATAAGAATTCTTCATTAGAAAAACTGAAACATAGACTCAGGCTAGATCCACTCAACAATATAAAGCACCTCAAGAAGGTCAACAAGGGAAAAGGATTTGGACTTAAGGCCTATAGGTTCTCTAAAAGCCTGGGTTATCAAACATTAGCATAGAACTCTACCTGTCCCAGGCCTGGCATTGAAGATTGCCTTAACTGTTGAGCAAGGAGTTGCTGTTGATGCGGAGACATATGTTGCATGAGTTTCTGCCTTTGCTGCTGCTGCTGCTGTTGCTGTTGCTGTTGCTGTTGCTGATGCTGAGTCTGTTGCTGAGGAGAAGGTGTGTTCATCATATTAGTGCCAGACCTTGGTGAGTTGGCATATGGCAGTGGAGATGTTGTTGTATTATCAAAGGAAGTAGCCCCAGTAGCACCAGATGGAGATGCAGCTGATCTTCCAATAAGTTGTGCTCCAGAAGCCTGATTAAAGATTATGGGTAAGGATACAAAAGCAATCATGCAGAAAGATGCATCTAACCTATAAATTGAACTTCACAAGAGAACAAAATAATTTGGAAATGACACAAAAGCAATTTTGCCAACAAATGTAGTATATCAAGCCATAAGTAAGAGACATCCACCGAAAAATCACTTTGTATATGACCTTAACCCAAAACAACATCAATGTTTATGTCAGTCCATAGAGTGTAGTACAACTTAATTGCAAATACTTCAGTCAACTGTCCATTGGTCAGGTTTGCCTTTGGTTGGGCTTGGTTAAACCCAACCAAGTATCAGCCTTAAACACTAAAACATGGAGCTGCAATTGGGGCATCGGAAAGCAGATGAATAGGATGATCACATTAACAATTCTACCAATTTGATTAGCATCAGCGGTAAGATGACAAGAAGGACATATATACCCAGTAGACTTGCAAGTTCAAAAGGGAGGAGCCAGGCCAAAATACCAAGAGATAGACCAAGGTCCAACTAGGTAATCCCAGTGTAAGCTCATGCACCATGGATTCATGGTACAGGGTGGTTATAGAATGGCCCGAACTCAAATGCCAATCAAAATAGTAGAAACATTAAGAGAAATGCAGGAATATAATGTAAAACAAAAAGAAATATTAAAAATGAAATAAATGAAGTGAAACTTCAATATTTTGAAGCCTAGGATTCACCTCACACTCAGGAATATCTGTTGCAAGAAGAAGAGAAATTTGGGTAAAGGATGAACCAATGGCTGGGAGGAAGGCCATAATAATATTTAGAACATTGTGAAGCTTTACCCAAATGCACCAATGGTTGGGAGGAAGGTCATACCAATATTTAGGACATTGTGAAGCTTACAATTTTAGAATTCACCTGTGATGCAACATGAAGTGCATCTAGTAGGGGAATGAAAGAATAAGGATTGGGAAGAATGAGCAAAGAGATGGTGGAACAAAAAAGATGGCTGAGTACTAGAAGAACTTCCCCTTGTTCTACAACCTGTTAGGAAAAATAGAGAAATTTAACCAATACAAGATACTGTGCTTCTGCAAACATAAATTGATTTTTCAAATAGCTAATGTGTTTCGGAAGCAGAAAAGTGATTCTTTGCAAAGAAGCCCCATGCGCAACAAGAAATAGAACAAAAATAACCAGAATAAACCATGCACTCCATGACCTATAGCACAATCAGACCAGCCTCTTGACTTAACAGCTTCACAAAATAAGGGATAGGCATTTCATATAAAATTTCTATAAAAAATGTTAAAGATCTAACCTGTAACAAACCCTGAGTAGCATTGATTGATGATTGGGGAGGAGTATTCTTCATGTACATGCCTGAATGAGTGTTTAATGCCTCTTAATAGCATTGAAAGACAATCTAAAACAGAAATTCAAGGAATAATCTTTAGTGATCAATAATCACCTGATGCATCAGGAAAAGTTTGCACCCCATCACCCACAGTGAGCACATCTACCAGATGCATTGGAAGGGTAGATGTAATCTTCCTCTGATCAAGGGGTATACGTAAGCCTGCAAAAAATACCATTTCCATGTAATCATTATTTAATAAGCATGCATGTATAAAGTAACCGACGTATGAAATAATGCCTCATGATGTACTATAAGGAAATGTGTCCCGTCAACTAGAATACACTTCCGACTTGAACTCCCAGCCATATCTTAAGAATCCATATTACAGAGTTAAGGAAGTGACATATCGAAATTGCAGAACCGTCCCTAAAGATTCAACAGAAATTTAACTTTACTGCTCAACGAAAAATTAATAACAGACCTTCTAGGAACCAACCAATTAATTTGTGAAGGAATCAAGTGTGTTCCCAGAAGTTGTCATAAATGTTGTGTGTGCGCGTGTCAAGCCCATTTGAGTTTTAAAAAATTGCCATTCACATATCATATCTGACCATTAATTACAAAAATTATCAAATATTAGAAGTTAGAAACTTAAAGAACAGGAAGAAGCTATTAATGGTACACATGAACAGAATATGTACTATTTGAAACAAAGAACTTTAGTTACTACTAGCCTGCATGGCTCAAGACTTGGGAGCTTTCATTTCACAAGATAAAATGGAAGCTATGAAACAATATTGAGGCAAACTCAAAATAAAAGAGATTTTTTTTTTTTTTCACAACAGTTATGTAAATTAGCAGTTAAGAATAACACCTTCACCAAAATTTACAGCAGCTCGGAGCAAATTCTCTTGTTCCTGAATTTTGGCAGCCTGCGCCTTATCTATTGGAACCATTGTTGGACCTTGACGAGTACCAAAACAATAGGCTTTACGGGTCTCAGCCAGAACTTTTTCAGCACTCTCACAGGCTGCTCCAATCATATCGATTCTTGTCTATAAAAATCAAGAAGTGCTTGTTTGAAAGCAATCAATAGATTTCAAGATAAAATTCAATGCTCCAGTAACTTTATTTCACCTTCAGTTTTTCAATTTGTACGGATATTGGCAGGTTTTGCATCCCATGAAGCAATTGCTCTTTCTTGAAGTTGTCATCTGTTTCCATCTCAGGTAATAGTTTTGATGACAACATCACTGGAAGTACTGTATGCAAAAAATTTTATACTAATAAGAATCTAAACACAATGCCAAAATTAAAAACATGCACCATCAGGTAATGAGGTTTGCCCCAAATTAACACTATTGCTCAGCTTTTTGTCTGTGGGTATCTGTGCCTGTGTATAGATAGGAAGGGAAGAGTTACTGTCGTGGAACAGGGATGGAGTTGCCACAAAATATTAGCAAAATAACCATCAAGTGATGAGGTTGGCCTAGGTTGTATAGAGAAAACATGTCCTGCTCAGCCATTAACCTAAGACTAGTTCCCTAAGACTAGAAATCACTGGTCCCCAGCCAAAAATAAGCCATCCTCTATCTCAATCTAAGATCCCATGTCAAAATTTTCTAACAAAAAACGTTTCCTATCAAAAAAAAAGAAAAAATTTCTAACAAAAAAGCAACTTCAAAAGGATTAAGTATAAGCTTATGTCATGAACAACTAACTGTTGATGCTGCACAGAACCTAAACACTGAATAAAGTTTACAGGAGGGAAAAGAAAAAAAATCAGTGCATTTACCCTCATCAAAATGATTCAGGATGGATCCATCAATCAATTTATTTAGAAGCAAGATGTTCATATGTAAAATTTTCTTCCAAAGCAACTTAGTCCTTAAGTTCCATATAATAGCACGTACTTGTAGAATTCTCCACATTAACATTCTTTGGATGTACTACAAAAGCCTTGGAAACCTTCTTAATATCTTCCATAATGTTGAAAAGCTCAAGATTCACCATGGAAAATTGCCCCAATATATCTTGCCTGATGCAGAAGACAAATATGTTAAAGCAATAAACCAGCAATGAATCCCCAAAGTAACTCAAACAATGTAGTTTCCACAAGCATGTTCTGTTTTTCTTCATAGGTTCTACTGAAAAAACAAAAATACAAAGAAAAAAAAAAAAAAAAAAAAACCACTCCTTTTGCAGTTTTATATCATCCCATCTAGTTTTTGTCTTTTTTTCTTCTTTCTGTACATTGGGCATTACCCAATTTTCTTTTTCAACTCTTCAATTTCCCCAAATTAACTGAAACTGAAATTTGGTCTTAGCAGGCAGTTAGAATATAATCATGCAGCAAACACACACTAGTATGAGAAAAAAGGTAAATGTATAAATAATATAAATGTGCATCTGCACGAGTAGTCCCTTTGGCCCAAATATTATGTCTCCTTCAGTATAAACATTTCTATTACTATTCTTGAGATTACCGTTGCTGCCTCAGCAGGCAACAACTCTCAACCTTATATATATATATATAAATTTTGCTTTCAAAAGGGAATAAATGTACTTCCAAAAAATATATAAATATATAAATATATAAATCTAGCACTCTCTCGAGTTAGAGTCAATTTGGCAGTGATTTTAGGAAGTGCTTTTATCTTAAAAAGTGTTTCTGAAAAAAAATTAAGTATTTAATTGAAAAATCACTTGAATTATTGAAAAATCACTTGTGTTTTATGGAGAAACACTTTTATAGGTCATTCTCTTAAAAACACTTTCAGAAAAACCACTTCCATTAAAAATACTTCAAGTGAAAACACTACCAAACACACTCTTAATAGCACTTGATTACCATTTCCAAATCCAAATCAAATTCCGCTTTCAAACTCCATCCGATGCATATACAAATCTCAAGTTCCTTCTCAGTAGTGTTATATATATATATATATATATATATATATATTTTATAGGCAAACACACAGAAAAGAATATATTAGAAAAGGGCGCCTTGAGGCTGACCCAAAAGCATACAGGATGTATACAAGAGGCACAAAAAGAAACGGAGATACAAAACCAGCCCTCAACTAGCGCCTAGCCAATAAAAAAAACTGATCAAAGAAAGAGGACCCTCATTTACAACCGACTTAGTCCACAATCAAAGATTACATACAAAAGAATTTTTCAACCTATGAATCGATAACTCCTCATTATCAAAAGCTATCCTGTTTCTTTCCTTCCAAACCGCCCAAAAAATACACAAAGAGGCTGCCTTCCACACCTTTCTACGCTTCTTGCCCAAGCTAAAGCCACACCAACCACTAAGGGTATCTCTAACCGAAGAAGGAAGGACCCAAGTAACACCAAAAAGAGCAAACAATAACTCCCATAACACTCTTGCCTTGGAGCATTGAATAAGAATATGATCAATTGACTCTTCTTCCTCACTGCAAAGGAAGCATCTGTTAGCTAGAGACCGGACCCTCTTTTTAAGTTGATCCAAGGTTAGCACCTTACCCCCAAGATGCTTCCCAAGCAAAGAAACTCACTTTGGTAGGCAAGTACTCCAAATAATGCTATAAGGGAACTGAACAACTCTTCTTGAAGCTAGAGTACTATATATATATAATCAGTAGGCAATTCGCAATTCATCAAGCCTGTCCAGATCGAATAGCATTATTATAATAGGGCCTATTTAATTTAGTAGTATTTGCTTGGCATTGCAGAAATCAAAACTAAATTTTAGTTTAAAAATTAATACAAAGCACTTCCAGAATTTGATCCAGAACTGTCAAGCATCGGTCCAATCGAATCAAATTTTGCTTTCACAATCACTTCCAACCGGCACCACCAATCAGTCCAAACCTCCACCACATTCCTAAAACCCTAGCAAACTCCATCCCAAATTCGAAAAAAAAAAATTCCAAATTCACATCCGAAACTGTAAATGAGGGAGGAGAAAATGAAACCATTTAGGGACGGCATTAGCGCGGGCGACTGCGTCGATGTCCTCGAGGATGCGCGAGATGGCCTTATAGAGGCTGATAGCGCGGGTCTTGACGGACTCCAGGTTCAGCTGCTGCTGCACTGCCGGGTTCAGCCTCTCCGCCGCCGGCTTCGGCGGTGCCGCCTGCTGCTGCTGAGATTGATCTTGAATTCCCTCCATGGCCGCCATAGACGATTGAGAGAGAGAGAAATGAATTTGATTTAAATGGAAAAATAACGGCGATATGAAGTTGCCACCATCGCTTTATGAACTAAGCTATTATTTGATTAAAAGGTCCCTGAAAACGTAAATTTTCAAATTTAACCTCTCACTTTTTTTTTTTTTTTTAAGGACAAAAATGCTCACATTATTTTCTTATAAAAATAACATTTTTTTTTAAATCTATTTATAAATAGGTTACTTTTAAAAAATAATATAAAATAATTAAATTCACAATTTGATAATTATTTAATCCTTTTAATCAAATATTTTTTATTTTTTATATAAAAAAAAATCCAAATCTATTATTTCATGGAAATAACTTTTAATTTCTACTTTTATAGAAATAATTATTTAATTTTTTAAAATTATATTTTTTATAACAATATAAATAAATTTTAATAAAAAAAACGGTCTACTTTGTATCTAAATATTATTTATTCATATCATATCTCGATTTTATTTCTCTAACATCGATACTTTAAATTTAGAGTTAGGAATATTATATTATTTTTTAAAATTAATAAGTCATCCCTGGATTTCTTCTCCAAAAGAGCCTTCCATTGCAACCAAAAAAATCCTCTTTCCCCTCAACTGCTAAAAAATATTTTTTTTTCCCCTTGACTACTAGAAAACTCTTATTCTCCTTTCCCAATTGTTAAAAAAAATTTGTTCTTAAGGTTCTATTTGGGAAGTGTTTTCAAAAATAATTTAAAAAACAATTTTTAAAAACAATTTTAGAAAACCACTATTTGATGTTTTATAAAATAAAAGTCTATTTGAAAATTTCAACGTTGCCTCTAAAACTACGATCTTCCTTCTCTAATGTTGGTCGGGAGAAAATTTGACAAAGTTTTCTCTCCATTTCTTTTCCAAAAGAGCCTTTCTCTACTACTAGAAATTCTCACGCTTCCCTTCGACTACTAAAAAGATCTTTTTTTTCCCCTTGACTACTAAAAATTTTTTGTTCTCTCTTCCTAATTGTTGGAAAATTCTCGTTTTTAAGGCTCTATTTGAGAAATGTTTTTGAAAACAATCGAAAAAACAATTTCTAAAAACAAATTTTAAAAACTATTATTTGATATTTTGTAAGATAAAAGTTTGTTCGAGAATTTTAACATGTTTTCTATGTTTTAAAAAAATAGTTTTTACATATTATATATTTTTTAATCATTCTCGATATTTGTATAATTATTTTTTAAACCTAGATAACAAGTGAAAACAAGTAAAAACAATTAAAAGAAAAAATATATATCTAGAATATTTTGTGAAAAAGAAAAAAATTCTATAGAAAAACTATAAATCTAAGTGAAAAAACCTTTAAGCAAGGTGGAGGTGATATTTCATCATTTTTTCCATCCTTAAGGTTGTTGAGAAAATAGGTATAGTCCTTATATTTATCTTGGGCATGAATCACAAGAGATCCATTTTGGAATTTCTTTGTCAATTTTTATTAAAATTTTTAAATATTTTTAATAAAATATTATGTAATATTACTTTAATTTTATGTCCTTTTTCATTATTTGAATAGTTTATCAAAATGTAATTATTGCTTATTAATAAAGAAAATAATTAAATTTATACTATTTCTTTAATTTTTTTGGATCGCATTTGAGTTGACTTTTGAAAATTAAAAAATTTGAACTTAATAAGACTATGTTTGATTCCTATAAAATATGAAGAAAAATGCAAGGAAAAGAAGCTAGAGAAAAAAAAATTGAAAGAAAAGAAAAAGTAAAGAAAAATAAACAATAAATTTAAGGTTAATAAATTATTTTTATATGTTATTTCAAACTTATTTAACATAATAAATTATTTTTATATGTTGTTTCAAACTTATTTTAACTTTTTTAATATAAGGATTAAATAATTTGAAAATGTATAAATTCTTAATTAATTTGAATCATATTTCATTTTCTTTCATATTTTCTATAATGTGGGCTTCTCACACCCATCCAGTATGATCTTTTTCCTTGCAGCGTGGATCCTTTCTCATCGAGGCACTTGGACGAATAAATTTCATCCGAGCACCATTTATTGTTATAAATGTCGTAACCGTTATATCCATACTATTCATGAACATAAATGCCTAAAACCTAAAAGTCGTTATTCGACAAGCCAATTATTGGAATTGAAAGCTATTAAGGCACGAGGGAACCATTACACCTTGGCTATGATAAATAGCCATCAACTATCAAATCCCAAGTATGACACAAGTTTGCAAAACGATTCTTGTATGTCTCTTCTCTTAACTAATTTAAGCATCGGAGAGGCGTGCTCAAAAAACCCATTCGGACACTCCTTGTTGCAGGTGTTCCTATCGTTTCCTTGGAAGAAGCTATCCAGAAAAGACATTGTTGGTTGAGTACCAACATATAGGACAATCAATTATAAGAAAATCATTTTCATTAGCATTTTTTTTTCTTTTTGAACCAAACATAACCTAAATGTATATGGATAATTTTATCAAAAAAAAAAAAAAAAAGGAAAAACAATTCTACCATCCAAGAAATAAAAACAAAAATAAAAATGAAAACTTAATATAAAGTTCAAGTGTGGCTTATAGTAGAAACTACAATTTAGCCCATGCAAGAAGCCTTTTTCTATGTAAGTAAACTTTCATTGAACCAAAATTATTATTATTTTAAATTATAGTATTTCCTTCAACTTCAAGCTAACAATCTTTTTGAGAGGTTTTTCATTTTATTTTATTTTTCTCCGTACTAGGGGAAACCAAATTGGCTACCTTTCTAACAACAATTATCCATATGTTTTTATCTCAATTAGTTGTGTGGAATAATGGGATGTTGAAAGTTTGAGTAGAGAGTGAAACAATTAGAGGAGAAAGGGGATTAAAGAGAGTGACAAAAGAACAATTAGAGAATCTAGAAGAATAGAAAAATCCTTCTTATTTTAGTGGAAAATTGAGCCCTTTTTATAGTGCTCCAAAATGGTAGTTGGAAAACCAAATTTATAGTAAGGTAACAACCAAAGGGGGGTAAATGAGTAATTTTCAAAGATTTTGATATAAAAGCTGGAACTTTTAATCTAATTAATCCTTTGATAATGAATTAATATTTTTTTTAATTCAATTAACACTTGTAAGAAATTAGGAATGACTAATAACAATCCAACACTTTTTTTTTTTTTTTTTTTGCGTGGAACACTTTCACACCAATCGTGAAAATAAAAAACTAACAAGTCAAAACTCCATTCTATGATATCATGATACATAGTTATATCTAGAAAACACTACCTAAGATTTACTTTCAAACACCTTTATCGCAATCCACATCGTGACACAATACCTCAAGTGCTCTAGTGGTTTTTGTCTCAACTTTTGAGGGGATGCAAGTTCTTATAACAACCCAAAATTCAATTAAATAAATTGACAAGAGCTTTTGGGAACGATAGGGTAGTTAGAGCGTTTTTTCAATTAGAGCATCCACCCCTTCAAACACATTTAAGAAGAGTATATATAAGGCCCAAGGGCTTACAGGTTTAAAACGAAATTTTTCACAAAAAAATAAAATAAAATCTCAATTTTCCAAAATGATGAACTGTGAGAATCCAGATTTAGTGCTTGAGCAAACTCAACCATCGCTTAAGCGTTTTGGTTGGCACTTGAGTGCTCTTGCTTTCCTAAAAATAAAATTAAAAGGTTTATCTCAATTTTTAAGAATTTAATCAAATTCATACCTTTTCAAATACTAACTTGCCTTTATACAAACCTTTTCAAATTTACTTGTGACATACAGGTTGATTGAATGTGACAATGAAAGAGAATAAAATTGTTGATTGAATGTGACAATGAAAGGGAATAAAATTGCCAACAAACAATATGAAAACATGATATCTTAATAGTAGCTTCTATAATAATCAATTAATCATTACATTGAAGCCCTTGGAGATGACATCAATTACAAAGATATAGAAACCCTTTCTCTCACTCATTATGATTGAGATGGCTTTGATACGTGTCAATCACACCTTGATGAATCTCCAATTCTAACCATCACAATAAGACCCTTAAACTAGTCCTAAGATATGTGATAGACAACTCCACCATTAAGAGACATGTTAGGCCTATCTTGAATTCTCTAGGCTCAAACATATGTATTAGCATTCATACGCTATGTTAAGGGTGACACTTTCAAGAGAGGTATAAGAGATCAATCATTTAGCCATAAGCACTCTAAAGGAAATATCTTTTTATAACTATAATGAAATAAACTATTTGAGATGCTATAGTGTCATGTTAACCAAGAGGTAGAGTAGGAGAGACCTCCTCGACATCCACATTCCATAGGCATTTGGTAGTTCGAGTATGTGTTTGGAGATCAACATCGTGCCTAAATCATGTAGAACTATTACATAAATGCCATATAAGAAGAACATGAACTTGTCCATGCATCAGAGGTTAAGGGGGAAAGGTGCGTCGTTAAGTGTCATATGAATAGAAAGTGCTCTCAAATATATACTACTAAGGTTTAAGACTTGTGATATTCTACAATTGGTGGTGCTATGATAAAGCTTACATGTCACATATTAGACACGTGGTACACCATGATTAGTCAACATGAACCTTGCAAAACAAGATATCAACAATAATCTCTTATTAAAATCATATTAAATTTTATTAATTATAATAAATGGCATCTTCAAGCTATGTTATTGGAGGTATAGAATAATAATACATGCTTTATTATATTTATAGCCTTGGAATAAAAATGTTTTGTTGTAGATTACTTCTAGAACATTACTAATCCAATGTATCGACATCAATTCATGATTAAAGAAACATGCGTTAATAATTTATGATACATATTGAATTAATGATCTATTTTAATAATTTTGGGATATTAATTCCACACAACAAAAATTGACAAATTCTTCAATTATTATTTACAATAATTTTGTTGTAGCCTCCAATAAATTGGAAAATTTAACTTTTATCACAAGAAACACGAAAGCATGTATTTTGTTCAATAAAAATTATTGGTTTTTTCTAATAATAAATAATGATAACGAGAAATCTTTCTGTATTACATGCATTAATTAGTCAACGATATATCATAATATGATAATTATGTCTAGGCTGGCTTACTAATATGATATGGTTAACACGTTATAAAATCTCGAGTTATTTCGTGTTTTAATCATTCGTTATCATCGATAATGCGAAAAATTGTGTTTATTAGTTGTTTCAAGTAATGTCATTGGGCGGTCGATATAAATTTTAAAAGTTCATTACATATTATAAGATAATTATAACATTTGTATGTCTTTTGCATGAATACAAACCGAACCCAAATTATTATACAGGGAATTGCCATATAATTAATTTTAGGTGGCTCCCACCCTAATCATATATTATATTGTCTTTTAGAGGTGGATTTGGGCCAGATAATAACTAGTTGAGTTTGACTCCTACAGGCCAAGGGGACAAATCCATCCAAAACGACGTCGTATCATTATTCAATTCCTACCGTCTTCTGTGATAATAATATATAGAAAGTATGTTAAAAAGGAGAAGGTTTTCAAGTGACAGCCATTTTACGAGGAAATCCAATTGTATTAAGACACGTGGAACTCTAGTGTTCTTTACAAGCCATTTCTGCTTACCTGGGTTCATGCGATTGGGCTTTCTCTAATTTGTATAACCAGCATGTTAGCTTGTCGGCCATAGGGCTATTGCCAGACCCGATTCTGTTGCTTCCGCGGGAGTTCGACCGGGACTGTTCAGTCACGCGCCTTGGAAGCTCCTGGAAGTAGTAAAAATGTCCTGACAATAACACTTTCTTCGACATTAACACCAGATTTTCTTCAATTTTCATTTTTCCAAAATTTTTCTCTGCCATTTTCTCTCTCCAGAGCTCCAATTTTCTCATAGAGTTTTGCTAACCCTAGAACTCTTCTGCAATGTCCTTGGAATTCAAATCCAATGAAGATCTTCACCGGCTGTTGAGATTCAGGTCAGTTGTTGATTCGGTTGGTTCTCTTTTTGGTTTTGGAATCTTCAATTTTGTTGGCAATTCTCAGGAGATTGGACCTTTTTCTTAGTTATTGATTCTTTATGTTTCTTGTGAAAAATTCGTGACGATTTGTATGAGGAGTTGTCTGTGTATGATGAATTTGTAAGTTTGATATTGTAATGTGGACGTTGAATTAATTTCTTATTGTTGAAGTGATTTATTGGGTGGTTTTGGATTTGGGTAACTATCAAAATATGTATATTTTGATGAATAAATTGAAAACACTGTCTGTGATTGGGTTTAATTTGAGTGATATAAAATTCACTGTTTTGGGATGAATTGGAAGTAGATGAAAAGAAGTGGGTTTTAGTGAGTTTGATAGTATTGAGTTGCTGGAGGTGAGAGGGGTTTAATGATGATGGCCTCTTCATTGTAGTGCATTAGAATCTAATATGCATGTATCTGTGTGTATGCATAACTACATGTACACACACACACATCAGTGTTTCCTTGGAGCTGTACAGCTTCTTCATTCTGTTTCTCTTCTCAATTTGTTTTGGCTGCTAGACTGCAACTGGGGTTTATTCTGAACAAATGATTCTTTCAGTTATTCATAAATGTTGAGATCACATGGTTTTATGCAAATAGTAATGGAGGTTGGACTTTTTTTTTTTTTTTTTTAATTGGATCTTTTCCTCTGGGGTTGGTTTTGGTGAGGGCTAGTGGAAGTGGTTGTACACTTTTCCGGGGTTGTTGATGGAATGTGATAGTCTGTCTACTAATCTCAAAATTGTAATTGGCATGGGAGTGTCCTATGCATAGTTCAGAGCCTAGGGGAAAAGAGGCTATCTGGGAGTGTCCCAGGCTTCAAGGAAGAGCAGAACCAGGTCTTGAGGTATTTTTGGGGTAAAAGTGATACTAATCTGGCCAGAACACTATGCAAAAGTCTCACATCTTTTCTTGCTTCCTTCAATTCCATGGATGAGCTTGCAATACTTCTATGAGTGTTATAGGATGTGAGATACTTCTTGGTCAACTAAGGTCTTCTAATAGCAATTATTATGGTCTTGAATGTGTGAGTTAGATGCTTTGGGAACCTAGGCTTGGGGGGTTGTTCCAAATCTTGCTTTTGATCCGTTGGTGTGGAGGGGTGGGACTCCAGTGAATTGGTGTCATTTATGTTGGAAGCTCAAGAGGTTTGTGTACCATATTCTTCTCCATTTTGAGGTGGCTAGACTTTTGTGACACTTTTTTTTTCCCTCTGTTTTTGGAATATCATGGGTGATGCCTTTTCATATGAGGGGTTTGTTGGTGTGACAATTTTGTTGGGAAGGGGCATTGGAAAGTTTGGAAAATAGTGTGACTGAGACTCGTTTGATGTTTTTAGAAAAACCCAAAATAGAAGGGCCTTTGAAGGGGATGGAGTTTTCAGTTGTCACTTGTTAGACTAAAGGTGTGCGTTAAGTTTTTGTTTTTGCACTCTTGGTGGGAGCTAGTGCTTTACTCATTTCATTGAGAGTTGCCTAGCAAAAGAAAAAGGAAAAAGATTTCATTGAGAATTTAATGCTACCCTAGGCTTTTGTTTAACTTTTTATGACTTCCACTTTGTCTATAAAAATGGTAATTCTATATTATCTCATGTTTCTTTTGATTTAATGCTATTACTTTTGTACTTCTGTGTGGTTATTATGAAATTAATTTGTTATTTATTTGTTGACTGGAGATTTGATGATTTATAAGTGGACGTGGGCCATATGGCCTTATATAGACTGGATTGGCAAAACAATATTCTTTTAATGAAATCCTAGTTGGTATCTACTGTGTTGGTTGGAGATCTGGTGGACCATACAAATACAGTTTTTTCTAGTTCAGTATCTTATATAGTTATATATACTTTTCTGTGTTTTAGGATACTCAAGTGAATGAGTTACGCATTGGAGGGTTGAACTCCCTCAGGGTTAGAGCTATTATTGGATATAGATCATAGTTTTAAGTGCAGAAATAGAAAATTTTATCACTTGATATTTTAGTATTGTTTGATCAATGTATTTATATGTTCATATACAGTTTGGCAACCTAGGTAGTTGACAATTTGCCTATGAGTTCTAATGAGTGAGGACTACTGATATTCATTGTGGGTCCTGTTTCCTGATTGGTCCACATTTCCCTTGCTTTGCAGGATTCTCACTTTATGTTGAAATGGTACGGAAGAGCAATAGCTCTGTTGTTGATTTTTGTGGTTTCATGTTGGTTCGGCATTCTTCGCGATGCAATTAGTATCAAATGATCGTCAAACAGAAGATAGTTCTGAAACAGAACCTATCTTATGTCAATCCAACATTGAGCAAAGATTAGAGGAATCTTCAACTTCATGTGAAATTAGAACTGTGGGAGTTGATTGTTCCATAGTTGATGGGGACTTGGAAAATCTTGACACAGATGAAAATTGTGCTTTGGTGAATGCAGACCAACCACAATGCCGCATATGTCTTGATATTGGAGGTCTTACTACCCATCATGCTCGGTATCTTTTTATTTCTTGAGTTTCCATATCACAAGTTGAGGTAGTGCATCTTGTTTCTTTGAGAAGAAAGCATGATGGTCTTCATTAATATGAATCAAGCAACTTGTGGCTGATATACTTAACCATGAATCAGTATTTCTTCAATCTATTTTTGTTGATGCATTTGTTTATTTATTTTCAGGAGAAGACTTGATTGCGCCATGCCATTGCAGAGGGACCCAAAAGTATGTCCACAGGTCATGTCTCGACAATTGGAGGTCAACTAAGGTGAATACTTGTTTCTTTTCTGCTCTCACTGGTGCTTGATTTGCAGCTTAATATTTTTTAATGCTATTTTTTGGAATCATCAGATTGCAAAAATGAGGTTGATCTTTCCATCAGTTTTAACCTAATTTTGTGTTCAAACTGTAGTAACATTACCCTTTTTTTTTTGATAGGTTAATAGTAACATTACCCTATAATTATACTCATTTGAAAACAAGAAACTCATTTTTTTGGTTGGGAGGATTCTTACACATTTATGTATTTCCTCATTGCAGGAGGGCTTTGCTTTTGCTCACTGTACAGAGTGCCGTGCAGTGTTTATATTACGTGCAAATGTCCCACCTGATCGCTGGTGGTTGAGATTGAAATTTCAGTTACTTGTTGCCAGAGACCATGCATTCATTTTTGTCATCGTTCAGCTGGTATGTTAATATTTCACACTATTTTGTCATCTTTGATACTATTTAGAAGTTGACCAGATGGATTCTATCTGGGCAGTTATCAGTAATGTTAGCCTCAAGAACTGAATAAAGACTTAATCCTAACTCATTGGATCAGCATTTCATCTCATTAGCCTGACTAATAAAAAATTACCATTCATGGCATCCAGTTTTTGCACATCTAATGTGCTAATGTTATGTTGTGAAATTCTTAGATGTGTTTACTAATGTGTGATATGTTTTTGTTATTTCTTCTATTGGTATTGTTGGATGGTTATGTGGGCATCTCAGCCAATTCATCTATTTATTGGAGTTTGTTGTAGGCAGTCTGTCCTGTTGTCAAGCTTCTTTACTTGTTCATTTGAAAAAAATTATATAAGTTGACTGGTGTTTTAATACATTATGAACCATATTTAAACTACAGAAGTGTTGATCCTATCTGAAATGACAATCCTGTTGTTCACCCTTTTTTTCTTTCATGGTAATAAAATCCCAAGCTCCTCACCAGTTTTCTTTTGAAGCATTTTGGCTTTGCAAAAGAGTCATTGTAGACAGTTGACAACTATTCTTCTCTTTACACATTGCAAGCAAATGTAATCATCAAACAAATCCAATTACTTTTTGGCTTTCAAATTCTTAGGGCAATCACTCAACCAGAGGCACTGGCATAAAATGGATCAGTCTCATCCATATTAAAAAAGTCATTGGGTTTAAATATTTCCTAAAGTTTGGGGACCACCATGTCAATTGCTATGGGTCAGCAGAGCCACTCTCTTCGTCAGATCAAAAGTGTCTAAGATTATGCTGCATCTGAAACATTTTAAGCTATCCTTATGTGGAAGCTGGAGAGATACCCATTGGGATGTTAAGCATGTGAACCATTGATTGTCCCCTTTTCTTGTATGATGTGGCCTAAAATAGCAATGCGGTTTTCTTGGCAGTGATAATACACATTTTGATCAGGTTTTGTAGAGTGGAGGAGTCTACTCTTACTTTGATAAGGTTTTGTATTATATGAGAAGGATATCTCATCCTTCTCTCTTTCTTTTATCAATAAAAATTCATCTTTGTTCTGATAAAAAAATACACATTTTCTAAGTGCCTTTTCTGAGATCCCTGCATCAGCATTTCAATCATGAATTTAAGGAGTTAATCTTTTAGACTTTCTGTTAGGGCCTTGCAGCACTCTTTTCCCCAAAGATCCTACTCCATCAGCTTGGTTGCCCTCTTCACAATCAATTGTTGTAATGCACTACTAGTAGCAGTCATAATCCCATTTATGCTTGAAAGATGATGGATCCTTGCATTTTATAAAGCCTAACCATTTAAATAAAATTTTAGCCATAATGTTCTGTGATAATCAAATAATTTATTTCTTATCTTCTTATAAAATCCATAAATATAGAAAAATGTTTAACCATTGATCTAATATCTTCTGCTAAATTCTCATTAAAGATTGACATTGATTCTCAATTTATTTAGTGATGAATTTGCTATGAAAATGCTTCTTATTCAACAACTTGAGCCTCTTTGCAGATTTCTTTCAACTTACCATTACACTGGTTTTGTGAGAACATTTTGAATCATGTTTATCATTACTTCAGAATTCTGTTGATGTATCAAATGCTCAAAAACCCTTCTATCTCATTTAAAGTTCATTAGAGTCTTCCTTCATTTGCAAGGTTCTTACTTGGGCCCCTTGACTTCAGCCATGCCTTGCTTCCACTGTGATTTCTTAAACCTGCTTTGGTTACCTGGACCTCTTCACTATGACCATACCTTGCTGCCACTGTTATTTCTTAAACCTGTTTTGATACAAATTTATGCTTGTAGAAGTTTCCATGGATGTGATACTTCTGCTTCTCCTTCTGTTTTTCCTTCTTCTTCTTCATCTAACACCTTGCTGCCACTGTGATTTCTTAAACCTGCTTTGATACAAATTGATGCTTGCATAAGTTTCCATGCATGTGATAGGTTCTTACTTGGGCTTTTCTTCTTCTTGTTCTTCTTCTTAATAAAGATAGGCAATTACAGCAACTGCTTCTCACCAAATCAAATATATTTACTTGACAACTATGTTTACAAGACAACTTCAGCCCATTAATTTTCCCCTTGTACCTGTACTTCTTCCTCTTTCTTAAATATCTCCGAAATTTCTCATTAATAAAGATTGGCAGTTACAGTGCAGAGTCCGAAGGGCTTGTCATTGGAAGATTCCTCGGTTATCAAAAAAGAAAAAATAATGAAGATAGACAGTTACAGAAACCGCTTTTCTCTGAGCCAAATACATTTAGTAGACAACTATGTTTACAAGAAAACTTAAGCCCTCTAAATTTTCCCTTGTAACTTTACTTGTAGTAATATTTACCTGTTACAATTGATCTTTGATGAATATTTTTGAACGTATACTTTGACAGATTGTGGCTTTCTTGGGTGTGCTGGTGTACAAATTTTATGGAGAGGAACTAAGAGAAATGTTTGGTTATGATGAACACCCATATGGCTTTTATACGATGGCTGGTAAGCTTTACCTGGCTGACAACTAAACCATCTTGTATGTCCATGAGTGTGTGCGAAACCATTGCATGATTGTGAACACCTGATTTATATTTGTTAAAAATCCAATTTCATCTGTTAGGTACACATCCTTTATTTTTGTAGTCATTGTTTGTCGAATATGTCTATTAGGGTTTATAAAGTCTTAATTTTTCTTTTTCACTTCTATTTATTTATTTAGTTTTGTGTTTCTGGGTTGCAGATAAACAATTAAAGCTGAAGAAAGATTTAGTTTGTTTTGACGAAAATGTGCTTTAAGAAACATGGATTGATCTGTTACTCACCAGAACTTTATCCCTGCATCAATCATCTAGAATGTTGCCAAATGGGTGATTTTACAATCATGATTCAGAGCAAGAGTTCGAGCATCCCTCTTCACCAACCCCTTAGCCTCCTGACTAGCTGACATTGGCACCAATTAGTGGAGGCATTTATTCCCTAGAGGGAACTAAGATCTTCCTTGTCCAATGTTCATGATGCCTAGGACCAGTGTTCCCATGTTGACACAATGGAGAACACCTGAATGGTGCCCTTCAATGAGGATGTTACTAAACTCATAAGGCAGCTGCTCCTACCATTCCCTCTAATAATGCTCAAATCTCCATTCTATCCTTGCCAGCCTATAGAAGATGGAAAAAAAAAATCTCCTGACTTAATAGTTCCCTTAATATCCATCTGGCCCAGGTTTCCTGAGGATTCCTAATTGGGTAGTGTCATAGAGGTCCAGCAGCCAGTGGCAATCTCTTTCCTGTGATTCCAGGATAAGCTCCCCAGTATTACATATCCTCCAAGGAATTCTAGCAAAAGGGTTGCCACAGAATATTCAAGAAAAGCCTAATCCAACTATTTGGGTGGGCTAAAACTAAGTATTTTCTCTTTCATTGCTCTATTTAGGTCCATATTATCATGCCATTTTGCATAACCCTGTCCTCTTCTTTAACGTTTTCTTTGGCTTTGTGATGATGATGCCTCCAACTTGAGTCATGGTGCTCCATATCTGCAGTTACATGCTTAATGGCTTCCACTAAATGATTGAGCCATCTAATCCACTTTCTTTCGATTGTTTACTTAAGATCCACACACAGGCACATATATATGATGCACTCATTTCTTCTAGAGTGACTGGTATAAAGGCCAAGCTTATTGTCCTATTTTAGAAGTTTTGTTTTGCCAATTACCTGTCCAACTAAACTTGCACCTTGTTTCAAGCTGAGAATCATCTTGAAATTGTGATTTCTATATCCCTCGAAGAATACCATTCAAAACCCTTTTCTTTGGAGTATAAAATCTTATTGTTGTTGGATGTAAATGCTTAAGTGGATCTTTGCTTGTTTTTCCACTAAGGTATCATCTGTTACTTGAAAAACCTGCCTTAGATATTTTATTCATTTGTGTAGCAGCATAATTCTGAATAGACTTCGTTAATACTGAAACTGGCCATATTTCTTGGTGTTGGCTGATATCTTAAACCTCAAGTGCTATAACCATGCAATAGCACTTCTCGTTTTATTAGATAGTTGCATAACATATGCCATCATATAATACTTCATCTCTACTTTATTGACTCCATCCCAATTCCAGTGCAATGTTCTTGCTGATCTTAATGCCATTTCCACTCAGACTATCTCATGCCTAAGTATGAATAACTATTATCTTTATTGTATATGCACTCTTGCACTGCTCATTAGTTTACTGCCTTTATTTTATAAAATTGTCACAACCTCATTTATTTATTTATTTTGTTTAATTGTGCAGTTTTAGCTATTGTCTTGGTGGGTTTGCTCTATGGTTTCTTCATAGCCATTATTTGTGGACAGAGAATCAATGAGCGCCATTACCATGTTCTAGCCAAACAAGAACTAACAAAGGTTCTGCATCTTATCCTTAAAGGATATACAAATCTATAAAAGCATTCCTAGTAAAACTGGCTCAAATTCAAATTAACTGAAAGTTGCATTTAAGGAATGTTGTTCATCTGATTGATTTTTGTTTTAATTTTTTAGATTTCAAGTGTTCTTTCATGAAGGTGGGAAATTAATTGAGTGAACATGGGGTACTAATTTTTCATATATAAGTTATAACCGTTAAGATATGAAATTTATGGAAGGGTTCTTAATGCTTAGACCAGTAATCTAAATGTTCAATTCATTAAATTTGGAGCATTGAACCCTTTAAAGTCTCATATTTGATGGATTTGATGATTTTGTAATATCAGGAGTATGTGGTTGAGGACCGAGAAGTTAGTAAAGATGTCCCTGAACTCGACCCTAGCCATGTGACAGAGCTGAGAATGTTGGGACTTTATTAAAGCTGAAATTCTGTGCGTCCCATTGGGTTTTCAGGTAGACTGATTCATCTACTAATTTTCCTTTTCCCCTTTCTTTCCATTCTTTACTCTTTTTCATTTTCTTTTTAAGATTATTTTTCACTCTATCTCTATTATAACGATCGAGATTTTCAATTGGGTTTCCATGCTATTTGTGCATACTACTTTTGTACCTTCTCATAGTTGGCCTCATTTTCTCCGTCTGTTGTGGGAAGGAAATGGGGAAAGGGCCTTGTTCTAAAGAATAGAAAAATGTTTTCAAAAAACAGGGCCTTAATTTTAGGTGGCTGGCTCGACTCCCATGAAACCTGTTTTTGAAGCTCCGCAGTATTTGGAAAATTAAGAACATTTTGAAAAGAACCGGAAGAAAATTTAAAGCTCTCTTACTTCAAAAACTCTTCATACCTTTCCCCACTAACAGTTGGAGGACTAACAAGAAGAAACATGCTTCTCGTAGATCTCTCTCTTAAAGAGATACCAGTGTTGTAATGTTCATTATTCTCTCCCCTTCTGTGTCCAGAACTCATTATTCTCTTCCCTTCTCTCTGTGTCCAGAACTCCATATACCTTTTTCACTAATACCTAGAGAACCAAAGAGAAACATGTTTCTCATAGGTCCCTCTTCTCTCTGGTTCTTCCTCTGTCTCAAAAACACTCCAATAGGTACTAGCTTTGTAATGTACCATTACTCTCCATATCTGTATTTTCAAACGGCTATTCTCTCCATGTCTTTCAAAAACGCTATCAAGACACCTTTGTAATGGACCATTATTCTCCCCGTATCTGTCTTTTAAAAATGCTATTCTCTCCATGTCTTTCAGAAATGCTGTCAAGATACCTGACCTAGTTATTTTTGGTTCAAAAACACTCCAATATTGTTGGAGTTTAACTTCATTTGTGAGCCTCAACCAAAAACTTATTCTTCTCTACAAAGAAAGGAAAGAACCCGACACATCATCTGGATTGATTCCTTGCATGTACGCTCCACAACAAGTCTCTGTGTAACAGATTCCTCTTTCAGGTGGGTTGGTGATGGCCAAGAATGTGGCATCTAAAAAAATGAGCAACTCGGCATGGAAGCTGGATGAGTCCTTTTTCTTCCTGTGTATAGCATTTGAGATACCGGCATGATCTTCTGGCTCCAACCACACAGCCAGGAATGTGAGGTTTGGAAAATTCCTATACCTGTATTCCATTCTTACATGTTTTTAGTCATCAGTTTTATGGAGATGAGTGTTCTCCCTATACACGTTTTCGTTTTCAGCTGATAATCAATCATTCGCTTGTACTGTAAACTGTTGGGAATTCATTGATTCTACGTTGTTTTTAACACTATAAGTTGTAAGTCTGAGCATGAATTAAACTCTTGTTCTTCTGGGAACGTGCATTGAAAAATCAATGCGCATTCACATTCACCCCCACTTGCAAACTTTACGAATCTTGATCAGTCCCCATGCACCCTCTTGTACATATTCTATGTCTTCATCAGGCCAATGAGTATATATATATATATATATATAATAAATAACCCAATGGGCGTCACTGATATCAATAAATTATTTTTATTTATTACTTTAAATTTATTTAATTTATTTTAATTTTATATAAAAAATAAAATAATTTAAATATATATATATAAATATTATATTAATTTAAATTATATTTCACCCTTTTTTTCCTTTTATTTTCCATACTAAAAAACACACATGATAAAATCATTTTTTTAATAATTTTTTTTTCTTTTCTTGATTTTCATCGATTGAATATTTGTACCCTAAGTTACCAAAGGAGGGGAAATTCAGAAACCCTGTTATTGCCTTTTCTTTCTTTGTTTTTTTTTTTAAACATGAAAATACATCAGGTTTTCTGGCAGTGGAATTTACAAAGAAATTATTTCTGCCTTGCCAACGAGCTTGCATATATGTACACCTCCTCCCTTCATCCATCCACCCGTTCTTTCTGCTTTTTCTTCTTCTTCTTTTTAAATCCTTCTTCTACATAGAATTTACAAGCTTGGGTGAACCTGCAAAATCCCATGAGTCAAGCCTTTAGGCAAGAATGGTTAAATTGTTGATTACAAGATTTCAACTATTTATGCTACGAGATTAAGAGCCTCTTTGGCAATGGTTTCAAAAACAGTTCTCAGTTGTTTTCAATAGCAAAATTAATTATGTTCGGCTCTTCATGAAGAAGGTATTGTGCACCGATGTATAATGCAACAACTTTTTAAAGTACTCTTTAAAATTTTCAATAATTACTCGTAACATTCTAAAAAAAACAATTGAAAACATCTCAAAGTTGTTCTAAAAACCATCCAGTTTGCCAAAATGTGTTTTCCGAGTTAGAAAAATATTTTCTTTTTGGAAGGATAGAAAACTGTTTCCAAACTGATTGTAGCTTCAGTGGAATGGCAAAGAAGGAATGAATGGTGAGCCCTAGAAAACGAAAGGTACCATCAGGAAACTCCCATCATTGATGCATGCCTCCCATGAATCAAACAAACACATAAATCATGCATCTGAGATTACAAAGGCAAAAAGTTATGCCATCTAGGTATGCTGTACTGTAAGCTTCACCTCTATGGATATGTCAAACCCTAGCAAGTAAAGATTCTAGGAAACTAACAGGGATTGAGCAGTGTATTAACCATTAGATGAATATCAGCTACCCCACCATCTGTGATTAACTAGACACGAGGGATTGAGGGCTGCCCCAAGCACTAGGTGAGCACCAAATAGGGGATTGTTTGTGCTAACAAAAATCACCATATAATGGAATTTTGGTTTTGGATCTTCGTCATTTTCTTGCTTTCCTAAAATGTTTGTTAGGAAGGAAACATGGTCAAATTAGATTGTTGGGAATGATCTCACAAACCTAATTTCTTAGATGTAGGTCTGTTAACTTGGGAACCAAAAGTTGCAAGTTTTTTACTTGGGAGGCACATCAGCACATGCACACAGAACAAAGAGACCTCGATTTTTTTTATTTATTTATTAATAAGTTTTATCTAATGTATCTTATTTCTTATCACTTCACTGATTCCACCACCAGTTAAAGGAAACAAATATGCAATTAGCAAAGTTAATATCAAGACCAAACCTCACTCACCCTGCTAGTTTCATGATGTGGCTCAACCTTCCTCGTCTTCAGACTGGGATGCATTATTGGAGGTTGTATCCACCTCTGAATGTGGAGATGCACCTGCAATTAAAATGGAAAAAAAAAATGTAAGCGATTTCGAATATGCTTCTTCCGACATACTGAGATTAGGGAAACATTATTCCTCCAATTTTCCAACAGAGATGGCTAGATCTTAAATTTTTGGGACATAAGGACAAGCCAGGGAGATCTACCCAAAGCACCAACTAGCTACCAAGCAAAATATTAAACAATCACGACAAACTGGGCCAGACCAATTCCAATAGAGAATGAATGGTTAGGGGTAAAACAATATAAGGTAGCTTTCTTATAACAAAGATGAAAATCAATTAGGCAACATATAAGGTAGCGTGTAAGCGTATTATATTCATAAAAGAGAAATAGCTTTTCCAAATCTAATTAATTGAATAACCCAACACATTTAAACACACAATATCAGAGATTGAATTTGATTGCTAAGTCCTGTTCTAAATGAAAATCATTTACTTCCAGCCAACAGCATAACAATGTGAACAAATAGGCCCCATGACAAATGTACTTTGGAACATATTCCTCTCAAATTCAAAGAGATTTGTAAATGCTGACACAGATGAGTGATAACCACCCATGAACATCCTAAAAAAAAAAAATCGAACTTTTAATCCAAATACACCATCAAAACAGTTTACAGCAAAATGAACCAAAGCCCAGACAGTCCATTTTGGTTGCTGGGAGAATGAAGAAGGAAGTAGAGATTGAACACCACACTTAATATTTTAATATATTTTTCTTTTCCACAATCAAATGAGGAAGAACAACCACCTAAAAGTCTAAAACAGAACAATCTAAAACAAAAATACTCCATTTGATGGCCAAGAAAATTGAGGGAAAAGAAAAGAAAAGAAAAAAAAGAAAAGAAATTTTTTAATGCAAGAGTTTTCATAATTGGGAAACCAAGAAAACACAAACACATTCTGTTTTGAGAGGCGATTTTATCATTTGTTGAGAACCAAGGTCACATGAAAAAATAAGACTAATTGATCAGTAATGAAGATAACAGTGATCAGGCCCCCAACAATGAAAACCATCTGAAATTGAAAATCCCAATTTTTCTTTCTTCGTTATTCTCCATGGTGCATTGAGGAAAATACAAGAAACAAAGAGCATAATCAGCAGCATTTTCAAACACAGTTCTTTTGAAAACAGTTTTAAATACAATTCTTAGTTATTTTTAGGGACAATTTTGTTTAGAAACTCAAATAAGAAAAATAGTTTTCTCAGCCTTCTACATGCCAAGACACTGTATGTGAATGATGATATTTTAATTTCCAAATTATTGTTCCAAAATTTGCCAAATGTGTTTTTAGTTTTCCGTTATTAAAAACAGGCTCGAAGCAGGCCCTAGATTTTGTGAATGAAGATATTTTGATTTCCAAATTATTAAAAAACAAAAGAAGAGAAAAGAAAAACAACAATTGGTTCATTCAACTGGAAATTTTCGTTTTTGAGACTCATACGTTCAATTCCCTCTCCTCTCTCTAGATCATTATGATTAAAATAGGAAATTTCCAACCTCTCACCTAAATTCCATAGCCCAGCAAACCCAACATAAAAAAAGGTCCAAAATCTTTCCCAATCTAGTTCACTAACCTAAAGAAAAAAAAAAATTCAAAACTTCTCATTATTTCCTCTACTTTCTGAGCAATCAAATAAGACATAGCAACCATCATAAATTTTCATTTTTTTATATATAATTATATTTTAATTGGGGTCATTTGATTTCAAAATTAAGAAACCTAACAAGTTACCAACCATTTCCTCCACTTTCTCAGCAACCAAACAAGACATAACAACTATCATACCTCAATTTCCCACCTGTCCTCCATTTCAGCAACCAAAAGAAAATTGTCATGTAGGAAAAAAAAATTTCTAAAATTTACCCGTGTAATTTAGCTTCAATTTCCTGCCCTTTCTCTCCCTTTATCATCAGCCAAACACATCACAGCAATCATCACTCACCGTTAACGTAGTACGACGACGACGGCCACCCCCTGACGGTGGTAAGCGACATGGCCTCGTCCTCCGACAAGACATACGTCAGCTTCCCCACTAGATCAGCCAGACCGGAAAACCGCCCGCGAGGCGGCACCCAAAACGACGACCCGGGAACGAACGGCAGCCAATCCGGCGTCGCCTTCTTCACATGAATCTGATCGATGGCGTCATCGAGCTTGAGGATGCGCAGGATCTCGAGATCGGGATCGGAGGCTTCGAGATCAAGCTCGGTGAGAAATCCGTTCTCGGGACGGTTGGAGTGGCAGCGGAAGGCGAGGAGCTGCGACGAAGAGCGGTGGAGAGAAGGGTGGCTGAGACGCGTTAGGGCTTGGGAGAGGGATCGAGCCATTGTTGCAGAGAATCTAGAATCACCGCTACAGGTTGTAGACGATAAGGGGTGTCGATGGAGATGATGAGGTCGACCATTTTATACTTTTTAGTTTGCAGTGTAAACGACACCGTTTTGAACGAAGTGACGCCGTTTTGAAAATGCTCGTGTTGTTTTAGACCTGTCCCCTCCCCATTTCCACTACCTTCCACGCCTGCCTCGTGGTCGAATTGTGTCTCTGTTCGGATGAAGCGACATCGCCTTTAAAAGCTGGAATCAGTCCTATAGAGTCTACCAGAAAACGACGTCGTTTTGACCTTAGCGAGAAACGACGCCGTTTTGGATCGGGATTTGGCATGCGATATGAACTTGGCGCGATATCACCTTATTATATTACTAGCTTATGAAATAGCTTACAAATTTATAAAACAAATTCCAAAATATAAATTATTATTTTTGGAAATGTAAATTATATTAAATAAAATATAAAAAAAAATTATTACAAAAATTTTTCGCCAACAATAATTGTTTTTAAAATTATATATAAAAGTTAAATTATATTTAAGTTGTCGATTTAAAATTTATTATTTATTTCTTATTTTAAGTATTAATTTATTTAATAAAATTAACTTAAATTTTATTCTAAATTATCCAATTGATATATTCATCATCATAATAACTAAGATAAAAGAGATCGAATAATAATTTAGGTTGTAGTGGAGTAGCAAAAAAGACCGTAAAGATAATTAAGACAAATAAAGATAAAAAAGTAAAATAAAAATGTTGACTTAATTGTTTTTGTTTATTACTTAAAGTTGTTTTTTACTTTAAATCATATTATTAAATTATTTTATTGAATATACTTAATTTACTAAATAACTTAAATTAAGTTATTAAATTATTTTAAGTAATTAAGTTGGTTTACCAAACATTTAAGAGGTATCAGATACAACTTAATACCTATTATTTAATGACTTAAGTTAATTTTAAGTTAAATTATACTTATACTGATGATTTAAAACTTATTATTGAATTATTACTTTATGTATTAAGGTTGTTTGATAAAATTAACTTAGAATTTATTCTAAAAATCATCAAATTTACATATTTATCTTCATAAATTATAATTAGAGAAAATGAAGTCGAGTAATAATGAAGATTGTGCAATCGTAAAAAAGATCATGAAGATAATTAGAACAAATTAGGGTAAAAAGGTAAAATGAAAATATAAACTTAAGAATAAGTTAATTGTTTTTATTTATTACTTAAAGTTGTTTTTTTACTTTAAGTCATACTATTAAATTATTTTATCAAACATACTTTAATAATTTAAATTAAATTATTAAGTTGGTTTACCAAATACCTGATTAGTATGACTAGAATAATTCATAAAATTAGTCATTAAGTCGATGTGGTAACGATATAATCCAAAATGAATTATAATGATGTGATTTGATCGCAATATATTATAATAATATTATTTGAACTTTTTGGTCCACAATGTCTCTCTTTTGGGTTTGACCTAAATTAATAAATAAATAAAAACCAAAACTTAAATCAATTATTATTATTAAACCAATTAGCTCGATTCTTCATATATAAAACTAATTACATGACATGCATACTCCTACTTGAAACTTGATGACTTTCAAGATTCAAAATTCTCTTATTAAATTAAATTATCAACTAATTATTTATAACTTTTAATATTAGGTCATAAGCAAAGAGTATATACTAAGTTGACTACCAATCTTCAAACTACTAATTCTTGCCTTGGATTATTAATCTATTTTCCACTTGATCTTCAATCCTATTTGTATTTTAATAATATTTTTTTAGGAGAATTAGTTTTGTTTCATAATATAGTTTAGGCTAAAAATTTTAAAACTCATCTCCTAAAACTTGGAAAGAAGAACAAATTTACATCAAGATTATGATTTGTAACTTAATTAAGAAACAATAAATAAAGCTCTATTTGGTAACTGTTTTGTAAAAAAATTATTCGATATTTTGTAAAATAAAAGTATGTTTTGGAATTTGAAATGTTTTTAAACGGATTTTAATATTTTTAAACATATTTTAAAAATATTTTTTATGCCTAAAGTTTTATTTTTAATCATTAGTATAATTATTTTTTAAAACAAATGAAAATAACTCAAAGATATTATTTTAAAACACTTTATTTTCTTTTTTTGAAAATAGAAAATAAAAAATAATTTCTAATTATCAAACGTGTTTTTTATTTTTTTATTCTAAAAAATAGAAAACTATTTTTAAAAATAATTATCAAATGAGCCATAAAATACTTACATAAAAACTTTTGGATTGTTGAAAGGCAACAAATAGGATTGGTTAGAAGTTAAAAAAATGAATAACATTCACTTAGCTTTTGGCCTTGTGTATTTTTTTGTCAAATGTTGATAGGATATTTTCTTTTTCTAGTGGCTAAGGTTATAAATAAGCAAATGGAAATTTTTCTCTCATATCCACTTTTCAATTTCATCCTATTGATGTATTAGTTTAGGCTAACTATTTTGTTGTATTTCTACACTTAGTCTAATGCATTTTATTTGCAAGGGTTTTATTGGTATTGTTCAACTTCAAATTTCTTCAGAGTTCAAGGGTACGTATGTATTTGAAGTAATTATATAAAAATTTCTAATAGAAATAGATTAGATAAAAATTAGATGAAATATCAAAGAATCCCACGATTCAGTGTATTATTCAAAAAAATTGAATTTTATCTTAACTAAATTTTTTTGAATCATTTCATTCGCGAGGAGCTGGATGAGAAGAAACTCTCATGTCCGGTTCTGGAGTAGAGATGGAATTTTAAAAAGACCCATTCACTATAACCCCAAAAGAGAGAAAGTATGAAAAAAAAAAATGATATTTATCATGCAAAATTGAAGAGCAATAGGGCCAATTTTTCACCCTTTTCACTTATGATGCTTGTTCCTATTACATAGAGGAGTGTTCTCTTGATTTCATTCTATTTTGTTTTAAATTTGTCTTTATAGAGTCTTTCGGTATAAAGTTTAAGAGTATGTTTAATAGTAATTTTAGAAAGTTAACATTTAAAAGATAAAAATTTATCACTATCAAACTTGATTGTTCTCTTTCCGAAATTAAATATTGTTTCTTTTGTTTTTCTTCATTTTTATCTAAAACTTGTCATGTTCTAAGACTTGGGTCTTAAGACACTTGTTCATCGTCCATATGTATAGGATGACCTCCTAGTGCATTATTTCAGATTTGTATAGGTCTGCATTCTATGGGCAATTTTTTTTAAGAGCCTGTCAAGTTAGCACAGATGTGCTTTGAGAATACTCCTATGCCCTCTCTCTTCCATGACTACGTCCTACAAGCTTCAATCAAGTGCCCCACCATTGCTTAAGGAGTCCAGGTCCGATGGGTTTGGAGAAGCTGTCCCATTCAAATTTATATCAATATCAAAAGCTTTACTTGGAAAGTGTTTTCAAAAACAATTTTAAAAAACGAATTTTGAGAATAATTTTTAAAAATGGTTTTATGAAATTTTATATAATAAAAGCCTATTTAGAAATTTGAAACACTTTTAACTTATTTTTTATATTTTCAAATATACTTTAACTTTAACCATTTTCCACATTTGTAAAATTATATTTTAAACTAATTGAAAAAAAAAAACAACTAAAAAATGTTTTATGAAAATAACTTGATTTCCATTTTCTTATTATCAATACTATTTTTTATATTTCCTTTCGTTCTAGAAAATGAAAAACTGTTTTTGAAAACAGTTACTAAATAAGGTCTTCTCTATAAGAATTTTTTAAATTTATGTTAAAGCCAAGATTTTTAGATACCATTTCAAAATTTGTACTAAAATTAATTTTAGTTTCTTGTTATAAGGGTTTTTTTTTTTTTTTTTTTTTTCTTTTCTCCATTTCCACAAAAACCATATTTTAGCAATGTGGTTTCAAACTGATTTCTAATAGAAAAAAAAAACTATCTTAAAGATTAATCAGATAAAAGAGAAATTTGACTCGAAATTTGACTCAAATTTTGAATGCCAAGGCAAAAATGCTCTTCTCCCCTTTGGCATTGCTACTTGCACAATGATTATGGGTGCATGAAGAGCTTTGCTTTTGAAAAGAAAGCAGAGAGACACAAAAGCACTCGTGTTAAAGGGGGGACATTTATTTACTTCAACATAGTGATGGTAGACCACACAGCACTCATGGCTATGGCATTTGGTGAAAATGACCTAAACATTCACCTACTTCTACATAGTGATCATGGAAAGCTAGCCAAAAGGCACTTGTCCTTAAGGGTCATCAAGAATGATGCTTGTGGCCACTATTGGACTCCTCACCACATACTTCCCATCACTAGAAACCCAACTCAAATGCCCATGAACCACATCCTCTTTCATCCACTTTGGGCCCTCTAAAGTAAGCTTGTAGCTCAGCTTCTCATACTTGTGACTGAACACCAGTTTCCTTGGCTCTACCTTCACCTTCAACCCTTCCATAGGAGTGAGCTTTGCAGTATAGCTTGACCCACCTTCTCCAACATTGGTTAAAGTCCTTGAAAATACTTGTACAATTTGTTCATTTGGCGATGAACCCACATCATTGAAGTAGGCAATGAAAGAAGGGTAGTTGAGATCCAAAGAAGGGTTCAAACACTTGTGGGAGGATGCCCTTGTGATGACTTGAATTTCCCTCTTTGTGAGCTTCATTCCACAGAGAAGGTTTATGTAGTCTTGGGCAGTGGCATTGTAGATGAGTCCAGGTTCAAGTGCCTTGTTGGGGTTGATGTGCCCAGCTCCCATGTCTAGTGGGGTGGCTGGGGAGTTCAGGTTAAGATTATTTTTTATGGGGTTCATGGTATTGTCCATTGAATCAGTTGTAGTCATGATGGCAGACCGGATCGCGGCTGGGCTCCAATCAGGGTGTGCAGCTCTAACCAATGCCGCAACGCCCGCCACATGAGGAGCTGCCATGGATGTCCCTGACAGGATGTTGAAGCTGCCAAACCATTGCCGGTCATGACCGGCGAAAACTGGACTTAATGGTGACCAAGAGGCCAGTACTGATGTGCCAGGAGCTAGAATATCAGGCTTCAACACACTTGGGCAGTATGCAAATGGCCCTCTAGAGCTATAAGCATCCACCTTTGGTGCTGGCTTGGTACCAAGAGCTGTCTTCTGAAATTCCGTACTTCCTCTTGGATCACTGCTCTTGTTTATATAATCTATGACGGTTTTGCCATCCATGATGCCAATGAACGCTGCTGGGAACTCGCTGCGGGTGTAGAAATCCGAGAAGGAGAAGTTAGAGATGAAGACTGCTGCCAGAACTTTTGAGTTTCTTACATTATCAATTTGATCATCAAGACTCATCAGACCATCTCTGCAGACAACAATCTTGTCCTGAACCCTCTCCAGAATCGCCATACTTTCACATCCATCCAGAAAAACAAGGGGTTTAGCCTTGGGAGAACAATCCCCGGGATACAAAGAAGGGAAGGAGATTCTAACCCCATCTCCCAAAGTCAAGACTCCGTGGAATTCTCGGTCTATGGTACCAGCCCCAACTGTTACCAGCCATGGTGCTCCATTTTCTATGGTGCCAAACAGTGGCCCTGAATTTCCAGCTGATGCTGCTACAAAAATTCCCTTCTCCATAGCTGTGAAGCAGGCTATTGAAATGGGGTTTTCATTGAGTGGGCTCCCTCCGAGCCCCAAGGACAAGGACAGGATATCGACACCATCTTGAATCGCTCGGTCTATCGCAGCAAGAACATCTGACGAGTAAACCTGGCCTAGCTTCCAAACTACTTTGTACATGGCTAGATGAGCTCGCGGTGCCAGGCCGCTAGCGACCCCACTCCCATATCCAAAATAGGACGCGCCATTGACGAAGCTGCCTGCAGCGGTGGAAGAAGTATGTGTTCCATGTCCATCTGTATCTCGACACGAGCTCATTACAGTGTTTGAATTAGGGCTATTGGCTGTAAATCCCTTGTTAAAAAACCGGGCTCCGATCAGTTTCTTGTTACAGAGGGAGGAATTGAACTGGGTGCCAGTCTCACACTCTCCTTTCCATCTTGCTGGGACTTCACTCATACCATTATCCTTCAGACTCTCACTTTCAGGCCAGACTCCGGTATCAACCACGCCAATGATGACACCGTCCCCATAACTTGAAGCCGGCCACGCTCCATGATCACAGCTCAGGCCAAGGAACTGGGGAGTGTGGGTGGTGTGGAGCTTAAGAGGAAAGTCTGGAGTGTAGGAAAGGTATCCAGGGGTATTCTTGAGGGATTCAAGCTCAGAAGGAGTGAGAATTGCACTGAATCCATGGATGGAGCTAGTGTAACTGTAGATAAGCTTATTGGTGGTGGTGGGGGGCGGTGCTGAATCATCTGATATGGCTGCAACTATGGCTGAAAACCAGGTGTGGTGGCTGGAGAAGGGTTTGGGCATGGCTGATGAGTCCATGTGAACTATGTATGTGTCTGCAGATTGTGCTGAATAATTGGAGGTGAGGTAGGAGATTGCGAATGTGATGAAGCATAGAATCTTGAGAACATTTGCAGAGGCCATGAGTGAGGATTAATGCAATCCTCGGGGATGAATCTTGGGTATGGATACTGGGATTTTGGGCACTGTTTCTTAATTTATATTTGCAATGAGCAATTGGGTGTGGGGGAGGGGGCTCTGGTTTCATTTACCTACAAAACCCCTAATTTCTCTTAAGAAAAGAAAGGGAATAATTTTTAGGTGGAATGAGAAAAATTTAGTATCATAGTAAGGTGTGTACAATACATCATCATTTTTGTATTTATTAATAATGTGTTGTTTTAAATTAATAAAATAGAGTGCCAACTTATCCATAGAAAGATAATCATGGAAGTTGAATTATCATAACTTTTGGAGCAAGATATATTAAATTTGACAATTTTCTTTTCTAATTTTTATATTTTGATGATGATAAAAATCAACAATTGAAACACCCTTAAAAGACTAAGAATAAAACAATCAAAGTGGTCTTCTTCAATGAACCCTAAAGTGGCAACACCTTTCTCCCACATCATTATTAAATTCCTTGCCCCTTTGAGCTTGCTATCCAATTCTTCTATTTTATTATGAGTAACATTCTTCTAGTTGAGTTTAGAATAAGTTTTTCAAGTGGACATTTATTTTTTTCAAATGAATTATAATGTAAAATTCCTCTACTTTATCTTCTTAATTTGACCTCATATCAATTTTTTTTATTGGGTTATTTAATTAAACGAGTAATTGGAAACCCAATTTTAGAAATCTAACCCTTCATCTTTTTTTGACCTCATTTTGAAAAAAATACCCTTATTATTATTTTTTATTATAAAAATAACAATTTCTTTTAAAACATACTGCAAATATTTGAAATAATTAAGAGTATTTATGTTAAAAATGAGTTATTTAAAAAAAATATATGATAAATTCACATACATGAAAATTATTTCATCCCTTTTAACAAATTAATTATTATTTATTTATTTATTTTTATAATAATAGCAATAAGCACAAATATTATGCATGCTTCCTAAGGATAGTAACAATATCATTGCACAAGGTCCCAATTTGTGTTTCAATCTATCATTCTGGTTATAGAAGGAATTGCAAATCTGAAAACAATTATTAATGATAATTAGAGGATTGATTTATTATAATTTTAAAATAATTAATTTTTAGTGGTAGTTAGAAAAAGACCATCACTATATGCACCCTTCAATTGCAATTTTTGGTAGTAATTAATTGTGTTGGTTTTTTGTTGTGAATATGCATGATTTCATTTTTCTTTTTCCCTATGACTTCATTATGAAAAGATCTCATAGGATTTGATCTTGGCACAAAATTGAGCAGAAGCCATGACCATCTACTCCAATCTTAATCAATATAAGAATTTTTTTCTTTTTGTGATTAAAGACGTAACCAAATACCTTCTTGCATATTCATGATCAAATTCCATTTATAGTCAAAAACTAAAAAAATGATATCATACTTGTTAACAAATACGTTATGCATACTTTTTAGTATCAATTCAGTACATATTGAAAAGTACCACTAATTGAATAGCATCAAATATATAATTCAAATTTCATTATTTTGTTCTTGAGTTTCATTGTTTTGTATGCATTATGTGATATTCTTATTCAATGCTTGAATTTCATCACATACTCTTATCGATTCAGGTTTAAATTTGATATATTAGATTTTTTTCTACTTATAAATTTACATGTATGGTCATTTTAATGATGCTTCACAATTTTTCTAAATCATGTTTTCACCTCACGAGCTTCCTCCTTTTACACATGGCTACCTCTCTTTGAAGATTTCTCAACTTCTTTCCTTGAAGTTGTCTTGAGCTCCTTGCCTTTCGGGATCCTCCCTTGACATGAAGAGACACTTCTCTTGTCTTCGACTCCATGTGGTGATGATGATGGTGATGGTGATCGTGGTGACCATGACCATGACCATGATCATTTCCCCTCATTTTAAATGATTTCCTCTTCCTACTAAAGCTCAAGCCTTGATAATTGTTTGAAGATTCACTTGTGTCACTTGAGTAGTGCCCTAATTCAAAGTCTTTGAACCGTTGGCGTCGTCGTCGGCGATTCACGCGTTTGGTGTTCTTGAGCTTGTACCATAGAAAACAGGTGATGTATTTCAATGCAGACCAATAGGTTTCACAAGCAGCATAGCACATTTTACAGAGGCTTCTTCCGATGCATTGGAAGATCCCAAGCTTGAACATGAGGTAAAAGAACAACAAAGCTAACAAATAGAAGAGAACAAATGAATCAATGGTTTAGTTAGTTATCAAACATGACTGCAAACTACTCGATTGGGGTTTTGGCTCAAGGTACTACCTCTAAGAATATGTTTGATTCTCATAATGTACGCACTAAAAGAAAAAAACGAATATTAAAGAAAATGATTTTCTCTCATATGGTTTATTGAAAATAAAAATAAAAATAATTAAAATTAGTTATAAATTTATGTACTTTCAAATTATTTAATCATTATATAAAAGAGAGAAAAAAAAAAGTGAAATGAGTTTGAAGAAGTACCTTAAAAGCTTTAAATCTATTTTTCATTTTCCTTCATTTTTTTTTCCTTTTATTTTTCCTTCTATTTTATTTCCCTAGAAAACTTTCAAGGATTAAACATATGATAAGGAAAATGATTTTATCATGTTTGATTTATTATAAAAAAAAGGAAATTAAATATAATTAAAATTAATCTAAAAGTTTATGCATGTTCAAATTATTTAATTTTTGTACAAAAAAGAAAAAAAAAGTGAAATGAGTTTTAAAGGAGTATACAAAAATAATTTATAAACTTTAAGTCAATTTTTTTTTTATTCTTTATTTTTCTTTCTATTTGCTTTTTTTTAACATTTTCTTTCAAATTTTCCAGGAATCAAGCATGGACTTTAAGATTTGGCAAAATTAATATATTTTCAATCGACTATGTCTTGTATAGATACGAAGCAAATAATAGAATTATGCTATGTTTTGCTTTAACCTAAAACCATTATCAAAGTTAAAAGTTAGGTTTTTCACAATTAAACTTAGGCTTTTAACAATTTTTTTTTTTTCTAAAAAAAAAACAAGTCTAAAAAGGCTATCCCCTTTTTCCAATTTAAAATCTAAACAAGTTAAGCTAATTTGTTCAATATTTTAGGCTTAAAAATATTTGAAAATTTTTAAGGCTTAAACTACTAATTTTCCTGCAAGTATAATTTTTTTTTTTTAAAATTGGTAGTTTAACCGGGTATCAAAATTTAACATGAGTGTGAGTGGGGGAAAATCAGTAGTCCAACATCAATATCTTTTCTTTAATATATATATATTTACATTTTTTCATAGTATCCCTTAGTACTTTCCTGACAACCAAACATAATTCTAAGGAACATCACAAGAAAATCAAGTAAAGTTAATAAAAATTAAATAAAAGAGGATAGAGAAAATTACTTATGTAGCAAAGGCCTAAGACCAAGAACAGCTTCACCAAATTGGAGACGCATAAGTGCTCTATGAAACAAGTTATATCCCATGTCCCTGCACAAACACCCCTGCAGGATCAACCACATCAGAGCTATGTCCCCACTAAAATAACCCAAAATATTCATAATGAATAAGCATATGTAGATGAAGTTGATTTGTGTTTGTTGGATATTAATCTTTTTTTTTTTTTTCAAAAGCTTAAGTTTATATTACGTGCTCTATGATTTTTATATCATATTCAATAACAATTTTCCTAAAAATTTAAGTTCTCTTATTCCACATGGATGCTCAATTATTTAAAAAACTTAAGCAGATAGAATTTGGATTTGTAATGTATATTATGCTCTTTAACATGAATATGATATCATGTTTGACCATCAATTTTCTCGAAAATTTAAACTATTAGGATTTTGACCCATATCGTAAATATCTTGGTCAATATATCTCTGATATTATTCCAAATAGTTAGTTTTTCTAAAAGTCTAAAATGTTGGAATTTTGACTTAAAATGTATATCATACTCTTTATCATGTTTTTAATAACTTCTTCCATCAACTAATTTTGTTAAAAACTTAATTAGTAAGGTTTAAACTCACAATGTATATCATATTCTCTAACAGTGGTTAGAATCGAGAAATAGTTTCCACTGATGTCGATGATTGAAAACAAGAATTAGGGAGAATATATATCAAAGATGAACTTTTTGTAAATTAAGTTTTGGAGATTAAGTTTGTATATAGATTCTCTAAGTGGGATTTGTGTGGATGAGAGAAGAAAAGAATAGAGCATCAAGGGCAATATAGTTTTGCTAGAAACAATGCTAAATAATACACACTATTGGAAAACGCCTCAAATTTATTATCGATGTATATTCCTTTTTGAAAAAAAATATTATACATAATATTTCATATAGTGATATATTGTTGTAGTATTATATTTACTCAAGAAAAACTATTAGAAATATCTTCATAGATATTATAATTTGAAGAAAAAAAATTATGAGATGAAAATAAGTTTGTGAAAACTACATAAGGTTGAGATATAAGAAGAGCAAAAAACAAATGATGAAATGAGGATTTACGGTTTAAGACGTAAATATAAGAAGTAGGAAAATATAGGATGTTTTAGGGTTTAATAATTGTATGTGTTTTTTATGTTGTATGATATAAATGAATGATTATGTCTCATTAGATGTAGATAAAGTTAACCTAACTACATTACAAACTCATAGAAAAATGGTGCAAGAGAATTAGTGAAATAGTAAACATTCTTACTCGCAAGAATCACCAAAAATGGTCTTGATTGGAGCTACAAAGGCATTTCCAAGAGCACCCCCAATGCCATTTGCAGCTTTACTGATTACGGTTCCCATGCCAAAACTCCAAGTTCAGAATCCCACATCGAAAATCTATACCATCTTCATCCTCATCACACTGTCACAAGAAACAGGAAAAAAGAATTCTTATTGAATAATCCAAAGAAGCCAATTTTCACATCAATTAGTCACTTTTCTACGAGAATTCACACCGAATTGCTTTTTCTTTCTTCATCTGAAAATTTGGAAAAATCAAAGCCCAGTTGGTCAAATAGTTGTTTTGGATCAACTAACTAATGGGGTTCTCATGGTTCTTCTTTTTGGTCATTCAGATCTTAGTTTTTCTCGGAAGCCAAACATCCCCAAGGTAAAACCACATTATTTATGGCAGGAAAAAACAGGCAAATGAGAAACCAATTGGTCAAATAGTTGTAGTGGATCAGTTAATCAATGGGGTTCTCTTGTTTCTTCTCTGAGTCATTTTCATGTTGGGTTTTAATTCCGGTTGCTTCTCTTTTCCCACACTTTCTCAGAAACCAAACAGTCTCAAAGTAAAATCACTTTCTTTATTGAAAAAAAAATGCAAATCAGAGCCCAATTGGTGAAACAGTTGTGGTGTTTCTTCTGTGGATCGTAAGTTATTTCTTGAATGTTGGGTTCTGATTCTGGTTCCTTCTCTTTTCCCACAGTTTCTCAGAAACCAAACAGCCACGAAGTAAAACCACATTCAATTAAAGAAAAACCAGGAATCAAATCTTTAGTCTGACCTGAAAATCTTGATGAGAGAAGCCCTCGAAATCCACCAAGAAGACTGAGAGACGGTTTTAAGGGTCGAAAATTTGGAGAAAAAAATTGAAAAATTTCACCCGTTGAATACATGCATGCATGTTTGGGCCAAATGGAGTTATGGGCCCAAAGTTATTGGGCCTGAGGACCAATGGGCCCTAAGACAAAATCCACGTGTCAATACCACGGGGATCCAAAGTTAGGGTTTAAGATACACAAGACGAGAGACAGAGACCCCGAGAGTGAGAGAGAGAGAGAGAGAGAGAGAGGAGAGGATTTTAGAATTCAGAGACAAGGGGAGCATCAATGGCGTCTAGGGTTTCATTGAAGGGAAAGGGCAAATCGATAAAGGGCTCAAAGGATGGCTCTGAGGGTTATTCCACAGCCAAGTGCTTGAAGGATTGGAGCAACTGGGCTCTGAAGAAAGCCAAGGTCATCACGCACTATGGTTTCATTCCAATGGTGATCATCATCGGTATGAATTCTGAGCCAAAGCCTCAGCTTTATCAGCTTCTTTCCCCAGTTTGAGGCCAACTCTGCAATACCCAGATCCCCAGAGTTTATCGGAACCTTCATCTCTCTGATGGATCGACACAATCTATAGGATATGTACTAGGCTTTTTCTCTTTCTTTTTTATTTTCTTTTCTTGGTTCTTAATTTTAGGTTTCAGTTTCTATAGTTGAATCTCTGTGTAAGGATTTGAATTTGCAGTACCCAGATTTGAAGCCTAAAATAAAATCCATGGTTTTTTCAATTTCTGGATCCTGATTGAATCCAGCTATGCAATTTTAAGATTTCTTGATTTATATGGTATGGTTTATATATAGGATTATTCAATGGCTTTGACAGATTCAGAGCCTCCCTTGATATCCAAATTCATAATACCTAAATCGAAAATTTGGCTTTGATATTGATTTGTTTGATGGGTTTGAATATACTTGATATGGTGTTTTCTTAGGCTTTTTCACTCTCTATGTTTGTATCAGTATATAGAATGCAACTTAAAAAGAAAAAGAAAAGTAGATGATAAGAGTCCTGAGGGAGATAATGTATTGAGTTTTAGAAAAGAAAGTAGTATTATGCAGATATATATAATGTTACCAGAATTGCAAATGATGAAAACAAAAGAGAGAATATAGAAATTGCATATGATGAATCTACTTGGTGTCATGTTTTCTTAGGCCTTTCATTCTCTATGTTGGGATCAGAATGTAGAATACAACTCGAAAATATAAACAGAAGTGTATGATTGAGTCTAGAGTGAGTCCATCGTGTGTTCTTTTAGGAGCTGTTGATATATATCTGTTTTTGCTGATCAAAAATGGGAAAAAAAAATTGATCTAAGCCTTGAGAGAGATAATATTGTGGGTCTTAGAAAAGAAAGTATCGTCATTCAGATATGTCGATGTCGCTGAAATTGCATACAAGTCAGCAACTAGAGCAAGAGCAGTTGTTCTAGTTACTTTTTTGTTAGATTTTGTGGATTGGTTAGGCTCCATATAGGGTGCGGTCATTTTTTTTGTGTGCTTTTTTGTGTGTGTTCTCGCCCCTTTTGGTTTTTTGTGTATGTATACATCATGTAGGCTTTTTTAATACAATACTTTTTTATTTATCAAAAAAAAAAGAAAAAAAAAAAAGAAAAAAGCAAGAGCAGTTGCAAATTTCCAATTGCAGTATCCTCATGTAAACAATTAGCATTAAGCCGTTATTGTTGTTGTTGCTGCTGTAGCATGGTTATGGATGAACTTATTGAGAATATTTGGTAGATGTTTAATGGCTGATGTTGTTTGCTAATGATATTGTTTTAAACTCTTAGTTTACAGATTAAATCAGAGGTTAATTCAAAGTTAAAGCTATGAATCTATACTACAGATAACCTAAGCTAGCTTGAGATAGAAGAGTGTAAGTTTGTAAAACTACTATTATCATGGGTATAGTGAAAGTTGATGTTGTTGAATGAAGCAAAGTGCTGTCGGTTCTGTTATCTTGGATCAGTTGTTTATTAGGTAAAAGGGATTGGGAAGGATGTTGCCTAGAACATTATAGAATTGATGAAGTCGAGAAATTCAATTGGAACATAGTGTAAGTTCTTACATCGGTTATAAGAAAAGTTTCTGAGACTATATATATATATATGGATACATACATAAACACACTAAGTTTCTCTTAATTGTGTAGACGTGTTTTAAAGTCATGAAAGTCTTGAGTTAGAACTGATAATATCTACACAGGATGGAGCGATGGGTGAATCATTACCTATATAAGTAGACAAATATGACATTTGTTAAGAGGTTTCTTTCTGTTATGCTTCTTGAGTCTGCTTTCTTCATCTGGATTATTAGCATGTATGAAACTTGGATCTGTAATACAGATGAATGAGTTAGTTTCGTTGAGATTTTCAGAATATAGGTTTGATCATGGATGAGTCCGATATAGGTTTGATCATGGTTGAACCCCACTCATCCTGCTTGATGTTGCTCAGTTCTTTGATTAACTGTGGTTTAAGCGAATGCCTTAATGCTGAAAAGCTCCTGATTCTCTGAAGCAGCAGGTACAGATATGGAGGGTTTGCTTGGAACCAATTCTTGAAACAGTTTTTTAACTCCACTGTTGATAAAAAATTTTATATTAAAAACAATATTTAAAAAAAAAAAAAAAAGTTATGAAAATAGGTTTTTTTTTGGAAAAAAAAAACAAATTTGATATGTTTTTAATAGTTTTTTAAAAAATGTCATAAAATACAACTGAAAATATCAAGAATATTTGGAAAGCTCTTGCATTTTATGTATTTTCATAAAGCATAACTAAGAAAAACTGATTTTCATATTTGAATTCTATTCCTGAATTTTTTTTTGCTATGTAAAACAGAGAAGAGGTTGTAAATGAGTATACTACATTGACTGTCAAGCAAAGACCATCAAAATTTTCATTTACAGAAGCTGCTCTTTGCAACAACTCTTCCGTTCAAGAATTGATTTTCTATTTACACAGAAGCCATAAGCCCAACACCACCCCCCACCAAAAAAGGATGACATCAATGAGGAGAAATGGGAGGAGAGGTGGGAGGAGAGGTGTGAGGAGAGGGAACAGGCATTCCTCCAACATCCATAAACTCTGCAGCAAACTCCTCATCATTCTTGGCCAACATGTCTTTTAGACTACAATCCACATTCCTAACCTTTAGCACCCAGAACCTGGGTTTTATCTTCTTCTCCAGTGAGTAGCTGAAATACCTTGGATAATCTACAACTTCCTTAACTGGCTTCTCCATCGTCTTCACTAGGAATTCTAGCTTTGGTCTCAATACCTCCTCCACGCTGTACCCTAGTAAAGGAGAGAATCTACGGATCATGAATGCGATATCCCTCTTTGAAAACCCTGTTTTCCTTAAATATTTAGTCCTGCTCACCACAACAAAGATTAAATGACTGTTTAGAAACTATTTTTGAAAATAGTTTTCTATTCTTTAAAACATAAAATAGATAAATTAAAGGTCTGTCTAGAACAGTTTAAAATGGTTTTTTAACTTATAAAACATGTTAGACAAAATTTTAATGGAAAACAGTTTTTTGAGAATTTGTTTTAAAAACAAGTTGTTTTCCAAAATAAATTTGAGCTGTTTTCAATTGTTTTTTGAAAAGTATTTTGAACAAGAATAATTTGAATAAGCCGAAAAAAATATTTTTCATATTTGGGTTACCAAATAAGTTTTTTTTTTTATAGTTTTCTTTTTTTTCATTTTTGTGTCCCCATTAGGACATGAACCTAGAACCTCCTCCTATAAACCGACCCCAACCCTTTACCACTTGAGTTAGGCCTTAAGGGTTAGGTTCCAAATAAAATTTTGTTCTTACTGTTCCTGAAAATATTATCAACCAAGTCCTAATATACTAGCTTCATCTATTCTTAGGGTTTGAATTGATAAGGAGAATAAATATACTAGGGAATTGAGAGACTTACCGAGGAAGTAAGGTTCTGTTGATGTCTGAAACAAAAAGCTCTGGGTATTTTCTGATAACCCGAGGAAGATGGTCTTTGGAGATGCCAATACTAGCAAGGAATTCAAGCTTCTTCTTTAGGGTTTTCTCAATGTTGGCAGCAAAAATTTCAGGACAGCGGCCAAGTATCCTCCCCACTGTTTCCCGATCAAATCCCAGTTCTTCAAGAAATGAAACAACCTGGAGATAGTAGTGCAACTGTGAGAAAATTACAGAGAAACGAAGCACGTGGATCGATTGCATTCAACAAAATATGCCTGTTTCGGTTGATTTTACCCTGTTGAAACCCTATAACCAAAATCCAATCTATCTGAATCTGGGAAAAGTAGAAACTGGTTGGAATCCTAATATGATGAATAGAGGCTGATGCATCAGGTTTGTCAGAAAATTGTAGGCCATTCAACAAACAAGCCAAGCCAATCTACTAGGCAAATTCAGAAGCCTAACTAACAGCCTGGATTTCGATATTCAGTAACCCTCAAAGGAGAAAGATGACCCACCCCTGGAAGCTATCCTCGTCATCCAGCAAACAGTCCGCAGCAAAAATCCTGAAGGATACTCCAGAATGCAAAAAAGACGGACAAAGAAAAATCCTAAGAGATGGACAAGTAACGGAACTCAAAATCATAGTGAAGAGTGAACATGAATATTTGCCAACTAAATCCTAGGAAGCAGACGTCAAAAGACAATATTGCAGACATACATTTCTTCAACATGAGTAGGTAAGATTTCTTTTTTCCAATCAACTGTAGTTTTCAAGAATTCTCTAGAACTACAGACTAAGGAGATGATCGTATGAAGCAGTGAGCAAAACGCGATAACAAGGCGTTCTCAGAGTCAGCAGTGCTCAAAGCAGGACTTTGAAATTACTTCACTAAAAAAATGGAACTAAGCTGTACCACACACCACTTACAGATTATCCCAAGCAGTAAGAACTACTCCAGCACATATATTTGGTCCTTTTCAGAGGTAAATTAAGTAATACTTACCTCAAGAAATTCATTGGGTTTCTGCAGCAGTAGCTGAGGACTTGTAGCAATAACTTGACCCAACTTCTTGTTTCCAACATCTAATTCACCAAACTGTTCCACAATCAATTTCAGCTTGCTAGTTGAGCAACCCAGTAGATGTGGCCAACTTTTGATTCCACTATCAACACTAGATTTTGGTACCTGTTATGAAGAAAATTGTACAATATTTTGAGTACAAGGTGAACAATAGGCTCGAATTTATATCAATGAACCACTAAGAAAAGTAAAACAAGCCAGAATCATGGGCGTAAAGAAACCGAAACCGACTGTATCATGGGTGTAAAGAAACAAGTAATCGACAAAATAGAAGTAAAATATATGCAACAGACCCCCAACTGCTAATGATCAAGCATGCACATAAAGCATATTATAAGCAAAACCTGGCAAAGCATGCAAACATGGCCCAATACTATGTCATACCTTCTCTCTATAAAAGAAAGAAAGGATCTCCTCATAGTTTTCTTGAATACTTGTAGAAATAATCCATGGATATTTGACCAACATCCTACAGAGATCTTTATCTGCTGCACCAATCTGAATATAAGACATGGAGAGAGATGGTCAAACCATAAGCATTTAAGATATTTACAATATAGCATCATGACATTGATTCCAAGCAGACTTATCAATAAGTCAATTGATTCCAGCAGACTTATCAATTAGTCAGTATTCAGTAAATGAGTTGATCAAGATCATCTATTATAATCACAGTAGTAACAGATAAGCACTTGAGTGTTGTAGTTTTGGTAGAAAAAGAAGTTACTGAATTATCTGTTTATGCTGTTAAGTTCAAGTGCATGTGTTTGTGAATGAGTTCAACACAAAGTGCATTTATTATCTCAAATATGTATTGTTACCTTCTCGAATGCTAGAAGTCTTGGTTTGATGTGCTTCTCAATGTTGTAAAAGATGATGGGTGGATACAATAGAAGTACATTTCTCATGCTTCCTCTTTGGACTCCAATATCTTCAAGAAATTTCATCATAGGTTTCAAGTGGGATTCCACTGAAAGCAAAAGAAGACGAGGAAATGATTCAACAAGATACCCAAAAGAGGCATCTTTGGAACACAATATGTCCAACCCTCCACGCCTTGCTTCAATCTACAGCATGAAATCAAAACTTCATCTTACCATATGATCATATAACCCAAATAAGCAAACACAAATATGATGCAATTTCTAAAGAACAAGTACACACCTTTTCAAAAAACGACAAGGTCTGTTGCAAGTCCTCATCAATAGGAATCGATAGGTGCATCATCATGCGGCGGGCATTTTTGCCCAGAAACCCTTCATCGTCACCTTCAGAAAAGAACATTTCCTTCACAAACTGGACCTGTAAGCCAAACATACAATATAAGCAACAACTCTAGCAAGCGAGTAGAGGAGAAAAACACACTTCCACAAAGTACAGAAAATACCAAACTAATTTGGAAGGTGCAACTGATTATGTACCATGGGGAAGATCATAATTACTACTTGATGAGATATATAAAATGGCAGAAAAACTTATGAATAATAGAAGCATTGATGTTTAGGGTTTGTAAAATGGTTAGAAAACAACACCAACTGAAGAATTAGGAGATCAAATCACTAGAAACAAAAAAGGGGGTGGTGGGGTTGTTGAATATCTGCAGGACTTGAGAGATTTCCTCCAAAGTGTTCATAGGCACCAAACATCCATGAATTTCAGTTATTCCATGAAACTTGCAATTCCCAAAGCATTCACAAATCTCATATCTCACAGTAACCAACTTCTTCTCCCACTCTCCCATCAAAGAATTTCCTTTTTCCCCTTATATTTTCATGTTCTATAGGATTATGGCAATTAGTACAACTCCCCACACAAACAATCCGAAACAGAGACCATCCAAACTCACAAACCCAGATACCATTCACTCTGACATCTATTTCAATTACATTGTAGAATATTCATATGATAGAACTTGCTTATTATAAGAGTGAAAAAAAAATCAGAGAATAATTAGTATTTAACAGGGTCAGCAGCTTAGAATTTTGAAACTGCATATCATCCTCTTTCCGTATTCAATGATGGATATTGGACAGTTCCTAGAAAAATTTTCCATGGAAAAGAATAAATAGTTTTTCAAGCCTCCAGTTACCCTTTTTTAAAAAATAAAAAATAAATTCTTGGATGCAAATTTATCAGGCAGCCTCAGCAATGTATGATGAGTGTTTTCTGATTTTGCAAACAGAAATAATCTGTTTCCATTCGGAAAACCAAATTAGCTCCCAGAAGACCATTTTTGTTTTCATTACCAAAAAGGCCTTTTTTATATCTTAGCACCACAAAGTTTCTCTGGTGCTCTGTTTGGATGCCGGAAAAATGCAGGAAACTTTTTTCAAAGAAATCAAATTTTGAGCTACTCATATCACTTTCCATTTCCAAAACGAAATTAGTTCCAAAAAGACAAATTTTTTCTTTTTTTAATTTCCAAACATGCGCTTTTTATCTCTTAGCACCACAAATTTTCCATAGTGCTCAGATTGGCTGCCGAGAAATGCCGGAAACGTTTTTCAAACAAATTCAGGACTCTAAGTTTCAACTACTCATATCACTTACCATTTTCAAGATGATATCAGTTCCAAAAGGATAATATTTGTTCTCGTTACCAAACAGGCCACTTTACCTCTTAGCACCTCAAAATTTTGCCCGGTGGCCCGTTTGGCTGCCGAGAAAAAGCAGATTTTTTTTTTTTTTCAAAGAAAAAATTGACATTTCAGCTACTCATATCACCTTTTCAATGAGACCCGGAAGCGATTCGGAGGATAGGTATCGCGCCACACTCAGTGCCGACGAGAGACTCAAACCAATGCTCTCCAAGAAAGCAAGTCTCCCATAATCGCCTTTCTCTCTAGCCAAACCATACACCTTTTCCTTGAAAGACTCAGCTTCTTCGGCTCCCTTTTTCCACGCATTCCACTCCTCCAAATCCCGAACACCATCCACCAACATTTTCACATATTTGGGTGAATTCAGTGCGATTTCCACCGATTCCTCTTCCGAAACCCCGGATTCTTTGAGAATTTCCGAAACCGCAGCTCGAGCTTGGGCTTCTTCTTCATCTTCATCTTCATCCTCCTGTTGTTGATTCCGGGATGGTGATGCTTGTGGGAGATGGGGATAGTGGGGGAAAGAGAGCTGAGAAATTGAAGGGAATTTGTGGGGAAAAGGTTTGAGGTGAAATGGGAAATTTGGGAGAGGAGGGAAAGTGGGACTGGGAGATGGTGTTGTGAAATTTCCGGGAATTGGGAGGAGTTTGGAGAACATTGTGAGGGTTCTCCGGGCAGAGCCGTTCTATGCCTTAAAACCCTTGTAAAACCCCGAAACCAGATTTTTTCCCTTTTTTTTTTTTTTTTTTTTTTTTTTTTTTTTTTTCTGAATTCATATTTATTATAAATTATCATTTTTTATTTATTCAAAAGTTAAAGTTGATTATAAAATTATCATTTCTTTTCACTATTCAATACTCCTTTCAAATAATCTTTTAATTTTATTGACAAGAATGTTTCATTAAATTTTTAAAAAGTAAAAATAATTTACAACATATTTTTTAAAAGCATTTTAGGTAACTTTTTAATATAAATAAAAAAATATATATTTTAATTAGTGTGTTTGTTACACCTTAATATTTATTATTTAATAATTTAAATTAATTTTAAATTAAATTACATTTAAATTATTAACTTAAAAATTTATAATTTTTTTAAATAAAATTAACTTAAAACTTATTATAAATTATCACATTAACATATTTATATTCATAAATTATAATTAAAATAAATAAATTCAATAAAATTAAAACATAAAAAAATAATTTTTACTTAAAATTATATTTATTTTATAAAATATGCTTAATTTATTTAATAAAGTAAATTAAGTTATTAAATTATTTTCAATGATTTATAAAAAAACCCCGCTAAATATATTTTAAACATATTTTGTTATTAAATTACTTTCACTGTAAGTTATTAAATTAATTTAAAAAAAAAAAACAGTTAAAGGCATTTCAAATCTATTTTAATTTAATTTAAACTTAAATTACTTTTTACCAAAACATCCACCACATATATAACTAAAACCTCCATGGAGGTGGCCATCACAGCCATCCAGATGCATATATGTACATATCACACACAGAGGTTAACCCCCTACCTAATATATATGAACATTAACAAAAAGTGGAAGCTCCACTACCATTTCTTCAAGCCAAGTGCCCTTCAGGAGGGGCGCAATGGAAGCAGTCTCTCCAAACGTTTTCACCAAGTCGGAGCAAGCCGGCTCCGGCTCCCCCTCCTCAGCCCTCAGCTCCACCCCCAGCTCCCCCTCTATGTCATCTGAGGCTGCTATCAGTAAGAACTCGCACCCTTCGTAGTTCAGGAAGTCCGGCGGATCAGCCGGGTGGAACCGGCGCTGCCCGAACTGGCCCTGCAGGTGGGCTGGAAACGTTGCTTTGCGCTTGCTCTGAAGCCCTCTGAACTGGGAACTCCCTGGCTGCTCTGGGTTCTTGATTTGTATCAGGAATGAGGCTTCACGCTCAATGTTGAAGGTCTCTTGGGGGTCGCCGCTCTCGCCTTCCCGTGGGAATTCGAGCTTGTAGATCAAGTGGGTGTGCATCCTTCTGCCGGGGTTGTGCCTTAATATGCGGTAGACGCCTTCTCCCAGCGCTCGGGCCGGCGGCTTGTGCCTGCGCCCTCTTGTTGAAGTGTCGTATTCTTCTGCAGACAGAAGAATGAAGCAAGAAGAAAGGAATCACCCAGAAAAATGCGGAAAGAAAGAGATGTTTATATATATACCTCCTTGAAGAGCAGCCTTGACGTCTTCAATCTTTGTGGTGACCATCTCCACATAGCCCCAGAAGGGGCGGCCTCTTTGGGTAGGAGGAGGAAGGCTCTTCCGCCCCATAACTATGAACCGCAGCAGGGGTTGATGCTCTATGTTCACTTTCTGCAACAAAGACTCTCAACACAATCTTAATAGAAGATTGGGGGAAAAACCAAAAAAAAATTGGTCTCAAATGACGAAGGATGTACCTCACTTCCATGCCCACCTTCACTTGCAGCAGAATCAGAAGACTCGGAAGTCTCACCATCTTTCTTCTTTGTCGCCTTCTTCTTCTTTGCACCCTCTTTTCCAGAAGCATGGTGCTGCTTTTCCTCGACAGGCCTCTCCCCAGACTCTGGCCTCAGCACAATGTAGAGACGCTGCACCTCCTCTACTCCGTGGGCTTCCTCCTTCCCTACTTTTGGCCTGTAAAAGAAGAATATCTCTCCTCTTTCCTACACCACCCACCACCTTGTATCAGACTTTGCAGTACTATAGCTAGACATAATACCATTGAAAATGGAGATGATGGAAGATGGGATTCTGCTTTCTGTTATGTTTACCTGAATCTCCACTGGGGCTTCAGGATCTGCCTTGGATTCTTCACCTTGTCCCATCGATATTCGCTTCTTCTTCTACAGACTACAAAGCAGAAGAAGACGAAGGTGGTTATGATATGGGCATTTGATATCGGAGGGAGTGGGAGACGTGGCCGAGGGAGAAGGTTCCGTTCAACGCGTGTCCGCTACTCGCCACGTTGTTGTTCTCTCAGTGCCGCACGTCATGGCCTTCCGGATTCCTCCTCCACTGTCGTTATCCCTTGGATTCTGTGCTCCTCTAGCTCAAAACGCAGCGTTTTGTTTTCGCCGTTTTGGCTCCCTGTTTGGTATGCTGAATGGAAAATATTATAAATAAAAACGTTGTATGATAAAAACACTTTTACCAAACCACTTTGAAATATGCTCAAAACACTTTAAATAAAAATACTGTCAAACGCAATTTTAGTTATTAGAGTTATGTTTTTAATATTTTTTTTTTATAATTTTTATTATCAATTTTTTCGAGTTTATTTGATAGCTCTTTTAGAGAACACTTCTACTATAAAATAAATGTAGGATAAAATTTGAAAAATACTTTTAAAATTCACTTATAATATTTTCCATAGAAGCACTTGGTAAGTGATTATTTTAAAAACACTTTAAATAAATATAATGTCAGAATTCAAATAGAAATAACTTTGAGTTAGAGTTAGGGTGTGTTTCATAATAATTTTGAAAATTGTTTTTAATATTTTTTAATATTTGAAAAATAAATTTTTTTAAGTGTTAAAAAAACTAAAAACACTTTTCATAATCATTGCCACAATTTTAGAAAAAGTTTTTAGTTTTTATAATATTTGAAATTTTTTATTTTTTAAGTATTAAAAATGTTAATAATACTCCCTAAAATCATTATCAAATGTATTCTTAGTTTGACAGTATTTTTAGATAAGACTGATAGCACAAAAAACATTTTTAAAGAAAAATCGAATGTTTGAAAAACTTTAAAAAACACAATTTTAAAATTGAACAATTACTTACAAAATGCTTTTTAAATAAGTACTTTTTAGGTTATCAAATCTACTTTGAGGGTCACATCTTCGGCCACGGTTTTGCATTACCGAAATGTTGTAGTTATTTGTGGGTTTGGATTCCTTTGTTTCTCACCAACTCATTGAAACGCAGCGTTTTGTTTCTACCCCTTTTTCTCCGTATCTCAAAACGCAGCGTTTGGATATCCTCCGTTCTTCTTCCTCTATACAATTTCCTTCGATCCTTTCCCTAGTAAAACGCAGCATTTTAGTTTAACCGTTTCTTACCCTCTTCTTCCTCAAGACGCGGGATGCAACCACTTTCCAGATTAGGGTTTCTTGCCATAAGCCAAGGAGTTCGAATCTTCATATGATTCCCAGCCTGGTAATAAGTTGTTGTTTGATTCTTCCATTGTCAGATATGGATGAATTCAATTTTTGTATGGTTTTTAGATTAACTTCTGCATCAATGTTAGGGTTTTGTTTTTTAACTAATTGCCGTTGCATACTAGGTTGATCTCTTCGTAGTCATGCTTTCTGATTGTAGATACATTTGTTGAATTCCACTCTTATGTTTGGCATACACTCTACTGATTTTGTTGGTTTTCATGTTTGGGGTTTGTCTGGATAGGGTTTAACTTCTACGTTTAGCAGTAGCCAGAAGTATAAGTTGAAGTAGTTACTGTTTCTGTGAGATCGAATTTTCCTTTTGGAGGCTGTATTTTAAATAAAGACATGAATTTGACATTTTTGAAAATTTTAGTCAAATAAAAATTTGATTCCCATATAGGGTTTAAGGAAAAGTATGAGTTTTCTGCTTCTCCCAAACATGATAAATCACGCTGAGAGTGTTCGGGTCATGGCTGAAAGTTCTATTCAAACACTCTTAAAAGCTAGATTTGACATTCAAACATTGTTTTTAGCGTTTAAGAAGCTCTCCTAAATAGGGTTTTAATGGGAGTAAGGAAAATGTTGGTTCTCGGGAAGTCCCTTTTTAGCTTATGTGGAAAATTATTTATGTTTGGTGATGCTTTCATGATGCTTTTTTTTTTCAAGTAAAGAAGAGCATTTGTATTAAAAAGAGACGCTAAAATAGCGGCCCATGATGCTTTCATGATACAATTTCAGTATCATGAAAGCATCATCAAGCATAAAAAAAAAATAGGGACAATTTCATTGTCACTGTTTTAGCTTATGATGCTTATTATTATATGTATATTGATAGAGCAGAATGCGGTTGTAAACAAAGGAAAAACTACACATTTTTATGAAATACATGAAATGATTTTCCCTAGGGTTCAATATCAAACATTTGAGATTAAAATGGTAAAAGTAAGATATGGTCTTACAATTACAAAATCCAAAATTTGACGGGTTCAGTCCCCTGTTTAAGCAACCAAAGTTCTGGTTGAATATGAACCTACTGCCTTGTATGTTGATACTATATCCTTTTTTTAAGAAAAATATGGTAATATTTTCTCAATTGGTGTTACTGAGGGAATACCAAAATGAGAAAGGAATGGGAAGAAAACTGCATTATGAATAACAGACGTTAAGCTCATTGTGAATTTGACTGTCAAATTGACACTTTTACATTTCAAGTGGATACACATGGCAGGATGAATGTGAAGCACCTATTGAAAATGTAGATGAGCGTTGATATTTTCCATGGATGTGAGTTTCATGGGATTGAGTAAAATTCAACTAGTAGTAGTAATGTGAGGATTCTGGAAATGAAATTGCAATGTGATGTGATAGCTGAGGAAATCGAAGTAAAATGAGAATAGTCAGGGAAAAGAAAACAGGAGTACAATTTTATTTCTTCCAGAAAAACTGTTGGCATATCCAGAATCTGCCTAAAATTTTTTGTTTTCTGTTGTTATCTTTTGAGAGGAAATGTTAAAAGAACATGCTTACACTAAAAGATTTCCTAAAACTAAAACTATGGAACTCATCTTATACATGGCTAGGTAGGAAAAATTGTTAACTAAATGGGGCTATCATGAAAACCTTACATATTTGCAGGGGAACTAATTCATGGCATTGGTTTTCTTCAACAGTGTTGCCTCATTCATTGACCTTCCATGGACTCTACTCAATTGGCCTCTGAATCAAAGAAAAAAGGAAAAACCTGACAAGTACAAACCATGAAGTTCCATCTGTTTTCTAGATGAGGAAGTGTTTCTTATTGCATTCCTTATTGTCTTCCTGTCATTGATGATGTGCTTGAGCGGCTCTTAGAGCTCTCCTGAATGCTCTAGATGAGGGTCGCTAATCACATCCTGCAAAAGATCTCTCTGCAATGGGTCAAACCTTACACAATAATTCAAAACTATTTAGTTTAATATGCACATTTGGTTTGATATTGAGGATTTCTAAGAACCATGATAAGTATTAGGATAGTTGATGAATGTTATGCTGCTACATTTGGTACACATAGAGGTCTAGAATCCTCTAAAAAAAAAAAAAAAAAACAAAAAAGAAAAAAAGGAAGGAAAATGCTTCCCATCCCATAGACCTATGCCAGCATTTTAAATACTTCCCAAGTTATTGGGCCACACCTTTATCTAAGAGATCTTCTATATGTGATTCATGGTAGGTTTTACTCATCTATCCCTTGGTATGTCTGCCCTGTGTGCCAGGAAGATGTCTGTACCCCCAATACACAACCAAGGTTTCCGGATTGACTTCTTGCATAAGTAAATAATTCCTGGTAATTATCATATAACTAATGCTTAAGCATTTTGTGATTGGCATCGCCACTGCAGTTTTTGAAATTATTCTCTAAGAGGTACTTTTTTTGTAACATTTAAAAACGTTAATTTTTTTTTTCCCCATAGCATTTGAATGAGTCTACTTTGTTTGCACACTAATGTAGAATATGCTATATCCAGATTTCTAGTTAACCTTTACTTTATTGTTCTGTTATTCTTTTGGTGATTTTGAACAAGATTTAGCCTGAGCTTTTTTGTTGGTACTTCATGGTAGTGTTCTGCTATTCTTTTGGTGATTTAATATACTTTATGATATGAGGTTTTTTGTGGTATTGGTACTTCTAAATGTTAATGCAGAATATGTAAATATTAGGGTCCACAAATGACCATACTTTTTTATCTGCTGTTGTTTTGGTGATTTACATGAATATTTTATGTGAGCCTTTGTGTTAAAATGTGTCCTGATGCCACCACGAAAAATTCATATCTAACCATCTAATATTTCATTTAAACATGCAATTGCTAGGAAGTCTGCATTTTCTAACTAACCTGTGCCATGGAAACTTGGCTGTGAATAGGGGAAGGCCCGGAAGGGTCTGCCATTCTGTCCCACATTGTTTGGTTCATGTTTTCTTCGGCAAGTTCCCTCAATCTGTTAAGCTCTGGCAAGATAACCTTGCCCAGATCTGGTCTGTCTTTCCGCCTTAGCTCTGCACATTGAAGTGCCATCTTTGCAATGCTCAAGGCTTCTTCAACTGGCCAATCAGGCACTGCTGGGTCCAATATCTCCTTGAATGTTCCCTTCTCAATGGCCTGCTCAACTTGGTGAGTCAAGCTCATTGGTGGCTTGGCTGTTATCACTTGTAGAAGCATGATTCCAAAGGAATAGACATCAGATTTTACATCGAGCACTCCTGTCTGTTGATACTCAGGATCAATATAGCAGAAGGTTCCGGCTGTTGATGTCATGTGACACCTCGTTTCATTTTCAGCGACAGAACGGGGTACAAGCCTTGCCAATCCTACATCGCTAATCTTACTGACATAGTTGTAGTCTAGCAAAATGTTGCCAGGCTTGAGGTCACGGTGCACTAGTGGCTCTGGCTTGGTCTGGTGGAGAAAGAGCAGGCCAGTGGCAATCTCTGCAGAGATTCGAAACCTGAGTTGCCAAGAGAGAGGTGGGGTGTTACCCAGCTGAAATAGACGGTCATCTAAACTTCCTTTAGCCATGTATTCGTAGACCAGACAGCCATACTCTGGGCAGGCTCCGAGGAGGAGGACCATATTGGGATGCCTTATGCAACTCAATATTTCAACCTGCATTAGATTTATAGGAAAAAAATTAAGAAAGTGAACTGAATTCTTTATTGTTAATTTGTTTCTTAGGAGTAAAAGGAAGTCTTCAATATGTATGATAAGGTGGGACAAAAGAGAAGCGCTTCGCAAACTTTGCAAGATGAAGAATCCATCACTGAAGCAATAGATTCAACACCTAGAAATTTGGAGTTGTTCAGCTACTGCTTGGGTTTGGATGTGGAGATTGTACGAAATCATGTTTGAAGATAAGGTATGAATTCCATATGATATACATATTTTGTTCAATGTGTGGTCTGATTGCTGATTCAGATTTAGGAAATATGTACAATTCACTAACGTCTGTAACCATATCTGGGAAATGTTAATAATCTGTTGGTGTGTTCAACTAAGACAATCCAAATGAATGTGAAGCACATGAACTTTATCCCTATAGGCATTAGTCTTATCAGGAACTTTTCCATTTGCATTGTCCACTGACCTAGTGACAGCTATGAAGCATTACGATTTGTTAAAAATGGTGTTTATGCTCAAACTTTGGAACTTAAGGAGAGAGAGAGAATTGAAATTATAGTAGGAATGCTTTAGTAAAGAGACAGAAGCTGAACCATTATGACCAAGTAACCAGTCAGCTGTCTGGTTGCTATAACTCATGAAACTGTATCCTTTACAAAACCATTTTCTTTTGTCAAGCTTGTTGGAATCAAATGGTTGAACCATAATTTTTTAAACCACTGGGAGGTTCATGGGGTCATCTGATTTTGCATTTATAGTCAATATATCTAAACCCCACCTTTTTGGCTTACTTTTCACCACTAAATTCATCCCTACATGTTTAGGATTTCCTGGCTAGTTATCCCTACAACTCCACTTCTACATCTTTCCTATGTTCCTCTTTCCTCTTTGGATTTACTCAAGGGTTCGTTCTACAGGTCGGTCAACAGTTTTGTCTTGAAAAGATTGAGCATATAGTATCTAAATCTCAAGCTATAATTTTTTCTAGTGTTTCACTTGCAATTCAGTAGCGTTTAACTTTTAAAACCCATTACCTTCTTTAGTTGAATTGTCATATTGAAAAAGGACAATTGTCTTGTGATGTCATGACTCATGAGTACTCAGTCAAGTTTAATTCATGGCTGCCAGCAATTAGTTTTGTTTGAACCTCACCTCTTTCTGAAACTGTGACCTTCCTTGGGTGGCATCTGGACGCAAAACCTTAACTGCAACCGGTGTATGATCAAGATAACACTTATAGACAGGGCCATAACCCCCTTCCCCAATCTTTCGAGATTCAGAAAAAAGTTCTGTTGCTTCTTCAATCTCTTCAATCGTGTATTTCCTGTACCTGATATCATTTTGGGCTAGATTGTTAATTACCTTCTTCATGTCCTCTGCCTCTTTGAGCGCTTTCATTTCTGCATTTGCTCTCCTTTGTGATTCCAGTTCTGCAAGCCTCTGAGATGCTTCAGCTGCATTTATGGCTGCTCGGCACTTAGCTTTTTCCTTCTCTACAATTGCCATGGCAGCTTCCTCAGCCAATCGTGCCTCTTCTAATCTCGCTCTTCTTCCATCCTCCAGCGTTGCAGCTCCACTGCCTGTAATAAATAAAATTTCACATTAAATTGGAATCTATCATCTAAATATGCAAAGTTGATGCAACTACTTCTAGGTACCTTCTGTTTTGCTGACAGTGCTTCCTTGCAAGCTGTACTGTACATGTCCATTGTTTGCTTCAGCTCTAGCTTCAGCCTTCTCATCTCAGCTTCCACCTCTTCATTTATCTTTTTTATACAGACAAGCCAAAAATCATTAGCAAGACTATGGATTTTCTAAGAAGATTCTTTTATAAGAAGTTCAGAGAGTGTTCAACTACAATAGTCCAAGTTTTGTCATTTTTCTTTCTGAAAGTTTGAAGTTCATGCATCCATGAAAAGAGACTCAAACCTAGAGGCTTAAAGTCATAAAAAGATGCCAAATCGAATATTATGCTGTTTGGTGGACTATTTGTTTAAATCAGTGTTCCAATTTTATGTTTTCACATTTTAAGTTTATGAGTATAAAGATGAAAACCTGACTGAGCAATGCTGCATGGAGGTAGAAGGCCCATGGGTTGTGAACTTCTTTCCCCAGAGAAGAGTATGTGATAGGCCACGACAAAGGATGGACACTCAAAGAATAGCAAGAAAGAAAACTTACAATCACACATGAAACAGAACACAGCGAATTACATCTTTTATTAGCCTATGTCCATGGGCAAAGATGGTCAAAAGTTTTATTGGAATGGAGATCATACTCTTAAAAGTTTCACAAACCCTAAGCTTGGATACAACCTGAGACTCTCTCTTTTTTGGCTTGAGACTATCTCTCTTTTTTTGGTTTATGTCCATGGGCAAATATGGTAAAATAAATTACTATTTTAGAAGGAGATTACAAGCTTAAAACCACAAACATCAGTCCAGATACATCCCCCTTCTCATGTTCGTTTGTCAAAATCCCTAATAATGAGTTACATATCTGGATTACAAAGGAGACTAGGTCAAAACACCCATCATTCAATGAAGTCAAGTGGCCAAAGATGAACTTTAGGGTTGTAAAACCAAATCAAATAACTAGGTCGTATTCAAGACACAACACAACAAGATGACTAATGTAGTAGAGATACACATCAAATGAAGCTAGGCCTCAGTTGTGTTGCTTGAGACCTTAAACCAACCTTCTGCTAGATTAGATTTTTCAACCCAACTACAACACTGCATATAAAACTCAAACACTAGCTTTTCCATTTCAAGTTGAAGTTGGGGTGGGATCTGATGGAGACAAGTGGCAGCCACCTTTACAAGTTTATCAAAGGTGCAAAGGAGTGGCCTCCAAGGCCCAAACTTTAATTTGGCACTCTCTGGATGATAATGGGCTTAGTTGGGATCTTATATAATTCAATATGAGTTCAACCTAGAAAGTACTTTTTAGAAATCAATTATGGGCCTAGTCAATGGTTATAAGTTACCATTTTCAGTCATTATTATTGTCATTTTCCAATAGTCTTTAATATGGTCTAGTAGTCAGTCTAGGTTTTGTTATTTTCAAGTTGCATTATTACTATGTCTCTAGTTCCAAGGAGTTATAGGTCCCTAGAAAAGTTTTATATAGTAGTTGATTAGTGTTTTGAGAGGAATCAATGAATGAATGAATTTCCAGCAGCCACTATGTTCTTTGTGTGATACAAAGAGTACTTGGGTGTGAAGCCAAAGGGTTTCAAGGAGTGATTCCTAGGGTACTTTCAATTATACACTACTCTCCTTGCATTTTACTTTCAGTACTGCATCAGGATCTCATTCAGCATGCCTAACTATCATCCCTACTTACATGCATGCATTGCATAATTAATATGATATATGCTCAACTTGCATTCCAGAATGATGGTGCTCTAAAAGCCTGATACATATGTTTCCATTTCAAGAAACAATTAGAATATCACCTTAAAAATTTAGGATCGAAATCAAAGCATTTAATGATTTATTACATATGCAAGTGACATGAGTATCCCATTGTTAGTGAATAGTTGGAAACATTACATATGCAAGTATATGAGCATCCAGTTGATGGTGAAAAGTAGGAAATTTAATGCATGTGACTCTGAATTTTCTTCAACTTCTGAATCATAGCAATATTGTTAGACTTGTATAATTTGGACTCTAGCTATTGGTTTTTCATATGGTCGCAAATGTTTTCAAAGGAACTGGCCTTAGATTTTTGTTGTTATTCCTATGAAAAGTTTTGGTGCATATTACAAAAATGAATATATGTCGTTCTAATTTATTTATTTTATTTTATTTTTTTATGAATCTAGCTGTATTGTAATATGCATGATGGTATGTAAAGCACCTTAATGGATAATAATTTCAAGCCCTCAAAATATGAGCTCATGTATGGATGAGTGTACATGTGGGAGGCTGGTGAGTCCTTACCATGGTCGTTGATGAACATGAGGTCCTTCCGCTCTCCTGTGAAATTGATGAGAAATTAAGTGAGTTGGGATCACCAAATGTGGGTCCTATGCGAATTGATCCAAAGCTGTGGTCTGAGCTACATGACATCCGAGGGGTTGGACCTGAATCCATATACTCATAGACAACATTGGACATGCGGTCGCTACTTGGTCGCTCAGAGCTAATAAATGATATGTCTGCATCTAATTCTAATGGCTCAGAGCCCAGCTTTGCATTTGAAGCTCTTCCTCTTAAAAATGGTGACCTGTTTCCAGTCATGGCAATGGAGTTAGTTCCTCTCTCAAAATTACAGAGTCCTCAACATTGCAAACATAACCAAAGAAGTTGATAAATTCCACAGGTTTCTGAAATTTCATGATTTCATTTAACCTTCCAACCATCTGACTTTTTATTTACTTTTTTATTTTTTATTTTATGGATGGACAGTTGACAACCATCAATCTATAGTGCTTAGATTTATTACTTTTATTGGTTAACGTATTGAGACTTACTTGAAAGATTCCCTGTCGTCTTGTATGCTATGAGGCTTGCTTGATATCTTTTCCGCTACTGAAACAGAGTTAAAATATTTTTCTTTTCAGTATTATCAACCAATGTAAAATAGAAAAACATTATAATTGAGAAAACAAACCTCTTATGCTAATACTATGGCTTGATGGTGCTTCAACGGGATTAGCAATAGCATTGTTGTTAACTTTGTTCTGGATATGGCTATGAAGAGGGGAAATGTTAGGGGCTGGACGAGAAGCATTTCTCACAGAAGATATCTTTCCTTTTGAGATGACGTACACGGTGCAGAAATCTGCTGCTCCTTTGGATACACTGCCTGGAACATCTGAGATCTTGAATCTTCTGTGTGGAAAAGAGTAAATAAGCTGAGAGAAATCAGATTAGACTGTATACATCATCCAGCGGTAAATATATTCTATAACTAAACATGTCCTCTCTGTTTTTCAAACTGACTTCATATTGGATTCTGCTTAGTGCTAATTTTTCTATATACCCTTTTGAGTTTGAAAAGGAAGGTTCTCATCCTTTCTCTAAAAATAGATGTGACTGTTCAGATTAATGGTTGAATAGGAAGAAGATTGAAGTTTTCTTCCTTGAGTTTTTGTGCTAGTATGCCCATTTTTCTAGTAGTTTTTTCTCTATGTGAAGACCTATTACTTTTTCCAGCATAGCAATCTTTTTTTGATCCAAGTATTATGAGATATCTTCATGAACTCCAGGTTGAATAGCATCCTCAACATCCAAAACTTCAACCGTAGTCAGAACCTTGCTTGTCCAAGTCTTCAACCTCATAGTTGGAATCTATATTGCTTGGACTCAGGTGCAGGTGTGGGCACATATTTAGGTGTCAGATTCTTCTAACTCCAAATTTTTGGATATGGAAAATCGGCCAAAAAGGATTTAAAATTTAGATATGGATACAAGGATACAACACAATAAAAGGGAAAAAAGGAAAAATGAAAAACCAATTAGAAATCAATTCTCTTAATTTTTTTTTCCTTGTCCTTAATATTCTTACATTTTCTCTTTTTTCAATCTAATAATCTGCTCAGGCAAATAAATAAATGGATAATAAAAAAAGCAGTCAAAATCAAACAGCTATATGCAAAGCTAGGTAGGAGTATCCAACAAGGATACCCCCACACCTATGTCATATCGTGTTGACACTGGTACCCCGGTGAAATTGGAGAGTCCAAGTATCATATGTTAGAATCTCAATTATCTTGAAGTTTGAATTTAGAGTTTGAATCTTGTTCATTTTAAGTTCCGAATTTGAATGGTAAATATGGGAATCATTAATACCATTGCCAGAGATAAATTTGACCTTTTTTTGTATTTGTTGTCTTTGATGACTTTATGCATTTATTTCTTGGTATCAACCTTTGGATTTATGTTGTAGGCCGGATCTCGTTCCATTGCAACTTTAGGGCTGCATCATATCTCATTGCAGCTCCTAACCTGAACTGGCATATCTAAAATATGACTAAACTGAGACTTATAGCTCATGATGTGGGACTAGTTTTATAAAGGTTAAACATGTTAGGAAGCTTGCAGTAGGTGTTGCTAAATGCTAATTGATATAGTGAACTTGATGCAATCTTAAGAATACTGTCATGAACTGAAGCTGAAAGAAGAAAAGAACTATTGTCTTTATATGGAATGGTTAGATAAGCATGCCGGAATTGATTCCTGGTGCACATATTTTTAAGACCAGTTTTATGGTTAATATATTACTTCCTTAGACACATAAGAAAGCATATAGTGTACATTTTGAAACCCCATAAAGATAAGTGCCCAATAAACCTGAATCGCTAGTTAGACAGAGCCTTGATTCTATATTGTGTAACCAATTTTCCTAAAAGTTTAAGCTAGTAGGATTTGAGCTTACAATTATATATCATCCTCTAACAGTATTCATATCTTGGTATTACGTGCACTTTTATTCAATCCATTTTACACTGAGATGTGAAATTTAGGATTGAATGATGAGATGGGAACCTACACATGTTAGTAGATGGGTAATTGTTTTATGGGGACAATTCTAACATTTGTTCTTTCATGTAAGCGCTCTTAATAGCGCAAGCAGTTTTTATCATGCTAAATATCTGCTAACATTTGAATTTATCATCTTGTCTGCTTGTGGGTGTGATTATAGTTGAAATGTGAGAAAATTAATTTGCTAATAAGCGTAGGTAAACTTAGAAAGGCGGTCTAATCACCTGATGAAACTGTACTTTGATGAAGCACCAAGAATCAAGTTATCGACTGCAGCATGATTAGTGAATTCTATTAATGCTCTTGGTATATCCGTATCTTCAAGTAAAATATCTAGACAATGTATCTGACAACAAAAAATTCCACAGGTAAGAAACCAGGAAACGGGAAAAGAAAACTTGATGCAAGAAATGGGAAATGAGAAAATTAAAACTCCTGGTTGATGCTTCTATAAAAATGAGGCAAAAATGTATGGACATAGGTGATATGCTGTTTAAGAAAAGTCTCTTGCATGTGTTTGCAAAACATGTAACCTCTAAAATTTCTTCATTTTCTCATTAATATAATCCATGACAGGTGCTCAATGAAGGAAATATTCTATAATCTGAAGAATTGAAAGAGTAGAGCTCCAAAACCTACATCTTTTCGTCTACAAAAGCAATGGAAGGTGACAAACAGATCCTTTACATTCTTGTCAGGATTATTTTGTCCCGATACAATTGCACTATCAACATCATGAACAGGTGTATATTCCCCCACTGCACCCACAAAAGAAGGTCATTGGCTACAAATGTGAATCGACAAAATTAGCTGCAGGGGTAAGAACAGATTCAAAATCTTGCTAGACCGATACAAAATTTCTTACTTGTTTATCTTGTAACTTAGGCTTATGCACATAACTTTTATTCTGTGATTCCTTCTTACTGCTAATGTAGATACCTAAATCAACCTGAACTATTTAATCCTACCATCATTCTCTTATTGGAGTAACCATCTTTTCTTTGTGAGAACTCACAGGATGATGTTCTATACCTCTGTATGCATTAATTTTGCATCCAAACTTTATGGCATTTGTTATTATATCAACTAATGGTTTTTCTGGAACCACTGGTTTGTGAGCTAATTCATCAGATCTGGATTTCCACATCCTGAAAGCAATTTTGGGTTGGCTTTCACATGTCTCAGTAAATTCTTTCAATAATATTGGGTCAGAGAGCACTTTTTGTTTTAAGATTCTACATTCATGTGAAGGAAAGAAATTCATTATTACTCAGTCTCTCTTATTTTCCTTCTCTGTGTGCTTTCTCATCCATTTTGGTTCATTTCCTTTGTGCAAAAGAATCGACTTTGTGTTTATTATAGTCGATTATAGATCCATACAATCCGTTGAACCACCAGTTCTCTATAAGAAAAATGTGAATGGTGTTTAATATTTCCATTGTTGTTCTTCTGGGGAATCCGAATTCTCTCCCAATGCATGATACCTTATGTTTAAATATCTTGTTAGCAGCCTAGAGCCGGTTGTCATCCCAATGAGAGACACAAAGACATGCCTGCAAGAAGAGAAACTACTAACCTCTCTGCAAAAACCATGTCCTGGTACAAACTGGTAGGATGACTTGTTCTCAATCTACTTGTTTATTGAGGTTGCATTTCTTGTATTACAGTTAACAAGAATCATCAATGATCAATGACATAGAACTGCTAAAATATAACTTTGAGATAGAGAAAAAGAAGAAATGTACTTGTAGGCGATAATTTTAGGACATGGATGAGAACTACAGTTTGGCCCTTGGTGAGAAGATGCTCAGTAGCCCATCTCAAAGCATGTTGGCTCCCTTTATCCCTGTCTATGGCCACTGCAACTATGCCCCTTCCTCCTTTCTTCTCTATATGTCCCTTTGGATTCCACATTCTCCTCCTTTCTTTGAAAGAAGCCTCCCCTTCTCTTCCCTCTTTTCTTCTTCCTTTTTCTCCTGTAAGAACCAATCCTCTTCTCTAATCTACCCCATAATTAATTCTATCATAATATGGGATGATAAGAGAATAGGAATAATAAGACAATGATTTTCCAAGAAAATTTAGGATCATAACTTCTTTCCTGTGATCTCTTTCCTTTTCACAGATATTTCAGCATTTTATGCATCTACATGTATTATACTGTGTCATACTTATTGATATTTGATTTTTGGTTGATTAAATGTTTTCTTTTTCTTTTTACATAATTATTTAGCATGGAATAACACTATGTTTGATGGTTGAGAAGATTACAGATGTTGAATACTGAGAAATAGGAAGAGAGATTTGAGGGAGAAATTGATGGATGGCTGATCTCAGCCAGTGGAACCAATTACTTAGAAAAGGAAAATAAAATAAAAATACTACCATCTCCACACAAAGGTACACTAAATTTATCAAAGTTCAAGAACTTCCTGTGAGGCTCAAAATCCACCTCTGGCCATCACCAAAGATTCATTCATTTCTTTCTTCTTATTAATGGCGGTTTTCTTTCTTTCGGCCTTTCCCAATGGAGCCCAATTAGGGATGACAATGGGACGGGATTGGGCAGGTCACCCCATCCCAATCCCCGCCCTATTATTTAAATCAATTTCCATTCCCATCCAAAAAAAGGAAAAAAAAAAAAAAAAAAAAGAACCTTTAAACGGGCTAGGGATGACAATGGGGTGGTTTCAGAATGGATCGCCCAATCTTGACTTGTCCCACTCATTAATTAATTCTTATCGCCATCTTAATAAAAAAAACCTAATTAGGGTAGGGTGGGATGGGTATGATTATTTTCCCTACTTGCTTGGTATGTTAATATTATTTAATAATTTTTTTATTCACATTAAAAATATATTTTATAAATAAAATAAAATATTATGCATTTATAACTTATTTTTATTGAAAAGTAGGTTTTTTATTATTTTATATATGTTAAAAATGGAAAAATATAAAAATTTAAGTTATGATGTTTGTCTTGATTTTTTTTTTTTTTAAATATTCAAATTCATTTTTGAACCATTTATTTTAATTTCAAACTCATCCCATCAAGGAAAGGATGAGATAGATACTCCAAAAAACCCTTACCATTATCATCCTTAAATGGAGTGGGAATGTGGGATAGATCTAATAGAAGAAATTTCAATACTTGCCTTGTCCTATCTTATATTTTTTTCAATTTTTTAATTTTAAAAAATAAATGTAATTTATGAATAAATATTATAAATTTTATATTTTTTATAATAAATAAATCCTTTTTAATTCTATAATTGTTGAAAAAATAGAAAAATAAATATATATATATATATATATATGTAATTTAGGCAAGGCGGGATAAAACAATATCCAAACCTAGTGCAATCTATTTGGAATGAGATGAGATATGAATTCAAAAAAACTAGTCTCATTATCATTCCTTAAGCTATACTCTGCATTTAAAATATATTAAGGGGGTTTTTTTCCAACTATTTTAAAAAAGCACTTTTGTTTTTTCTTTGTCTAGAACAATGTTTGATAAATGTTGTATTAACCAAAGGAAATGCCTGAATATATTAAATTGAGTTAGAAAAATCTAATTTTTTTCTAAATTTATGTATTTTAAATTCAATGTCAATTCTCTCCTCCCCAAGTTTGAGAGAAAGAAAGAAAGAAAAGAATAGAAAAAAGTGAAAAAAAAATATAAGCTTAAATTTGTGAAAATTTTCTTACATGTTTCTTGAAATTTGTTTATATATCCATTCAATATATTTGATGTTTTCAATATTTTTTGTAATAAATCAAATAATATATTTTGAATGCCTTGTTTTTTTTAATCTCTATATTTTCCATAATTCGAATAGAACATGAATGAAAATATTAATTCATGGAGTAGATTCACTAATCAAGATTTACTTTGACATTGATTGTCAATACTTATAAGGGGTGAATTGAATTAGTTTTACTTTCTCATTTTCTTTGTTGAACCACCATAATATAATTAAATTAATTTTAAAGTAGAATGATTGATTTAATTTATTGTATGATAATCCAATATTTCTTTCTAAGATTTTGGTAATTAGTAGGGATGATAATGAGAAAAGTTTATTCGGGTATTCATATCGTTTTGTTTGTAATAGGATGAGTTTGAAATAAATATAAACGAGTTTGATGTTGATTTAAAAATTTCTTTTTAAAATTCACGATAGATTTAGGGCAAATTTAAGCTTGACACCTTAATCCAATTTATATATAATACTAAATAAAAATTATTAAAATTTTTTTTTTCAACTTTTTTAACATATATAATTTTTTTTTTTGTAAAATAAATTATCGTTATTTATAACATTTATTAATTTATAAATTATGTTTATTTTTAATGCAATTTTAAATTTAAAAAGTAAAAAAATTTACAAAAAATCAAAAATAAAAATTAGAAGGTTAAACGTGGCCTGAGGTATGAGAATTTTCTACACCTTCCCCTTGTTTATTTATTTATTAATTTTTGGAGACATAATAGGATTAGGATGAGGGTGATCCGTCAGAAGCCAACCTCTTCTCATCATCATGACAAGTAATTAGGCTCGTAAGGGGCTGGGCATGGGCCACCTTGGTTCGTGCTTGGGCTCTTGTGGACAGGGCTAAAAACTTAATTTTCAGCCTAAACTTAGCCCTTGCCCCAACTTAGATTGAGCTTCGGATTAGGCTTTTGGGCACACCCAACTATGGATTGAAAAGTACAATTGATTATCTTTACAAATAAAACTCCTATAAGCTACTGCGATTCTACAATGGATGAAGGGAATCAAACTCCAACTCTACAGGTTACGATATTAATTTTTGAACAACGAGCTTGAGATTGGATTAAACTCATCTACACAATTAAGAGAAACTCATACATATGAAGTATCAGGAACTTCTTCCTTATCGAAAAGTGGAATCTCACTTTATTTTTTATTTTTTATTTTTTATATATGTATTCTTATATTTGGTAATTAAAAAGGTATTCAATTTAAAATATGCCTAAAAGGTGAAAATATATTTTTGTAGTTGAAAATTATATATATGTATATGCTACCTAAGACTAATTTGACTTAACATACATAGATGAAAGTAAACCAAGGAAAGGAACCTTGTTTTGCTTTCCTCTCTGACTTGACAAACATCAAACTCTAAACAAAAATTCTTAAACCAACTGATATATATAAACATAAATCTCAATACCTACATTTCAACCCCTCCACTTTCCCCCCATTTTCCTTTTTCATTCTACATGGAGATAAAAACCCTAAAGCCATCAACACACCATTTCCATTCATTGGTCTTCATCTTAATCTTCTTGTTCTTGTTCTTCTTGTTCTTCTTCTTCAATATATATAGAGAAGTTATCAATCCATGCTTTTTTTTTCTTTTCTTTTTCAGAGTGTAATAGTGCTCATATCTTCAGTCACAGCTATGGAAGGAAACTCATCTCCTTCTTCATTGGTACCGTCTCTTACTTCTAGCTCTTCAATATGCTTGATGGCCTCCTTCAAGTCCCACCGTCTCTCCATATCCTCCTCACAACATGCCAACCCAATCTTCAGAAGCTTCAGCATTTCACCTTTGCTGTTCTCCGTTCCTCCCATTTCTTTGTCGAACACTTCATTCATGCACTCCTGCTTCGCTATGGAGTTAACCCAAGCGATGCCTTCTTCGCTGTTGTTACCTAGTGTGAGGTAGTTTGTTGGGAGCTTTCCTGTTAGGATTTCTAGGATTAGTATTCCAAGACCCCACACATCGGTCTTCTTTGTTGTGCGGCTATGTTGCGCGAACTCTGGTGACTTGTAGGCTACCATGAGCTGCCTGGCGTGCTCGAGGTTGATCACTGGGAGTAGGGCGTAGTCTGTCAAAACAGGCTTGAACGATTCATCTAGGAGAACATTGGAGGATTTCAGGTGTCCATGGGGTACAACTAGGCTGGGGAGCTCATTGTAGAGGTAAGCCAAGCCCTTAGCTACTCCCTTGATGATTCTCAAGCGTGTTGGCCAGTTGAGCCCCGGTTGATCTATGGAATGATTGCCTAACAATAAGAAAAAACCAATAAAACTCTTTAGAAGTCAAAAGCTCTTTTTAAACGAAGGGCTTGGACACAAAACTACGTATCAACAATAAAACTATTACTAAATTAATATTATCCTTTTAGAATCATGATTTTAACGTCAGTTTTCTAACAAAAAGTAGAGGCAAAAAGCTAACCCTAGCCCTAATGAGTATTTAGTACAACCTTCTCAGCAGAATAATCAAGATGCATGTGCAATATTATTGTAGGTGGAGCTTACCATGGAGGTGACTAGCCAAGCTACCATTCTTAACATACTCAGAAACCAAGAGCTTCTCTTCTTTTCTGTAGTAATAAGCCACAAGGGGAAGCAAGTTTGGATGTGCCAACCTCCCTAGCCTTCTCATATGCTCTTGAAACTCCTCTCTCCCCACATTGTTCATTTGCTTGTACCTCTTTGCCACCATGGCATCACCACTGAGGAGCACAGCCTTGTATGAAGACCCAAAGTTGCCACTTCCCAACACTTCTGCTGAGGCTCTTAGCAAATCCTGCAAATCAAACCTCTCCCTATCGTCCCTCACAAATGTCAACTTCCCTTGGTCAGCCCTCTTCGAGTGCCCGCTCATCTCAGATGTCCCACGTTCAACTTGGGTACTGTGGGCAACTTCCGACATGCTGTGGTTGTCCACTGATGCAGCACCCCCCAGTTGGACTGTCCGGCTGTTGCGGTGGAGGACAAGCAGTAGTAAGCCAATGGTCACTAGGATCAGCGCTATGGCTACCACAATTAAGGCCACTATTACTGCCGATGGCTTCTTGGAGCTGCATGAGTCCAGAGGCTTCCCGCATAGATATTTGTTGCCCGAAAACGAGCTAGAACTGATCCTGCTCAGGCTAGCTGGGATTGGACCCTCCAACATGTTGTTGGATATGTTCACATTTGCCAAATGCTTTTGTTGGAAGACTGGGATTTGGCCTTCAAACTGGTTCCCATCAAGCCTGAGGACTAAAAGCCTAGGCAAAGTGGCTAGCGACGAAGGGATTTTCCCCGTAAACTTGTTGTTCGCCAAGTGAACTTTCTTCAGATAGCCCATACCAGCGAAAGCATCATCTGGGATGTCACCAGAAAAATGGTTGTTGGAGAGATAAACCGACTTCAACCCTACTAGTCTCTTGATTTCAGGCAAGGGACCTTCAAAACTATTGTTCATAAAGCTTATAGTCCTCAAATACTTTAAGGAGGACAAAGAATCCAAATCTATAGCACCATTGAGCCCCAAGCCTTCCAGGCGCAGACCCCATACGCTGCCATTCCAACAGCGCACACCCTTCCAACTCTCGGTCTGGTCGGTGGAGCACACACTCCTGGAGGTATTCCAGTTTCCCAGGGCAGTGGCATTGCCTAGAGACACCCGGAACTTCAGGAGAATGTCAGCGTCGGAGACGGCCTCAAAAGAAGTGATCGATACGAGGATTAGTACAAGTGCAATGGGCAATGGCGAAGGGGTTGGCGCGCGCACAAGTAGAGCTGCGTGCGCGCCCATCAGAGATGGAACAACCCAGAAAGAGTTCCAATATGATCAGTTGCAGGGAAATGAAGAAAGCTTAATTAAAAGAATGGAGCGAGGAGGTTGTTTTGCATGGGGTCCTTTCTCTTTTGGAGAGGGAGAGAGAAATGAAGAAGAGGATGATGGGGAGAATGGCCAAGGATAGAATGTTGTAACCATTGATTTACAAAGGAAATCAAGAATAAAGGGAAGTTGGTGAGATTGACCGAGTCTCCTCAATTTCAACACCCCCTAAGTATCCATTTTTTTGTATTTTAGATAATGAGTTGGTGAGGGAGAGACATCCAAGGCCTGCCTTGAATTGTGTTGATGTTTGTTGTGTTGGTTGCTAGGGTTGTTTATTCTTTGCCCTCTTTTAGATGTATCCATCTTTTCTTGCCTTGAACCCTAACCTCCTTATACTTCATCTATGTCTATTAATTTTAGTTCGTCTAAGTAATTAAGTCTAATTTGTGGTTGGGTTAGAAACAAAAATAATTATGATTAAACAATCGATTGTGTCGATTTAAACGCTCTTAAAACCTATTTAAAATATTGTTTATGCTGTTAATGTTTGAGAAGACAAATGTTAAAGTATCGTAGTAGTACAAATTATTGAGATCAAGTCGTTGAACAATGGTACCAATAAATAGAACCAAATTAAGTATAAAGGTATAAACAAATGAGATTATGTATAAAAAGTTGTATTCGTCGAACCACCTAATTTGTGGTACCTTTTTGATAAGTTTAAAAAAAGTACTATTTGATATTGTAGAAAAAGTACTATTCGATATTATAATCACACCCATTTGAGAATTATATTATATACATATTTTAAAACCATATTTGCATTAAAAATCACAATAAAACTCTTCTAAAGTTTAGTTAGGTTAATTTCAAAGAGTATATCCATATTTATGTTTGTTAACCTTAAGTCGATAACTAATTTAGGTTAATAGCAAAGACCTTATGTCTATTAATCTTAATTAAGTGTTCAAGTAATTAGGTCAATGCTAATTAAGACCACTTAATTGATTAATAGTTTAAGTTTGATATGAAGATAGGAAAAAAATGGTTTGAGAATATCTTATATATTTGATTCTTTATCATAAGAAAAAATCTATTAATTTAATATTTTCTCGTAAGAAAAAACTCATTAAGACTAGTCCTCCTTATGAATCCATTAAGTATTCGTTTATAAGAAAAATAAGCTAGTTGAACAAATCATCTGATCTCTTGGTCAAGAATGGCTGCAGGTTTATTTTTTGATTTTTGACTTTTAAAATGCATGTTTAATTATTGTAACTTTTCTTTTTTATTTTGAAATAAAAAAAAAACAGTTTTATCTTTTAATTTTGCGTTTTTATATAAACTCCATTTTAAAGATTTTAAATAAAAATAAAAATATATTTAAAATAGAAATATAAGAATTAAAAACTTTTTAAAATTTTAACACTTTTTTTTTAATTAAATCAATTATTTTTTTCATATATATTTTTTTTGTTGCATTTTCCATTTTTGGAGCATCCATATTATTTGAATATTTAGGGTTTGTTTAGTAACTGTTTTAAAAAATAATTATAGAAAATAGTTTTTAGAATAGTTTTGGAAAATTATTTTATGATTTTTGTAGAACAAAATTCTATTTGAAATTTAAAATGTTTTTAATATTTTTAAATATGTTTAAAAATATTTTTTATATTTAGTGTTTAATTTTTAGTCATTTTATATATTTGTATAATTATTTATTAAAATAGCCCTTAGAAAACAAGTAAAAACAATACAAACAACTAAAAGATGTTATACGAAAATACTAGGTTTTCAATTCTTAAGAATAGAAAATAGAAAACAATTTCTGATTATTACATATGTTTTTATGTTTTTTGTTTTGGAGAATAAAAAATTATTTTAAAAAATAGTTCCCAAACAAACCCTTATATTTTATTTTTAAAAATTACTTTAGTATATATTAGTTAGAGTGACAATATATTAGCATGAATTTAACTTAGAAATTATAATTATAACTTTTATGCATTTTTAAATTTTATTTGCTACTAATTAATAGAATTTATTTTGAATTAGAAGATTAAGTGTTTTAATAGTGAAGTATTAGATATTAAAATACTATAAAACACGAAACTCAAGGTGAGGTTTTTTTTTTTTCCCTTAACTTTCTCATAATGTTTGTTATCCTTCTTTGAAATTACTTGAAAATATAACACTTATTTTTCTATTTTTTAAAAAATATAATTTTAATTTTATTTTGGATTCCTTAAAACACACTTTTAATCCAAAAAGTACTTCTAAATACTAAATTAAGTGATATTTGGTAAACTAACTTAATTTAAGTAATTTAATAACTTAATTTAAGTCATTAAAAAAATTAAGTATGTTTTATAAAATAATTTAATAGTATGACTCAAAGTAAAAAACAACTTTTAAGCAATAAGTAAAATAATTAATGCATTTTTAAGTCTACATTTTTATTTTATCATTTTACCTCAATTTGTTCTAGTTACCTTCACGATTTCCTTTATTACTTCATGAATTCAATTGTTACTTGACCTTCTTACCTTAGTTAGAATTTATAAATTTGATGATTTAAACTAATTTTTAAGTTAATTTTATCAAACAACCTTTGTAGTAAGTTTTAGGTTGATAACTTAAATACAATTCAACTTAAAGTCAACTTAAGTCATTATCTAATAAGTATTAAGTTTTATAAAATATCCTCACGATTTGACGAAATTTAGAAAATACTTTCACTTATAGTATTGAAAAATCATTAACATTCCGTCTTCTAATTAAGATATATTGCTAATAATTCTTATTAACACTTCATAAATGATTATTATATTTTTTAATATATTATTAAAAATATTATCAAAATTACAAATTTTTTTTATATAAGAATTTGTATGGCACTTGAATGATTAGAAATAACTAGAAGTGAGGTTAAAAGTTCATTTCGCGATGATTTAAGAAAGTGTTTCTAATATTTTTAACATTTAAAAATTTGTATCATTCAAGTGTTAGAAAGGCTAGAAACGTTTTCTAAAATCACTATCAAATATACTCTAAAATTGTATATGTGTGCGTGTTTTTTTTTTTTTTAAAAAAGAGAAAGAACATTAGGTATTTAGGAATTTGATAAAATTTTAAATTATTTTAAAATACTTAAAGAATCACATATGATTTTTGGATTAGTACTTCATAAAAAAAAGGAGATTCATGCACACATGAATGCAAATTCAAATTTGAATACCAAATTGCCAGCCCAAAAATTGAACCCACATGACAAGACCTCCAAATTTCACTAAAAAACAAAGAAAGTTTGTTAATTGTTGAATTGGATGAATTTGGCGACTAGAAATTTAACTATTTTGGACACCTCCAATTAAGCCCAAGTTGAAAAATTGTGCTATCAATGTGGTCAATTTTAGTGTGTTGTAGCTATGATCTGGAATTGGCCCCATTGCCTTCATATTTCTTCAATTACTAGCCACCTTCTTCTACATCTACAGTTTTCGTTCAAGAAATCCCCTCCCACTTGCCTAACTTTTGGAAGTATGTTGCTTTTCGTTTTTCTCATTGGTCTATGGGTAACTCCTTTGAAAATGACCCAACAAGCATCTATACAATAATTACTTGTCAAAGGAAAATTATTATCTTAAAAAAAAATTCTTTTGTTTTTCAAAATCTCTCTTTAATGATTTCAATGAAAGTGATTAGCGATTTTTTTTTTTAAATATAGTCATAATTTTTTTACTATTATAAAATGATTTTTAAACTTTCGATACTCAGACTTAGGATAATAAAATTTTAGTTATAAAAAGCAAAAATACTAATTATATCATTATTTTTATTCATAATTTTTATCATTTTATTAATTTTTTATGGTCCTCTTTTTTTTTTTTTTTTTTGACAAAATTCTCTTTTAAGAATTAGTTTATAAAACATATTTCATAAAAATTAAAATAAAATAATTTTATTATTTTTCTATTTGGACGTCAATTGGAAACTCTTATGGTGTGTGTTGACTCCAAAAATATAAAAAATAGCCCAAAAAAAGGAAAAACACCATGAGAAACACATTTTCAATAAAGAGAAATTAAAGTGTTTTAAGTCATCATTGTGAAACCCTAGTTTCTAATTGTTTTGTTTCATTTGCCAAGTGATTTTTCTAAGTTTGTTATATACAACATTTGAGTCAAATAATGTTGGAGCCTCATGCTAGATAGAGGTCAAAATCATCCTCATTCTTATTGGTGGCCTCCATTTTTCCCCTTTAAGTCGAATCATCTACTAATTTCACAAGGTGTTCTTCTTCTTCTTTCTTACATGCCTTCCCAACTTCTCCTCCCCCATTTTCCAACCACACCCATGAAGTTTCCCACCCACTCTCCCAAGAAAAACGTGCAGTACTTTCCCAAGAAAAACGTGCACTTTCCCTAGAAAATCAACCTTGGCTCTCCCTTAAGTATGGAACGATATCATGGATAGAGAGAATGTGAGCTTCTTCCAAAATATCTACTCTCTCCCTTTCTTTATTCCTATCTCTCATCTTGCCTCCTAAGCCTAAGTAATTAGGATGGCTAGGGGAGATTTGTTGATTAAGCTATTTGTTAGCCTTTGCTTAATATTTGGCCATGGAGAAAGCTCGTATGCAGGTGTTGGCAGTTATGATGATCAGATATCGCAAATGGCTTCGATAAAAGCCTCCTTTCTCAAACGTGATGTCATCTCTCCCTCTCGTAGTCATACCATTCAATCGGTAATTACTAGAACTTGAAAGTTTTAGAAGTTTTTATCAACTATTATAACTAGAGTTATAATTCAAGCAGATTGAATCGGGTTTATAGTCGATCCGAACCCGAGCTCAACTCGAGTGTAATAAAAGTATAGATATTTTTTTAATATTAAATTAAATTTGGGTTAGACTCGAGCTAAAATTTTTTATATTTGTTGATTTTGTGATGATTAGATTTCATCAAGTTCACGTGAGCATCACGCGACTGACTATGGTGCGGACCCCACTGGAAGATCAGACAGCACAGAAGCCCTCCAGCAAGCCATCTTTGATGCCTTTGCATCCCCCATTGATGGCCACTTGATGCAAGGCATTACTAATCTGGGAGGCGTAGAGCTTCATCTGGATGGAGGAACTTACATGATCAGCCGTCCGTTGCGCTTACCGGACATCGGTGGTGGTAACTTTATGGTACAGCCTCCAACATACTATTCTTAATAATGTTTCTTTTATTATTTTAATGCATGGTTGGGTGTTCTAATCAAGGGATTTTGCTATCATTCGACAGATACACGGTGGATCACTCCGAGCCTCCAGTGATTTCCCAACTGACCGTCATTTGATCGAACTTTCGTCATCATCCAAATCTTTGTCGTACGAGTACATCACACTCAAAGACCTCATGTTGGACTCAAATTTTAGGGGAGGCGGCATTGCGGTAATTAATTCAATAAGAACAACCATAGATAATTGTTACGTCTCACATTTTACTACCAATGGCATACTCATCCAAGGTGGCCATGAAACCTATGTTAGAAGCTCCTTCATTGGCCAGCATATCACCGTCGGCAGTGACCCTCGAGAGAAGGACTTCTCCGGCATCGGAATCAACATCATCGGTAACGACAATGCCGTTACCGATGTCGTTGTTTTCTCGGCAGCCATTGGAGTATTGATAGAAGGTCAAGCCAATGTGCTCACTGGAGTTCATTGCTACAATAAGGCTACTAGTTTGGGTGGTATTGGAATTTATCTTAAGTCCCCTGGCTTCACTCAAAATCGAATCCTAAACTGTTACTTAGACTTCACCGGAGTAGTCATGGATGACCCTGTCAAGTACAAATTAGCAACTCATTTTTTCTAGGTAACGCCTATATATTAATAAAGTCATTGAAGGGTATAGTTGAAGGTGTAAGTATCGTTCATAATATGTTTTCGGGTGATTATACGGGAGTCCCAATAGTTCAATTGGACCAATCAAATGAACCTTTCACCTTGATCGATCAAGTCATTGTTGATCACAACAACGTACGAGGTATGAGGCTTAGATCAACGGTGGCTAAGGGTTCAATTTGGGGGAATGGGACAACATGGACCGTTGATTTCTCCAAGGTCCTCTTGTTCCCTAACCTAATTAAGAATGTACAGTACACATTACAAGCCGGGAAATTATTTCCTAAACATGTGTTAAGGAATTTATCAGGTAATGCTGTCACAGTGGAATCCGATGTTCCTGTATCAGCAACCCTGCACGTGGTGGTGGATCAAAGCATGGATGGGTACATATGATCTGATCAGATGGCTGCGGTTGGCTCATGGGGCAGACAAAGTATAGAAGTCAAAATTGGACTTCGGATTTTGAAATTCTCAGTCCAATTGGGTGTAAATTTTTTGTCATTTTCTTAATCCTTCAATGTTGTATAACAGTTGTCCAAAGATGAAATGTTAATCTTGATTTTTTTTTTAAATGAAATACATTCATTAGAATAATTTCAATTTTTTAAAATTTAATCATAAATAAAATTAAAAATATTTGTTAAATGGGTTTGTTTGAAATTAATGAATAAAATTCAGGATCTTCATAATTTTTCAAAACAAATTAATAAAAATAATATTTTCAAAGCCATTTTTCAAAAATCAATTTTTGACAAAAAAAAATAAAAATTCATATATATATATATATATATATATATATATAACGTTCTTAACCTATTCCATATGCTTCTAATAATTTTTCATAAATACCAAAAACATTCCAAAACATTTTAAATATGTTGTAAAAATTTATCCTATTTTCCAAATAAATTCTTAAAAAAAAAAAAAAAAAAAATAGTTGAGTTACAAATTTGTTAAACTTGTTTTTGAAAGTAGAAAAAGGTTCTCATTTTTTATATTTATTTATTACTATGGACCCCGCATTCCTGCTCATGCGCTTTCACTCGATGGCGAATTCGTTTTTTATTTGAAAATGATTTATTTTTTAAAAATAATTAAGAGCCTTGTTTGGTAATTATATATATATATAGTTGAGTTACCAATTTGTTAAACTTGTTTTTGAAATTAGAAAAAGGTTCTCATTTTTTTATTTATTACCTTTTTCTAAAAATAATTAAGAGCCTTGTTTGGTAATTATTTTCGAAAACAATTTTAAAAAATAAGGGTCTATTTGGTTACTGTTTTTAAAAACTGTTTTGAAAAATAATTTTTGGGAATAGTTTTTAAGAATAGTTTTCTGTGATTGAAAACTGAATTTTAGTAAACAATTTTTGTTCTAAAATATATATATATTTGGTTGAATTAATAAAAAAGTTTTTTTAGAACAAATAAAACAAAAACATGTTTGAAAGTTTTTTTTTTCTTTTTTTAATTAATAAAGTTTTTTCTTCAATTAACTTGATATTATAAATATATAAATAATTTTAAATGCATAATTCATTTAAATTAAAAAAAAATTATCCCCTTTTGAAATTTTTATACTAATTATAATTTTCTTAAACAAATGATGACTTTGTAACCATATGTAAATATATTAATTTCAATAATTTAAGGAAAATGAAAGGTTTTTAGGGGTGGGGGTGTGGTGGTTGGGTGGAACTCACCTTCATGGAAACATAGAAAACAGTTAGGGAAACACAAAAAGAAATAAGAGGGTGTTTGGTACATGGGAAAGGGAGTGAGAATAGACATCTCATTCCTTTTCTCTCTTATTCCTATGTTTGGATAAATGTTAAGAAGACAGAAATGGAATAAAAAATGATTCATGAAGAAATGAAATCCAACTTATAAGTCGGATTTGAATTCATCAAAAGTAGGTGGTATTATGATTAATTGAACCCATTTGATAATATAAAATAACTTCAATTTACTATTTTACCCTCTTATCTCATTATTCAAGCTTGATGCTTCTATGTTCTTTGCAAAGTTAAAGACCCATTCGTCATCCACTTCTCTACAACAAGTGATTCTCCCAAACTGAATCAATCAAACCTTCCACGACATTTAGAAAAAAAAATTTCAATTTCTAATTTCTAGGGTTTTGGATGTTCATTTTGATTGTTGAATCCAGGATTCATCATTGTTCGCTGCAACTAGGTTCTGAAAACTCCCTTCTACATCTCCGATCAGGTTTACCTTCTTCTCTCTTTCTTCTTCAACTTCTTTATCTGTCTTTCTTCTTCTCTATAAATCGATTGTTTTTTATTTATTGATTTGTGTCTGGAATCTTGAGGTTTTTTTTTTTTACAAACTTAAGGGGTGTTTGGTTCAATCGTGTTTGCTTGAACTATCATATTTGTTTTTTCTTTTCTTTGATTTTTCTTGTTTCATTCTTTTCTTAGGTTCTTTAAATCATAGAGCATCTTTGATCCAATGGATCACAAGTGTTTGATTTGGGAATTTGGGTATGTAGGAGTTTTGTGGGTCTATCGTGTGAAATTTTTTAGGCTTCATCCTTGTTACACCTATTATGGGATTTTTTCAATGCCTTTTCTCTCATTATGAGTTAATGACTAGGAGAGTCTTTGGGTGTTCCTCTCAATTTGGATTAGAAACTGGATTTTTGGATTCACAAGAGGATTGACCTTTCTAGAGGCTTGTAATGCTTCTTCCATTGGAAGCTTACTTCCATAAACCAAGTAGCTAACATGTTGGCCTAGCAAGAGCCTTTTCTTTGCACACTTCTATTGGGAATTCCCTTCCTCCCTGAGGTTTGGCAGCATCATTTGGGCTATATGTTAGGTGTTTTGTGGATATATTTTTGCTACACAGACGGTTGTCTTTTTCTCTCATCTTCATTTTTTATTGGTTGAATGATAGCTTATCCTTGCTCAACCTATTCCCATCTTTACTTTTATTAATACATTTTCTCTGCTTTTTGTAAAAGAGGAACATCATAATGTTATATTTGTACTTATAATTGAACATACTATATTGCATCTAGCTTGAATTCTCAACATCTCAAACTCTCAACCTCTCAACCTAAGATTTAGTTTGGCCTTTCAGATTGCACCTGAGAAACATCTTGTAAAAATTACAACAAAACAGATAATTTTTATCATTCTATTCAAAACTAATTTTCACTGCTCTAATCCTTGATGGAATTATTCCATTTGGAATAGCCCTAAGAATTGTCAACTCATGACAGTTAAAATTTGTGGTAGTGTGGATTTTGTATTTGATGTTTTGATCCATTTGCAGTGTAGGGGTGTCTAGAGCTATTTAACATATTTTGACCATGTACAAAAATGTCAATAGAACAGATGGTTATGTTCAACAGATTAATTTAATTTTTGCAAGATTTCCCATGCAAGAGTATTGTAATGATAATTTTTGCCTATTTGTATGTGCCTCACTTGCACTAGAAGGATATTGCTATAGCATCGCATCCTTACCTTGAACCTAGAGCATTTTTATATTTAAATTAGTTTTTTGATTTTGTTAAGCTACTAACTTTCTTAAAAGGTATGAAAATTAGTATTAGTTTGGTACAAATAAATTTGCATATATTAATTTTTCTTTGCTTATAGAAAATTAATAGTGAGGTCAAATATAGAATATTTAATCTTTTTTTGTTCCTATTAAAAACACAAAATGCTTTTTTTTTTTTCCTCTTTTATGATTAGGACTCTTGCACAGCCATCGACCTCATTGAGATGGAAAAAAGAGAACAACTTATCCTAATTCTATATATTATAGTGAACATACTTAATATGCTTACTGCACTTTGTACGACTACAAGGAAACGTTATTAGAGGCGAACATTGATGGAAAGACCTACAAATAGAGATTTTTTTGCAAGTTGAAAATCTTAATCAATTGATTTATGGGAGTGATATAGCATATATGGAGCAACTTAGGATGGATAGACATATTTTCACCACATTATGTTCTATGCTTTGTACTATTGGTAAACTAAAGGATTCAAAATATGTTGATGTAGAAGAAATGGTTGCATTATTCTTGCATATTCTTGCACATCATGTAAAGAATTGAGTTATAAAATTTCGATTCTTAAGGTCTGGAGAAACTGTTAGTAGATATTTCAATGTAGTACTGAATGCGGTCATCCGCCTACAAGGAGTATTACTCAAAAACCAGAACCAGTCTCTAAGAACTCCACAAATGAGAGATGGAAATGGTTTAAGGTATATAAATTAAGTTTATATAGGTTTAATTAATTCATACTATAACAATACTAATGCTTTTATTTAAATAGAATTGTCTAGGAGCTTTAGATGGAACTTACATTAGAGTGAATGTACCTGAGGAAGACAAGCCTAGATATCGAACAAGGAAGAATGAAATTGCAACAAATGTCTTAGGAGTTTGTTCTCAAGACATGTAGTTTATTTATGTATTGCCAGGTTGGGAGGGATCGACCTCTAATTCTCAAGTGCTTCGAGAGCAGTTAGTAGGAGAAATGGGCTGACAATTCCACATGGTAAATATGTGGTTTTTAGAAACAACTGATTTCTTTTTAATATATGATATATTTTTTAAAATATGTTTTGGAATATTCATTTTAGGTTATTACTATCTTGTTGATGCTGGCTATGCAAATGGAAAAGGGTTTCTTACCCCATATAGAGGGCAAAGATATCATCTCAATGATTGGAGAGAGGGACACATGCCAACAACCCATGAAGAGTTTTTCAACATGAAGCATTCTACAATAAGAAATATTATCGAGAGATGTTTTGGTTTGCTTAAACTACGTTAGGCTATACTTAGGAGCCTTTGTTTCTATCCAATAAAGACACAATGCAAAATCATTCTTGCTTGTTGTCTTCTTCATAATCTTATAAAAAGAGATATGCCTGTGGACCCATTGGAACAAGAGTTGGATGTGCAAGACCACCAAGTTGTAGGTGAACCAATAACTATAATTGAACCATCAGATCAATGGAGCGCTTGGCAAAAAAATTTAGCAATTCAAATGTTTAATAAATGGAGGACATTATAGTATGTTGTTTATTTTAAGAGAAAAATTATGTTTGATGTTTTAGACTTATCATTTACAAATTTTGAATGGTTTGTATGGATTATTATATGATGAACTAGTTTGAGTTGAATTTGATAATATTTTTCTATTGTTAAATTTGAGATATAGTTAGACATGTGTTTATTATAATTGTCTTCATATTATATTTATTCTTAAAATATAGTTATATAATTTGATATTTTTGAAACATAGGATGGATTCTACATCAAGTGGTCAAATAAGGGGGCATGAAAGAAACAAATGAGTGTGGACTCCCAGTGAGGATGAAAAATTGGTTGAGTGTCTTGTTGAGTTGTGTGTTTGAGGGAAGGTAAAATGTGATAATGGGTTTAAACCAGGAACATTTTTACAAGTGGAGAAGATGTCACAGGAAAAGCTTCCAAACAGCGGACTTAAAGCAAGTCCACATATTGAATTGCGTGTGAAGACTTTAAAAAGACAATTCAATGCCATAATGGATATGTTAACCCATGGTAACGGGTTTTCTTGGGACAATGCAAAGAAAATGGTTTTATGTGATCAAGATGTATTTGAAGGTTGGGTCAAGGTAAAAATATTTACAATACTTCTTATCTTGTATTTTTATTCCACAACATCTTATTAATTTGTTTGATACATTGGTATATTCTTTTGCTTTCAATATATTATGTATTTTATATGAATTACATTTTAATGCATGATATATTCTTTCTTTTTTAGTATCTACCATTGATGCTTTTAGGAAAATAATTAGGAGTTATAGTTGGAAGTGATCATAAAAATTCAAATAGACCCTATTCTATAATTCATTTCATCAAAGGAAAGAAATGATATATATTCTTAATCATTTATCTTATCTTCAAACCAATGTGGCATGAGATTAATATTTCTTTAAGTTAGTAACTTTTATTTTAAAGATGCTAATTATTTTTTGTATATTTTACAGGGGCATAAAGATCCTAATGGTTTGAGACTCAAACCATTTCCACATTTTGATGATCTAAGTCTTGTTTTTGGTAAAGATCATACTAATGGAAAATGAGCAATGTCAACTGCTGATATTTTGGAGGAGTTAGATCAAGGTGAAGCAAGCAATGACATTGGAGTTGATGACTTAGAAGCCGAAGTCAATGCCTCTCATACTAATACAGTTGCATCCACTCTAAGTAGAATGGAATGTTCATCACAATCTCGTAGGAAAAGAGCAAAGAATGATGACACAACTTCAATTAATGTGATGACAAGAGCATGCAATGCATTTGAGAGCCTTGTTGGTAACTTCAACCAACAGACGGAAAGGGAAAATAGAGTGGTTGGTGAATTGGACAAATTTCCTAATCTTACTAGGTTGGACATATTGAAGTTAAGTCAAATTATTATGAATGACCCGATGAAAGTCAAACTTTTGTTCAATTTAGATGAAGATCTCAACGTTGAATGGGTGAAACAACTTCTTCAAACTCCATGAATCTCCATGTTGCATCCTTGTTGATTTATTGTCTTTAGGTTGGATTGATAGAAATTTTAGGTTGGATTTTGTTTCATCAATTTCCTATGAACTTTTTATTGATTTGTTGGCTTAATTTTGAAGGGTATACTAGTTGTGAATTTTAGTAGATATGGTACTTATATTGAGAACTAGAATGAAGTTTGTGTTTTTTTATTTCCTTTTTTGTAAGTAAGAAATAAGTATTTGGTAGCTTTGACAATTTATATGTTCTTATATTTTTTTTCTCCTTTTTTTTCTTTGTAAAATATAATTCTATAGCTTTTTTGCATGACAAATTATTTAAAATTTTGATAAAAGAAAAAACGAATATTTAAAAATTTTAAGGTTATGGATTTTATTGGATATGATACTTGTTGAAAATTAGAATGAAATTTGAATTCTTTTATTTCCTCTTTTGGAAATAGAAAAAATATTTGCTAGCTTTGAGAATTTAAATATTATAATAAATATCTTTTTTTCTTTTTTTTTTGGGTAAAATATAATTTTATAACTACTTAAGCATGACAAATTATTCAAATTTTTAATAAAAATAATAATTGAATATTTGTACATTAGGGTTATATGATTTTTTATGATTAATTTTTTATTAAAGAGTATATATATATATATTTTTAGTCTTATTATTTAATAACAAAAAAACTCTCAAAATTTATTTTTTAAAATAAAAAAAAATTATTTTAAATTATATGTAAGGATATTATTGTAAATTTATTTCTTTTTCTTTTCCATTCCTATTATTATCAAACATTGGAATGAAAACAAATAATCATTCCAATCTTGCATTCTTAGGTTCATTCAAATGTTAGAAATAGAATCATCAAATTCATTTCTATCCACTAAGAAATAGGAATGGAAACAAAATATTCATTTCCATTCCCTATTCCGACGTACCAAACACCTCCTAAGAGAAAATACGGAAAACAATAGGTTCTTTGAATAATGAAAAAATAATAAAAACATATTTTTATTATTCTAAAAAAAATGGTCTTTGAGAACACAGGAAACACAAAAAACAAAAACACACTCCTTTTCCCAAACAAGTTTTTTGTGTTTTTTGTTTTCAAGAACCGAAAACAATTCTTGAAAACAACAACCAAACAAACCCTAATTTTTTAAAACTTTTTTCTAATGTTTTTTAAAGCAAAACTCTGGTTGAGAACTTAAAATATTTTTAACCTATTTTTAATATTTTTAAATATGCTTTGAAAATAATTTTTATATCTAGCATTTTATTTTTAATCATTCTACATATTTATATAATCATTTTTTAAAACAGCTACAAGAAAATAATAGAAAACAACTAAAAGATATTTTATAAAAACACTCTATTTTCTATTCTTAAGAACAAAAAAATAGAAAATAGTTTTTAATTATCAAACGTGTTTTTCTGGATTTTTTTTTTTTTTTTTTGTTATAGAGAACAAAAAACCGTTCTAAAAAACAATTCCCGAACAAGCTCAAAGATACTTGATGGTGAAGATCTTATTAATTCAACATTAATCTAATAAAAAATCATCATTAAATTTTTTAAAAAAATTACCAATATATTTAATCTCCTAATTAGAAGTATCCATAGCCATATGATATGATACAATATTTGATGTAACCATTTTTTTAATATTATACTCCACTCGTCACGCCTGCATATACAAACTATCATCATCATGTTTTTCTCTTCTTTTGACTGTTATATACTTTGACAATATCTTCTTTTTATTTTTTTTATTTTACATGAAATTATTTAGCATTCAATATGAAATTAAAGATATTTTCCATCATGGGACACCTAAATATACCCTAAAAGAAAATCATGGTTGAGTGGAGTTTCGACCAATCTTAAGGTATTTCAAATAATATTCTCTTCCTTTTCTTCCCTAGTTTCAATTTTTCTTTTGCATTTGTTGACTACGACCCATGAAGCTTCTTTATCTGAAGGTCCTAGTTGTTCTCATGATCAGAAATTTCTTATCATCACAACCAAACACCCTCATATCCAATCATGTTGCTACCCCATATGAGCTTCAAACTTTTCAAAGGGAACTACATTTCTTAGAGGACAAGATCTACAGACTTGCTTCATCATTTGATGGTTCCACACCATGTCTACCTGAAACCTTCATGAACCCAAGAGGTGTGAGACTTGCTTCCAATATATATTGCAACCTGTGGAAGTGTCAAGGTCGAGTCATCCTCTGGGCTGCTCTTGTATCAGCATCTGGCTACGTCACTCTTCTCACTGTCTTTGCAACGACAACAAGTGAAGCATACATGAAACTAGAGAAGTCATGCGCCAACAAATCCCACACTGAAATGCTCGTCTGTTAGTGAGCATAAATTTTCAATAGCAATATTGATGACTCAACTATGGCCATAATCCATTAAAAATTGTTGGCTATGGTGCCACAACGTGTCACTTTTGCTCACCACCCAACTTCACAACCCATGCTAATTTCATGGAAAGAGAACAAGTTAGAAATCATGATGGTTCTATCTAAGTTTAAAACGTTTTGCTCATTTTTGTGAAAAAAAAAAAACCTAAGTACAAATGAGTGTATGAAAACAATTTAATCCTATGTGCACCCATAGAATTCATCTTATACAATTTCTTAGACAATACTGGTCTTCAAGGATTCATGTCTTCGTGTATATTTTAAGCTTTTACTTGACTTTCTTAATAAGATTCGAAATTTAATTAATTTAAACACGTTAGTTCACTTAACTATGTTTTGTTATTATTAAAACATATACTTACGAGAACACTTAAGCTAATAAGATGTCACAACTTTAGTTCTATAGGTTAGCAGTGAGAATTAAAATGTCAGAAATCATGAAAATATATATCGGTGATTGAATTTTTCAAAAATATCAGGGAAAATTCGAACAAAAATATCAATGAAATGAAAATTTACAAAAAAATTCTAAAGTTATTTGGAACAACTTCAAAAGATGATATAATAAATAAAAATAGCGCATATTAAAGTTTTTTTTATTAAAAAAAATATATAAATTATTGTTACGAAATAATAAGAATAAACAATAAGAAACAAAACATAATAAGAACACATAAATTTACATAAAAAATAATAGATGAGAAAAACCACGGGTAGAGGAGGAGAAAATCCGCTATATTAAAAATTAGCATAAGAATATATATATATATATAAAATAAATTAATCAAGTCCATACCATAGAGGCAAGTCCTCGCACCCCCAACGGGGTCTATGGTGGTGGCGGAGGGATTGGACTGATATAATAATTACAATAATATTTGTGATTTTAACAATATGCATAATTTGAATATTTTTAAAGATATTTATAATTTTATTTATAAATTTATATTTCTTTCATATTTAATTATTATACAACAAGATTCATTAAAAATTATTATGATGGTTTATATATATATATAGAATAATTTCAAATATAATCAACTTAATTATCTCTCCGAGTTAATATCATAATAGATTCAAAGAAAATAATTTAATCTTGTGAACTACCCCATCTATCACAAGTCTTCAAACTCCTTTTTAATGCCATAACTTCACCTTCCATTGGACAATCATTATACTAACAACACATTATTAAATTTCAATAATTATGGATGTTATGATAGAAGGAAGATGGCCACACACCTCTTACTCATCTATACCCACAAGTCACAAAACCTTCTAGAAGAATTGACAGGCCACAAAACCTTCTAGAATAGTTATGAAATGGATGTAACAAAGCAAAGAGATGACGACAAGACACATGGTGGCAACTAGAAGAGTTAAGTCGGTGCCAAACAAAGTCGAAAGAAGTGGGTAGAGGCCATGTAAAATCTTTGATTCATACTTCATTATTATTGGATGATGAAAGGGCTAAATCTCCATACCATTCACAATTTTTTGGCACCATCTTCCCCTATTCCTATTCTTTCATTTCATTGTTCCACCATTGAAGTTTTCACATAAACAATAGTGATTGAAATTAATTCACTAATTGATAATTATTTGAAACTCCCTTTAAAATTTTGGATTTAGTTACAAGTTGAAGTTGTGAAGTTTTAATTTTTTTTTTTAAAAACAATTATATTATTAGTTTTATTCATAATTTTTATCATTTTATTAATTTTTTATAGTCCTAATTTTATTTTATTTTTTGACAAAATTCTCTTTTAAGAGTTAGTTTATAAAACATATTTCAGAAAAATTAAAATAATTTTTTTTGTTCTTTTTCTATTTGGACATCAATTGGAAACTCTTATATATGGTGTGTGTTGACTCCAAAAAGAAAAAAAGGTAAAAAAAAGGGAAAAACACCATGAGAAACACATTTTCAATGAAGAGAAATTAAAGTGTTTTAAGTCATCATTGTGAAACTCTAGTTTCTAATTGTTTTGTTTCATTTGCCAAGTGATTTTTCTAAGTTTGTCATATACAACATTTGAGTCAAATAATGTTGGAGGCTCATTCTAGATAGAGGTCAAAATCATCCTTATTCTAGATAGAGGTCAAATTCATCTACTAATTTCACAAGCTGTTCCTTCTTCTTCTTTCTAACATGCCTTCCCAACTCTTCCTCCTCCATTTTCCAACCACACCCATGGACTTTCCCACCCAGTCTCCCAAGAAAAACGCGCACTTTCCCTAGAAAATCAACCTTGGCTCTCCCTTAAGTATGGAACGATGTCATGGATAGAGAGAATGTGAGATTCTTCCAAAATATCTACTCTCTCCCTTTCTTTATTCCTATCTCTCATCTTGCCTCCTAAGCCTAAGTAATTAGGATGGCTAGGGGAGATTTGTTGATTAAGCTATTTGTTAGCCTTTGCTTCATATTTGGCCATGGAGAAAGCTCGTATGCAGGTGTTGGTAGTTATGATGATCAGATATTGCAAATGGCTTCGATAAAAGCCTCCTTTCTCAAACGTGATGTCATCTCTCCTTCTCGTAGTCATACCATTCAACCGGTAATTACTAAAACTTTGTAAGTTTTAAAAGTTTTTATCAACTATATAATTAGAGTTATAGTTTAAGTAGATTGAATCGGGTTTATAGTCAATCCGAACCCGAGCTCAACTCGAGTGTAATAAAAGTATAGATATTTTTTAAATATTAAATTAGATTTGGGTTAGACTCGAGATAAAAAGTTTTATATTTGTTGATTTTGTGATGATTAGATTTCATCAAGTTCACGTGAGCATCACGCGACTGACTATGGTGCGGACCCCACTGGAAGATCAGACAGCACAGAAGCCCTCCAGCAAGCCATCTTTGATGCCTTTGCATCCCCCATTGATGGCCACTTGATGCAAGGCATTACTAATCTGGGAGGCGTAGAGCTTCATCTGGATGGAGGAACTTACATGATCAGCCGTCCATTGCGCTTACCGGACATCGGTGGTGGTAACTTTATGGTACACCCTCCAACATGCGATCCTTAATAATGTTTCTTTTATTATTTTAATGCATGGTTGGGTGTTCTAATCAAGGAATTTTGCTATCATTCGACAGATACACGGTGGATCACTCCGAGCCTCCAGTGATTTCCCAACTGACCGGCACCTGATCGAACTTTCGTCATCATCCAAATCTTTGTCGTACGAGTACATCACACTCAAAGACCTCATGTTGGACTCAAACTTTAGGGGAGGTGGCATTGCGGTAATTAATTCAATAAGAACAACCATAGATAATTGTTACATCTCACATTTTACTACCAATGGCATACTCATCCAAGGTGGCCATGAAACCTATCTTAGAAGCTCCTTCATTGGCCAGCATATCACCGTCGGCAGTGACCCTCGAGAGAAGGACTTCTCCGGCATTGGAATCAACATCGTTGGTAACGACAATGCAGTTACCGATGTCGTCGTTTTCTCGGCAGCCATTGGAGTATTGATAGAAGGTCAAGCCAATGTGCTCACTGGAGTTCATTGCTACAATAAGGCTACTAGTTTCGGTGGTGTTGGAATTTATCTTAAGTCCCCTGGCTTCACTCAAAACCGAATCCTAAACTGTTACTTAGACTTCACCGGAGTAGTCATGGATGACCCGGTTCAAGTACAAATTAGCAACTCATTTTTTCTAGGTAACGCCTATATATCAATAAAGTCCTTGAAGGGTATAGTTGAAGGTGTAAGTATCGTTCATAATATGTTTTCGGGTGATTATACGGGAGTCCCGATAGTTCAATTGGACCAATCAAATGAACCTTTCACCTTGATCGATCAAGTCATTGTTGATCACAACAACGTACGAGGTATGAGGCTTAGATCAACGGTGGCTAGGGGTTCAACTTGGGGGAATGGGACAACATGGACCGTTGATTTCTCCAAGGTCCTCTTGTTCCCTAACCTAATTAAGAATGTACAGTACGCATTACAAGCCGGGAAATTATTTCCTAAACATGTGTTAAGGAATTTATCAGGTAATGCTGTCACAGTGGAGTCCGATGTTCCTGTATCAGCAACCCTGCACGTGGTGGTGGATCAAAGCATGGATGGGTACATATGATCTGATCAGATGGATGCGGTTGGCTCATGGAGCAGACAAAGTATAGAAGTCAAAATTGGACTTCGGATTTTGAAATTCTCAGTCCAATTTGGTGTAAATTTTTTGTCATTTTCTTAATCCTTCAATGTTGTATAACAGTTGTCCAAAGATGAAATGTTAATCTTGATTTTTTTTTTATAAATGAAATACATTCATTAGAATAATTTCTATTTTTTAAAATTTAATCATAAATAAAATTAAAAATATTTGTTAAATGGGTTTGTTTCAAATTAATGAATAAAATTCAGGATCTTCATAATCTTTTCAAAACAAATTAATAAAAATAATATTTTCAAAGCCATTTTTCAAAAATCAATTTTTGACAAAAAATAAATAAAATTCAAATATATATATATATATATATATATATATATATATATATATATATATATAATGTTCTTAACCTATTCCATATGCTTCTAATATTTTTTCATAAATACCAAAAACATTCCAAAACATTTTAAATATGTTGTAAAAATTTATCCTATTTTCCAAATAAATTCTCAAAAAAAAAAAAAAAGTTGAGTTACCAATTTGTTAAACTTGTTTTTGAAATTAGAAAAAGTTTCTCATTTTTTTTATTTATTACCTTTTTCTAAAATTAATTAAGAGCCTTATTTGGTAATTATTTTCGAAAACAATTCTAAAAAATAAGGGTATGTTTGGTTACTGTTTTTAAAAACTGTTTTGAAAAATAATTTTTAGGAATAGTTTTTAAGAATAGTTTTTCGAGTTTTTAAGAAAAAAATTGTGTTTGGAAACTGAATTTTAGTAAACAATTTTTCTTCTAAAAAAAAAAAATTGGTTGAGTTAATAAAAAAGTTTTTTTAGAACAAATAAAACAAAAACATGTTTGAAAGTTTTTTTTCTTTTTTTAATTAATAAAGTTTTTTCTTATATTAACTTGGTATTATAAATATATAAATAATTTTAAATGCATAATTCATTTAAATTTAAAAAAAATTATCCCCTTTTGAAATTTTTACACTAATTATAATTTTCCTAAACAAATGATGACTTTGGAACCATATGTAAATATATTAATTTCAATAATTTAAAGAAAACAAAAGGTCCTGGGGGGTGGGGGTGTGGTGGTTGGGTGGAACTCACCTTCGTGGAAATATAGAAATTAGTTAGGGAAACACAAAAAGAAATAAGGGGGTGTTTGGTACACGAGAATGGAGAGTGAGAGTAGACATCTCATTCCTTTTCTCCTTTATTCCTATGTTTGGATAAATGTTAAGAAGGCAAAAATGGAATAAAAAATTATTCAGGTAAAAATCAAATCCAACTTATAAGTCAGATTTGAATTTATCAAAAGTAAGTGGTATTCTGATTAATTGAACCCATTTGATAATATAAAATAACCTAGATTTACTAATTTACCCTCTTATCTCATTCTTCAAATCCGATATTTCTATGTTCTTTACAAAGCTAGAGAACCATTCGTCATCCACTTCTCTACAACAAGTAATTCTCCCAAACTGAATCAATCGAACCTTCCACGACATTTAGAAAAAAAATTTCAATTTCTAATTTCTAGGGTTTTGGATGTTCATTTTGATTGTTGGATCCAGGATTCCCCATTGTTCGCTGCAACTAGGTTCTGAAAACTCCCTTCTACATCTCCGATCAGGTTTACCTTCTTCTCTCTTTCTTCTTCAACTTCTTTATCTGTCTTTCTTCTTCTCTATAAATCGATTGTTTTTTTTTTTTTTTTTTGATTTGTGTCTGGAATCTTGAGGTTTTTTTGTTTTTTTTTTTTTTTACAAACTTAAGGGGTGTTTGGTTCAATCGTGTTTGCTTGAACTGTCATATTTGTTTTTTATTTTCTTTGATTTTTCTTGTTTCATTCTTTTCTTAGGTTCTTTAAATCATAGAGCATCTTTGATCCAATGGATCACAAGTGTTTGATTTGGGAATTTGGGTATGTAGGAGTTTTGTGGGTCTATCGTGTGAAATTTTTTAGGCTTCATCCTTGTTACACCTATTATGGGATTTTTTCAATGCTTTTTCTCTCATTGTGAGTCAATGACTAGGAGAGTCTTTGGGTGTTCCTCTCAGTTTGGATTGGAAACTGGATTTTTGGATTCACAAGAGTATTAACCTTTCTAGAGGCTTGTAATGCTTCTTCCATTGGAAGCTTACTTCCATAAACCAAGAAGCTGACATGTTGGCCTAGCAAGAGCCTTTTCTTCGCACACTTCTGTTGGGAATTCCCTTCCTCCTTGAGGTTTGGTAGCATCATTTGGGCTATATGTTAGGTGTTTTGTAGATATATTTTTGCTACACAGACGGTTGTCCTTTTCTCTCATCTTTCTTTTTTATTGGTTGAATGATAGCTTATCCTTGCTCAACCTATTCTCATATTTACTTTTATTAATACATTTTCTCTGCTTTTTGTAAAAGAGGAACATCATAATGTTATATTTGTACTTATAATTGAACATGCTATATTGCATTTGGCTTGAATTCTCAACATCTCAACCTCTCAACCTAAGATTTAGTTTGGCCCTTTAGATTGCACCCGAGAAACATCTCTTAAAAATTACAACAAAACAGATAATTTTTATCATTTGATTCAAAACTAATTTTCACTACTCTAATCCTTGATGGAATTATTCCATTTGAAATAACCCTAAAAATTGTCAACTCATGGCAGTTAAAATTTGTGGTAGTGTGGATTTTGTATTTGATGTTTTGATCCATTTGCAATGTAGGGGTGTCTAGAGCTATTTAACATATTCTGACCATTTACAAAAATGTCAACAGAACAGATGGTTATGTTCAACAGATTAATTTAATTTTTGCTAGATTTCCCATGTAAGAGTATTGCAATGATAAATTTTGCCTATTCGTATGTGCCCCACTTGTACTAGAAAGATATTGCTATAGCATCACATCCTTACCTTGACCCTAGTGCCTTTTTATATTTAAATTAGTTTTTTTATTTTGTTAAGCTACTAACTTTCTTAAAAGGTATGAAAATTAGTATTAGTTTGGTATAAATGAATTTGCATATATTAATTTTTCTTTGCTTATAGAAAATTAATAATGAGGTCAAACATAGAATATTTAATCTTTTTTTGTTCCTATTAAAAACACAGGATGCTTTTTTTTTTTCTCCTTTATGATTAGGACTCTTGCACAGCCATGAACCTTATTGAGATGGAAAGAAGAGAACAACTTATTCTGATTCTATATATTATAGTGAACATACTTAATATGCTTACTGTACTTTGTACGGCTACAAGGAAACGTTATCAGAGGCGAACATTGATGGAAAGACCTACAAATAGAGAATTTTTTGAGAGTTGAAAATCTTAATCGATTGATTTATGGGAGTGATATAGCATGTATGGAGCAACTTAGGATGGATAGACATACTTTCACCACGCTATGTTCTATGCTTCGTACTATTGGTAAACTAAAGGATTCAAAATATGTTGATGTAGAAGAAATGGTTGCATTATTCTTGCATATTCTTGCACATCATGTAAAGAATCGAGTTATAAAATTTCGATTCTTAAGGTCTGGAGAAACTGTTAGTAGACATTTCAATGTAGTATTGAATGCGGTCATTCACCTACAAGCAGTATTACTCAAAAAACCGGAACTAGTCTCTAAGAACTCCACAAATGAGAGATAGAAATGGTTTAAGGTATATAATTGAAGTTTATATAGGTTTAATTAATTCATATTATAGCAATACTAATGGTTTTATTTAAATAGAATTATCTAGAGCTTTAGATGGAACTTACATTAGAGTGAATGTACCTAAGGGAGACAAGCCTAGATATCGAACAAGGAAGAATGAAATTGCAACAAATGTCTTAGGAGTTTGTTCTCAAGACATGTAGTTTATTTTTGTATTGCCAGGTTGGGAGGGATCGACCTTTGATTCTCGAGTGCTTCGAGATGTAGTTAGTAGGAGAAATGGACTGACAATTCCACATGGTAAATATGTGGTTTTTAGAAACGATTGATTTCTTTTTAATATATAATATATTTTTTAAAATATGTTTTGGAATATTCATTTTAGGTTATTACTATCTTGTTGATGCTAGCTATGCAAATGGAATAGGGTTTCTTGCCTCATATAAAGGGCAAAAATATCATATCAATGATTGGAGAGAGGGACACATACCAACAACCCATGAAGAGTTTTTCAACATGAAGCATTCTGAAGCAAGAAATGTTATTGAGAGATGTTTTGGTTTGCTTAAACTATGTTGGGCTATACTTAAGAGCCCTTGTTTCTATCTAATAAAGACACAATGCAAAATCATTCTTGCTTGATGTCTTCTTCATAATATCATAAAAAAGATAGATGCCTATGGACCCATTGGAATAAGAGTTGGATGTGCAAGACCACCAAGTTGTAGGTGAACCAATAACTATAATTGAACCATCGGATCAATGGAGTGCTTGGTGAAAAAATTTAGCAATTCAAATGTTTAATGAATGGAGGAAATTATAGTATGTTGTTTATTTTAAGAGAAAAATTATGTTTGATGTTTTAGACTTATCATTTGCAAATTTTGAATGGTTTGTATGGATTATTATATGATGAACTAGTTTGAATTGAATTTGATAATGTTTTTCTATTGTTAAATTTGAGATATAGTTAGACATGTATTTATTATAATTGTCTTCATATTATAGTTGTTCTCAAAATATAGTTATATAATTTGATATTTTTGAAACATAGGATGGATTCTACATCAAGTGGTCAAATAAGGGGGCGTGGAAGAAACCAATGAGTGTGGACTCCCAATGAGGATGAAAAATTGGTTGAGTGTCTTATTGAGTTGTGTGTTTCAGGGAAGGTAAAATGTGATAATGGGTTTAAACTAGGAACATTTTCACAAGTGGAGAAGATGTCAGAGGAAAAGCTTCCAAATAGCGGACTTAAAGCAAGTCCACATATTGAATCGCGTGGGAAGACTTTAAAAAAACAATCCAATGCCATAATGGATATGTTAACCCATGGTAACAGGTTTTCTTGGGACAATGCAAAGAAAATGGTTTTATGTGATCAAGATGTATTTGAAGGTTGGGTCAAGGTAAATATATTTACAATACTTCTTATCTTGTATTTTTATTCGACAACATCTTATTAATTTATTTAATACATTGGTATATTCTTTTGCTTTCAATATATTATGTATTTTATATGAATTACATTTTAATGCATGATATATTCTTTCTTTTTTAGTATCTACCATTGATGCTTTTAGGAAAATAATTAGGAGTTATAGTTGGAAGTGATCATAAAAATTCAAATAGACCCTATTCTATAATTCATTTCATCGAAGGAAAGAAATGATATATATTCTTAATCATTTATCTTATCTTCAAACCAATGTGACATGAGATTAATATTTCTTTAAGTTAGTAACTTTTATTTTAAAGATGCTAATTATTTTTTGTATATTTTACAGGGGTGTAAAGATGCTAATGGTTTGAGACTCAAACCATTTCCACATTTTGATGATCTAAGTCTTGTTTTTGGTAAAGATCGTGCTAATGGAAAAGGAGCAATGTCAGTTGTTGATATTTTGGAAGAGTTAGATCAAGGTAAAGCGAGCAATGACATTGGAGTTGATGACTTAGAAGCCGAAGTCGATGCCTCTCGTACTAATACAGTTGCATCCACTCTCAGTAGAATGAAATGTTCATCACAATCTCATAGGAAAATAGCAAAGAATGATGACACAACTTTAATTAATGTGATGACAAGAACATGCAATGCATTAGAGAGCCTTGTTGGTAACTTCAACCAACAGACGGAAAGGGAAAATAGAGTGGTTGGTGAATTGGGGAAACTTCCTAATCTTAGTAGGTTGGACATATTGAAGTTAAGTCAAATTATTATGAATGACTCGATGAAAGTCAAACTTTTGTTCAATTTAGATGAAGATCTTAAGGTTGAATGGGTGAAACAACTTCTTCAAACCCCATGAATCTCCATGTTGCATCCTTGTTGATTTATTGTCTTTAGGTTGGATTGATAGAAATTTTAGGTTGGATTTTGTTTCATCAATTTCCTATGAACTTTTTATTGATTTGTTGGCTTAATTTTGGAGGATATACTAGTTGTGGATTTTAGTAGATATGGTACTTATATTGAGAACTAGAATGAAGTTTGTATTTTTTCATTTCCTTTTTTGCAAATAAGAAATAAGTATTTGGTAGCTTTGACAATTTTTTGATATGTTCTTATATTTTTTTTCTCTTTTTTTTCTTTGTAAAATATAATTCTATAGCTTTTTTTGCATAACAAATAATTTAAAATTTTGATAAAAGAAAAAACGAATATTTAAAATTTTTAAGGTTATAGATTTTATCGGATATGATACTTGTTAAAAATTAGAATGAAATTAGAATTATTTTATTTCCTCTTTTGGAAATAGGAAAAATATTTGCTAGCTTTGAGAATTTAATATTATAATATATATATATATATATATATATATATATATATATATATAATATATATATTTTTTTTTTTTTTTTTTTTTTTCTTTTTTTTGTTGATAAAATATAATTTTATAACTACTTAAGCATGACAAATTATTCAAATTTTTAATAAAAATAATAATTGAATATTTGTACATTAGGGTTATATGATTTTTTATGGTTAATTTTTTATTTATTGAGTATATATGTTTTTTTTAGTCTTATTATTTAATAACAAAAAAAAACTCTCAAAATTTATTTTTTTAAAATAAAAAAAAATTATTTTAAATTTTATGTAAGGATATTATTGTAAATTTATTTCTTTTTCATTTCCATTCTTATTATTATCAAACATTGGAATGGAAACAAATAAGCATTCCAATCTTGCATTCCTAAGTTCATCTAAATGTTAAAAATGAAATTATCAAATTCATTTCTATCCACTAATAAATAGGAATGGAAACAAAATATTCATTTCCATTCCCTATTTCGACGTACCAAACACCTCGTAAGAGAAAATATGGAAAACAATATGTTCTTTGAATAATGAAAAAATAATGAAAACATCTTCTTATTATTCTCAAAAAATGGGTTTTTGAGAACATAGGAAACACAAAAAACAAAAACACACTCCTTTTCCCAAACACGTTTTTAGTGTTTTTTGTTTTCAAGAACAATAAACAATTCTTGAAAACAACAACCAAACAAACCCTAATTTTTTAAAACTGTTTTCTAATGTTTTTTAAAGCAAAACTTTGGTTGAGAACTTAAAATGTTTTTAACCTATTTTTAATATTTTTAAATATGCTTTGAAAATAATTTTTATATCTAGCATTTTATTTTTAATCATTCTACATATTTATATAATCATTTTTTAAAACAGCTACAAGAAAACAATAGAAAACAACTAAAAAATATTTTCTAAAAACACTCTGTTTTCTATTCCTAAGAACAAAAAAATAGAAAATAGTTTTTAATTATCAAATGTGTTTTTCTAGTTTTTTTTTTTTTTTTGTTACAGAGAATAAAAAACTGTTCTAAAAAACAATTCCTGGACAAACTCAAAGATACTTGATGGTGAAAATATTATTAATTCAACATTAATCTAATAAAAAATCATCATTAATTTTTTTTTAAAATTACCAATATATTTAATCTCCTAATTAGAAGTATCCATAGCCATATGATATGATACAATATTTGATGTAACCATTTTTTTAATATTATACTCCAGTCATCACGCGTGCATATACAAACTATCATCATCTTCTTTTTCTCTTCTTTTGACTGTTATATACTTTGATAATATCTTCTTCTTTTTATTTTACATGAAATTATTTAGCATTCAATCATGAAATTAAAGATATTTTCCATCATGGGACACCTAAACATACCCTAGAAGAAAATCATGGTTGAGTGGAGTTTCGACCAATCTTAAGGTATTTCAAATAATATTCTCTTCCTTTTCTTCCCTAGTTTCAATTTTTCTTTTGCATTTGTTGACTACGACCCATGAAGCTTCTTTATCTGAAGGTCCTAGTTGTTCTCATGATCAGAAATTTCTTATCATCACAACCAAACACCCTCATATCCATTCATGTTGCTACCCCATATGAGCTTCAGACTTTTCAAAGGGAACTACATTTCTTAGAGGATAAGATCTGCAAACTTGCTTCATCATTTGATGGTTCCACACCATGTCTACCTAAAACCTTCATGAACCCAAGAGGTGTAACACTTGCTTCCAATATATATTGCAACCTGTGGAAGTGTCAAGATCGAGTCATCCCCTGGGCTGCTCTTGTATCAGCATCTGGCTACGTCACTCTTCTCACTGTCTTTGCAACGACAACAAGTGAAGCATACATGAAACTAGAGAAGTCATGCGCCAACAAATCCCACACTAAAATGCTTGGGCTATGAAAAGCATAATTCAAGTCTGTTAGTGAGCATGAATTTTCAATAGCGATATTGATGACTCAACTATGGCCATAATCCATTAAAAATTGTTGGCTATGGTGCCACAACGTGTCACTTTTGCTCACCACCCAACTTCACAACCCATGCTAATTTCATGGAAAGAGAACAAGTTAGAAATCATGATGGTTCTAAGTTTAAAACGTTTTGCTCATTTTTGTGAAAAAAAAAAAATCTAAGTACAAATGAATGTATGAAAACAATTTAATCCTATGTGCACCCAAATAATTCATCCTACACAATTTCATGGATAATACTCGTCTTCAAGGATTCATGTCTTCGTGTATATTTTAAACTTTCACCTGAATTTCTTAATAAGATCCAAAACTTTAATTAATTTAAACACGTTAGTTCACTTAACTATATTTTATTATTATTAAAACATATGCATAGGAGAACACTTAGGCTAATAAGATGCCACAACTTTAGTTATATATGTTAGCAGCAAGGATTAAAATGTCAAAAATCATGAAAATATCGGTGATTGAATTTTTCAAAAAATATCAAGGGAAATTCAAACAAAAATATCAATGAAATGAAAATTGACAAAAAAATTCTAAAGTTATTGGGAACAACTTCAAAAGATGATAAAATAAATAAAAATAGCACATATTAAAGTTTTTTTTTTATTAAAAAAAACGTATATATATAAATTATTGTTACGAAATAACAACAATAAACAATAAGAAACAAAATAGAATAAGAACACATAAATTTATGTGGAAAATAATAGACGAGAAAAACCATGAGTAGAGAAGAAGAAAATCCATTATATTAAAAATTAGCACAAGAATATATATGTATTGAGAGAGTAATAAATTAATCAGGTCCATACCACAGAGGCAAGTCCTTGCACCCCCAACGGGGTTTATGGTGGTAGTGGAGGGATCGGGCTGATCTAATAATTATAATAATTTGTGATATTAACAATATGCATAATTTGAATATTTTTAAAGATATTTATAATTTTATTTATAAATTTATATTTCTTTTATATTTAATTATTATACAACAAGATTCATTAAAAATTATTATGATGGTTTTTATGTTTTTAACAATTATTAATTAAATTTTTTATTATATATATATATAGAATAATTTCAAATATAATCAACTTAATATCATAATAGATTCAAAGAAAATAATTTAATCTTGTGAACTACTCATCTATCACAAGTCTTCAAACTCCTTTTTAATGTCATAACTTCACCTTCCATTGGACAATTATTATACTAACAACACCTTATTAAATTTCAATAATTATAGATGTTATGATAGAAGGAAGATGGCCACACACCTCCTACTCATCTATACCCACAAGTTACAAAACCTTCTAGAAGAGTTGACAGGCCACAAAACCTTCTAGAATAGTTATGAAATGGATGTAACAAAGCAAAGAGATAACGACAAAGACACATGGTGGCAACTAGAAGAGTTAAGTGGGTGCCAAACAAAGTCGAAAGAAGTGGGTAGAGGCCATATAAAATTTTTGATTCATACTTCATTATTATTGGATGATGAAAGGGCTAAATCTCCATGCCATTCACAATTTTTTGGCACCTTCTTCCCCTATTCCTATTCTTTCATATCATTATTCCACCATTGAAGTTTTCACATAAACAACTAACTAATTATGAAAATTAATAGATTTTTTTTTTTTGTAGTGAATGGGATTAATTCACTAATTGATAATTATTTGTAACTCCCTTTAAAATTTTGGATTTAGTTACAAGTTGAAGTTGTGAAGTTTTATTTTTTATTTTTATAAAAACAATTTGGATATCACCAAAATTTTTATGAAGCAGGGTTTTATTAAATTAATATAATCTTTAAGAGGCTGTTTGGTAAAACTTAATACTTATTATTTAATGATTTAAATTAATTTTAAGTTAAATTATAATTAAGTTGTTAACTTAAAATTTATCACTTAATTGTTATTTAAAGTATTAAGATTGTTTAATAAAATTAACTTAAAATTTATTTTTAAATCATCAAATTAATATATTTGTCCTCATAAATCATAATCAAGGTAAAGGAAGTTGAGTAATAATGGAGGTCGTGAAGTAATAAAAAAAATTGAAGTAATTATGACAAATGAAGATTATACCATTAAGTTATTTTACCAAATATATTTAATTTATTTAATGACTTAAATTAGATATTAAGTTGATTTACTAAACACTCCCATTAAATGTAAAACTTATTTTAAATGTTTTTTTTTAGGTAGGAAAATACATTTTTTGATATCATACTAAAATGTATCATGTGATCACGAATGATCATGTAGCAAAAAAAATTTTGTTATTTTATATATTAGAAAAGATACTTATATGTTTTAGTGTACCTCAATCATAGTTTTTTGTATCGTTCATTCACCAATCCAAATTTAACCATTGGAAGAGTCGAGATTTTGAGTTTGATATAATACACTTTTGATACCATCACATTTTCCTATTCTAAATAAGTAAAAAAGTGGCATCCAATTACATATTGTCAAATCATTAAAACGATCTTTCGTGTTTTGTGCCGTAAATGGTTCATTATCATCCACTTTCTTTATATTTTGATTTTATTTTTTAATATCTCATGACGTTGATTGTGCTTGCAACAATTAATATCGAGTAAATTAGGGTATCATCAATAATAATATTCAAACTTAAAACTTATAATATTTTACTTTTAAATAAAATATTTAATACAATTAAAAGTCGAATATCATGGAGATAAAATCAACATTATTGATACACCACAACAAAAAAAAAAAAAAAAAAACCTAAATTAAACTAAATTTAGAATAATCCTAGTGGAAAATCAAAACAAAAAAGGCAAAAATTTCACAAGGATTATAAGCACGTGATCATTGATTTGCAACAGCAAACGCCAGCTGTAAGCAAAAATATGAAGTAAAAGAGAGGGAAAAGCGGTAGACTGCAACACACGATAAAAGAAATTGAGAGAATCTACTTGAAACTAAATTTTATAATGTGGAAGCTGAAGGTGGCCGGAGGGGACGATCCCTGGCTCAGGACTTTGAACGGCCACGTCGGTCGGCAGGTCTGGGAGTTCGACCCCCACCTCGGCACCCAAGAGGAGCGCTCCCAGGTCGATGAAGCTCGCCGGAGCTTCGCCGACCACCGGTTCGAGAAGAAGCTCAGCTCCGATCTGCTGATGCGGATGCAGGCACGGAATCTTCTATATTTTGTTTTGTTGGTTACTGAATTAACTTTTTTATTTTTATTTTTCTCGGAAAGTGTTTTCCCGAGAAAAAAATTGGGTGCATTGGAAAATTGGTTGTTGAATTGTGACTTTTTTTTGGGTCTGTGTTTTGGGGATTCGACCCGGAAAAAGGGCGAGTTTGGAAATAGTAAAAATGGATTTTTTTTTTTTTTTTGGGGGGGAAATATTTAAAATTTGTTCAATAAAGAAATGGAAAATATGGCAAGTTTTTGGATTCTGATCCTATTTGGTTGGGTTGGTAACTTGAATTTTTGTATGACGAATTTTCAGAGTATTTTTCTTTTGAATCATAAAATGTAAAGACTGAAACCCTCCACATGGAGTCAATGGACTAGATATAAGTATATAAATTTAGATAAATTAGTAACATGTTCCCAATTTTTTCTCTTACATTTGTGGACTTAGAATTAGAAACTGATTGTATGTATTTCTTTTTCTTTTGTTTTTGGATGTTTTGAAATGAAATGCTGCAAATTTAGATTGAAAGGCTGCAAAAAGATCTCTCTTTATCAGTAGCATAGGTGATGATCTTGTTAGGTGCTTTTTAACAAACGTCCTTTTGATTGGTTATAAAGAAAATGGAGGTGATGACACACAAAATAAAGTTGCAAGACATTAGGCATAGGAAGAGATTTTGGAATTGTGTTGATCTTGAGATGCAACCAATTATAGGGCTAAAACACCAAAGAGGGTTTGGAGGATGGTGCATTTGTGCTTATTCTTGTGCATTTAGATGGAGAGGAATTGTTTTGATTGCTTGGAGAGGTTTAAGTCGGGGTTGAAATATTATATTCTGAAACTTTTGTTTCTTGGTTGAGGGAACCTCTGGGGGGTGGGAATTAATCTCTTTTAAGATTTTATTGATAGCTTGGATATGGGCTTGGGATTTTCTTTTCCTAGTTGCTTTGGTTTCTAGGTGCTCCTTGTATCCCTCCTATGTACCGGGGTTGTGCCACCTCCTTTTGCTTTGCATATTTTAATGGGATTTATTTTTTTATTTTTTTATTTGTAACGCTTTTAAAACTAAAAAACAGTGGTTATAAAAATAATTTGGGATTTATAGTAGTTGAAAAAATATTTCCAAATTTGTGGCAACATTCCAATCGGAAGTTGTCTATTGAAGAGACAACTTAATTGTAGTTACATCATATTGAAATTGTCTTTTGAAAAAACAATTTGAATGTAAATTTGCAAAGACAAGTTTCTATTTGACTACTCACAAACTGCCATATTGTATTTTTTATATCTTGTTTGCTTATTCAGAAAAAAATGAAAAACCTATGGACAATTTTATGGGTAGAGGATATCTGTAAGGCCTGTATTTGTCAATTTTCTGTTTCATTTTTTAGATTTTAGTATCAAACAAGGAATTGTATTTGCATTATTCTACATCTGACACATTGATGATGCGTTAAGGGATGACTTGGCTTTCTAGCTTTTGTTGATTACAATCATTTGTTACCTTTGCCCCTTGGGTGGGACTCTGTTCATGTGAAGGGTATAAGAACTAAATTTATCTTGCAATGCATGACTAATATTATTTTACTATTACTTCAACTTTTATTTTCATGCAAGAGTAGTGAAGGATGCTATTGACAGTCACTAGCATCTCTTTGTTAATATATTTACAAGTTGCAAGGTAGTAGGTTGCTTACTGGATATTGAAAATGACAATTATGTTTTTATGTATATATATATATATGTTCTCTGTATTTTCTTTGGGATATTTTTATATATTGGTTAGTCATGAGAAAATTTATAGGCAATTGGATGGTAAGAGGTTTTTAGATGGGTGGGAGAAGTTGCAAAGTAGTGGGTTGCGTATGTGGTTTTTGAAAAGGACATCACTATTCCTTTTTGTTTTCATTTCTCTTTCTATTGTTCATGAATATTTGGTACATATAGTATGGGTTAGAATTGTAGGAAAATATAGGCAATCAGACTGGGAGAGAAAAATGAGTGCTTCAATTTTTTTTTTTCTTAATGCAATATAGTAGCTCTAATAAACAGTGGCTGTATATTTGCCCATTCAATCTTGTTTGATTCTAACCTGCCCAAGCTATATCCAATGGTTGCTCCACTAATTAATTGGCTAACACATCTAGCACATGTTGGATAGAGTTGGAACAGTTATAGCTAAATTTGTACCTGGTATTAGGAGGGGATCTCAGAATCAAAGTCAAGTTTGGCACAGGGTTGGATTAGGTTCAATCTGTCCCAGACCTGCCCTACAGCCATACTACTCTAACTAAATCCTTAATTCTCTGTTTATCACAGTGGATGATAAAACCATTTACTCTGATGACAAATAATTCCCTGGAATATGTTTTCCAGAGACATGATTATTTTTCCAAAGCTTCATAACAAGTTCTCCATCAACATAGATAGAAAATTTAGTACTTGAATTAGAGCTGTTTTAATCTTAGTCCATCCTATGTTTATTGTGTGTGTATGTCTTTAATTGGTAGAGAGACTACAATCTTTTCATATTTACAGCCAGAAGCATATTCTCTTCAATGATTCTTAGAACTTCAGGAAGAAACAAGAACTGAACCTATTGTTATTTTTTTACTGTTTTTATTGTTATTACCTACTATTATGTCATGATCATGGTCATCAGTATGTTAGGTTTTTAGTTGCTTATAGAACATTCATTTGTTTTGGGGTTTAGAGTGCTTTTGTATTGATGCTAATTAGTGGAGATGTCTTTTGCAAAGCTTTCAAATGGGTTTTTAAGTGCATATGATGCTAAATGAGAGATGTCTTAGAAATCGGGTTTATTTATGATGCTAATCTCCAAATTAACTTGATATTGCAAAATATTCCTGTGCAAGAAATGCTAGATTGTATACTTTGTAAAAAATAGCTCACAAACAGGAGAGATATAGACTTCTTTTATTTTTCAAAGCAGGGAAACTTTATACTGCATATCATTGCTGAGATTGTGAGAAAATATAGGACGAGAAATGAAAAATAAGTTGTATGGTTGGTTTTAGAAGTTTCCATGTTCAAGTCAAAAACATGTTGGATATTGACAATTCTATGGCAGACCTTGGGCATCCTTTGAACATACCATACATGTGTTTCAATATATTTAAATATTTTGTTTTGAAAATAATTTGGACACTCAGATGACACATGTTGGACAGTGCAGACATGAGGAGCTTCCTGATATGGTTATCCTTTACTTTAAATTAAAGTATAATTGTAAAACAAACAAATTATATAATTTTGTAATTCATATATGTATTGTAAAAAACATGGGCCATTTTTGGAGATAGAAGTGAGATATGCTAATGTTATTAGTTGGAGAAACCGTAAGATATACCTTTGTGTTCTCTTTCACTCACTCTCTCCCTCTCTCTCTTTATATATAACATGCTGACTTATTATATTTCTAACCTTTTCTTTCTGAAATATAGTTTGCAAGGGAGAACCCATGTGTCGCAGACTTGCCACAAATCAAAGTTCAAGATTTGAAAGAAGTGACAGAGGAGGTGGTAACGACTACCTTACGAAGGGGTTTAAATTTCTATTCAACTATTCAGGCACATGATGGTCATTGGCCAGGGGATTATGGGGGTCCTATGTTTCTACTACCTGGTTTGGTAAGAGCTGACTTTTTGAATGGCACATGTTCCTCCATTTGTCAATTAACCAATGCTATTTGTCAGGGTTGAATCTGGTGAGAACCCTTTTTTTTTTTTCATCTGATAATCTCATTTCATCTCTATTGAACTTTATGCAAGTCTTTTCAGAACCCAACGGAGAAGGCCAAATATAATTTTTTTTCTATATATGATTTATTCATGTGTCTCAATTTCCATTTTATCTAATCCTTATTTCCTCATTGAATAAGTGACAATTGGGTGACAAAATTGCAACAGGTCATTACTTTATATATTACAGGAGCTCTGAATGTTGTCTTATCAATAGAACATCAACGTGAGATGTGCAGATACCTTTGCAATCATCAGGCAAGATTATTTTCCCATATTTTGGCACTCTTAAAGTATTACGGTCTTTTGTTGCTGTTAAACTACCACTTGCACAAGAACTTTAGCTTTTGGGTCAAACAGTAGTCTAACATGATATTAGAGTTCTGGTTCCATGATCTGATACCATGTTAAGCTTTTGTAGAAGTGTAGTTTAACTGTCACTTCTCTTTCATTTTATAGGATTTGGGACTCTGATGACAGAGATATTAACATAAATTATTGCGTCGTCATAATTTTCTTTTGATATCATTTTGAGACGAGTACTTCCTCAACATTATTCTTCCTAGATACTCATGTAAAGTGCTATTATTTTGATGGGAAGCTAAAAAATTCAACCAAATGAAGCCTTTTACCATTTACTTGGCTAGCTCTGGCATTGCTAGTGAAGAAACAAAAGCAATTAAAGGGATAGCACGTTTTGTTGCAGAATGAAGATGGAGGTTGGGGGCTACACATTGAGGGCCCGAGCACCATGTTTGGTACTGTGCTAAGCTATGTTACTCTAAGATTGCTTGGTGAAGGAGGTTTTGGTGCAGAAGGAGCAATGGAAAAGGGGCGAAAATGGATCTTGGACCATGGGGGTGCAACTGCAATAACTTCTTGGGGGAAAATGTGGCTTTCTGTATGAACTCAAAACTTTTGGCTTGAGCAAAAATATTAATTGTTTTGCAACTCTGAGTTGACATTTGATCTGCTTCTGATGGCCACAGGTACTTGGAGCATATGAATGGTCTGGGAATAATCCACTCCCACCAGAAGTGTGGCTATGTCCTTACATTCTTCCAATTCATCCAGGTCTCTCTTTCACACTCTCTGTGTGTGTGTGTAAATATAAATATAAATATAAATATAAATATCAATATGAATATGAATATAAGTCTCCTGCAAGGAGGTGTAAAGGATCATGGTTAGCTGCAGAAGAAGTTATTAATCATATCAACTTGATGCATAACAAAGATCCTAACTAGTGGGGAAAGTCAAATGGCTAGAAAATATAAGTGGAGATGATTGTAACGCATAATGAAGGATTGGAGAATTAAAATTGCTTTTGGACAACTAGGACAAGAATCTTACGTTAGAGGAAAGCTGTAGTATCTAATTTTATTCTTCATGTTAGAGAATAGAAGCAAACTATGAAGCAAGGAGGTTTCTTTAAATAGAATCCTAGACTTTGAAGGGCTAGTTTAATTATTTTTTAAAAATATTTTCCGTGCATTTGGGTTCTTGCTAATTTGATTTATATTTTTGGGGATTTTCCCCTTAAGTGTTCTCTTTATTCCTTAATTCATTACCATCAAAGCTTTAACTGATTGTTTAATTACTTTGCACGGGTTTTTTTCTCCCCTGTTAACAGAACTGGGTTCTGTTTCCACTTTATTAAAGACTTTAATTTTATTCTCCTTGACAAACAAGTTACCAATAAATTAGGCAGCTTTTCAGGTTGATTTTATCTCGCTGCAAGCAGGATTTTATTTGTTGGTGGTAAACTTTCAAATTTTTATCTATAGGACGGATGTGGTGTCATTGCCGAATGGTGTATTTGCCCATGTCATTCATATATGGGAAGAAGTTTGTTGGTCCCATTACACCCACAATTATTTCTTTGAGAAAGGAGCTGTACATAGTCCCTTATCAAGAAGTAGATTGGAATAAAGCCCGCAATCAATGTGCCAAGGTTGGTTAGCATATTTTCTCGTTCCGAACTCATGCTTTTAACTTTTACCACCCCCTTATGATGCTATTTTAGCTCTTGTACTGTGCTTCTGATCAGTATCCTTGCATATGGATGATCTGCAAGTTTATCCCCTGAAAGTTTATCCTATTAGTTGCTGATAGATTTTATGTTAACCATCACTCGGATTTCTACAAGTTTCTCTCCATTCTGAAGCATACTGGTATCTGTAAGAAGATCAAGGAGTATCTTCATTGTGAAGTAATTTTTTCCATGTCTTGATCTCACCTCTCCGATTCCAAGGAGGTACATTGATTGGATCTATGTGAGAAAGCCAGTAGATGTTTTTCTGACCTTGAAAATTTTATTTTGTGTTGTCAGCAAGTATGATAGTCACAAAAGTAGTGGTTCTACTATGGGCCTGTGTTATACTGTCTAACTGAAACTCTATTGCTGAAAGTACAAAAATGCAACACCAAAGTGCTCCAATTGTGCTTTGGTGGATTGCTTTTAGCCCATGCCCCATGCATAACTCTCCCTTCACTAAGGATGAAAGGGTGGTGGTGCCATATATGCTTCTTCCTGAAAATAACACAGATATAAGCAAGAGTTGCTTAGTCATGTTGACATCTTGATCTAATTGTGGAGTTCTTTTTTTTTTTTGTTTTGTTTTTTGTCATTGTCTATTTTAACTCCATGTGAAGTTCACCATATTCAACCTTATTTTTAAATTTTATTTATTTATTTATTTATTTTTTACTCCAATAGAGATAATATTTTTAGACTAAAGCTTCTATGGTTCCTTGATCAAGTCTCTCTTGTGCAAAAAAATTATTCTTTATGGTGGCTTTGATTAACATGTGTATGGCCCATTTGAAATGTGTTTGGCATGATGAGACATACTAGGAATTTTTGTAGTTGTCTACAATGGAGGGAATTTTTGTAGTAATGGATGAGAAAGCCATCTTGATAATGTTTCTCAAATCATTGGGCCTATTAAAATAGGTTAGCTTCTAATCCTTTTGTGGCTTTTAGTGATAAGGTTTTCCTAAGACAGAAGATGTTGTGTTGCTGAGAACTTACAACCAAACAAAAACAAAAGGTTGAAGACAATCTTGATAAGATTTAAGATGGATTCATAATTTAAGTGCTCTATGTATAAATCAATATACAAGTGACGTCAAGGGCAAGTAATTCAATGCAAGTACTGTATAACAATTATTCTGTGTTTAAGCATGGAGTGCCGATGGAAGAAGTATAAAAAATGTTTTTTGAAAGAAGTCTAATGCAATAAGAAGTCTTTCTAGAGGATTCAAAAGGAAAATTAAAACTCATTTTGGAGGATCTACAAAAGGAAAAAAATGGAAAAAGAGAAAAGGTAATCACAACATAAATTTGGTTTGTATAATGTTATCGATAACATCTATGAATATTATTGATAATATCAGCATTTTATCAGTATGTAATTCGATGTGTTTTTTGGCAGTTTGGTTAGTTAGGTGTAGATGTTAAAATAATATCGATACTTTGCAGATATTAATTGAGATTTCTGACATATTGTTAACACCATGATTTTCATTTGTCATTGAAAAAGATCTCCAAAGTAAGGTTATGCTCCTGCATTTGGGAATTTGATGGAAATTTACAATGCAGCACTTATGAATCTTTTTATATATAAATTTAATGTATTTCCTGTTGAGTTGTGGATTGCACTGATACTTTATGAATAATAACTGTAGGGGTTGCTCATCTTTTTCTCTAAGCTTATTGTTGAGTAGCCAAGGGTCTAAGAGAAGTTTTTTGGCTGTTGTGAAAAGAAATAGGTTCTCGTGCAAAGATGAGCCAATCTTTTGAAACTAATTCACCTAATGAAGAATGGGAGTCTATTGTATACAATTTACAACTAAATTCTGGTTGTTGTTGTGGTTCAACTGTTATATTTCCTTAAAATTCTAAATCAAGTCAACCAGCAATATGCATTTCTATTTTCAATCATTTTTTTTCCTCAGAATTTATTTGGTTTGCAGTTTCATGATGATGACATCATTTTAATAAGCATTTAAGAAGGAAATTTATGAAGAAGATCAAATTGCATCTTTCTTATGCTTTAGGCTCCCAGTTGATTTTGATATTTGTCTTTGCAATTGTTGCCAGGAAGATCTATACTATCCGCATCCACTGGTTCAGGATATTCTATGGGCATCTCTTCATAAGGTACTTGAGCCTATTCTGGGGCATTGGCCTGGAAACAAGTTGAGAGAGAAGGCTTTATGCACTGTAATGCAGCATGTACACTATGAAGATGAGAACACACGGTATATATGCATAGGGCCAGTGAACAAGGTACATGTGAAGTATAGAAAGGTCCTTTGAACTGCAATAAATGTACTGATTACTAAATTCAATAAATGTACTGATTACTGCTAATTAAGAACTAAACCAGTTAGCTTCTTTAGTTCTACCACTCTACTCAGGTGCTCTTGATCTAATTGTCTGTTGTTTTCTGTTCCATGAAGCTCTTGATTTCCTGTTATCTGATTTGTACAGGTGTTAAATATGCTTTGCTGCTGGATTGAAGATCCAAACTCAGAGGCCTTTAAGTTGCATATTCCAAGAATTTTTGATTATTTGTGGATTGCTGAAGACGGCATGAAAATGCAGGTCCATAAGTAGTATTAGTCTCTTTCTAGTTTATCTCAGAGTGCCATTTCCATTTTATATGTTATGGAGAATTGTGATATTACTTTTTCTGGTGGATGTAGCCATTTATAGTGGCTGTATCCATTCATAGTGGCATGTTGTAAAGGCAGATTATGTATTTTATTCCTTGGAAGTTATTGAATTTATTATCTATCTGTTATACATAATAAGTTTACTGCAGGGTTATAATGGAAGTCAATTATGGGATACTTCTTTTGCTGTTCAAGCAATTATTTCAACAAACCTAGGTGAAGAGTATGGTCTGACTTTAAGGAAAGCACACGAATTCATAAAAAATTCTCAGGTTCATGTTGCTATTGAAGTTTGATCTCATAAATCACCTATGTCTATTAGCAGTTTTCCAAAATGATTTTAGTTAACTATTCCTACTTTGTTTTCAAGGTCTTAGAAGATTGTCCTGGAGATCTGAAATTTTGGTATCGTCACATTTCCAAAGGTGCTTGGCCATTCTCAACTGCTGATCATGGATGGCCGATCTCTGATTGTACAGCAGAAGGATTGAAGGTAACAACTGAACTAACTCAAAATACTTGTTATACGGAGATTTTTATTGTTTATTTCTCTTGTGCAGGCTGTTCTATTATTATCTAGACTTCCATTGGAAACAGTTGGGGAACCATTAGATATGGAGCAATTGTTTGATGCTGTAAATGTTATCCTTTCATTACAGGTATGGACATATTGAGTGGGTATAGGTATGGGTGTTAGAACTGACTTGGAACAATGAGTGTTTTTGCATTTTAACAATTAGGGTTTTTGGAAAGTGCAGAATATGGTCTATATTCATGGCAGTGGACAAATAAATTTATATGCATAGTTCAGAGTAAGCAACATTCCATTGATTGAATTGCATCCTTTAATTATGGAAAATTTTTTTATAAACCTTCTTGTGTCATTTGAATATTTTAAATAGTTACACATTCATACATAGTTCATGTAGAAGACTTAATTGCTGATGCACAAAGTTTATAAACTGATAGTCTTTACTAGTTATAAATCCTTCTGTAAGGATTTTTGGGTAGGGTATCAGTTACTGAGAAATCATTGGTTTTCTCCTATTCCATCTCTCTAGAAATGATTGATGCCATTGAATGATAATCTAATAAAACTCATGGTTGATTATGCATCTGGCTTGTACATTTAGCTTTGAAATTCTTTAGACTTCACCCCATATATACATATGTTTGTTTGCAAACAAAAAGTGGCTATAATAGAAATGATATTGATCTTTAAGAAAAGTTTTTGCTTCCTAGTGGACTGGTTTTAGACAACCAATTCTAAAAGCTTAAGCTTACAAGATATGGGCCTACAATGTATATTATGCACTTCAACATCCTTCTTCACATGCGGCTCCATACTTGCACCTAGAGAGACAAATAGGCACACACATGCCCATATAGGTCCATAGATAAACACACTACAAACAACCTCCTTTAAGCTAATAATAAAGTGAGGAAATAGACATGTGGTTAGGTTCGAATACATGACCTCTTATCAAACAAGGCTTTGATACCATGTTAGACAATCAATTTTTCTAAAAGCTTAAATTTGTAGGATTTAGGCTCACAATGTATATCATGCACTCCAAAAGCTAGATTTTAAACATAATGAATTCAGAATCTCATGCCTAGCTTTCTTTTATTTGCCAAAAGAAATGAAGTTGAAGAGAGAGGACAAGCAGTCCCCATAAAAAGCGTTTCTTTCTTTCTAATTTTTTATTTTTTTGGGTAAGCACATGGTCGATACATACAAAAAGAAGCTACAAAAGAGCCATAACAAGGGTATACGAGAGTAGACAGGGAGAATGCAAAGGGCACCAAGCAAAAGATCAGAAAAAAAAGGCACTGAACATTCCCTCAATCTATAAAATCCATCATAGACATAGATGCCTCTTCTATTCAAAGCCTTACAAATTCTGAAAAACTGCACATAAAAAAGGATTTGAGCGATTTTCAACTACCTTCCAATTTCACTCCTGCCAAATTGTCAAAAAAAGATGCAAAAGCGCAGCCAACACGCTCTCTTACATCCCTTTCTGGCATAGAGTCCATTCCAACTAAACAACGTCGGTGTTATTGAAGAGTGGCTCATCCAATCTATCCCGAACCACGAAAGGTATTATTTTGACCTGTTCTTCTTTGTGCAGTTTTAAAAAATTTATTATTGCCTTAAAAGTTCTAGGCCACAAAATTATTCCAAAAAGTATATTACTCTATATCAGATTTGATAATACTTGTATATTGCAAATTTATGCTTGTTGGCTGAAACTTGTTTTTGAATCTTGTAAGCATACCTAGAATGGGATTCTCAACTCAAGTTTTGTGTTGAAGATTTTTACAAGTGTGTGCTTTGGGAACCAGTTATAATTCCTTGTTCAGCCTGTTCTCTCATCTTTTCTGATTATCAATATTTAAGATTCCCTACTGTCTGACTTCAGGCTAGTGTTGTACTGATTTTATAGATTTTTCCTCGGAATCTCAACAGAATGCAGATGGTGGTTTTGCAACATACGAATTGACAAGATCTTACCGATGGGTGGAGGTAACTTTGATAAATACTGATGCCATTTTATTATTTTCACCTGAAGTTGCCCCATGAATGTGGCGTATACAGTCCATGACACATTCCCTCCCAATAAGTAGGAAATTGGGTTCCAAAATGAATGTCCACATTAAAAGCATCCATGTGAAACATTTCACTGAGTATGCTAGATTTCTGGCTCTCTTTTTGTGATTTCTGGTAATGAATTCAGTGTTCTATAAATTCTGTTTTTTGCTCATTCTCAATCATTCTTCCTTTTAGCAATGAATCCTTGTGCTTTTCCATCTTACTGATGATTATTGAACCAGCAGGGTAGAAAAAAATTCACAAACTATGTGGACCTTAAAGATAAATAAAGTTCCATATACCATAACTAGGGAACAACATTATGTAAACTATTGTGACCTTAGTTCTCATGGAGAAGCCTGCTCCACAGTTGATTCTCTAAATAAAATGAGTTGTGATCTAGTTTTATTATTGAAAGGAAGGTGAGATGGGCTTGTTATTGAAATCCAAAGATAGATGGAATAGGATTTTTTTTATCTTTCCCTCTTTTTCCTTTCTTTCTTCTTTTCTTCAAGGCAAAGTTGCACTTGAAACAACACCTTGATTTGCTTATTGATTGAGGAAGGTCATATTACATACAGCAGCTCCATCGCTACTTGATAATATGTGTGGGATTGGAACCATTAAGTGGTATGTCATACTCCGGAATCTGCTATAATTTGGATAGACTTGCTTAAGGCACTTAGGTCCTTTTTGGATTGGTTTTTTGTGAGTCAAAAGTTCTTCTTTAAGTCCAGAAAAGAGCTAAAATGTGTTTGGATAATTTTAATAAAGCTCTTCTAACTTTAGGAGCTTAACAGAAAGCAATGGCAATGTCACTTCTTTTAAAGCCATTCTTTTAAGCTTATATTGTACGCTATTTTATGTTTAATGAAACTTTCATGATTCCAAGATTGCCATTTTAAAATCACGGGTTCAGCATCTCGCTAAAGCTAAAGCAAGAAACTATCCCAACGAGGCCTTAGATAGATACTATATGTCATAAGCTTCATTTGAATAATAGAATGTCTTCTTTCCAATATTGAAGGATAATGGATAAAGATTATATTTGAACTGCAAGTTTATGTTAATTAGAAGCTTGGGAGCTAAATAGCATCTGGCACTCCTAGGAGGGCATCGCAATGAAAGGAGTCCAAAGGAACTAAAGATAAATTGAGATAGAACCTAGGATGGCCTCGCAATGATGGGAGTCCAATGGAACTAAAGATAAAGTGAGATAGAACCCAGGATGGCGTCACAAAGACGGAAATCTGAAGGAACTAATTGAGCAATGATCTTGTTAAGGCTTGTGATAGAACTAAACATTTTAGAAAATTGAAAGTGTTTGTGAAAACTACAGTTTTCAACTTTTCTTTTCTTAATTTATTTGCATGTTTGCACATTTACAACGTTCTGAATATTTGTTATGCTGAAGCTGAAGAACTAAACCTCATGTGGGCATACAGCACCATTATTCTCCTTATTTCCATCAACACATGATCTTATCTTTGCTTGATTAGAAAAGTTTGTGGCGCTATCAAGGCCTTCCACATCTTAAATTGCAGTTTATTTTAATTGTGTTGGGACTACTTGGGAATAAATTTGAACTATTTGTTCTATCTTTCAGTTAATCAATCCTGCTGAAACTTTTGGTGACATTGTCATTGATTATCCGTAAGATTTTGAGCATTCTTCAGTTTCTAATGTTTATGTATAATTCTAGTTTGTTACTGATAAAAAAAAAAATGTATAATTCTAGTTTGTTTTTACCTATCTGGAAAAAAGAAAAAGAAAAAAAGAAAAAAAAAGGAGGTGGGTTGTTGGGGGAAAGGGGTGGGTGGTGTTGTGGGTTGTCTTGTAGTTCGATTTGATGGAGAAAATCTTATGTGCTGTTACCTGGGTGGCACTGCAGATATGCGGAATGTACCTCAGCTGCAATTCAAGCATTGACATCATTCAAGAAATTATATCCTGATCATAGGAGGCATGAAATGGAAAATTGTATTTCTAAGGCTGCCAAGTTCATTGAAGACATACAGGCTCCTGATGGCTCTTGGTTTGTTTTAATTTATTTAATTAATTATTTTTGCATCTCTGCACAAGCCCTTGAAATTGTTCTTTTGCTATAGCTGCATGCTCTGGCTATTTTGTTATATCAATCTCTCAGCTTAATGTAAGCAGTACCTAATATTTGTAGGGGCTATAGGGCAGTCATTATGTGTGTGCAATTGATTTTGAGTATTTTTGACAGGTATGGATCATGGGGAGTCTGTTTCACTTATGGTGGGTGGTTTGGAATAAAGGGATTGATAGCTGCTGGAAACACATACAGTAATTGCCCCTGCATTCGTAAGGCTTGTGATTATCTGTTGTCCAAGGAGCTTGCTTCAGGTGGTTGGGGGGAGAGTTATCTGTCATGCCAGAACAAGGTTTCGATTTCCATTCTGTGTGGAATTTCTTTCCTTTATTGTTCTAGTATGCCTCATAATGTTTGTTCTTAATAAATGATCCTTATAAATCTGCAAAGTTGAGCTTTTATGAAGATTGCTATCTTCTTCATGGTAGCTCATCATAGAATTTATTGCAGAGCACCGTAGTGCATCTTTTCTTTGGACTTAAGGAGAGTTTTTTCCCATAGACCTTACTTGCGGTTAATAACACTAAGAACCTTGATTTATCATGTAACTTGACACATATACATTAGGTTCATTAAGATGTGTTTGGCTGCATTTTAGCCAATTTTAGGAATAGCCTAATCCAATTCACATTCATTTTATTATCTCTGTTCGTCATCTATCTTAGATACTATTTATAATAATTCATATCTTCTGCCTTCTATGGTTGATTATTCTAATACCTCTTGAAACAGGTGTACACAAATCTCCCTGGAGATAAGCCACATATTGTCAATACTGCTTGGGCTATGTTGGCTCTCATTGATGCTGGACAGGTAAATTTGGAGACTAATGGTGCTATTTTGATGCTAATTTAGTGTCCTCAAGGTTTTTTTAATGTGTAGTTAATTAAAACTTCCTATACCATTTTTCTCTGTTTCTCCATATCTTGTATGTTTGTTCTTTGTTGGTGAAAAGAAAAGAGTCAGTCTATGGCAGGACATTCTAATAAGTTGGGGTTTTAGTTAGAAGTCTGGGGTATTATGATAATTTCAGTGGTAGAGGGCCTGAAATATTTAAATTATTTGATTTAGCTCTTGGGCTATGCTTTAGGGATACCTCCCTGCAAGATCCGATACCTTCCCTATGGTTGCTTAGGTCACCATGGTGTCATTTTTTGAAAAGTCCTATTGAAAAGGATTGTCCTTTGCTTGGTAACCAAATACTTAAAAATGATTATCAGTGCGGGAACCATAGTTCTTGTCAAAATAATGAATGGAAACAGCATCTTGGAAAATTGCAGAGAATTAATTTCTGTATAGGCAAAAACAAAATCTCATCAAAGTTTGTTATCTCATACAATGTAATTGTGCTTCTATTGTATTGCCCACATCACAAGTAACAGGTCATTGTTCTTGAGAGGCTTTGTTACCTGACAAAGAAGATTCCTTCCTCTAAGAGATTGAGGTTGCGCACTTCCAATAGAGGATTATCTTTAGGAGGAAGTTTCTGGAAAACTGGTGTTTGTTTCTTTCTGAGACCTGGAGATGTGGTTTGTAACCATGGAGCTTATCCATTGATGGCTGAGATAACCAGCAGTGAAGTCTAAAAAGGGGCTGTAAATGAAAAACCAATACTCAAGAAATATGAAGAATTGAGAAGGAAAAAAAGAAAAGAAAAGAAAAGAAAAAAAGAAGGAAAACTACTAGCATCACACTAGTTGTAAGGTTCCAGGAATTGCTACTAGGGTCTTTGGGCAGCAGATCTAGGGTTAAGATTACAATACAAAATTTTTAAGGTCTACAAGTTGCTGAAATTTTTGTTACATTGACTGCCCTAAGAAAGGGGCTTTCAAGCCTAGTTATAGACCATCAACGTGACAAATCCTAGTTGAATAAGTCCTAGAGACCTCCAAATCCCACAAAATTTTAGAACTGAACTGCTGGGTGAGCCCTTGTTTGACCCGTTTATAGAAATAGTGGGGATTAAGGTTGAGGGCCTGGGGTATAGCCAGGATTGAGGCCAACAGTTGATGCTGAATGTTAATTACCTCCAATACATACTAAACACATTATTGGATTTATGCATATTTGCATTTCGCCTAGTGAGTCATCACCTTAAAGTTGTGTTTGGAATATTTATATTTAAAGTTGGCTTCTGCGTTTGGTGTTTTGTGCACTAAGGCGGGCATTTGGATCTATTTCTTTTTGTTCACTGATACAGATTTTGTCATGATTTTCACCTATAGATGCATACATTTGTTCTGAAGAAATAGTTGCACCAAAAAGAAAGTAGCAGTTATTCTTTCATTAGACATTCTTTGCTCTCTTATGGCCTTACCTCTTTAATTTCTCTTTCTTTTGCTTGCATGTTCATAGAATGTACCATAATCATTCAGACTAGGTAAGTTCTTTTTCTATTTTTTGTCACTCTAGATTGTAATCTTCATGCAATTGTATGTTCTTCCAGATTTACACCATAAATCTTCTTCAATCATTCTAGTGAAACATGAGATATTGTGAAAGTTCCCATAAATTGATGAAAATCATTTTGTTTATGAGGCAACTGACTGAAAAATGAGTTCCCTATCAGAAGGTACCTTTGGGAGAGATGCAAGCATGGGAAATTACCATATTCCATAGGTACCTCCTTTTTTTCAGGGATACGGGGGATTTCTCCGCCCCCTTCGTTTAGTATGTACAGAGGCATATCCATTACCATACCATTAGTGTTTCACTCCAAAATCATTCATATTTTCTTATTTTTTTATTTTTTTCTGTTTCCTCCAAAAAATCATTTCTATTGCAACAAATCCAGCCTTAGTGCTCTTTCTCTCTATCTATCTATCTAATTTTATTGCTCTGGATCTTAAGATAGGTGTAGGAGAAACTTTGATTTGTTGGAATACAAGCTCACATGCACTCATATGTACTTTTATGTGAGTGTATGAGTTTAGATATATGTGTATTGAAATAATAGCTACCTGAAGCATTTTAATTACTGTTTTATATGTCAATTCTGCTTTTCCATGACTGGACATGGTTTCAGGGCTTTTGTGAATTCTTATTTAGTTGTTTTAACTTCATATGATTCTTTGCATTGCTTTTTAGTTTTTCTTCTTTTCCTTTTGAAAGGCTGAGAGGGATGCAAACCCACTACACCGTGCTGCAAGGGTATTAATAAATTCCCAAATGAAGAACGGAGATTTCCCCCAGGAGGTAACTCTTATAACATCCGTTTTTTTTTCTTGTAACTTCTATTTTTTCCCCCCTCACCTTATAGAGTCAAACATCCTCTTGAATATGCCTTATTTCAATTTCTATTTTTTTCCCCCACCATGCCTTATTTATTTTATTTGTAATTTTTTCTTTTGTATGCAAAAACTACAATTAGGTGGCTGGCTAATCGCTGGTTCCCTCCGTAAGAAACCAAAATTATTGAGAACGTGAAAACCAGTATTAGCAGAGACAAATTAGGAAATTAAGGGCTTATCTGTAGTGATTTATGCTCCATGCTTCTTCCCTGATTTTCAAAATTTTCCCTTTATTTTCTGTAATTTATCTGCACACACCAAATGCATTTTCTCTGGCATTCTTTTTTCTTTTTCACGATTTCTAGAACAGGAAACAAGGTTATGAACGCTGCATCCAAGCAGGCCTTTGTCATGCTGTTAAAGTTGCTTGGTAAAAGTTAATGGAATAACTTGACGATTGATGGTAATACTTAAGAGACATTGTTACAGATTATCAGGCTTATGGGCATTTAATTGATCCTTTGTAGCTCTTGAAAACATATACCTTCAAATTTTTTTTCGACAATTCTTTTCAAATGTGAAAGTCTTATTACGAGAATCTTCAAGAAAACCCCAAGAAGCTCGAAAACATTGCTTAGAATTGGAATAAGAAAGTTGATTTGCAACCCCAAAAATATTTTAGTAATTTGTTTCAATTATATACATTACATGTCTGGTTAGAAAATGAGCATGCATGCTGATTCCCATTGTAACAACTTTGCTGACTCCCATGCCTGAATAGGTTTAATAGCTTGAACATTTCTCCATACAGGAAATCATGGGAGTCTTCAACAAGAACTGTATGATCAGCTATTCTGCATATCGGAACATTTTCCCTTTATGGGCTCTTGGAGAATACCGGTCTCGGGTACTTCATTCTTTCTGAAAATGTAATTATAACGTTCCAAAGAATGAGATGCTCGTCTACTGAGTGTAGCCCTTGTCATGTTTATAGCGAATAAGGATCCTGGCTGGGACTTTTCTGCTTGTGTTGCTTGAATTTTCTGCGAAAAGAAATATTATTGGGTTTAAGATAATATGTGGCTATAGGGTCTAAGATAATCTGTAAGAAACCTAAGCTTATCTTGATTTTGATCCATGGGAAGGCATGTATAGGGAGGCCTTAGCCATTAAAATTTATGTAATGGACAGTCGTGTAAAGGGTTGTGCGTGTAGTTTGAGTTAAAAGAATTTCACAGGTCTAGGATGTAAAAATCATAGTTAAAAGGAATTCATTACATCTATGATGATGAGAACTTTTCTTCCCAATCCCCTTCTTGATAGATATTGTCTGTTTTGAATTTCGGATTTGAAAATGTGTTTATATAGTGAAGAGAAATTCCATATATATAGTATCAAAAAGTTCTCTTTCTAGGTCAATGTGGGATCTCATATTAAGCAGAATTGAGGGTATTGCTGAGTAATGTTAACATTGATGATAATTCAATGCTTAAAAAATGGGTGTGTATGCAAGTTTTGCATAGGGATAGTGCACCAAGACTTAACATTAGGCCATATGGCATAGTTGATGGGTAACAAATGAATACTTTCATATTATCCCTTGTCCTTCTTGAGGGATGAAGGAGGTTATGAGGATAGATTAATTGAAAGATGGTTATTATTTTAAAAAATAAAATTCAGGCCTACGTTTTAAGGTTAAGAAGAGATAGAAATAAAACATCTCGAGTCGATGCTCCAGTGCATTATACAAATGTAACCTTTGTCATACTCTCAAGTAATGCAAAATATTCATGTGATAAAAGTTATTTTTTTTCTTTTTCTAAGTTACAAAAAAAGATAAAAAAAAAAAAGGCATAAAACTTTTGGATGTATATTAAAATTAGGGTTTATGAGGAAGAAGGCGAATTAGGAGGTTTTGTGCAGGCAAAGGCATTGGGTCCACTACAATCTTCTCATTTGGAGTGAGCTTCTCCTACTTGAACCTCTTCACCAAATGATGCATGAACACAAGTAATCTCCAAACGATCGTACTCTTTTCCAGGGCACATCCAAGGTCCTCCAAATGGTGCAAATGTGTATGGTGCTGGCTCTCTCCCTTACAAACCTTGATGGGTTGAACTTTTTGGGAGTTGGAAAGTATTTGGGTTATGTTTGGTTCTAGAAAGTACTAAGAAAAGAAAAAAATAATAAGAAAAATGATTTTCTCATGATTGGTTTCATGATGTAAAATATGAAAGAAAATAAAATTTAATTACAATTAGTTAAAAAATTTATATAAAAAAATAATTTATTGACTTTAGATGTATTTTTTATTTTTCTTCACTTCTTTATTTTTTCTTTACACTTTTCCTTTTTATTTTTTTTCTTTTATATTTTCCCTCACTCGGGAGCCAAACATGATAAAGAAGTAAACGTAGGAATAAACAAATAGCAAGACTTAGCCACAACTCGTTTGATACTATATTAAGTTGTTGATTAATATTTAGTTTATGTTTGGTTCTTGAAAAGTATTGAGGAAAAAAAAATGTTATCAAAAATAATTTTCTAAGAATTGGGAGAATTGTTTTTAGATTAGATGGACTTGAAAATTGGCCCAATATCTTATGTCACTTACATTTAAGCCTAAGACCTAAGTAAATTGTGAAAATTATATTATGCTTCAATAATCTCTAAAATGCCTTTAACCTATTTCTTTGTATTTTCTCTTTCATTTTTTATTTCCATTACTCGTGTTTTCATTTTCTTTTCTTTCCTTCTCTTCATGTCTACATTTATATTTTATGCCCATCTCTCATAATTATATTCCCATTTTCATTCCATTATTATATCATTAACAACCGTACTAATTGCTATTAATTTTTGCTAAAATAATTGAGTTCAAATCAAGAAACTTAAGATAAACAGTAACTCTCCTTATTCATCAAAAACTTATTAAAACTATAAATATTTCATATGATTTTATATTTTCCTCTGCAATTGTCACTTCCTAGATTCAAGCTCTTCTTCCAATTTCAATTAAGAATTATAAGTGACTATGTGTTTTCCTCTTCTATTCCCCTTTAAATAAAAGCAATAATGTTTATTTATTTATTTTTAAGATATTGAATCCTCTTACTTTTATTATAAGCAAAGATAAAAATTTTGGGATTTTCATCCAAATATTTTTTTTGTATTTATCTTTTAGTTTAATTTTCCTTTTTTTTTTTAAATTTACATTACCCCTTTTATTTATATTTTTCTTTTCTTTTTAATTATTTTCTATATTTACCACATTAACCATATTTTTAAAAAAATTAAAAAATTGACTATCACTTCACTCTTAATATTTTATATATATTTATCCTTTTAGTTTTTAATTTTAAAGCTTTTGTTTTAATTTTTTTAAAAAAGATACATTTATTGAAAAAATAACTAAAATATGAAGTTATAATATTATATTAATAATAGTTCTTATCTAAATAGACTAATGTAAAGTACTTTAACTAATGAAAGAAAATTGTCACCACAAATTTTTAATGAAATTTTAGAAATTAAATTTCAAATATAATATGTTATATAAAAATAAAAATAAAAATTATTGATGGTGGTATTTAATTTTTTATTGACTTTCAAACTTATTTAATTTTTTACTTGAAAGGTAATAAAACATGTTTAAATAAAATTAATTTTTCATTTTTTAAATAAAAGCGTATAGATATATTAAAAGAATTTAAGGTTAAAAAAATTGATAAATATGATTATAATTTTAAATTAGATTTTTAAATAAAGATTCATTTGGATAAAATTTTACAAAAAAATGGATGGAAGACTTAAATAACGTGGTTAATCCTCCTTCATATGCAATGAAAATGTGCCAAGAAAGAATATTGATAAAACTACAAAAACAAAATAAGGAGTTATAAAATTTGGATGATGAAATTTAAAAATAAGAGTTGAAACAATTATTGGGTGAGGGAATTTGAGTGAGGAAATTGTGCAATCCTTGGGTAATAAGAAAAAAGTTGGAGACTTTCAAAATCACTTCAAATCTTTAACAAATGACAACCTTGTACACCTTTTGTACAATTAGTACATTTACCTTGTACAATTAGTATAATATCCTTATATAGTGGTGCAAATTCTATCAACATGTATAAATTATGTGTCCACATAGGATGGGTAAATCATTTTTCCAATGATTTGGTTAAGAAAATGATGGAAGACATAAAAATAAATTTTTTGCTCGAACATCATTAGTGAGGTAAGTATTCGAATTCTCATATGTGAGTTAAACAAAGTGTATAAAATGAATGTGTGATGGAGGAATGCGTAACATGAAAGTGTATAGTCCTTGGATGATAAGAAAAAAAAAAAAAAAACAGTTGTTTAAAATTGATTGAAATCCTTTACAAAGAGTAGTCTTGTACACCCCTTGTAATGTTAGTACATTTTCCTTATACAGTTAGTGTAACACTTTTGTACAATGATGCAAATTTCATCCACATGCATACATTATATGCTTATATAGGATGTGTGAACCATACTTCCAATGATTTGGTATAGAAAAGGGTATAATACGTAAAAACAAAAATTTTCACTGCACATCATAGTATTCGAATTACTATATGTGAATTCAATAAAGTGCATAAGATAAGTGCATGATGGAGGAATATGTGGTAGGAGAGTGTGCAATTGCTCAATGACAAGAAAAAAAAGTTGTTCAAAATCAATTGAAATCCTTCACAAATGTTTACTTTGTACACTCCTTGTACAATTAGTATATTTGCTCTGTACAGTTAGTGACCTTTATATAGTACCACAAATTTCATACAAATGCATAAATAATGTGTCCACATAAATGTGTGAACCATGTTTTCAATTGTTTAGTTTGGAAGAAGGTGAAAGACTTAAAAATATATATATTTTTTCTAAACATGATTAGTGGGGTAAGTATTTAAATTTTCATGTATGAGTTAAATAAAATGCACGAGATAGGTGTGTAATGAAGGAATGTGTGGCATGAAAGTGCAATCCTTAGATGACAAGGGAAAAAATGTAGTTTAGAATTTATTGAAATCCTACATAAAGGACAACCTTGTACACCCTTTGTACAATTAGTACATTTACTTTGTATAATTAGTGTAATACTCTTGTACAACGGTGCAAATTCCATACACAAGCCCTTGTCAACCTTGTAATGAAAATATAAATAAGTACTATATGAAATGTTTGCTAATATGTGTAAGCAGTAATTCATGTGGTTTGGTGTGAGAAAAAAAGGAAAATGAAAAAAAACCACGAAAACCACTAAAAACATTCTGTGACTTATGGGCACACATGTTTGAAAAGTAATAAATGATAAAGCTCTTGATACCACTTGAAAAATGACTGAAAATCCAATAGGGAACACCCAAAGGAGGTGAATGGGTGATTTAAAAATTTAAATAAAAATTTATATGTTATATCAAAACTTTATCTCAAGAGATATCAAGATGTTCCAAATAAATAAATGTTATATCTAGAATCTTAAGGTATATAAAAACATGATTTTAAATTTTGAGGGATACCTTCATTGAGTTAGGGATAAAAATGATATAATTGTTAATATCCAAAATATACCATAAGGGACGTTAAGGAAAACAATAATTGGTTATAGGTATAAGAACCATATCCTCCAATATAACCAACCTAGCAACCTCAATAACCAACTAATCAATCAATCAAAGAGTTTATCAATATCATCAACCAAGATATAAGCAGTAATAAAAAGATATGCAATGAAATATAAGATTTTTTTTATGGAAATCCTCCATGAACTGTGGATATAAAAAAGCACAAGGTCTAAGACCTACCACTTTAAATCCACTATTCAAAATCAAGTTACATGAATTTATCTAACCACTTTATTTGAAAGACTTACTTTTTAGCACCTACAACTTGATTCACATCCACAACCAACGTCTCTTTGTTGCTCCCTAATAGATCTTTCGACCACTCTAAAGGGATTAAGGTCTTCAACTAAATAAAAAATCGAATTATTAAATGAGAGATCGAGAATGATGTAATAATTAGACTTTCTCACAAGGAGTCCCTCTCTCAAGAATGAGAGGTCTTTAATATCTAAGATCTCTATAATCTGCAATCTCTTCGATCTCTAATTTCTAACCCTCAAGGAGTTATAATGAGGTATTTATAAACAAAAACCAAAAGAGCCTTGATATTTTAAGTTTTCAAATAGAGTTTGAGTGAATCCTTCATACAATAAAATCAAAATTATAAAATATCTATTTTAATTGATTTATAAAATTCACATTTATTAAATTTATTTTAATAATTTTATAACTTTTTTTATTTCATATTTATTTATTTTATAAAATAAAGATTTTTGTTATTAAATGATTTTATTGTGAAATTTTATTTTTTAAATTAATTTTTTTATCCTTAGTTCTTTCATGTAATAGATAAATATTTTTTTAAAAAATATATTTTAATTTATTTATGAGAATTACACTAAAGCAAAATGCAGTTTTAATTGACTTATATTGAAATTAAATTTTTTTTAGTTATCTAATATAATAAAATTAGAATTTAAAAGAAACTCAACTTCCCTAGTTTATAAGAATTAATTTTTTAAAATAAGTTTATGATTTAAAAATAAATTTTAAAATTTATGATTTTAAATTAATTTTAATTTAAATTTAGGATTTGAAATTAATTTTCTGTTTTTTAAATAAAATATTGATTTTAAAATAATATATAAATTATTATTTTAATTTTTGTAATTATTTTTAATCTTAATAATATATTAGTTGTATAATTATGATATCATCAATTCGACTATAATTTGACTATTAATCTGACGAATAAATCGTAAACGAATAATTTTTCTGATTTAACGATCAGTAAAAGCATTGGTGTTAAGTGACATAACAACTTTGAAGGGTATGTTGGTATCTCTAAAGTTTATATCCTTCCAATCAATTATATGATTTGGAAGGATGTTTGAACCATTATGAATAAGTGGAAAAAATCTAGCATTGCCGTCTAGTCCATGTTCAAATCTCGGTGGCCATATCTCCTTAGAACAACAACCATAGAAAATGAACACCCATCATAACTGGTGGCAACAACACAGAAGGTCAATTATTTCCCCTTTTTCTTTTTTTTTTTTTTTGTTTTTTTATCTTTGCAAAACTGGAATTTTTCACATGTCCACCGTCTAAATTAAATTTTTTTGCTTTGATTGCGACTTTGATTGGATGTGTTGGGGAAAAATGGGTGAAACGTCACTTAAACATAACTACACTCCATGCGTTAGTCAATACAATTTAAATGTTATATAACTAATTGATGTATCATTTCTTTACATATTAAAATATATTAATTTAAAGTGAGTTTGAAAATGGTTCTATAAAACATTTTTATCATTTATAACATGAATAATAAAAAATTAAAAGTATTTCTTAAAATCACGTAGGCAGAAGTACTAATCGAAACAGTTAAAGACCTGACCAATTAGAAATAAAGAAAACAAAAAGAAAAATAATAAATATTCAAGGAAAACATATTGAGCATAGAAAATCGATATTTTCATCCTTATGTAAAACACACAGATATTATTGGGTTGCAACAACAGTATTAATAAAAAAAAAGCCATAAAATTGAATACATGACAAGGATTGCAACTATAGATAACGCTAAAAGGAAAAAAATTAGGCTATAAGTTTGGAACCTACCCTTTTGTTACATATTATTTAATTATTAAACTTCGAAAGAGATTCTTTGGAGGAGAAGTCAAAGGCCAATCTGGTGCAAATAAAAGGACGGTTCTCAGTAACATCTGAGAATGTAGATCTTGTAAAAATTTCAACATGTATAAAGTTACAAACGTGGAAATTTAGCAAGTCTTGACTCTTGAGGATGGTTGGTTTTGCTTACCAGGACATTAAGGGCACCAGCCAGACATGACTCAACTGTGGTAGGATTGGGCCCAGTGTCTCACACTTCGTACTTTGCCTCCAGACTGGATGTCTCTAGCTCCCTCTCCCTTGATCCTAAATTCAAAGATGAACAACTTCATAATAAATATTTAGTAAATTATAAAAAAAAAGGGGATTTTTAGTAACTTAAAATCCTAATAAAAGATAAAAAGTGATAGAATTAAAAAATATTTGAAAATTGGGAGTGAAATTAAAATTTTGTGATACCTGGACTCCCAAAATAATTTTCTAAAAATATGTAAATTTATATTACAAGACCTTGAATTTAGAAATCAAATTAATATCATTGACATCAATGCATATATATGGATAAGCATAAATTAAATGTTAGTATTCTCATTCATAAATACAAGTCACGGGAGTTGGTGATTGACTTGGTGTTGTGCTTTTATTGCAAGTTTCTGAACTTTCTCTCTTCTCTGCCCACCCAGCACCTATCTCCCTGTCCTTGGTCTGTATCATTTTAACTTCATTTTATTGCAAAGAAAAGCTTGTCTTACCTTTCTGGTGATTGCATGATCAGCAGGTGTTTTCGGAAGGGAGACACACATGTTTGTAAACTTAGATATATATAGAGATATATCTCGTCAGTTCGGTGAGTTAGAAAATGTGGAGACTCAAGGTTGCAGATGGAGGCAAGGATCCCTACATCTACAGCACCAACAACTTGGTGGGAAGACAGAAATGGGAGTTTGATCCTGACTATGGAACCACAGAAGAGCGAGCTGAGGTCGAAGCAGCTCGTGAAAATTTCTGGAAAAATCGGTTTCAGGTTAAGCCCAGCAGCGACCTCCTTTGGCGGATGCAGGTGGTTTGATCCCATCTATCTCTAGTCTTGATATCACAACAGATATTTATCTGTCATCTGCATCCTAGATTCCCGTTTTTAAATCAACGTACATGTCTTCCATGCATACATACTTCTTTTACGTAGTCTAGCTACATAGCTAGTAATTCGTTTCCATTTATTTGATTACTCTCTCTCCCTCTCATACATGTGTAGCTTCTATTTTCGGGCTTACACGCGAACTTAATAAATTGGGAAAAGAAACATGTATTAATACCACTTGACTTAATCAAACAAGGTGCTTATTATGATATCATCGATTCGATTATAATTTGACTATTAATTTTACGAATAAATTATGAATTAATAATTTTTTTAATTTAACTATTAGGAAAAACATTGATGTTAAGTGACATAATAATTTTGAAAGGTATGTTGATGTTTCTAAAGTTTATATCCTTTCTATTAATTATATGATTTGAAAGGATGTTTGACCCATTATGAATAAGTGGAAAAAATCTAGCATTGCTGTCTATTCCATGTTCAAATCTCGGTGGCCATATCTCCTTAGAACAACAACCATAGAAAAATGAACCACCCATCATAACTGGTGGCAACAACACAGAAGGTCAATTATTTCCTTTTGTTTTTCTTCTCTTTTTTTTTTTTCTTTGCAAAACTGGAAATTTTCACATGTCCACCATCTAAATTAATTTTTTTTGCTTTGCGACTTTGATTGGATGTGTTGGGGAAAAATTGGTGAAGCGTCACTTCAACATAACTACACTCCATGCGTTAGTCGATACAATTTAAATGCTATATAACTAATTGATGTATCATTTCTTTATGTATTAAAACATATTAATTTTATGATTGAATAGACTGATATCTATCAGGGACTGTCCCTCGACTCCCAAAATAATTTTCTAAAAATATTTAAATTTATGTTACAAGATTCATAATTGAATTTATAAATCAATTTATATATATAGAGATTGACTTGGTGATTGACTTGGTGTTGTGCTTCTATAAGAATGAGCGATTCCCACCTGGAACTCGCCATTCCAAGTTTCTGAAGTTTCTCTCTTCTCTGCCCACCCAGCACCTATCTCTCTGTCCTTGGTCTGTATCATTTTAACTTAATTTTATTGCAAAGAAAAGCTTGTCTTACCTTTATGGTGATTGCATGATCAGCAGGTGTTTTCGGAAGGGAGACACATTTGTAAATTTAGATATATATAGAGATATATCTCGTCAGTTTGGTGAGTTAGAAAATGTGGAGGCTCAAGGTTGCAGATGGAGGCAATGATCCCTACATCTACAGCACCAACAACTTCGTGGGAAGACAGATATGGAAGTTTGATCCTGATTATGGAACCCCAGAAGAGCGAGCTGAGGTCGAAGCAGCTCGTGAAAATTTCGGGAAAAATCGGTTTCCGGTTAAGCCCAGCTGTGATCTTCTCTGGCGAATGCAGGTGATCCCATCTGTGTCAAAATATGCAAGAACACATAGGAACATGAATATATAGTATATGTAGGGTATGCATGCTTATGTGACTGGAACCAAAGAAATCGTTTAGCTTCAAAGAATGTACCCTTATTCTACTTCTTTAATTAGTTAATTTAATACACTGAAGAATAATACAATGAGAAAGTGCCAAGTGGGCATAGGGTGAACACCTTGAGCTTAGATTAATTACTTAGTCTTGTTATAGATGAGTGCATATATATAAACAACATGTGAAACGAAGTAGTATATGGAAAAGTTGAGAAACAAAACTGAAAAGATAGATGTTAAAGTCTTTTAATAGATGGAAAGAGAGACGGAAAGCATGAATTTTGGAGTTATGCTTTGTGCAGAGGGTTTGGGTTAACTTCATGCTGTACCCCAAACCCAAATTCAGCCCAACCCAACTGAATTGGACAGATCTAAAGCCCATTGGGCAGAGAGGACTTCTGTGACAACCCATATATATAGAAAATTTAGTACTTGAATTAGAGCTGTTTTGATCTTAGTCCATCCTTTATTTGTTGTGTGTGTATGTCTTTAATTGGTAGAGAGACTACAATCTTTTCATATTTAAAGCCAGAAGCATTGTCTTGTCATATTTAAAGCCAGAAGCATTCTCTTCAATGATTCTTAGAACTTCAGGAAGAAACAAGAACCGAAACTATTGCTGTTTTTTTACTGTTTTTATTTTTATTACCTACTATTAAGTCATGATCATGGTCATCAGTATGTTAGGTGTCAGTGTGGGTGAAGTAATGCATTAGATAAAGGAACGGTTTAATGCATCTTCAAAAAGTACCTTGTTGAAACTGTATATGAAAACGGGCCTTTGAGAGGCTAACAAAGCATGGATTTGGCGGATGGTGAGAAGAAAAAGAAGAGGGAAAGGAGGATTGGGAAGTTTCCCTACTGATTGAACAAATGTGGCCATCCATTTGCTATTTCCACCTTTGTCATAGTACAATCTTCCCAAGAGAGTGGCTATGGATTGGCCAGCAGGAAAAAAAGATGATGTAGATAGCCGCTCGAATCCACCACTTGTAGTGTATGAGTTTAGGAAGGCTTGGCTGATTACTATTGACTGTTGCATCGCTCTGTGAGCTTCTTTCTCTGTTTTCAGCTGGTTTAAAACACAAAAATAATTGAAGATATTCAATCAATTCAACAGATTAGCAGGAGCAACAGAAACTAACCTACATTTTCAACAGTTTATTGATATTAAAAAAATAAAATAAATAAAGACCTACATTTTCAGTTCAACAAGAGGTGTCTATGGTAGATGTGAGTCTTCAGTGTCTCAATTTATTATATTCTTTCAAGTTTTAATCTACCAAAAGTGATTTTGTGATGTTAAATGTCAAGATAGTTTAGTTTGGTAGTCAGAAGAAGCTCATGAAGGTTTTTTCTTATTTGGGTTTAGTAGGAATTTCCTAATTTTGTTAATAATTTCTATTTTATTTCTAGTTTGAGTTATTAAGAATCTTAAGAAAGGTTGTTAAACTGGAAATGTTCAGAAATTTCCTATAAACTTAGGTGGTATTTATTTTTTTTGGTTTTTTATTAAAAATAATTTATTTTTAGAATTTAGGTTGTTTATTTTTTTACTTTTTTATAATTTATTATAAACTTTTTACTAAACAAAAAAATCTAAAATATGTAACTTTTTCTAAATAAAAAAAATAATATATTAAAAAAAACAAGCCAACGCCGACTGCAACTCCCGATATGCCGCCTCCGGACCCCGTGCAGATCAGTGCAACCGACGGTACTAACTCCATCGCGGCCGCGGCTGATCAGCGTGCAGAGTAGTTCACAGTGGCTCTTGACTTGGATGGAACTCTGGTATGTGCATATGAAACATCCAGCCTGCCCGCCACCATTCGTAATCAAGCAATAGAAGCTGGTTTGAAGTGGTTCGAGCTAGAATGTGTATCTTCAGACAAGGAATGTGAAGGAAAGCCAAAGATGCAAGTGGAATTGTAATTGGGCTTTCTACAGTGCACTGCCAGGATGCTCAAGGCCCATGAACATCATTTAAAGGCTTCTCTCCACCTTGGGCCCATCCCTATAGTGCAGTCTCAATGAACCCGGGCCCATTTCTGTACTTGTGCATGGCCACCTTTGGCATGCAATCCGAGTAGCCGCTCGCCATCCTCTGGTTTCTTCACCTTTTGATGTTGAAAATTTATTTTAGTTTTTAAAAATTTTATTCTCAAATAATTCTCCAAAATTTCAGTTTTCAAATAATCTTTCAAAATTCAATTTTCAGAATTAATTTTCAAAACTCTTATTTTTAAGTTTAATTTTCAAAACTTTAATTTTTCAAACTTTAATTTTCAAAAATCCAATTCTCGAACAATTTTCCAAAATTCCAATTTTCATAACTTTCATTTTCAAATCAATTTTTTTTTTTAATTTCAATTTTCAAATTTAATTCTTAAAAGTGTTATTTTCAAAACTTCAATTTTCAAAACTCTAAATTTTCAAATAATTTTGATTTCATCCCAGACCCTGTTTTTGCATGAGCATGTATGGCCACTCTCAGCATGCAATCCCAAAGGCCACGTGTTCTCATCTTTTTAATCCCTCACACTTATTTTTAAAACTTAATTTTCAAAAATTTGTCTTTCAAATGGTTTTAAATATTTTAAATCTATTTATTAATTTTTTTTATTCATATGATTTTATTATTTTGTTTATTCATTTTTTATTTATTTTATTATTTTACTTTATTTTATTCATTCATTTATTTATTTGTCATTATTATTATTATTGTTGTTATTTTTCTTATTTATTTCTTTTTCTCTTCTTCATTAAAATCCCGAGTCACTAAATCCTAATTTTTTATAAACTTGTTGTCATATTTTATTTAGGTATACGGTTTGTGATTTTCTTTGGTATTTAATAATTTTTTCGTTTTTCACTATTTTTAATAAGCATGAAGGCAATTTTCATAATTCCAAAACAATAGAATTTGTGGGATTAATTCATGCAAAATAAATTGGGCTTTGGTAGGGGCCCTACATATGATTTCTTTTGATTGTCAATTGCTATGTTTAATGAATTATTATTTAATATTTGTCTTACTCTTTGATATGCATGTGATGATTTTATGCTTGAGCTAACCCTATTTCCATGATAGCGCTTCATTACCTACTGCCAAGGTATGCCTTCACTCTCACTTTGTTCATTATTTCGTTATCATGACTCGCTTTTGATTTATGATCATTTTGATATCCATTGATTTCCTAGTTAATTGTCATTATTGCCTTTCCTTATTTAGTAGAGACCCATTTTTAGGGACTTAGAGAGGTGTTTCGGTTTTTTGTTGTACCTTCTTGATAAGTAACTTGACCTCGAACCCAACTTTGGTTTTCCATAGACCGTCTTTTCCAAATAAGGAGTCACACTTAGAGTTTTCTTTCTTATTTTGTTTTCCCTTAAAAATAAAGCAAAAATAAGTGGCGATTCCAAGTCTTTTTTAAAAATCATATTTTTCATCAAATAAATAAAAAAGCGAGTTTCGCCATCGAGTGGGAATATATTGAGTGAAATGCGTGGTTCAAAAATATATTTTAATTTATTTATGAGAATTACACTAAAGCAAAATGCAATTTTAATTGACTTATATTGAAATTAATTTTTTTTAGTTATCTAATATAATAAATTTAGAATTCAAAATAAACTCAACTTGCTTAATTTATAAGAATTAATTTTTTATTAAATGATTGATAAAAAAAACTAAACATTATTATTCTGTATTTTTAAATAACATTAATATAAAATAAAAATGAAGATGATATTAAATAATACATTATTTTTTTTATTATAAATTATATATTTTAATAATATAAAATATTATTACTTAACTTCCATTACTAAATTATTAACCTCCAAAATTCAATATAAATACAATTTTACTTAGTTATTGATGGCAAAGAGCCTCTAACAAGAAATTGACAAGAAGTTTTTTTCTTCTTCGTTTGTACATCGCAAATCAAAGGTCACAATTAAATATATAAATCCAAAAGTAAAAAATCTACCTTTGGTACACCGGACCATAAAATTGTCCTTAGAACCATTCTCCATTTTATGTGTTAAGCTGTGTCTTAAAAACCCAATCGGACTAGCCGGTCCTACCACCACTGCTCTTCGTTGCTCCTGCCGCTGCCCCTTCTTTCCCCTTTCTTTACCAGCTCTTCCCCCGTCCATTTTCATATTTTAAAATTTGTGATTTTAATTTAAATTAATGAAAACATTATGATTTTAAATAAATATCTAAAAACTTTGTGTCCCTTAGATTTTAAATAAATTTCTGATTTTAAAATAAGTTTATGATTTAGAAATAAAATTTGAAATTTCTAATTTTAAATTAAAATTCTGATTTTAATTTTAATTTATGATTAGAAACTAATTTTATGATTTTCAAATAAAATTTTGATTTAAAAATAATAAATAAATTATTATTTAATTTTTTTTTAACTATTATTAATCTTAATAATATATTAGTCATATAATTATGACATCATCAATTCAGATATAGTTTGACTGTCTGATAAATAAACTATGAATTAATAACTTTTCTAATTCAACAATCAATAAAAACATCGGTATGGAGTGACATAACAACTTTCAACTTTGAAGGGTACTTTGGTCTCTCTAAAGTTTATATCCATCTTATCAATCGTCAATTATATGATTTTGAAGGATGTTTGACCCATTATGAACAAGTGGACTCCCTTAATCACAATCCTCCCCCCAAAAAAATCTAGCATTGCCGTCTAGTCCATGTTCAAATCTCGGTGGCCATATCTCCTTGGAACAACAACCATAGAAAATGAACACCCATCATAACTGGTGGCAACAACACAGAAGGTCAATTATTTCCCCTTTTTTTTTTTTTTTTTTTTTGTTTTTTTATCTTTGCAAAACTGGAATTTTTCACATGTCCACCGTCTAAATTAAATTTTTTTGCTTTGATTGCGACTTTAATTGGACGTGTTGGGGAAAAATTGGTGAAACGTCACTTAAACATAACTAGACTCCATGTGTTAGTCAATACAATTTAAATGCTATATAACTAATATTCCTACACACCATGTGTTAGTTAATGGAATTTAAATGCTATATACCTACCTGATGCATCATTTCTTCATGTATATCATAAAATATATTAATTTTAGGATTGAACGACTGATATATATCAGGGACTGGACTGCCAAAATAAATTTCTAAAAATATATAAATTTATTACAAAATTCGTAATTGAATTTAGAAACCAATTTAATATATGTATATAAGAATAAATTAAAAATTAAGATTTTTATTCATAAATTGTACAAAAAATGAAATATTTCTTATCAAAGTTGTGTTGGACAGTATTTTGAAGAATAAAATCATCTACGAATTTTAAATTGAATAATAATAAGTTAATAGAAAATGATCTTGCCTTTATTAACTTTATTGAGTTTTCTCCTTTAATGATACCTGATGCATTGAATTCTTTAATGGTCTTGCCTTTTTTAGAGAGCACATCAATTATAAAATACTTGAAAGTCCAAAAATGTTCACTTTACACTAACTTCCACAAGGGGGTGACAAAAGAATTTAGGGGGTGTTTGGTACATGGGAATAGGGAGTGAGAATAGACATCTCATTCCTTTTCTCCCTTATTCCTATATTTAGATAAATATTAAGAAGACGGAAACGGAATAAAAAATGATTCAGACATAAATCAAATTCCACTTATAAGTCGGATTTGAATTTATCATAAGTAGGTGGTATTCTAATTCATTAAATCCATCTGATAATATAAAATAACCTAAATTTACTATTTTACCCTCTTATCTCATTCTTCAAACCTGATACTTATCTTCTTTGTAAAGTTAGAGTCTCATTTATCATCTACTTCTCTGCAACAAGTGATTCTCCCAAACTGAAAAACCTTCCACGACATTTAAAAAAAAAAATTCAATTTCTAATTTTTCGGGCTTTGGATGTTTATTTTGAAAACTTCATTCTACATCTCCGATCAAGTTTACCTTCTTTTCTCTTTTTTTTTTTTCTTTGTAAAATATAATTCTATAACTTTTTTTGCATGACAAATTATTTTAAATTTTGATTAAAAAAAACGAATATTTAAAATTTTTTAAGGTTATAGATTTTATCGGATATGATACTTGTTGAAAATTAGAATGAAATTTGAATTCTTTTATTTCCTTTTTTGGAAATAGGAAAAACATTTGCTAGCTTTGAGAATTTAAATATTATAATATATATATATATTGGTAAAATATAATTTTATAACTACTTAAGCATGACAAAATTTTCAAATCTTTAATAAAAATAATAATTGAATATTTGTACATTAGGGCTATATGATTTTTTATGGTTAATTTTGTATTTATTAAGTATATATACATTTTTAGTCTTATTATTTAATAACGAAAAAACTCTCAAAATTTATTTATTTTAAAAATATTTATATATATATATATATATATATATATATATATATTTTTAAATTATATGTAAGGATATTATTATAAATTTATTTATTTTTTATTTCCATTTCTATTATTATCAAACATTCGAATGGAAACAAATAAACATTCCAGTATTGCATTCCTAAGTTCATTCAAATGCTAGAATTGGAATCATTAAATTCATTTCTTTCTACTAAGAAATAGGAATGGAAACAAAATATTCATTTCTATTCCTTATTCCGACGTACCAAACACCCCCTAATAGAAGTGATGGGGGTTGGTGACTGACTTGGTGTTGTGCTTCTATATGAATGAGTGATTCCCACCCGGAACTCGCCATTCCAAGTTTCTGAAGTTTCTCTCTTCTCTGCCCACCCAGCACCTATCTCTCTGTCCTTGGTCTGTATCATTTTAACTTTATTTTATTGCAAAGAAAAGCTTGTCTTACCTTTCTGGTGATTGCATGATCAGCAGGTGTTTTCGGAAGGAAGACACACATATTTGTAAACTTAGATATATATAGAGATATACCTCGTCAGTTTGGTGAGTTTGAAAATGTGGAGGCTCAAGGTTGCAGATGGAGGCAATGATCCCTACATCTACAGCACCAACAACTTCGTGGGAAGACAGATATGGGAGTTTGATCCTGATTTTGGAACCCCAGAAGAGCGAGCTGAGGTCGAAGCAGCTCGTGAAAATTTCTGGAAAAATCGGTTTCCGGTTAAGCCCAGCTGTGATCTTCTCTGGCGAATGCAGGTGATCCCATCTGTGTCAAAATATGCAAGAACACATAGGAACATGAATATATAGTATGTGTAGGGTATGCATGCTTATGTGACTGGAACCAAAGAAATCGTTTAGCTTCAAAGAATGTATCCTTACTGTACTTCTTAAATCGTTAATTTAATACACTGAAGAATAATATAATGAGAAAGTGCCAAGTGGGCATAGGGTGAACGCCTTGAGCTTAGATTAATTAATTACTCTTGTTCTAGCTTACGTCTTCAACTTCTCATATGTACTAGATGAGTGCATATATATATATATATATATATAAACAATATGTGAAGTGAAGTAGTATATGGAAAATTTGAGGAAGGAAATTGAAAAGATAGATGTTAAAGTTTTTTAATAGATGGAAAGAGAGAAGGAAAGCATGAATTTTGGAGTCATGCTTTCTGCAGAGGGTTTGGGTTAACTTTATGCTGTACCCCAAACCCAAATTCAGCCCAACCCAACTGAATTGGACAGATCTAAAGCCCATTGGGCAGAGAGGACTTCTGTGACAACCCATATATATAGAAAATTTAGTACTTGAATTAGCGCTGTTTTGATCTTAGTCCATCCTATATTTATTGTGTGTGTATGTCTTTAATTGGTAGAGAGACTACAATCTTTTCATATTTAAAGCCAGAAGCATTCTCTTCAATGATTCTTAGAGCTTCAGGAAGAAACAAGAACCGAACCTATTGTTGTTTTTTTTACTGTTTTTATTGTTATTACTTACTATTATGTCATGATCATGGTCATCAGTATGTTAGGTTTTTAGTTGCTTATAGAACATTCATTTGTTTTGAGGTTTAGAGTGCTTTTGCATTGATGCTAAGTAATGAAGATGTCTTTTGCAAAACTTTCAAATGGGTTTCTGAGTGCATATGATGCTAAAAGAGAGATGTTTCAGAAAACGGGCTTAGTTATGATGCTGACCTCCAAATTAACTTGATATGCCAAAATATTCCTGTGCAAGAAATGCTAGATTGCATACTTCGAAAAAAATAGCTCACAAACTTGAGGGATGTAGACTTCTTTTATTTTTCAAAGCTGGGAAACTTTCTACTGCATTTTATTGCTGAGACTGTGAGAAAATATAGGAAGAGAAATGAAAAATAAGTTGTATGGTTGCTTTTAGAAGTTTCCATGTTCAAGTCAAAAACATGTTGGATATTGACACTTCTCTGGCAGACCTTGGGCATGCTTTGAACACACTGTACAAGTGTTTCAAGGATTTAAGTTTGTAATTTCAATACATTTCTTATTTATATTTGCTTGCAGACTTATTATATTTCTAACCTTTCTTTCTGAAATATAGTTTGCAAGGGAGAACCCATGTGTCGCAAACTTGCCACAAATCAAAGTTCAAGATTTGGAAGAAGTGACGGAGGAGGTGGTGACGACTACCTTACGAAGGGGCTTAAATTTCTATTCAACTATGCAGGCACACGACGGTCATTGGCCAGGGGATTATGGGGGTCCTATGTTTCTACTACCCGGATTGGTAAGAGCTGACTTTTTGAATGGCACATGTTCCTCCATTTGTCAATTAACCAATGCTATTTGTCAGGGTTGAATCTAGTGAGAACCCTTTTTATTTTTTCATCTGATAATCTCATTTCATCTCTATTGAACTTTATGCAAGTCTTTTCAGAACCCAATGGAGAAGGCCAAATATAATTTTTTTCTATATATGATTTATTCATGTGCCTCAATTTCCATTTTATCTAATCCTTATTTCCTTATTGAATAAGTGACAATTGGGTGACAAAATTGCAACAGGTCATTACTTTACATATTACAGGAACTCTGAATGTTGTCTTATCAATAGAACATCAACGTGAGATGTGCAGATACCTTTTCAATCACCAGGCAAGATTATTTTCCTATATTTTGGCACTCTTAAAGTATTACGGTCTTTTGTTGCTGTTAAACTACCACTTGCACAAAAACTTTAGCTTTTGGGTCAAACGGTAGTCTAACATAATATTAACATGTTAAGCTTTTGATATTAACATAATACAAACTGTCACTTTTCTCTTCATTTTATAGGATTTAGGAATTTGATGACAGAGATATTAACATAAATTATTGTGTTGTCATAATTTTCTTTTGATATCATTTTGAGACGAGTACTTCCTCAACATTATTCTTTCTATATACTCATGTTAAGTGTTATTATTTTGATGGGAAGCTAAAAAATTTAACCAAATGAAGCCTTTTACCATTTACTTGGCTAGCTCTGGCATTGCTAGTGAAGAAACAAAAGCAATTAAAGGGATAGCACGTTTTGTTGCAGAACGAAGATGGAGGTTGGGGGCTACACATTGAGGGCCCGAGCACCATGTTTGGTACCGTGCTAAGCTATGTTACTCTGAGATTGCTTGGTGAAGGAGGTTTTGGTGCAGAAGGAGCAATGGAAAAGGGGCGAAAATGGATCTTGGACCATGGGGGTGCAACTGCAATAACTTCTTGGGGGAAAATGTGGCTTTCTGTATGAACTCAAAACTTTTGGCTTGAGCTAAAAAATTAATTGTTTTGCAACTATGAGTTGACATTTGATCTGCTTCTAATGGCCACAGGTACTTGGAGCATATGAATGGTCTGGGAATAATCCACTCCCACCAGAAGTGTGGCTATGTCCTTACATTCTTCCAATTCATCCAGGTCTCTCTCTCTCACTCTCTCTATGTGTGTAAATATAAATATAAATATGAATATGAATATAAGCAAGGAGGTGTAAAGGATCATGGTTAACCGTAGAAGAAGTTATTAATCATATCAACTTGATGCATAACAAAGATCCTAACTAGTGGGGAAAGTCAAATGGCTAGAAAATATAAGTGGAGATGATTGTAACGCATAATGAAGGATTACAGAATTAAAATTGATTTTGGACAACTAGGACAAGAATCTTACGTTAGAGGAAAGCTGTAGTATCTAATTTTATTCTTCATGTTAGAGAATAGAAGCAAACTATGGAGCAAAGAGGTTTCTTTAAATAGAATCCTAGACTTTGAAAGGGCTAGTTTAATTATTTTTTAAAAATATTTTCCGCGCATTTGGGTTCTTGCTAATTTTATTTATATTTTTGGGGATTTTCCCCTAAATTTCCTCTTTATTCCTTAATTCATTACCATCAAAGCTTTAATTGATTGTTTAATTACTTTGCTTGGGTTTTTTTCTCCCCTGTTAATAGAACTGGTTTCTGTTTCCACTTTATTAAATACTTTAATTTTATTCTCCTTGACAAACAAGTTACCAAAAAATTAGGCAGCTTTTCAGGTTGATTTTATCTCGCCACAAGCAGGATTTTATTTGTTAGTGGTAAACTTTTAAATTTTTATCTATAGGACGAATGTGGTGTCATTGTCGAATGGTGTATTTGCCCATGTCGTACATATATGGGAAGAGGTTTGTTGGTCCAATTACACCCACAATTATTTCTTTGAGAAAGGAGCTATACATAGTCCCTTATCAAGAAGTTGATTGGAATCAAGCCCGCAATCAATGTGCCAAGGTTGGTTAGCATATTTTCTCCTTTTGAACTCATGCTTTTAACTTTTACCATCCCCTTATGATGCTATTTTAGCCTTTGTACTATGCTTTTGATCAATATTCTTGCATATGGATGATCTACAAGTTTATCACTGAAAGTTTATCCTATTAGTTGCTGATAGATTTTATGTTAACTATCACTGGGATGTCTATAAGTTTCTCTCCATTTTGAAGCATACTTGTATCTGTTAGAAGATCAAGGAGTATCTTTGTTGTGAAGTAATTTTCCCCATGTCTTGATCTCACCTCTCCTGTTCCAAGGAGATACTGTAACGACCTGCACCCAATTGTATAGATATTGTTCGCTCTGGGTCCAAAGGGGCCCTCATGACTTTAAAACGTGTTTATCGGGTTAAGATGGGTCTCTGCATATATAGCATTAATAACTTTCTCCCCATCCAATGTGGGATATTATAATTACCTTCCATGTAGACATAATGTGCTCTTTGTAGGGCCAAACAGACAAATACCCCATACGGGGCCAAACAAATCCCTACATTGGGGTCAGGGATCGGTTCTAATACCATTTGTAACAACCCGCTTCCAATCGTTTAGATATCATATACTTTAGGCCTAAAGAGGTTTTTATGGCTTTAAAACACGTCTATAAGGTTAAGAGGAGTCTCTACATATATAGCATTAGAAACTTTCTCCCCTATCTAATGTGAGGCATCATAAACACCCCCTCATATAGCACAATATCCTCGTTGTGTTCCACAGAATTGTGGGGCCTAGCAGACAAACACCCCCTATGGGGCCAAACAAACCTCTACATTGGGGTCATAGATCGACTTTGATACCATTTGTAATGACCTGTACCCAACCATGTAGATATTGTTCGCTCTAGGCCTAAAGGGGTTCTCATGGCTTTAAAACATGTGTATATGATTAAAAGGAGCCTGTGCATATATAACATTAGAACTTTCTCCCATATTCGATGTCAGGCATGACAAACACCCCCATGCAGATACAATGTCCTCGTTATGGGGCCAAACAAACAAACACCCCCTACGAGGCCAAGCAAATCCACACATCGGGGTTGAGGATCGACTTTGATACAATTTGTAATGACCCGCTCCAAATCGTGTAGATATTGTTTGCTCTAAATCCAAAAGGGCCCCTATGGCTTTAAAACACGTTTACATGGTTAAGAAGAGCCTATACATATATAGCACTAGGAACTTTTTCCTTTATTTGATTTGGGACATCACAAACACCTCTCATGTAGACAAAACATCCTCGTTGTGGGGCCAAATAGACAAATACCCCTTTGAAGCCAAAGCAGACAATTTCTACATGGTTGGGAACAAGTCGTTACAAATGGTATCAAAACCGATCCTTGACCTTGGTGTGGGGATTTGTTTGGCCACATAGAGGGGGGATTTGTTTGTTTAGCCCCACAACGAGGATGTTGTGTCTATATGAGGGGTGTTTGTGATGTCCCACATTGGATAGGGTAGAAAATTTCCTATGCTATATATGTAAAGACTCCTCTTAACCCTGTAAACGAGTTTTAAAATCGTGAGGGCCCTTTTAGGTCCAGAGTGGACAATATCTACATGGTTGGTTCAGGTTACGATAATTGGTATCATAGTCGATCTTTGACGTCGGTGTGGAGGTTTGTTTGGCCTTGTATGGGGTGTTTGTCTATTTGGCCTTGCAATCCCTTGAGACACAACAAGGATGTCGTGTATGAATGAAGGGGTGTTTGTGATACCTCAAATCAGATAGAGGAGAAAGCTCCTAACGTTATATATGTAGAGGCTCCTCTTAGCCTTGTAGATGCATTTAAAGGCTGTGAGGGCCCCTTTGGGTCCAGAGCGGACAATATCTATATGGTGGTGTGAGTCGTTATAGATACATTGATTGGATCAATGTGAGAAAGCCAATAGATGTTTTTCTGACCTTGAAAATTTTATTTTGTGCCATTAGCAAGTATGATAGTCACAAAAGTAGTGGTTCTACTAAGGGCTTGTGTTGTATTGTCTAATTGAAAGTTGATTGCTGAAAGTACAAAATGCAACACCAAAGTGCTCCAATTGTGCTTTGGTGGATTGCTTTTAGCCCATAGCCCATGCATAACTCTCCTTTCACCAAGGATGAAAGGGTGGTGGTGGTGCCATATATGCTTCTTCTTGAAAATAACACAAATATAAGCAAAAGTTGCTTTGTCATGTTGAGATCTAATTATGGAGTTTTTTTTTTGGTCATTGTCTATTTTAACTCCATGTGAAGATCACTATCTTCAATTTTTTTTTTTTTTTAAATTTATTTATTTATTTATTTTTTACTCCAATAGAGATAATATTTTTAAACTGAAGTTTCTAAGGTTCCTTGATCAAGTCTCTCTTCTAAAAAAAAAAAAATTATTTATTAACATGCGTATGACCCATTTTAAAATATAATATAAGCATTTTATCAATATGAAATTCGATGTGTTTATTAGTAGTTTGGTTAGTTAGGTGTAGATGTTAAAATAATATCGATACTTTGCAAATATTAATTAAGATTTCTAACATATTATGAACACCATGATTTTCATTTGTCATTGAAAAAGATCTCTAAAGTAAGGTTATGTTCCTGAATTTGGGAATTTAATGGAAATTTACAATACAACACATATGAATATTTTTATATATAAATTTCATGTATTTCTTGTTGAGTTGTGGATTGCACTGATACTTTATGAATAATAACTATAGGGGTTGCTCATCTTTTTCTCTAAGCTTATTATTGAGTAACTAAGGGTCTAAGAGAAATTTTTTGGCTGTTGTGAAAAGAAATAGGTTCTCTTGCAAAGATGAGCCAATCTTTTGAAACTTATTGAGAATCTCAATAAGATCAATTTTATTTATTTATTTATTTATTTGGTTGTTACCTATTTTTTAGGGATAATTTGTTTTATTTTTTTAGGGATAAGTTGTTGCTATGTTTTAGGGATGAGTTGCATATTTTAAATTTATTTTGTTCCTAAAAACCTGGGTGTACAACCGTAGATTTAGTTTGATTTCTTGTAGCTTATCTATAAAAGGAAGCATGTTTCTATTCCTTATTCAATTAATATACAACATTTTTTTTTTAATCCTATTTTAGATGGTATCAAAGACAAGTTAATTGGTTATTCCATTTCTTTTAACTCTTATTATTTTCAATTCTATTCTTCTTCCCTTTCCTTTCCTATTTCTATTTCTATCTTTTTACCATGTCAGAAATTTATGAATCTACTCATTCCATTACTACTGGTTCCAATTCCTTAAAATTACCCACATCCAATTCTCATTCCCACTCTATCCAAATCACCACAATTCGCCTTAATGAGACCAATTTTCTTAGATGGTCAATATTTTTTCAGATGTACATTAGGGATCAAGGCAAAATTGGTTATTTGATTGGTGACACCAAAGAACTAGCAAAGACTGGTTGTAGCTTTGCCACTTGGGTTGCGAAAAACTCCATGATCATGGCATGGTTGGTAAATTCCATGGAGGAGGAGATTAGCTCGAGTTATGTGTTATCCTATTGCCAAAGCTCTTTGGGACAACATTATTAAGATGTATTCAGACCTTGGAAATCAGTCCCAAATCTATGAGTTACAACTCAAACTGGGCGATATTCGTCAAGGTGAGAATTTGGTTACCAAATATTTTAATGTGCTTAAGGGTTTATGGTAGGATCTTGACTTATTCGATGACTATGAGTGGAAAAATTCAAATGATTTTAACTATTTTAAGAAGATGGTAGAAAGTTCACAGATATTCGAATTTTTAGTTAGGCTTAATGTTGAGTTTGATGAAGTTCGAGATAGAATCATTGGTTAACAATCTCTCCCTTCTCTAGGCGAAGTGTTCTCTGAAGTGTGTCGAGAGGAAATTTAGAGGAATGTTATGCTTAGGAAGAAGCTCTCTAAACCTATGGAAAACTTAGCCTTAATGGGCACCACAACAGCGGCTTCTTGCAATCCTAATAACCAGTGTCGTCCGAATGACAAGCTAAGAGTTTGGTGTGATCATTGTAATAAACCATGTCACACTCGTGAAACTTGTTGGAAATTACATGGGAAACCAGTTTATTGGAAGCCGGTTGAATGGAAGACTAATATGCAAGGTGACCCTAATCGTTTCCCTGCTGAAGCACATGCTGCTGAGACACCCTCATTAAGCAAAAAACAATTAGACCAACTGATATAGTTGTTGAAACCTACTCCGCCAACTCTTGGTACTCTTATAGCATCTCTAGCTCAATTAGGTAGCCTTTCCTGTGCATATTCTCTTTCATTATCTACACCTTGGATCACAGATTCAGGTGTGTTTGACCACATGACTAATTTATCTCATTTGTTTATCTCTTATACACCTTGTTTTGGGAAAAAGAGAGTATGTATTGCAGATGGAAGCTTATCTTCTATTGCTGGGCAAGACTTTATTTGTTTGTCTGATAAGATTTTTTTACAATCCGTTTTACATTTCCCAAGACTCTCTTGTGATCTCTTATCTGTAAGTCGTTTATCTAAGGATTCTAATTATCATGGCGTTTTTTGTGCCTCTTTATATGAATTCTAGGATTTGAACTCGGGGATGATGATTAGCAGTGTTAGATCGATCAACAATCTCTACTATTTTGATGACAACTAGTTTGAGAATAAACAAGCTTAGGGTTTTATTGGTAGTGTTTGTTCAATCTCTGTGCATGATCAAATAATGCTATGGCATAATAGATTAGGACATCCTAGTTTTTTCTATTTAAAACATTTGTTTCCAGGATTATTTAAAGGATTGGATTGTACTTCTTTTGATTGTGAAACTTGTTTTTTTGGCCAAAAGCCATCTCAATTCTTATAAAATAAAACCGTATTGTGCCTCAAGGCTTTTTTATTTGATACATAGTGATGTTTGGGGTCCTTCTAGGTTTACTACTTTAATTGGGAAAAAAATGGTTTGTGACTTTTATTGATGATCACAAACGCCTATGCTAGCTTTATCTAATGAACTCTAAATCTGAGGTTGCTTTTAGGATTTTTATTCTATGGTTGAAAACCAATTTCAAACCAAAATAAGTATTCTTCGGTGTGATAATGGAACAGAATTTTATAATGATTGTTTAGGTGATTTTTTTCTAGAGAAAGGTATTTTACATCAATCAACTTGTAGGGACACTCCTCAACAAAATGGAATTGCAAAACGTTAAAACAGATATTTACTTGAAGTAGGTAGAGCTCTTATGTTTCATATGAATGTTCCTATACACCTTTGGGGGGATGCAATTTTAACAAGTTGTTTTTTGATTAATAGAATGCCTAAAAGGGTTCTAAACTATGCAACACCTTTACGAACTCTTAAGAATAAATTTCCAAACACACGCATCACTTTAGATTTACCCTAAAAAATTTTGGCTGTACGGTGTTCGTCCATGTACCAACTCATCTTTGATCCAAATTTGATCCAAGAGCCAAAAACTGTATTTTTCTAGGTTATGCTCCTAATAAAAAAGGGTCTTAAGTGTTTTCATCCTACCACTAGGAAAATTCATGTTAGTATGGATGTCAACTTTATTGAAATATATATTTTTTCATAACAAAACTACTCTTCAGGGGGAGAGCTCTAATGAAGATCAGTTTTGGTAACAAGAACAACCAAAACCTAGTATTTTTCTTATTGAAATAAATAATAAGAAAGATGTTTTAATTAGTGAAAAAGAGGGAAATACCGATTTATCTATGCCAAATAAAATTGCATCATAAACAGGGGGAAAAACTCTACAACCTATCTCCACTGAGTTCTGTGTTTATACTAGGCGCATGTTTAGTTCTAATACTGAGAATAATCAAGTCAATCTTGAGCATGGTCAATCATCATCTCCTAGTTCTCAAAATCTAGGTAATTTTCCTATGGACTTCACTCATTTACCTCTTTTTGATCTTGATATCCCTATTTCAATCAGAAAAAGAGTTAGGAATTGTACCAAATATCCCATTGCCAAATATTTGTCTTATTAAAGACTCTTATAAAAATATAGAGCTTTCATTTCAAATATTTCACTTATTCATTCCTGGAACTATATAGGAAGCACTAGGACACTCGGAGTGGAGGTCAGTAGTTCAAGAAGAAATGAATGCTCTTTTAAAAAATAGAATATGGGAAATTGTTGATTTACCTAAGGAGAAGAAGGCAATGGAATGCAAGTGGGTTTTCACAATCAAGTGTAAGCTTGATGGTAGGATTGAAAGATATAAAGCAAGGTTAGTAGCCAAAGGTTTCACACCAACCTATGGAATTGATTACCAAGAGACCTTTGCACCTGTTGCAAAGATCAATTCCATTCAAATTTTACTTTCTCTTACAGTGCATTTTCATTGCCCTTTATACCAATTAGATGTGAAAAATGCTTTCTTAAATGGTGATTTGAAGGAAGAAGTGTTTATGGATTTACCATCGGGTTTTGAAGAAAAGTTAGGAAAAGAAAAGGTTTACACATTAAAGAAGTCCTTGTATGGTCTTAAGTAGTCTCCTAAGGCTTGGTTTGAGGGATTTGGAAAGGTAATCAAGCTTCAAGGATATATTCAAAGTCAAGCTGACCATACAATGTTTTATAAACACTCAAGAGAAGGAAAGATTGTTGTGTTGATAGTTTATATGGATGACATTATTCTAACTGGTGATGATAGTCTAGAACTTAAAAAATTGAAGAAAGCTTTAACTTTTTAATTTGAGATAAAAGATTGGGGTCCTCTGAAATACTTTCTTGGTATGGAGTTTTCTATATCCAAGAAAGGCATTTTCATTTCTCAAAGAAAATATATACTTGATTTATTAAGTGAAAGGTTTACTTGGATGCAAGGCTATAAAAACTCCTATAGAACTGAATTTGAAACTCCAACTAGCAAGTCCAATAGAGGTGATTGACAAAGAGAAATATCAATGCCTAGTTGGAAGACTTATTAATTTCTCTCATACTTGCCCTGATATTGCATTTGCAGTAAGCATGGTGAGTCAATTCATACACTCGCTGAATTAGGAACACTTTGATGATGTGTACAAAATTTTAAGGTACTTAAAGGGGACTCTAGGAAAAGGACTTCTATATGAGAATCGAGGACATCTCCAAGTGGATGTGTTTACTGATGTAGATTGGGCAAGAAGGGTAATTGATAGGAGATCAATTTCGATGTATTGTACTTTTTTTGGAAACAATCTTGTGACTTGGTGGAGTAAAAAGTTGAGTGTTGTGGCTAGAAACAGTGCTGAAGCTGAGTTTAGAGCTGTAGCCCATGGCATTTGTGAAGTTTTGTGGATTAAACAATTACTTGAAGAATTTAAGGCTGCTAGCCCTTTACATATGAAGGTTTTTTGTGATAATAAAGCTGCCATTACCATTGCACATAATCCAGTACTCCATGATAGAACTAAACATGTCAAGGTTGATAAACATTTTATTAAGGAGAAACTGGAAAATCGACTGATTGTTATGCCCTATATGCCTACGGTTGAACAAGTTGCAAATATACTCACTAAGGGATTGCCAAAGAAGCAGTTTGATGATTTTGTAAGTAAGCTGTCATGAATGACATCTTCAAACCAACTTGAGGGGGAGTGTTGAGAATCTTAATCAGATTAAAATTTTTCTAATTTGGTTGTTACCTATTTTTTGGGCATAATCTGGTTGTTACCTATTTTTTAGGGATAATTTGTTGTTGTTTTTTAGGGATAAGTTATTGTTGTTTTTTTAGGGATAAGTTGTATATTTTAAATTTATTTTGTTCCTAGAAATCTAGGTGTACAACTATAGATTTAGTTTGAGTTGTGGTAGCTTATAGCTTATCTATAAAAGGAAGCATGTTTCCCTTCCTTATTCAATTAATATAAGGCATTTTTTTTCTCTCCCTATTTTAGAAAACTAATTCACCTAATGAAGAATGTGAGTCTATTGTATGTAACTTACAACTAATTCTGGTTTTTGTTGTGGTTCAACTGTTATATTTCCTTAAAATTCTAAATCAAGTCAACCAGCAATATACATTTCGATTAATTTGTATCATTTTTCTCCTTGGAGTTTATTTGATTTGCAGTTTCATGATGATGACATATTTTAATGAGCATTTAAGAAGGAAATTTATGAAGAAGATCAATTGCATCTTTCTTATGCTTTTGGCTCCCAGTTGATTTTGATATTTGTCTTTACAATTATTGCCAGGAAGATCTATACTATCCACATCCACTGGTTCAGGATATTCTATGGGCATCTCTTCACAAGGTGATTGAGCCTATTCTGGGGCATTGGCCCGGAAACAAGTTGAGGGAGAAGGCTTTATGCACTGTAATGCAGCATGTACACTATGAAGATGAGAATACACGGTATATATGCATAGGGCCTGTGAACAAGGTACATGTGAAGTATAGAAAGGTCCTTTGAACTTCAATAAATGTGCTGATTACTATTAATTAAGAACGAAACCAGTTAGCTTCTTCAATTCTACCACTCTACTCATGTGCACTTGATCTAATTGTCTGTTCTTTTCTGTTCCATGAAGCTCTTGATTTCCTGTTATCTGATTTGTACAGGTGTTAAATATGCTTTGCTGCTGGATTGAAGATCCAAACTCAGAGGCCTTTAAGTTGCATATTCCAAGAATTTTTGATTATTTGTGGATTGCTGAAGACGGCATGAAAATGCAGGTCCATAAATAGTATTTGTCTCTTTCTATTTTATCTCAAGAGTGCCATATGTAGCCATTTATAGTGGCTGTATCCATTTATAGTGGCGTGCTGTAAAGGCAGATTTTGTATTTTATTCCTTGGAAATTATTGAATTTTATTATCTGTCTGTCATACATAATAAGTTCACTGCAGGGTTGTATTGGAAGTCAATTATGGGATACTTCTTTTGCTGTTCAAGCATTTATTTCAACAAACCTAGGTGAAGAGTATGGTCTGACTTTAAGGAAGGCACACCAATTCATAAAAAATTCTCAGGTTCATGTTGCTATTGAAGTTTGATCTCATAAATCACCTACATATATTAGCAGTTGTCCGTAATGATTTTACTCAACTATTCCTACTTTGTTTTCAAGGTCTTAGAAGATTGTCCTGGAGATCTGAAATTTTGGTATCGTCACATTTCCAAAGGTGGTTGGCCATTCACAACTGCTGATAATGGATGGCCAACCTCTGATTGTACAGCAGAAGGATTGAAGGTAACAACTGAACTAACTCAAAATACTTGTTATATGGACATTTTTATTGTTTATTTCTCTTGTGCAGGTTGTTCTATTATTATCTAAACTTCCATTGGAAACAGTTGGGGAACCGTTAGATATGAAGCAATTGTTTGATGCTGCAAATGTTATCCTTTCATTACAGGTATGGACATATTGAGTAGGTATAGTTATGGGTGTTGGAACAACAATGAGTGTTTTTGCATTTTAAAATTAGGATTTGTGGAAAGCGCAGAATATAGTTTATATTCACGGCAGTGGACAAATAGCTTTATATGCATGGTTTGGAGTAACTTTATAGACATAGATGCCTCTTCTATACAAAGCTTTACACATTCTGAAAAACTGCACATAAAAATGGATTTGAGCAATTTTCAAATACCTTCCAATTTCTCTCCTGCCAAATTGTCCAAAAAAGATACAAAAGGGCAGCCAACATGCTCTCTTACATCCCTTTCTGACATAGAGTCCATTCCAACTTAACAACACCGGTGTTATTGAAGAGTGTATCATGCAATCTATCCCAAACCACTGAAGGTATTATTTTGACCTGTTCTTCTCTGTGCAGTTCTAAAAAATTTATTATTGCCTTAAAAGTTCTAGGCCACAAAATTATTCCAAAAAGTATATTACCTCATATCAGATTTTACAATACTTGTATACTGCAAATTTATGCTTGTTGGCTGAAACACTTTTTTGAATCTTGCTAGCATACCTAGAATGGGATTCTCAACTCAAGTTTTGTGTTGAAGATTTTTACAAGTGTGTGGTTTGGGAACCCGTTATAATTCCTTGTTCAGCCTGTTCTCCCGATCTTTTCTGATTATCAATATTTAAGATTCCCTGCTGTCTGACTTCAGGCGAGTGTAGTACTGATTTTATAGCTTTTTCCTTGGAATCTCAACAGAATGCAGATGGTGGTTTTGCAACATACGAATTGACAAGATCTTACCGATGGGTGGAGGTAACTTTGATAAATACTAATGCCATTTTATTAGTTTCACCTGAATTTGGCCCATGAATGTAGCATATACAGTCCAAGCACATTTCCTGTCAATAAGTAGGAAATTGGGTTCCAAATGAATGTCCACATTAAAAGCATCCATGTGAAAAGTTTCAATGAGTATTCTAGATTTCTGGCTCTCTTTTTGTGATTTCTGGTATTGAATTCAGTATTCTGTAAATTCTGTTTTTTTTGCTCATTCTCAATCATTCTCCCTTTTAGCAATTAATCCTTGTGCTTTTCCATCTTACTGATGATTATTGAAACAGGGTAGAAAAAATTTCACAAACTATGTGGACCTTAAAGATAAAGAAAGTTCCATATACCATATAACTAGGGAACAACATGATGTAAACTATTGTGAGATGGAAAAGCCTGCTCCACAGTTGATTCTCTAAATAAAATGAGTTGTCATCTAGTTTTATTATTGAAAGGAAGGTGAGATGGGCTTGTTATTGAAATCCAAAGACAGATGGAATAGGAATTTTTTTTTTTTTCTTCCCCTCTTTTTCCTTTCTTTCTTCTTTTCTTCAAGGCAAAGTTGCACTTGAAACAACACCTTGATTTGCTTATTGATTGAGGAAGGTCATATTACATAGAGCAGCTCCATCGCTACTTGATAATGTGTGGGATTGGAACCATTAAGTGGTATGTCGTTCTCCGGAATCTGCTATAATTTGGATAGACTTGCTTAAGTCACTTTTAAGTCATTTTTGGATTGGTTTTTTGTGAGTCAAAAGTTCTTCTTTAAGTCCAGGAAAGAGCTTATATGTGTTTGGATAATTTTAATAAAGCTGCTTCTAACTTTAGGAGCTTAACGGAAAGCAATGGGAATGTCACTTCTTATAAAGCCATTCTTTTAAGCTTATATTGTATGCTATTTTATTTTTAATGAAACTTTCATGATTCCAAGATTTCCATCTTAAAATCACGGGTTCAGCATTTTGCTAAAGCTAAAGCAAGAAACTATCCCAATGAGGCCTTAGATAGATGCTATATGTCATAAGCTTCATTTGAATAATAGAATGTCTTCTTTCCAATATTGAAGGATAATGGATAAAGATTATATTTGAACTGCAAGTTCATGTTAATTAGAAGCTTGGGAGCTAATAGCATCTGGCACTCCTAGGAGGGCATCACAATGAAAGGAGTCCAAAGGAACTAAAGATAAATTGAGATAGAACCTAGGATGGCGTCGCAATGATGGGAGTCCAATGGAACTAAAGATAAAGTGAGATAGAACTTAGGATGGTGTCACAAAGATGGAAATCCAAAGGAACTAATTGAGCAATGATCTTATTGAGGCTTGTGATAGGACTAAACATTTTAGAAAATTGGAAGTGTATGTGAAAACTACAGTTTTCAACTTTTCTTTTTCTTAATTTCTTTGCATGTTTGCACATTTACAACGTTCCCAATATTTGTTATGCTTAAGCTGAAGAACTAAACCTCATGTGGGCATATAGCACCATTATTCTCCTTATTTCCATCAGCACATGATCTTATCTTTGCTTGATTAGATAAATTTGTGCCGCTATCAAGGCCCTCCACAACTTAAATTGCAGTTTATTTTAGTTGTGTTGGGAATAAATTCAAACTACTCGTTCTTTTTGTTCTATCTTTCAGTTAATCAATCCTGCTGAAATTTTTGGTGACATTGTCATTGATTATCCGTAAGATTTTAAGCACTCTTCAGTTTCTAATGTTTATGTATAATTCTAGTTTGTTTTCACCTATATGGAAAAAAAAATGAAAAAAAGAAAAAAAAGGAAAAAAAAAGGAGGTGGGTTGTTGGGGGAAAGGGGTGGGTGGTGTTGTGGGTTGTCTTGTAGTTTGATTTGATGGAGAAAATCTTATATGCTGTTACCTGGGTGGCACTGCAGATATGTGGAATGTACCTCATCTGCAATTCAAGCATTGACATCGTTCAAGAAATTATATCCTGAGCATAGAAGGCATGAAATAGAAAATTGTATTTCTAAGGCTGCCAAGTTCATTGAAGACATACAAGCTCCTGATGGCTCTTGGTTTGTTTTAATTTACTTAATTAATTATTTTTGCATCTATGCACAAGCCCTTGAAATTGTTCTTTTCCTATAGCTGCATGCTCTTGCTATTTTGTTATATCAATCTCTCAGCTTAATGTAAGCAGTACCTAAGATTTGTAGGGGTTATAGGGCAGTCATTATGTGTGTGCAATTGATTTTGAGTATTTTTGATAGGTATGGATCTTGGGGAGTCTGTTTCACTTATGGTGGGTGGTTTGGAATCAAGGGATTGATAGCTGCGGGAAACACATACAGTAATTGCCCCTGCATTCGTAAGGCTTGTGATTATCTGTTGTCCAAGGAGCTTGCTTCAGGTGGTTGGGGGGAGAGTTATCTGTCATGCCCGAACAAGGTTTTGATTTCCATTCTATGTGGAATTTCTTTCCTTTATAGTTCTAGTGTGCCTCATAATGTTTGTTCTTAATAAATGCTCCTTATAAATCTGCAAAGTCGAGCTTTTATGAAGATTGCTAGCGTCTTTGTGGTAGCTCATCATAGAATTTATTGCAGAGCACAAATAGAGCATCTTTTCTTTGGAATTAAGTAAAGTTTTTTTACCATAGATCTTACTTGCATTGAATAACAATAAGAACCTTGAGATGTTTGGCTGCATTCTAACCAATTTTAGGAATAGCCGAATCCAATTCACATTCATTTATTATCTCTGTTTATCATCTATCTTATATACTATTTATAATAATTCATATCTTCTGCCTTGTATGGTTGATTATTCTAATACCTCTTTCAACAGGTGTACACAAATCTCCCTGGAGATAAGCCACATAATGTCAATACTGCTTGGGCTATGTTGGCTCTCATTGATGCTGGACAGGTAAAGTTGGAGACTAGTGGTGCTATTTGATGCTAATTTAGTGTCCTCAAGGTTTTTTTTATAATGTGTAGTTAATTAAAGCTTCCTATACCATTTTTCTCTGTTTCTCCATATCTGGTATGTTTGTTCTTTGTTGGTGAAAAGAAAAGAATCAATCTATGGTAGGACATTCTAATAAGTTGGGGTTTTAGTTAGAAGTCTGGGGTATTATGATAATTTCAGTGGGAGAGGGTCTAAAATATCTAAATTATTTGATTTAGCTCTTGGGCTATGCTGTAGGGATACCTCACTGCAAGATTTCCCTCTTTCTAATAATTTCGAATATTTATATTTAAAGTTGGCTTCTGCGTTTGGTGTTTTGTGCACTAAGGCAGGCATTTGGATCTTTTTCTTTTTGTTCACTGATACAGATTTTGTCATGATTTTCACCTATAGATGCATACATTTGTTCTGAAGAAATAGTTGCAACAAAAAGAAAGTAGCAGTTATTCTTTCATTAGACATTCTTTGCTCCCTTATGGCCTCATCTCTTGAGTTTCTCTTTCTTTTGCTTGCATGTTCATAGAATGCACCAAAATTATCCAGACTAGGTTGGTTCTTTTTCTATTTTATGTCACTCTAGATTGTAATCTTCTTCAAGCAATTGTATGTTCTTCTAGATTTACACCATAAACCTTCTGCAATCATTCTAGTGAAACATGAGATATTGTGAAAGTTCCCATAAATTGATGAAAAATGAGTTCCCTATCAGAAGGTACCTTTGGGAGATATGCAAGCATGGGAAATTACCATATTCCAACTGTACCTCCTTTGTTTCAGGGATATGGGGGTTTTCTCCGCCCCCTTCGTTTATATGTCAAGTCTGCTTTTCTGCTTTTCCATGACTGGATATGGTTTCAGGGCTTTTGTGAATTCTTAGTTGTTTTTAACTTTCGACAATTTGTTGCACTAGTTTCTATTTTTTGTTGTTCTTTTCCTTTTGAAAGGCTGGGAGAGATCCAAACCCACTACACCGTGCTGCAAGGATACTAATAAATTCCCAAATGGAGAATGGAGATTTTCCTCAGGAGGTAAGTCTCATAACTTCAATATTTTTTTTGTAATTTTTTTTTTTTTTGGTTTTTTCTCACCTTATATGTCAAATATCCTTTTGAATATGCCTTAGTTATTTTTATTTTATCTCATTTTTAATTTTTTCTGTTCCCCCCTGTAAGAAATCAAAATTATTAAGAATAGGAAGTTAAGGGCTTATCTGTAGGTATTCATGCTCCATGCTTCTTCCCTGATTTTCAAAAATTTTTCCCTTTATTTCTGTAATTTATCTGCACACACCAAATGCCTTTTCTCTGGCATTCTTTTTTCTTTTTCATGAACAGGAAACAAGGTTCTAAAAACTGCATCCAAACAGGCCTTTGTCATTCTGTTAAAGTTGCTTGGTAAAAGTTCATGGAATAATTTGACGATTGATGGTAATACTTCAAAGACATTGTAACAGTATCAGGCTTATGAGCATTTAATTGATCCTTTGTAGCTCTTGAAAACGTATACCTTAAAGTTTTCTTTTTGACATTTCTTCTCAAATGTGAAAGACTTATTATGAGAATCATCAGGAAAACCCCAGGAAGCTAAAAAACAAACGCTTGGAATTTGGATAAGAAAGTGGATCTGCAACCCCATAAATACTTCAGTAATTTGTTTCAATTATATAGATTACATTTCTGGTTAGAAAATGAGTATGCCTGCTGATTCCCATTGCAACAACTTTGCTGACTCCCATGCCTGAATAGGTTTAATAGCTTCAACATTTCTTCATACAGGAAATCATGGGAGTCTTCAGCAAGAACTGTATGAACAGCTATTCTGCATATCGGAACATTTTTCCTATATGGGCTCTTGGAGAATACCGGTCTCGGGTACTTCATTCTTCCTGAAAATGTAATTATAACGTTCCAAAGAATGAAATGCATGCTTGTCTATTGAGTGTAGCCCTTGTCATGTTTATAGCGAATAAGGGTCCCGGCTGGGACTTTTCTGCTTTGTTTTGCTTGAATTTTCTGGGAAAAGAAACGTTATTGGGTTTAAGATAATATGTGGCTATAGGGTCTAAGATAATCTGTAAGAAACCTAAACTTATCTTGATTTTGATCCATGGAAAGGCATGTACGCTGGGGAGGCCCTAGCCATTAAAATTTATGTAATTGACAATTGCGGAAAGGGTTGTGTGTGTAGTTTGAGTCAAAAGAATTTCACAGGTCTAGCATGTAAAAATCATGCTTAGTTTAAAGGAATTCGTTACATTTATGATGTTAGGAACTTTTCTTCCCAATCCCCTTCTTGATAGATATTGTCTGTTTTGAATTTGGATTTTAAAATGTGTTTGTAAAGAGGAATTCTATATATATAGTATAAAAAATTTCTCTTTCTAGTCAATGTGGGATTTCATATTAAGCAGAATTGAGGGTATTGCTGAGTAATGTTAACATTGATGGTAATTCAATGCTTAAAAAAATGAGTGTGTATGCAAGTTTTGCATAGGTATAGTGCACCAAGGCTTAACAATATTAGGCCATAAGGCATAGTTGATGGGTAACAAATGAATACTTTCTTATTACCCTTTGTCCTTCCTAAGGGATGAAGGAGGTTAGGAGGTTAGATTAATCGAAAGATGGTTATTATTTTAAAAATAAAAGTTAGGCTTGTGTTTCAAGGTTGAGAAGAGATAGAAATAAAATATCTCAAGCTGATGCTCAAGTACAAAATACTAATATAACCTTTCACATACTCTCAAGTAATGCAAATTATTCATGTGATAATAGTTAATTTTTTTTTCTTTTTTTAAGTTACAAAAAAAGTTATTTCAAAAACAAGGAATAAAACTTTTGGACATATATGAAAATTAGGGTTTGTGAGGAAGAAGGTGAATTGGGAGGTTTTGTGCAAGGAAAGGCATTGGATCCACTACAATCTTCTCATTTGGAGTGGGCTTCCTCCACTTGAACCTCTTCACCAAATGATGCATGAACACAAGTAATCTCGAGTTTCTCCCACTTGAACCTTTTCACCAAATGATGCATGAACACAAGTAATCTCCAAACAATCGTACTCTCTTCCAAGGCACATCCAAGGTCTTCCTCCAAATGGTACAAATGTGTATGGTGCAGACCCTCTCCCTTACAAACCTCGATGGGTTGAATTTTTTGGGGTTTGGGAAGTATTTAGGTTATATTTGGTCCCTAAGAAATATTAAGGAAAGAAAAGAAAAATAATAAAAAAATTGATTTTTTCATATTGGGTTTCATTATAAAAAATATAAAAGAAAATAAAATATAATTAAAATTAGTTAAAAACTTATATTAAAAAATAAATTATTGACTTTAGATCTATTTTTTTCTTCACTTTTTCTTTTCTTTACATTCTTCTTTTCTATTTTCTTTTTCTTACATTTTCCCTCACTTAGGAACCAAACATGCTAAAAAAGTAAACGCGGGAATAAACAAATAGCAAGACTCAACCACAACTCATTTGATACTATATTAAGTTGTTGATTAGCATTATGTTTGGTTCCTAAAAAGTATCGAGGAAAAAAATGTTATTAAAAATGATTTTATCATGTTTAGGTTCACTACGAAGATATGGATAAAAACAAATATGAATAAAATTAATTAAAAATTTATGTAATTTTAAATTATTTGATTTTTTTACATAAAAGAGAAAAAAAACAAAACTGAATTTAAAATAATATATAAAAATGATTTATTTACTTTAAATTTATTTTTTATTTTTCTTTTCTTCTATTTTCCTCTTCATTTTCTTTTCCTCGTATTTTTGTCTTAAATTTTCTAAGAACCAATCATAGGCTTAGGGTTTTTCGATGTGTTTAATTTATACTGCAATATGAATGCAAGGTAATAGTTATATAAATTACAAGTGATAAAGAACTAAATGAGGGAATAAGCAAACAAATAGATTCAAAGTTGAAGCCCATGGAAATTAACCACCTCTTGTGGTACGATACTAAGTTACTAATTAGTGGAAGAACTAATGATATAAGGTAATGATATATATTAAGTTAAATTATTACACAATCATATTAGTATTTCATCATAATTACATGGTATGGCTATATAGATCACCAACAATAGATAAATAAATGAAGAAATAAATAAACAATGAGACTTAAACATAGGACTTGTAGAAATCAAATCTTAATACTATATATTTTAAGCTAGTAATTCATTTAGAAACTTAAGATATTAGGTAATGAACAAAAAATATATATCAAACTAATATTAATGATGATCACATAGTTTTATTTTACTTGATGTAATATAACTAATTGGTAAAGGTTACACAAAATATAAATAATTGAGAAATAAATAGAGAAAAATATTCAAACCTAGATCAGTAAAAACTAGAACACCTTTAGTAGAATGTTGAGTAGCTGCTTAACCTAAAAAAACTTATTAATAATGCCTGTCTTCAAGACATCATCGTGTCAACAAGATTCTCCTAGGAACTGGGAAGTGAGCAAAGTAGCAGGACAACCTAGTCCTCGTCTTCAATCTTTACATTAGCACTCTTCAAATCAAGAATAATCTTGTTAGACAGATCAAGATGATCCTTAATTGTCATGCCTTCATCCGTCTAAAGTTGATACAACTTGCTTGTGAGAGACTTTGTCATGTACAGACTTTCTAGTTTCAACCAAATTCCCAAAATAGTAGTTTCATCTTAAACTTCCCTGAGAATTTCATCTCCCATATGACAAGATGATTGTAGCTTGCACTTTACTCATCAAATCTTTCATCTCATTTTCAAACAAACTACTAGGCAATTTGTCAAACCATCTAAGAGCATCTTCCAACCTTCGATGGACCAGCAGTGCCCTCATCTTAATTCGCCACAAATTGAAGTCATTGTCTTCCGTGAACTTCTCGATGTTAAACTTTGTAGTCGTCATTTCAACCTTCCTTTCATACCTATTTGTTATGAACAAAGTAATAATAACTCAGAAAATAGCAGCAAGTCTATTGAGAAAGATTGAGAATTAATTAAAACCAACACAAACAAGTACACATTAGACAAATAATTTACGTGGTTTGGGTATCCAACATTCACGAGCAGGCCCAGATTATTTCTTCCATTATTTAACTAGAATTATACAAAGTCTTTCTTTTTCGTAGTGTTTCCCAGAGATTTTAAACACACCAATCTCCCTTACTAAAATTGAAAACTCTGAACCAAAAAAACTCTACAATACATCCATCATTTTTTTTTCCACATTATTATATGCTTTGAGATCAACATCACCAGAGACAAAATAGTTGTCTTTTCTTTACAGAGATATATTGCAGCACTGCGCACTGTGATACAGGCATCATTGGAAGAAAACAAACCAGAGCTAGACCACAAGGGCAAATGCTGAGGAAGATAATTAAACTTGTTGGAAGAATGGGCAAGACTTCAATTGTACATGTGACACTGGTATATGTGCCATACACCTTTAAATAAAAGACTAATCATTGCTGAATTTTAGTAGGTCGTTGATTTTTCGAATAAGTCCAAATTTTCTTTTAGGAGTTACTATATTGTATATTAAAAATTATTATTATTTTAGATTTAGAAGAAAAGGAGCCTTCAGCAAGTGAATTATAAGACATTAATCACGTAAGCATGATGTCAATGAGATCTCCTAGACAGATTCCAAGATTTCTGTGCTTTGATTTTGGTAGAATCCTTTCTTCTTAGAAATGAATTTGAAAAAGGGTTCACCTACCTTACCAAGTATAATTGTTTGTAACCGATCTCATTTATTTGTATTCTTGAATTGTGATTCCATTTATTTGTATTTTCATTTGACGGTTTATATCTCGTCATATACTTTCAATGATCCAATCCAAATTTAAAGTTGATGGATACCACCACGTAACTTAGAAAAAAAGCATCCAAATTAATGGCTGTTCCATTCTTGGTTAGTGTGCCGTAAGGTACTCCTGTGCTGCATGTCTCCTTTATTCAATTATGTATACAAATGAGAAATGAAGGGTAGTATGTAGGTATGATTTTCAAAGGACAGTTTTTTTGGAAGGGAGGGAGAGTTAGAAAATGTGGAGGCTTAAGATTGCAGATGGAGGCAATGATCCCTACATCTTCAGCGCCAACAACTTCGTGGGAAGACAGATATGGGAGTTTGATCCTGATTATGGAACCCCAAAAGAGCGAGCTGAGGTCGAAGCAGCTCGTGAAAATTTCTGGAAAAATCGGTTTTGGGTTAAGCCCAGCAGTGATCTTCTCTGGTGAACGCAGGTGATCCCATCTGTGTCAAAATCTGCAAGAACACATAGGAACATGAATATATAGTACATGTAGGGTATGCATGCTTATGTGACTGGAACCAAAGAAACGGTTTATCTTCAAAGATTGTCTCCTTATTCTACTTCTTTAATTAGTTAATTTAATATACTGAAGAATAATATAATGAGAAAGTGCCAAGTGGGCATAGGGTGAACACCTTGGGCTTAGATTAATTAATTACTCTTGTTCTAGCTTACGTCTTCAACTTCTTATGTGTACTAGATGAGTGCATATATATAAACAAAATGTGAAATGAAGTAGTATATGGAAAAGTTGAGAAAGGAAATTGAAAAGATAGATGTTAAAGTCTTTTAATAGATGGAAAGAGACAAGGAAAGCATGAATTTTGGAGTTATGCTTTGTACAGAGGGTTTGGGTTAACTTCATGCTGTACCCTCAACCCAAATCCAGCCCAACCCAACTGAATTGGACAGATCTAAAGCCCATTGGGCAGAGAGGCCTTCTGTGACAACCCATATATATAGAAAATTTAGTACTTGAATTAGAGCTGTTTTGATCTTAGTCCATCCTATATTTATTGTGTGTCTTTAATTGGTAGAGAGACTACAATCTTTTCATATTTAAAGCCAGAAGCATTCTCTTCAGTGATTCTTAGAACTTCAGGAAGAAACAAGACCCGAACCTATTGTTGTTTTTTTTACTGTTTTTATTGTTATTACCTACTATTATGTCATCATCATGGTCATCAGTATGTTAGGTTTTTAGTTGCTTATACAACATTCATTTGTTTTGAGGTTTAGAGTGCTTTTGCATTGATGCTAATTAATGAAGATGTCTTTTGCAAAGCTTTCAAATGGGTTTCTGAGTGCATATGATGCTAAAAGAGAGATGTTTAAGAAAACGGGCTTAGTTATGATGCTGACCTCCAAATTAACTTGATATGCCAAAATATTCCTGTGCAAGAAATGCTAGATTGCATACTTCGAAAAAAATAGCTCGCAAACTTGAGGGATATAGACTTCTTTTATTTTTCAAAGCTGGGAAACTTTAACTGCATGTCATTGCTGAGACTGTGAGAAAATATAGGAAGAGAAATGAAAAATAAGTTATATGGTTGCTTTTAGAAGTTTTCATGTTCAAGTAAAAAACATGTTGGATATTGACACTTCTCTGGCAGACCTTGGGCATGCTTTGAACACACTGTACATGTGTTTCAAGGATTTAAGTTTGTAATTTCATTACATTTCTTATTTATATTTGCATGCTGACTTATTTATATATATTTCTAACCTTTTCTTTCTGAAATATAGTTTGCAAGGGAGAACCCATGTGTCGCAAACTTACGAAGTGACGGAGGAAGTGGTAACGACTACCTTACGAAGGGGCTTAAATTTCTATTCAACTATTCAGGCACATGATGGCATTGGCCAGGGGATTGTGGGGGTCCTATGTTTCTACTACCTGCTTTGGTAAGAGCTGACTTTTTGAATGGCACATGTTCCTCCATTTGTCAATTAACCAATGCTACTTGTCAGGGTTGAATCTGGTGAGAACCCTTTTTATTTTTTCATCTGATAATCTCATTTCATCTCTATTGAACTTTATGCAAGTCTTTTCAGAACCCAATGGAGAAGGCCAAATACAATGTTTTTTCTATATATGATTTATTCATGTGTCTCAATTTCCATTTTATCGAATCCTTATTTCCTTATTGAAAAAGTGACAATTGGGTGACAAAATTGCAACAGGTCATTACTTTACATATTACAGGAGCTCTGAATGTTGTCTTATCCATAGAACATCAATGTGAGATGTGCAGATACCTTTGCAATCATCAGGCAAGATTATTTTCCTATATTTTGGCACTCTTAAAGTATTACGGTCTTTTGTTGCTGTTAAACTACCACTTGCACAAGAACTTTAGCTTTTGGGTCAAACGGTACTGTAACATAATATTAGAGTTCTGGTTCCATGATCTGATACCATGTTAAGCTTTTGTAGAAGTGTAGTTTAACTGTCACTTGTCTTTCATTTTATAGGATTCAGGAATCTGATGACAGAGATATTAACATAAATTATTGTGTCGTCATAATTTTCTTTTGATATCATTTTGAGACAAGTACTTCCTCAACATTATTCTTTCTACATACTCATGTAATGTGCTATTATTTTGATCGGAAGCTAAAAAATTCAGCCAAATGAAGCCTTTTACCATTTACTTGGCTAGCTCTGGCATTGCTAGTGAAGAAACAAAAGCAATTAAAGGGATAGCACGTTTTGTTGCAGAACGAAGATGGAGGTTGGGGGCTACACATTGAGGCCCGAGCACCATGTTTGGTACTGTGCTAAGCTATGTTACTCTAAGATTGCTTGGTGAAGGAGCCTTTGGTGCAGAAGGAGCAATGTAAAAGGGGCGAAAATGGATCTTGGACCATGGGGGTGCAACTGCAATAACTTCTTGGGGGAAAATGTGGCTTTCTGTATGAACTCAAAACTTTTGGCTTGAGCAAAAATATTAATTGTTTTGCAACTATGAGTTGACATTTGATCTGCTTCCGATGGCCACAGGTACGTACTTGGAGCATATGAATGGTCTGAGAATAATCCACTCCCACGAGAAGTGTGGCTATGTCCTTACATTCTTCCAGTTCATCCAGGTCTCTCTCACCCTGTGTGTCTGTGTGTGTAAATATAAATATAAATATGAATATGAATATAAGTCTCCTACAAGGAGGTGTAAAGGATCATGGTTAGCTGCAGAAGAAGTTATTAATCATATCAACTTGATGCATAACAAAGATCCTAACTAGTGGGGAAAGTCAAATGGCTAGAAAATATAAGTGGAGATGATTGTAACGCATAATGAAGGATTGGAGAATTAAAATTGCTTTGGACAACTAGGACAAGAATCTTACGTTAGAGGAAAGCTGTAGTATCTAATTTTATTCTTCATGTTAGAGAACAGAAGCAAACTATGGAGCAAGGGGGTTTCTCTAAATAGAATCCTAGACTTTGAAAGGGCTAGTTAAATTATTTTTTAAAAATATTTTCCGCCCATTTGGGTTCTTGCTAATTTTATTTTTATTTTTGGGGATTTTCCCCTAAAGTGTCCTCTTTATTCCTTAATTCATTACCATCAAAGCTTTAATTGATTGTTTAATTAGTTTGCTCGGGTTTTTTTCTCCCTTGTTTACAGAACTGGGTTCTGTTTCCACTTTATTAAAGACTTTAATGTTATGCTCCTTGACAAATAAGTTACCAAAAAATTAGGCAGCTTTTCAGGTTGATTTTATCTCGCTGCAAGCAGGATTTTATTTGTCAATGGTAAACTTTCAAATATTTATCCATAGTACGGATGTGTTGTCATTGCCGAATGGTGTATTTGCCCATGTCGTACATAAATGGGAAGAGGTTTGTTGGTCCAATTACACCCATAATTATTTCTTTGAGAACGCAGCTATACATTGTCCCTTATCAAGAAGTAGATTGGAATCAAGCCTGCAATTAATGTGCCAAGGTTGGTTAGCATATTTTCTCCTTCCGAACTCATGCTTTTAACTTTTACCATACCCTTATGATGCTATTTTAGCTCTTGTATTGTGCTTCTGATCAGTGTCCTTGCATATTTAAATGATTTACAAGTTTATCCCCTTAAAGTTTATCCTATTAGTTGATAGATTTTATGTTAACTATCACTGGGATGTCTATATAAGTTTCTCTCAATTCTGAAGCATACTTGTATCTGTTAGATAATCAAGGAGTATCTTCGTTGTGAAGTAGTTTTCCCCATGTCTTGATCTCACCTCTCCTGTTCCAAGGAGATATTGTAACAACCTGCACCCAACTATGTAGATATTGTCTATTTTGGCCCCAAAGGGGCCCTTACAACTTTAAAACGTGTTTACTAGGTTAAGAGGAGCCTTTACATGTATAGCATTAGGAACTTTCTCCCCATTCGATGTGGAATATCACAAACACCCTATACGGGGCCAAACAAATCCTCACACCGGGGTCGAGGATCGGCTCTGATACCATTTGTAACAACTTGCTCCCAATTGTGTAGATATTGTTTGCTCTAGGCCTAAAGAGGTTTTTTCAGCTTTAAAACGCATTTATAAGGTTAAGAGGAGCCTCTACATATATAGCACTATAAACTTTCTCCACTATTTGATGTGAGGTATCACAAACACCCCGTCATGCAAACACAACGTCCTCATTGTGTTCCACAGAATTGCTGGGCCAAACAGACAAACATGCCCTACGGGGCCAAACAAACCTCCACACTGGGGTTAATGATTGACTTTGATATCATTTGTAATGACGTGCACCCAACTGTGTAGATATTGTTTGCTCTAGGCCCAAAGGGGCTTTGACAACTTTAAAACGCATCTATAGGGTTAAGAGGAGTCTTTACATATATAGCACTAAGAATTTTCTCCCATATCTGATGTGGGACATCACAAACACTCCCCATGCAGACACAACGTTGTGGGGTTAAATAGAGAAATACTCCCTACGGGGCTAAACAAATCCCCACATTGGGGTCGAGGATCGGCTTTGATACAATTTGTAACGACCCACTCCAAACCGTGTAGATATTGTTTGCTCTAAATTCAAAAGGGCTCTCATGGCTTTAAAACATGTCTACATGGTTAAGAGGAGCCTATACATATATAGCACTAAGAACTTTAATTTTCCCCTATTCGATGTGGGATATCACAAACACCCTCCATGTAGACAGAACGTCCTCGTTGTGGGGCTAAATAGACAAATACCCCTTGGACCTAGAACAGACAATTTCTACATGGTTGGGAATGAGTTGTTACAAATGGTATCAAAGCCAATCCTTGACCTTGGTGATGGGATTTGTTTAGCCCCACAGGGAGTATTTATCTGTTTAGCCCCACAATGATGATGTTGTGTCTATATGAGGGGTGTTTGGGATGTCCCACATCAGATAGGGGAGAAAGTTCTTGGTGCTATATATGTAGAGACTCCTCTTAACCTTATAGACGAGTTTTAAAGTTGTGAGGGCCCCTTTAGGTCAAGAGCGGACAATACTACATGGTTGGGTGTAGGCCATGACAATTGGTATCAAAGTCGATCTTTGACTCCAGTGTGGAGGTTTGTTTGACCTTGTAGGGGGTGTTTGTTTGTTTGGCCTTGCAATCCCTTGAGACACAACGAGGATGTTGTGTTTGTATGAGGGGGTGTTTGTGATGCCTCACATCAAATAGAGGATAAAGTTCCTGGCGTTATATATGTAGAGGCTTCTCTTAACCTTGTAGATGCATTTTATGGCCGTAAGGGCCCCTTTGGGTCCTGAACGAACAATATCTACATGGTGGGTGCAAGTTGTTATAAATACATTGATTGGATCTATGTGAGAAAGCTAATAGATGTTTTTCTGACCTTGAAAATTTTATTTTGTGTCGTTAGCAAGTATGATAGTCACAAAAGTAGAGGTTCTACTAAGGGCTTATGTTGTATTGTCTAACTGAAACTTGATTGCTGAAAGTATAGAATGCAACACCAAAGTACTCCAATTGTGCTTTGGTGGATTGCTTGTAGCCCATACCCCATGCATAAATCTCCTTTCACTATGGATGAAAGTGTGGTAGTGGTGCCATATATGTTTCTTCTTGAAAACACAGATATAAGCAAGAGTTGCTTTGTCATGTTGACATCTTGATCTAATTGTGGAGTTTTTTTTTTTGTTTTGTTTTTGTTTTTTGTTTTTTGTTTTTTGTTTTTTGTTTTTTTTTCATTGTCTATTTTAACTCATGTGAAGTTCACTATATTAAACTTTTTTTTAAAAAATTATTTATTTATTTATTTATTTTTTACTCCAATAAAGATAATATTTTTAGACTGAAGCTTCTAAGGTTCCTTGATCAAGTCTCTCTTCTGCAAAAAAAATCATTCTTTATGTTGGTTTTGATTAACATGCGTATGACCCATTTTAAAATATAATATAAGCATTTTATCAATATGTAATTCGATGTGTTTATTGGTAGTTTTGTTAGTTAGGTGTAGATGTTAAAATAATATCGATACTTTGTAGATATTAATTAAGATGTCTAACATATTATGAACACCATGATTTTCATTTGTCATTGAAAAAGATCTCTAAAGTAAGGTTATGTTCTTGAATTTGGGAATTTAATGGAAATTTACGATGTAACACTTATGAATCTTTTTATATAGAAATTTCATGTATTTCCTATTGAGTTGTGGATTGCACTGATACTTTATGAATAATAATTGTAGGGGTTGGTTATCTTTTTCTCTAAGCTTATTATTGAGTAACTAAGGGTCTAAGAGAATTTTTTTAGCTGTTGTGAAAAGAAATAGGTTCTCTTGCAAAGATGAGCCAATCTTTTGAAACTTGTTGAGAATCTCAATTAGATCAATTTATTTTAGTTTATTTAATTTATTTATTTTTATTTGGTTGTTACCTATTTTTTAGGGATAAGCTGATTGTTACCTATTTGTTAGGGATAATTTGTTGTATTTTTTTAGGAATAAATTGTTGTGTTTTAGGGATAAGTTATGTATTTTAAATTTATTTTGTTCCTAGAAATTTGGGTGTGCAACTGTAACTTTAGTTTGATTTGTTGTAACTTATTTATAAAAGGAAGCATGTTTCCATTCCTTATTCAATTAATATACAACATTTTTTTTTACCTTATTCTATATGGTATCAGAGATAGGTTAATTGGCTATTCCATTTTTTTTTGCTCTTATTATTTTCAGTTCTATTCTTCTTTCCTTCCTTTTTCTATTTCTATCTCTTTACCATGTCAGAAATTTACGAATCTACTCATTCCATTACTCCTAGTTCCAATTCCGCAAAATTACCTGCATCTAATTCTCATTCCCACTTTGTCTAAATCACCACAATTTGCCTTAATGAGAGCAATTTTCTCAAATGGTCACAATCTATTTGGATGTACATTAGGGTTGCGGCAAAATTGGTTATTTGACTGGTGACACTAAAGAACTAGCGAAGACCGACTGTAGCTTTGTCATTTGGGATGTAGAAAACTCCATGATCATGGCATGGCTGGTAAATTCCATGGAGGAGGAGATTAGCTCGATTTATATGTGTTATCTTACTACCAAAGCTCTTTGGGACAACATATTAAGATGTATTCAAACCTTGGAAATCAGTCCCAAATCTATGAGTTACAACTCAAATTGGGCGATATTCATCAAAGTGAGAATTTGGTTACCAAATATTTTAATGTGCTTAAGGGTTTGTGGCAGAATCTTGACTTATTCGATGACTATGAGTGGATAAACCCAGATGATTTTAACTATTTTAAGAAAATGGTAGAAAGTTCAAGGATATTCAAATTTTTAGTTAGGCTTAATGTTGAGTTTGATGAAGTTCGAGGTAGAATCATTGGTCGGCAATCTCTCTCTTCTCTAGGTGAAGTTTTCTCTGAAGTGTGTCAAGAGGAAGTTTAGAGGAATGTTATACTTGGGAAGAAGCTCTTTGGACCTGTGGAAAACTTAGCCTTATTGGGCACTGCAACAACCACTTCTTGCAATCCTAATAACCAGCATCGTCCAGATGACAAACTAAGGGTTTGGTGTGATCATTGTAATAAACCACGCCACACTCGTGAAACACGTTGGAAATTACATGGAAAACCAGTTGATTGGAAGGCGATTGAATGGAAAACTAATAAGCAAGGTGACCCTAATTGTTTCCCTGCTAAAGCACATGCTACTGAGACACCCTCATTGAGCAAAAAACAATTAGACCAATTGCTACAGCTACTAAAACCTGCTCTGTCGACTCCTGGTACTCCTATAACATCTCTAGCTCAATCAGGTAGCCTTTTGTGTGCATGTTCTCTTTCATTATTTGCACCTTGGATCATAGATTTAGGTGCCTCTGACCACATGACTAATTTATCTCATTTGTTTATCTCTTATACACCTTGTTTTGGAAATAAAAGAGTACGTATTGTAGATGGAAGATTATCTTTTATTGTTGGGCAAGGCTTTATTCGTTTGTCTGATAAGATTATGTTACAATCCATTTTACATGTCCTAAGACTCTCTTGTGATCTCTTATCCGTAAGTCATTTATCTAAGGATTCTAATTATCATGTTGTTTTTTGTGCCTCTTTGTATGAATTCCAGGATTTGAACTCGGGGATGATGATTAACAGTGCTAGATTGATCAATAATCTCTACTATTTTGATGACAACTAGTTTGAGAATAAACAAGCTCAGGGTTTTATTGGTAGTATTTGTTCAATCCCTGTGCATGATCAAATAATGCTATGTCATAACAGATTAGGACATCCTAGCTTTTTTCTATTTAAAACATTTGTTTCCAGGTTTATTTAAAGGATTGGATTGTACTTCTTTTGATTGTGAAACTTGTTTTTTTGGCCAAAAGCCATCACAATTCTTATAAAATAAAACCATATTGTGCCTCAAAGCCTTTTTATTTGATACATAGTGATGTTTGGGGTCCTAGGATTACTACTTTAACTGGGAAAAAGATGGTTTGTGACTTTTATTGATGATCACAAACACCTATGTTGACTTTATCTAATGAACTCTAAATATGAGGTTGCAAAACTCTTTTAGGATTTTTATTCTATGGTTGAAAACCAATTTCAAACCAAAATAAGTATTCTTTGGAGTGACAATGGAACAAAATTTTATAATGATTGTTTAGGTGATTTTTTTTTTTTTTTTCTAGAGAAAGGTATTTTACATCAATCAACTTGTAGGGACACTCCTTAACAAAATGGAATTGAAAAACGTAGAAACAAATATTTACTTGAAGTAGGTAGAGCTCTTATGTTTCATATGAATGTTCCTACACACCTTTGGGGTGATGCAATTTTAACAGGTTGTTTTTTGATTAATAGAATTCCTAAAAGGGTTCTAAACTATGCAGCACCTTTACAAACTCTTAAGAATAAATTTCCAAACACACTCCTCACTTCAGATTTACCCTTAAGGACTCCATTAAGCACAATTCTCACCCCAAAAAAATCTAGCATTGCCGTCTACTCCATGTTCAACAACCATAGAAAAATGAACACCCATCATAACTGGTGGCAACAACACAGAAGGTCAATTATTTCCTTTTGTTTTTCTTTTGTTTTTTTTTTCTTTGCAAAACTGGAAATTTTCACATGTCCACCATCTAAATTAATTTTTTTGCTTTGACTGGATGTGTTGGGGAAAAATTGGTGAAACGTCACTTAAACATAACTACACTCCATGCGTTAGTCAATACAATTTAAATGCTATATAACTAATTGATGTATGTCTTAAAACATATTAATTTTATGATTGAATGACTGATATCAGTCCCTCGACTCCCAAAATAATTTTCTAAAAATATATAATTTTATATTACAAGACCTTGAATTTAGAAATCAGATTAATGTCATTGAAATCAATGCATATATATGGATAAGCATAACTTAAATGTTAGTAGATTCTCATTCATAAATACAAGTCATGGGGGTTGGTGATTGACTTGGTGTTGTGCTTCTATATGAATGAGCGATTCCCTCCTGGAACTTGCCATTCCAAGTTTCTGAACTTTCTCTCTTCTCTGCCCGCCCAGCACCTATCTCTCTGTCCTTGGTCTGTATCATTTTAACTTCATTTTATTGCAAAGAAAAGCTTGTCTTACCTTTCTGGTGATTGCATGATCAGCAGGTGTTTTCGGAAGGGAGACACATATTTGTAAACTTAGATAGATATAGAGATATATCTCGTCAGTTTGGTGAGTTAGGAAATGTGGAGACTCAAGGTTGCAGATGGAGGCAATGATCCCTACATCTACAGCACCAACAACTTCGTGGGAAGACAGATATGGGAGTTTGATCCTGACTATGGAACCACAGAAGAGCGAGCTGAGGTCGAAGCAGCTCGTGAAAATTTCTGGAAAAATCGGTTTCAGGTTAAGCCCAGCAGCGACCTCCTTTGGCGGATGCAGGTGGTTTGATCCCATCTATCTCTAGTCTTGATATCACAACAGATATTCTGTCACCTGCATCCTAGATTCCCGTTTTTAAATGAACGTACATGTCTTCCATGCATACATCTTCTTTTACGTAGTCTAGCTACATAGCTAGCTTTCTTTTTTAATTCGTTTCCATTTGTTTGATTACTCTCTCTCTCTCTCTCTCTCTCTCTCTCTTCTCTCTCCCTCTCTCTCTCTCATACATGTATGACTTCTATTTTCGGGCTTACACGTGAACTTAATAAATTGGGAAAAGAAACATGTATTGATACCACTTGACTTAATCAAACAAGGTGCCTATAGTGGGCCACCATATGGGGCTCACCTCCCACCAATTGAGGTTAAGATATCATAAAGTAAAAAAGAAAAAAAGAAAAAAAGAAAAGAAAAAAAAGAGAGGATATATTGGGGATACTACTATTGGGTGATTTTGGGCCTTTTCACCCCAAAAATTAACTTAAAGGATGAGATTTTCCCTCATACTAACAAGAGTCACCCAATTCCTTCTATAAGAGATATAGGAAAACCCAACAATATTCCCCTCATACACCAAACCCTAGGTTAAGAGACCATCAACCAAATTGTCGGATAATGAGAGCTGAGACCAATTCCAAAACTGAGTTTTGATATCATATTGAATAACTAATTTCTTAAAAGGTTGAGTTTGTAGGATTTGAACCCAAAATATATATTATGTGCTTTAACAATTGTTAACTCCATCTTGATTCTCTTAGCTTGGAACAATTGTATAAATAGATGCTTACTATTGAGGTTAATTTACCTTTTTTTTTTTCTTTCTTTTCTTTTAAATTGGTTGAGACACCATTAACCAGATTGTCGGACAATAAGAGGTAAGACCCATTCCAAAACCTAGCTTTCATACCATGTTGAACAACTAATTTCCTAAAAGGTTAAGTTTGTAGCATTTGAACCTAAAAATATATATTATGCGCTTTAACAATTGTAACTCTATCTTGATTCTCTTAACTTGGAACAATTGTATAAATAGATGCTTACTATTGAGGTTAATTCACCTTTTCTTTTAAACTTGTTCTTCACTAACTACCATTTCATTTGGCCAAAAAAAAAAAAAAAAAAACTACAGTTTTTGAGAGAGAAAAATTTCAAACAAACAATACCACAAGTGAAGGTTGGGGATGGTGAAGAAATTACATATGAGACGGCCACAGCAGCAGTGAGAAGAGGTGCACATTTCTTTTCAGCTTTGCAGGCAAGTGATGGCCATTGGCCTGCTGAAAATGCTGGCCCATTGTATTTCCTTCCTCCCCTGGTGAGTCTACTCAACACCCTCTCACCCTCCTTAAAATAATGCATATGGACCATTTTAACTGCCATTCTCAATGGAATAATTTCATGGAAAATGCAGGTCATATGTCTATACATTACAGGGCATCTTAACACTGTATTCCCTGGAGAATATCGTAAAGAAATTCTTCGCTACCTATACTGTCATCAGGTATATATATTTTGAACCTAGCCATCATCCTAACCTCATAAATGGGCTTGGAGCTTTGAAATATGAAAATGGCTTATGTACATTGCAGAATGAAGATGGTGGGTGGGGATTCCATATTGAGGGACACAGCACCATGTTTTGTACAACACTCAGCTACATTTGTATGCGTATCCTTGGAAAAGGGCGTGATGGTGGTAGAGACAATGCTTGTGCAAGAGGGCGTAAATGGATCCTCGATCGTGGTGGAGTGACATCCATTCCCTCATGGGGAAAGACTTGGCTTTCAGTATGGCCACTTGAAACACAAGTTCACATTCATCCTATACAATGCATTCTTGTGTGATGGACTGAATCTTATATGATATTGCTTCTTCCGTGTAGATTATTGGCTTGTTTGACTGGTCAGGAAGCAACCCAATGCCCCCAGAGTTTTGGCTCTTCCCTTCTCGTCTTCCTATGTATCCAGGTTTGTGCTGTAGTCATCTACTCAAGTGCTTGAATTTCACATCTACTTCTGCACTTAATGCATTTTACATCCTAAGGTCTTCTTGCATAAAACTTGGAATTGGTCACACTGACTCAAAATGTTTAAGCCAAAAACTGTGTAACTTCAGTCTTATACAATTATAAGATCACGCATGAATAGTTAAAAATTCAACCTAGGGTTGGTTTATTAGTCTTAAGAAATGACATTCCCATGTCTACTTTGGTCTAGCTTTCATTTTCCTATCGTTGGTCGAGCTTCTTGTAATTTGAGTCCATAAATGCAGCAAAAATGTGGTGCCATAGTCGGTTGGTTTACATGCCCATGTCATACTTATATGGTAAACGATTTGTTGGCCCAATCACGCCTCTTGTTCTAGAACTGAGAAAAGAGCTCTTCCTTCAACCATATAATGAAATCAATTGGAAGAAAGTACGACATCTTTGTGCAAAGGTAAGTTTTGTTTTTGTATGGAAAACTTTTCTTTTTCCTATGAATATGCTTGGCATGCATGAAACACATTCAAAATTGTTTATTGCAGGAGGATCTCTACTACCCTCATCCCGTAATACAAGATCTGATGTGGGATAGTTTGTACATATGTACTGAGCCTCTTCTTACTCGTTGGCCCTTCAACAAGTTGAGACAGAAGGCTCTTGAAGTAACAATGAAACACATCCATTATGAAGATGAAAACAGTCGATACATTACCATTGGATGTGTGGGGAAGGTAATTTTTTTACAATGGATAATGTATTGAACAGGATTTCACTTCTTTAGGATACTAATATCGCTTAAATTGAACAGGCATTGTGTATGCTCGCATGTTGGGTTGAAGATCCAAATGGGGATTATTTCAAGAAGCACCTTGCTAGGATCCCAGATTTTATATGGGTTGCAGAAGATGGAATAAAGATGCAGGTCAGAAGAAAAGTTAATTCAATCACTAATCTCCCAAACAGTTGTAGGAAAATTAGATAATATCTATTCATCTTTTTCTTAAAATATTTCAAGTGTGCAACTAGTTTGAAGCTATGCTTTTACCCTTTCCTTCCTAATTGGTTTTGAAATTGTTGATTGTTGTAGACCTTTGGTAGTCAAGAGTGGGACACTGGTTTTGCCCTTCAAGCACTGCTAGCTTGCAATATGACCGATGAAATTGGACCTACACTCAAGAAAGGACATGAATTCATAAAGGAATCTCAGGTTTGATCTTGAATTCCATTGTTTGTGCCTTGACTTTAACCAGAATCTACTTGGGTTTCTCATGGTCTATTTACTTCATACTGCTTGAAATCTTGAAGGTCAAGGACAATCCTTCTGGTGACTTTAAAAGCATGTATCGCCACATTTCCAAAGGATCGTGGACATTCTCAGATCAGGATCATGGTTGGCAAGTTTCTGATTGCACTGCAGAAGGTTTGAAGGTAACTTTTTCTGCTCAAACACTTAATTGAGTAAGGGCTTGCAGATTAACTAAGTCACTTGGTTTCTCACTGAAGTCCCCTCTGTTACAGTGTTGTCTCCTCTTTTCAATGACGGCACCAGAAATTGTTGGTATGAAGATGGAACCCAAACGACTATTTGATTCTGTCAACATCCTGCTTTCCCTACAGGTGAGAATCATCTTCCTTGGGCCATTTCCATGGTTGTCCTCATCACAAAACAGGTTATAACTTCTTAGTATCAATAACCCTTGCTTTCAAAACCACTGCAGAGTAAAAATGGTGGTTTAGCAGTCTGGGAGCCTGCAGGAGCTTCAAAATGGTTGGAGGTAAACTACTTCAACTTGTTTAAGTAACTTCAATGTTTCCATTTTATCTCTCTCTCTCTCTCTCTCTCTGTATTCTTTGAATCTAAATCAATGTCAATCCCTTCTCTTTTCAGCTGCTCAACCCCTCTGAAATGTTTGAAGACATTGCCATCGAGCATGAGTAAAATTCTTGATAATAGAACAACTTTAATTTTTTTTTTCTAACTCTACTAGCTTTAACTTCCTTGGAGACTAACAAAACGAAGATCCAGGTATGTTGAGTGCACTGCATCAGCAATTCAGGCTCTGGTTTTGTTTAAGAAGTTATACCCCCAACACAGGACGGAGGAGATAGACAATTTCGTCACAAATGCTACCAAGTACATTGAAGACCAACAAATGCCTGATGGCTCGTGGTATGTTTCTCAACTCCACTATTACTATTTCACTGGGGAAATCTTTTTTAATATATGCAGTGCAGATCCATTTAATCAAAGAAGCATTTCACCAGGTATGGCAGTTGGGGAGTATGTTTCACCTATGGCTCATGGTTTGCACTTGGGGGCCTAGTAGCTGCTGGCGGGACTTACCACAACTGTCTTGCTATTGGTAGAGCTATTGAGTTTCTACTCAAATCACAAAGAGATGATGGTGGTTGGGGAGAGAGCTATATTTCTTGCCAGGACAAGGTAATTCTTACATGCCACCCACTGCTCTGTTTTCTGGTAGAAACATGCACAAAAACAAGTAATCCTTGTGCTTGGTGATACAGAAACATACACCTCTTGAAGGAAACAAGTCAAATCTGGTACAAACCGGGTGGGCTCTGATGGGGTTGCTTTCTTCTGGGCAGGTCAGTTTATACAGTTCCATCATCAATAAGCTTAACTTGGTTTTCTACATTATTTTCACAGTATGGCTTCTCCCCAAACATCTGAGTCTAACCTTTCCTATCTAACAGGCGGAGAGAGACCCAACACCTCTTCATAGGGCTGCAAAGCTGTTAATTAATTCCCAAATGGAAGATGGTGATTTTCCTCAACAGGTAGCTCACTTGAACATGAACAAAAAAACAAAAGGAGTAACATTTTAACATGGTTTTGGGAAATGGAAAATGATGTTCTTTTGTAGCTGACTATATATGCTGGGTGGTAGTCTAAACACTTGATCATCAATTATCTATGGCAGGAAATCACTGGAGCCTTCATGAAGAACTGCATGTTACACTATGCAAATTATAGGAATATTTTTCCATTGTGGGCTCTTGCAGAGTATGTAAGTGAGTGTCATCGCCTTAAGTCTGGTTGCATTGCCATGCCAAAGAAGCATCTGTAGGAGAAAAGCTCAGATAATGTTGAGCAATGTCAAGCCCTTTGAAAAATGTTAAGCAAATGAAAAGTTTGTGTCATGGTAACATATTTTGAAGAATAGTTTGTGCAAGAGAATAAAACAATAGCAGGACCTTACTAAATTCAAATAATCCAGATCTAGTCGATGATGTAAAGGCTTCCTTCTTGGCAAACTCAAATATCCGTTGATGCACTATGCCGTTGTTGTTCTCATAATCAACATTGCATCTGCATATCACTAGTGGTACCCTTAACAACATTTATATTCAGTACTTAGCATAAGATAACAGTACAGAAGGCTTTGTAAAATATCTTCCTACGGCTCCAAGCTTGTTCACTTTTTGGTGAATATTAAAGAACCAATGCATCTCGCTTGTACTTTTAGCTTTGAAATTCTTTAAACTTCACCCCATATATACGCATTTGTTTGTAAACTAAAAGTGGTTATAATAGTAATGGTATTGATCTTTAAGAAAAGTTTTTGCTTCCTAGTGGACTAGTGTTAGACAACCTATTCTAAAAGGTTAAGCTTATAAGATTTCGGCCTACGATGTATATTATGCACTTCAACATTCTTCTTCACATGCGGCTCCATACCTGCACCTTGAGAGACACAAAGGCATGCACATGCCCATACAGGTCCATAGATAAACAAACTACAAACAACCTGCTTTAAGCTTAATAATAAAGTGGGGAAATAAACATATGGTAGGTTCGAATACATGACCTCCTATCAAACAAGGCTCTGATACCATGTTGGACAATCAATTTTTCTAAAAGGTTAAGTTAGTAGGATTTAAGCTCACAATGTATATCATACACTCCAAAAGCTAGATTTTAAACATAATGAATTCAGAATCTCATACCTAGCTTTCTTTTATTTGCCAAAAGAAATGAAGTTGAAGAGAGAGGATAATCAGTCCTCACAAAAAGGGTTTCTTTCTTTCTTATTTTTTATTTTTTTGGGTAAGCACATGGTCGATATATATAAAAAGAAGTTACAAAAGAGCCATAACAAGGGTATACCAGAGTATACAGGAGAATGCAAAGGGCACCAAGCAAAAGATCAGAAAAGAAGGCACTGAACATTCCGTCAGTCTATAAAATCCATCATAGGCATAGATGCCTCTTCTATACAAAGGCTTACACATTCTGAAAAACTGCATATTTCAAATACCTTCCAATTTCTCTCCTGCCAAATTGTCCAAAAAAAAAAAACACAAAAGGGCAATCAACCCGCTCTCTTATGTCCCTTTCTGACATAGAGCCCATTCCAACTTAACAACATCGGTGTTATTGAAGAGTGGATCATCCAATCTATCCCAAACCATATAAGGTATTATTTTGACCTGTTCTTCTCTGTGCAGTTTTAAAGAATTTATTATTGCCTTAAATGTTCTAGGCCACAAAATTATTCCAAAAAGTATTTAACTTTATATCAGATTTTGTAATACTTGTATACTGCAAATTTATGCTTGTTGGCTGAAACTTGTTTTTGAATCCTGCAAGCATACCTAGAATGGGATTCTCAGCTGAAGCTTTGTGTTGAAGATTTTTACAAATGTGTGCTTTGGGAACCAGTTATAATTCCTTGTTCAGCCTGTTCTCCCGTCTTTTCTGATTATCAATATTTAAGATTCCCTGCTGTCTGACTTCAGGCGAGTGTTGCACTGATTTTATAGCTTTTTCCTTGGAATCTCAACAGAATGCAGATGGTGGTTTTGCGACATATGAATTGACAAGATATTACCGATGGTTGGAGGTAACTTTGATAAATACTAATGCCATTTTATTAGTTTCACCTGACGTTGCCCCATGAATGTAGCATATACAGTTCATGACACATTCCTTACCCAATGAGTAGGAAATTGGGTTCCAAAATGAATGTCCACATTAAAAGCATCCATGTGATAGGTTTCACTGAGTATGCTAGATTTCTGGCTCTCTTTTTGTGATTTCTGGTAATGAATTCAATGTTCTATAAATTCTGTTTTTTGCTCATTCCCAATCATTCTTCCTTTTAGCAATTAATCCTTGTGATTTCCATCTTACTGATGATTGTTGAACCAGGGTAGAAAAAGTTTCACAAAATATGTGGACCTTGAAGATAAAGAAAGTTCCATATACCAAAACTAGGGAACAACATTATGTAAACTATTGTGACCTTAGTTCTCATGGAGAAGCCTGCTCCACAGTTGATTCTCTAAATAAAATGAGTTTCATCTAGTTTTATTATTGGAGGGAAGGTAAGATGGGCTTGTTATTGAAATCCAAAGATAGATGGAATAGGATTTTTTTTTTCTTTCCCTCTTTTTCCTTTCTTTCTTCTTTTCTTCAAGGCAAAGTTGCACTTGAAACAACACCTTGATTTGCTTATTGATTGAGGAAGGTCATATTACATACAGCAACTCCAATGCTACTTGATAATATGTGTGGGATTGGAACCATTAAGTGGTATGTCATACTCCGGAATCTGCTGTAATTTGGATAGACTTGCTTAAGTCACTTAGGTCCTTTTTGGATTGGTTTTTTGTGAGTCAAAAGTTCTTCTTTAAGTCCAGAAAAGAGCTTGTATGTGTTTGGATAATTTTAATAAAGCTGCTTCTAACTTTAGGAGCTTAACAGAAAGCAATGGCAATGTCACTTCTTATAAAGCCATTCTTTTAAGCTTATATTGTACGCTATTTTATTTTTAATGAAACTTTCATGATTCCAAGATTGCCATCTTAAAATCACGAGTTCAGCATCTTGCTAAAGCTAAAGCAAGAAACTATCCCAACGAGGCCTTAGATAGATACTATATGTCATAAGCTTCATTGGAATAATAGAATGTCTTCTTTCCAATATTGAAGGAGAATGGATAAAGATTATATTTGAACTGCAAGTTTATGTTAATTAGAAGCTTGGGAGCTAAATAGCATCTGGCACTCCTAGGAGGGCATCGCAATGAAAGGAGTCCAAAGGAACTAAAGACAAAGTGAGGTAGAACCTAGGATGGCATCACAAAAGATGGGAATCCAAAGGAACTAAAGATAAATTAAGATAGAACCTCGGATGGCGTCACAAAGACAGAAATCCACCAAAGGAACTAATTGAGTAATGATCTTGTTGAGGCTTGTGATAGAACTAAATATTTTAGAAAATTGAAAGTGTATGTGAAAACTACAGTTTTCAACTTTTCTTTTTCTTAATTTCTTTGCATGTTTGCACATTTACACCGTTCTGAATATTTGTTATGCTGAAGCTGAAGACTAAACCTCATGTGGGCATACAGCACCATTATTCTCCTTATTTCCATCAACACATGATCTTATCTTTGCTTGATTAGATAAATTTGTGGTGCTATCAAGGCCCTCCACATCTTAAATTGCAGTTTATTTAATTGTGTTGGGAATAAATTCAAACTATTTTTCTTTTTGTTCTATCTTTCAGTTAATCACTCCTGCTGAAACTTTTGGTGACATTGTCATTGATTATCCGTAAGATTTTAAGCACTCTTCAGTTTCTAATGTTTACGCATAATTCTAGTTTGTTTTTACCCATCTAGAAAGAAAAAAGAAGAAAAAAGGAAAACAAAGAATAAAAAAGGAGGTGGGTTGTTGAGGGAAAGGGGTGGGTGGTGTTGTGGGTTGTCTTGTAGTTTGATTTGATGGAGAGAATCTTATATGCTGTTACCTGGGTGGCACTGCAGATATGTGGAATGTACCTCAGCTGCAATTCAAGCATTGACATCGTTCAATAAATTATATCCTGAGCATAGAGGGCACAAAATAGAAAATTGAATTTCTAAGGCTGCCAAGTTCATTGAAGACATACAGGATCCTGATGGCTCTTGGTTTGTTTTAATTTATTTAATTAATTATTTTTGCATCTCTGCACAAACCCTTGAAATTGTTCTTTTGCTATAGCTGCATGCTCTGGCTATTTTGTTATATCAATCTCTCAGCTTAATGTAAGCAGTACCTAATATTTGAAGGGGTTATAGGGCAGTCATTATGTGTGTAATTGATTTTGAGTATTTTTGACAGGTATGGATCCTGGGGAGTCTGTTTCACTTATGGTGGGTGGTTTGGAATAAAGGGATTGATAGCTGCTGGAAACACATACAGTAATTGCCCCTGCATTCGTAAGGCTTGTGATTATCTGTTGTCCAAGGAGCTTGCTTCAGGTGGTTGGGGGCAGAGTTATCTGTCATGCCAGAACAAGGTTTCGATTTCCATTCTGTGTGGAATTTCTTTCCTTTACTGTTCTAGTATGCTTCCTGATGTTTGTTCTTAACAAATGCTCCTTATAAATCTGCAAAGTTGAGCTTTTATGAAGATTGATATCTTCTTCGTGGTAGCTCATCATAGAATTTATTGCAGTGCACCGTAGTGCATCTTTTCTTTGGACTTAAGGAGAGTTTTTTCCCATAGACCTTACTTGCGGTTAATAACGCTAAGAACCTTGATTTATCATGTAACTTGACACAAGTTAATGAACTTCAGTAAGATGTGTTTGGCTGCATTCTAACCAATTTTAGTAATAGCCTAATCCAATTCACATTCATTTATTATCTCTGTTTGTCATCTATCTTAGATACTAATTATAATAATTCATATCTTCTGCCTTGTATGGTTGATTATTCTAATACCTCTTTAAACAGGTGTACACAAATCTCCCTGGAGATAAGCCACATAATGTCAATACTGCTTGGGCTATGTTGGCTCTCATTGATGCTGGACAGATGCTGGACAGGTAAAGTTGGAGACTAGTGGTGCTATTTGATGCTAATTTAGTGTCCTCAAGGTTTTTTATAATGTGTAGTTAATTAAAACTTCCTATACCATTTTTCTCTGTTTCTCCATATCTGGTATGTTTGTTCTTTGTTGGTGAAAAGAAAAGAATCAATCTATGGTAGGACATTCTAATAAGTAGGGGTTTTAGTTAGAAGTCTGGGGTATTATGATAATTTCAGTGGGAAAGGGTCTAAAATATCTAAATTATTTGATTTAGCTCTTGGGCTATGCTGTAGGGATACCTCACTACAAGACTTCCCTCTTTCTAATATTTATATTTAAAGTTGGCTTCTGCGTTTGGTGTTTTGTGCACTAAGGCGGGCATTTGGATCTTTTTCTTTTTGTTCATTGATACAGATTTTGTCGTGATTTTCACCTATAGATGCATACATTTGTTCTGAAGAAATAGTTGCACCAAAAAGAAAGTAGCAGTTATTCTTTCATTAGACATGCTTTGCTCCCTTATGGCCTCATCTCATGAGTTTTTCTTTCTTTTGCTTGCATGTTCATAGAATGCACCAAAATTATCCAGATTGTAATCTTCTTCAAGCAATTGTATGTTCTTCTAGATTCACACCATAAATCTTCTTCAATAATTCTAGTGAAACATGAGATATTGTGAAAGTTCCCATAAATTGATGAAAATCATTTTGTTTATGAGGCAACTGACTGAAAAATGAGTTCCCTATCAGAAGGTACCTTTGGGAGATATGAAAGCATGAGAAATTACCATATTCCAACGGTACCTCCTTTGTTTCAGGGATATGGGGGGTTTCTCCGCCCCCTTCGTTTATGTCAAGTCTGCTTTTCCGCTTTTCCATGACTGGATATGGTTTCAGGGCTTTTGTGAATTCTTAGTTGTTTTTAACTTTGGACAATTCGTTGCATTACTTTCTATTTTTTGTTGTTCTTTTCCTTTTGAAAGGCTGGGAGAGATCCAAACCCACCGTGCTGCAAGGATGTTAATAAATTCCCAAATGAAGAATGGAGATTTTCCTCAGGAAGTAACTCTTATAACTTCCATTTTTTTCTTGTAATTTTTTTTTTTTTTTGGTTTTTCCTCACCTTATAGAGTCAAACATCCTCTTGAATATGCCTTAGTTCTTTTTATTTTATTTTGTTTTTAATTTTTTCTGTTGTATGCAAAAACTAAAATTAGGTGGTCACCTAATGGCTGGTTCCCCCTGTAAGAAATCGAAATTATTAAGAATAGGAAGTTAAGGGCTCCATGCTTATTCCCTGATTTTCAAAAAAATTTCCCTTTATTTTCTGTAATTTATCTGCACACACCAAATGCCTTTTCTCTGGCATTCTTTTTTCTTTTTCATGAACAAGAAACAAGGTTCTAAAAACTGCATCCAAACAGGCCTTTGCCATTCTGTTAAAGTTGCTTGGTAAAAGTTAATGGAATAATTTGACGATTGATGGTAATACTTCAAAGACATTGTAACAGTATCAGGCTTATGAGCATTTAATTGATCCTTTGTAGCTCTTGAAAACGTATACCTTAAAGTTTTCTTTTTGACATTTCTTCTCAAATGTGAAAGACTTATTATGAGAATCATCAGGAAAACCCCAGGAAGCTAAAAAACAAACGCTTGGAATTTGGATAAGAAAGTGGATCTGCAACCCCATAAATACTTTAGTAATTTGTTTCAATTATATAGATTACATGTCTGGTTAGAAAATGAGTATGCCTGCTGATTCCCATTGCAACAACTTTACTGACTCCCATGCCTGAATAGGTTTAATAGCTTGAACATTTCTTCATACAGGAAATCATGGGAGTCTTCAACAAGAACTGTATGAACAACTATTCTGCATATGGGAACATTTTTCCTATATGGGCTCTTGGAGAATACCGGTCTCGGGTACTTCATTCTTCCTGAAAGTGTAATTATAACGTTCCAAAGAATGAAATGCATGCTTGTCTACTGAGTGAAGCCCTTGTCATGTGTTGGGGACTTTTCTGCTTTGTGTTGCTTGAATTTTCTGGGAAAAGAAACATTATTGGGTTTAAGATATTATGTGGCTATAGGGTCTAAGATAATCTATAAGAAACCTAAGCTTATCTTGATTTTGATCTATGGAAAGGCATGTACGCTGGGGAGGCCCTAGCCATTAAAATTTATGTAATTGACAATCGCGGAAAGGGTTGTGTGTGTGTAGTTTGAGTCAAAAGAATTCCATAGGTCTAGAATGTAAAAATCATGCATAGTTTAAAGGAATTCGTTACATCTATGATGTTAGGAACTTTTCTTCCCAATCCACTTTTTTTTATAGATATTGTCTATTTTGAATTCGGATTTTAAAATGTGTTTGTAAAGAGGAATTCTGTACATATAGTATCAAAAATTTGTCTTTCTAGTCAATGTGGGATTTCATATTAAGCAGAATTGAGGGTATTGCTGAGTAATGTTAACATTGATGGTAATTCAATGCTTAAAAAATGAGTGTGTATGCAAGTTTTGCATAGGTATAGTGCACCAAGGCTTAACAATATTAGGTCATAAGGCATAGTTGATGGGTAACAAATGAATACTTTCTTATCACCCTTTGTCCTTCCGAGGGATGAAGGAGGTAAGGAGGTTAGATTAATCGAAAGATGGTTATTATTTTAAAAATAAAAGTTAGGCATGCGTTTCAAGGTTGAGAAGAGATAAAAATAAAATATCTCAAGTTGAAGTTCAAGTACAGAGTACTAATATAACCTTTAACATACTCTTAAGTAATGTAAATTATTCATGTGATAAAAGTTTTTTTTTTCCTCTTTTAAGTTACAAAAAATGTAAAAAAAAAAAGGGCATAAAACTTTTGGACATAATTAAAATTAGGGTTTATGAGGAAGAAGGTGAATTGGGGGGTTTTGTGTAGGCAAAGTCATTGGATCCACTACAATCTTCTCATTTGGATTGAGCTTCTCCTACTTGAACCTCTTCACCAAATGATGCATGAACACAAGTAATCTCCAAACGATCGTACTCTTTTCTATGGCACATCTGAGGTCCTCCTCCAAATGGTACAAATGTGTATGGTGCAGGCCCTCTCCTTTACAAACCTTGATTGGTTGAACTTTTTGGGGGTTTGGGAAGTATTTAGGTTATGTTTGGTTCCAAGAAGTACTAAGAAAAAGAAAAAAATAATAAGAAAAATGATTTTCTCATGTTTGGTTTCATTATGAAAAATATGAAAGAAAATAAAATATACAAAAATTAGTTAAAAATTTTATATAAAAAAATAATTTATTGACTTTAGATGTATTTTTTATTTTCCTTCGCTTATTTTTTTATTTTTTTTCACTTTTCCTTTCTATTTTTTTTCTCTTACATTTTCCCTTACTCAAGAACCAAACATGATAAAGAAGTAAATGCGGGAATAAACAAATAGCAAGACTCAGCCACAACTCGTTTGATACTATATTAAGTTGTTGATTAGCATTTAGGTTATGTTTGATTCCTAGAAAGTATCGAGGAACAAAAAAAAGTTATGAAAAATGATTTTCTAAAAATTGGGAGAATTGTTTTCAGGTCAAATGGACTTCAAATGCCTAATATTCTTATATCACTTACATTTAAGCCTTAGACCTAAGTAAAATGTGAAAATTGAGTGAATGATATTATCCTTCAATAATCTCTGAAATGCCCTTGACCTATTACTTTGTATTTTCTCTTTTCTTTTCTATTTCCATTACCCATGTTTTCATTTTCTTTTCTTTGCTTTTCTTCTGATCTACATTTATATTTTATGCCCATCTCTCACAATTATATTCCCATTTTCATTCCATTATTATATCATTAATAATCGTACTAATTGCTATTATTTTTTGCTAAAATCATTGAGTTCAAATCAAGAAACTTAAGACAAACAATCAGTAACCCTCCTTATTCATAAAAAATTTATTAAAACTATAAGTATTTCATATGATTTTATATTTTCCTTTGCAATTGTCCTTTCCTAGATTCAAACTCTTATTCCAATTTCAATTAAGAATTACAAGTGCGTGGACCCCGCATTTTGGCTCGATGCGTTCCCACTCGATGGCGAAAACTCTCTTTTTATTTATTTATGAAAAATTGATTTCTTGTTTAGAAAATGACTTGGAGTCGCTACTTATTTTTGTTTTAATTTTTTTTAAAAAAAAGTGTAAACAAAATAAGAAAGAAAACCCTAAGTGTGACTCTTTATTCGGAAAAGGTAGTCGTGGCAGGGAAAGCTAGTGCACAACTGCTAGAGACTGATTTTCTTCTTTCCTACATAAAAGATGTTCAGACTGAGTGTTCAGACACACCCTTCAAAGCCTATGTTAGATACTGAAGTGGGTAGGAACCCTTTGAGAGAGAGAAATGAGAGAGCCCTTAGTGTTGCGTACCTGAGTTCTATTTTAGTGGGGGTTTTTATAGTGCTCAAAGGGGGAAAGCATAGTAGTGTTGAGCTGGCGCCTTGACCTAACGCTGCAATGATGTCTGTGCTGTAGGTGACAGGGCAATCATTGCAATTGCAAGGCGGCTGGTGGCTGTGTCAAACAGCGCGTCATGACGCAGCTTGCCATCATTGCAGCCTGTTGAAGGTATGAGTGATGGACGGGAAAGTCCATCAATGTAGACATAAGGATGCGGAAGGTCCCATAAGTCAATCTAGTGTCAAAAGGATATCATCTCATATGTCAGAGAAGATTTGGGGCTATCCAGAAGATGCAGTCTGCCCAGCAGGCATATATGATCCAAATAGAATGTTCATGTAAGCCTTGGGGTTGTCCGGGAAGTGATGGGGGGAGCGACAGATGGTCCAACGATGACACGTGGAGGTACACGTGGGGGACACGTGGGAGAAGGCCCTCAAGGCCCCCATAGGTTGCATGTTAGAGATGAATGAAAAGAAATTTACTGGAGAGTGAGCGGTGGAGTAACTGGGGAATGGGTGAGTGAAAACACACGCATGGGGAGTTTCCTTAAAGGTGACTATGCAATGCCGAAAGTTGTATACACATAGGGTGTGGGTAGGAAATGAGTACTGGAGGAGGTGAGAGAAGTGGTGACTGTGTGGGCTGTGACAGGTTGGGAAGGATGATGGTGGATAGGTGCGTGGGTTAGGTGGGTGTGAAGAGATGGAGCTGTGTGGTGAATACGACATGAGTTTAATGAATGGGTTGAAGGTAATGGGTATGGTGTCGGGTTTATGGTGAGCTTGCCGGGAAAAATAAAAATCTTAAGAGAGAAAGTTGCATGACTAGAACTGATCCAGGATCCAACTCACTGAATATCCATAGGAGAAACAGATATTCCAGAAACATCAAAAAGTAATGGTAGCACTGGACTCGTGAGGCCTTAAGGAACCATGGATAGGTCCACTCCATTTCATCCAAAGCCAATACCGCAGTCTGCAAGGCACTTACGGTTCCTTTGCCAATTGTGGTCTCCTCGCCAATAGTCATCAATGAGATTACCAGTTCCCTACGAGAAATAACTCGATTTCCTTCTCTCTATGCTGTTCCGAATGCTCATATCCACCATTGAAGCCATTGCATCTTGGTCATCAACTACAAGAGGCCGAAGTGGTTGTGCACCAGAAGATTGAGGATTATGGGCCATTCTAGCACATAGGCAAGCTTCTTCAAAGTCTTCCATTTCAATGGCATCCTCTAGTTGAAACTTGAGAGTAGAAGCAAAGCTTCCAACTTGCTCAATTTATGAGAAATATCAAACTCCAATGATGGCTGAAGCTATACCACTGCATGAATAGGATCCAAATACAACTTGTTGCCTTCACTAATCATACAACCAACTAACCCAAATTAATAACACCAATGCATCTTTATTGCCATTGTATTGCTTACTGAACCCAGATAGCAAAGTGATCCCGAATACCAAAACTTCGATGCAGTCTTAGATAACAGATCGGAATCCCGACATCATCAACCGCTGAGGCACATACTCATGCATGCCAGCAAAATTACCAATAACAGGGGAAGACAAAAAAGAAAATAAAAAATGGGAAGGAGACCATGGAGGTAAAGCATAGAAAAGAGTAAAGAAAACACCAAATGAAGCTTCCTTTCATTGGCCATCAGTGAGCTTGCTAACTGGTGGGAGAGACCAAAACGGACTTCAAATATAAATCGAAAATAAGGTTGCAGGCATCTTATAGAGAAACCAAAATAGAGCAAAGAAATAAAGCATGATTTCAAATTCTATAGAAACAAAGAAACCAAACAGAAAGTGTTTGCAGATGATCTCAGATATGCACGTTTTCTAATGTCCATACTCAATCATAAAAAACAACCCAAATATCAGTAAGAAATAGAGCAAAATGGTGCAAAAATGGAATAACAGAGCATGCAGTGACTACACCTGAATAACTCCAACTTGAACAAGGATTGCTCAGCTTCAAGCACTTGATTCTGTAGCTTCCCCAAAATCAACAAAAGCCTTCTTCCTCTGTTTCTTCGGTTCTCCTTTCTCACATTCTTTCAAAACCTCCACTTGTTGAAAACCTCTTCCTCCCTGTTTTTCTTCCCCCGGCTCATTTTCTTCTCTTGCAAGCCTCCACCAGTTCTACTACTCCCCATTCATCAAATGTCTCCATCTTAACCACCACCATGGCAATGTAGCAGTGTCCTGTGCTAGGCGTCCCATGGAGCTCGCTCACCTGTGGAAGCTGCCGTTCCCCACTCCTCTCTGTAGTGATGGTGTTTCACCATCCTACCCCTAAAAGACCAACCTTCCCGGGTGATGACAAATATCTCATGAAATGCCATCAATAAAAGCAATTAAAAAAATAACAAATATCCCATTACTAAGAATTCGAAATAAACTCAACTTCCTTAGTTTATAAGAATTAATTTTTTATTAAATGGTTGATAAAAAAAAACTAAAAATTATTATTCTATATTTTTAAATAACATTGATATAAAATAAAAATGAAGATGATATTAAATAATACATTATTTTTTATTATAAATTATATATTTTAATGATATAAAATATTATTACTTAACTTCCATTACTAAATTATTAACCTCCAAAATTCAATATAAATACAATTTTACTTAGTTATTGATGGAAAAAAGCCTCTAACAATAAATTGACAACAAATCAAAGGTCACAATTAAATATATAAATCCAAAAGTAAAAAATCTAACTTTGGTACACTGGACCATAAAATTCTCCTTAGAACCATTCTCCATTTTATGTGTTAAGCTGTGTCTTAAAAACCCAATCGGACTAGCTGGTCCGACCACCACTGCTCTTCCTAGCTCTTACCGCTGCCCCCTCTTCCCCCTTTCTTTAGCAGCTCTTCTCCCCCCCCCCCCCCCCCGCCCCCCCACATTTTTCATATTTTAAAATTTGTGATTTTAATTTAAATTAATGAAAACATTATGATTTTAAATAAATATCTAAAAACTTTGTTTCCCTTAGATTTTAAATAAATTTCTGATTTTAAAATAAGTTTATGATTTAAAAATAAAATTTAAAAATTCTAATTTTAAATTAAAATTCTGATTTTAATTTTAATTTATGATTAGAAACTAATTTTCTGATTTTTAAATAATTTTATAATTTTCAAATAAAATTTTGATTTTAAAATAATATATAAATTATTATTTTAATTTTGTAACTATTTTTAATCTTAATAATATATTAGTTATATAATTATGACATCATCATTTCGGAGATAGTTTGACTGTTTGATGAATAAATTATGAATTAATAACTTTTCTAATTTAACAATCAATAAAAGCATCGGTGTTGAGTGACATAACAACTTTGAAGGGTACATTGGTCTCTCTAAAGTTTATATCCTTCCTATCAATTATATGATTTGGAAGGATCTTTGACCCATTATGAACAAGTGGACTCCCTTAAGCACAATTCTCCCCCCAAAAAAATCTAGCATTGCTGTCTACTCCATGTTCAAATCTCGGTGGTCATATCTCCTTAGAATAACCATAGAAAATGAACACCCATCATAACTGGTGGCAACAACACAGAAGGTCAATATTTCCTTTTGTTTTTCTTTGCAAAACTGGAATTTTTCACATGTCCACCATATAAATTAATTTTTTTTGCTTTAATTGGATGTGTTGGGGAAAAATTGGTGAAACGTCACTTAAACATAACTACACTCCATGCGTTAGTCAATACAATTTAAATGCTATATGACTAATTGATGTATCATTTCTTTATGTATGTCTTAAAACATATTAATTTTATGATTGAATAGACTGATATCTATCAGGGATAAATTAATGTTACAAGACCTTGAATTTAGAAATCAATTTAATATCATTGACTTCAATGCATATATATGGATAAGCATAAATTAAATGTTAGTCTTCTCATTCATAAATACAAGTCATGGGGGTTGGTGATTGACTTGGTGTTGTGCTTCTATATGAATGAGCGATTCCCTCCTGGAACTCGCCATTCCAAGTTTCTGAACTTTCTCTCTTCTCTGCCCACCCAGCACCTATCTCTCTGTCCTTGGTCTGTATCATTTTAACTTAATTTTATTGCAAAGAAAAACTTGTCTTACCTTTCTGGTGATTGCATAATCAGCAGGTGTTTTCGGAAGGGAGACACACATATTTGTAAACCTAGATATATATAGAGATATATCTTGTCAGTTTGGTGAGTTAGAAAATATGGAGGCTCAAGGTTGCAGATGGAGGCAATGATCCCTACATCTACAGCACCAACAACTTCGTGGGAAGACAGATCTGGGAGTTTGACGCTGATTATGGAACCCCAGAAGAGCGAGCTGAGGTCGAAGCAGCTCGTGAAAATTTCTGGAAAAATCTTCTCTGGCGAATGCAGGTGATCCCATCTGTGTCAAAATATGCATATTTTAAATTAATCACATCTTAATAAATAATTTTTTTTTGTAAATATTTTATTTTCCTTAGAAATTAGAAAATAAAAATATTCACTTTTTAAGACAATTTATCTTATTTAAAAAATAATAATTTTTTTATGTTTTTATGAAATGAAAATGAAAAATCAAAAGGTGATCCCACGTTTTTTCTTCCTTTCGTCACCCATTGTTTGGGTATTAAAAAATCACTTATAATATCTTTTGAAGGAGTTTCTAAAATCACTTTGAATAAAAATACTCTCGAAAAATGTATTATTTTATAAAAAGCCTAGTTATAGTACTATTAAGGAGGCCCCCCAGCTTTGAAAAAAATGCAGCAATCATATGTAGTTTGATCCTGAGTATGGAACTCCAGAAGAGCGAGCTGAGGTCGAAGCAGCTCAAGAAAATATCTGGACAAATCGGTTTCAGGTTAAGCTCAGCAGTGATCTTCTCTGGCGAATGCAGGTGATCCCATCTATGTCAAAATCTGCAAGAACACATAGGAACATGAATATATAGTATATGTAGGGTATGCATGCTTATGTGACTGGAACCAAAGAAATGGTTTATCTTCAAAGATTGTCTCCTTATTCTACTTCTTTAATTAGTTAATTTAATATACTGAAGAATAATATAATGAGAAAGTCCCAAGTGGGCATTAGGGTGAACACCTTGGGCTTAGATTAAACCAAAGAAATGGTTTATCTTCAAAGACTGTCTTCAACTTCTTATATGTACTAGATGAGTGCATATATATAAACAAAATGTGAAATGAAGTAGTATATGGAAAAGTTGAGAAAGGAAATTGAAAAGATAGATGTTAAAGTCTTTTAATAGATGGAAAGAGACAAGGAAAGCATGAATTTTGGAGTTATGCTTTGTACAGAGGGTTTGGGTTAACTTCATGCTGTACCCTAAACCCAAATCCAGCCCAACCCAACTGAATTGGACAGATCTAAAGCCCATTGGGCAGAGAGGACTTCTGTGACAACCCATATATATAGAAAATTTAGTACTTGAATTAGAGCTGTTTTGATCTTAGTCCATCCTATATTTATTGTGTGTGTATGGCTTTAATTGGTAGAGAGACTACAATCTTTTCATATTTAAAGCCAGAAGCATTCTCTTCGATGATTCTTAGAACTTCAGGAAGAAACAAGAACCGAACCTATTGTTGTTTTTTCTGTTTTTCCTGTTTTCATGGTCATCAGTATGTTAGGTTTTTAGTTGCTTATACAACATTCATTTGTTTTGAGGTTTGGAGTGCTTTTGCATTGATGCTAATTAATGAAGATGTCTTTTGCAAAGCTTTCAAATGGGTTTCTGAGTGCATATGATGCTAAAAGAGAGATGTTTTAGAAAACGGGCTTAGTTATGATGCTGATCTCCAAATTAACTTGATATGCCAAAATATTCCTGTGCAAGAAATGCTACATTGCATGCTTCGAAAAAAATAGCTCACAAACTTAAGTTGTATGGTTGCTTTCAGAAGTTTTCATGTTCAAGTCAAAAACATGTTGGATATTGACACTTCTCTGGCAGACCTTGGGCATGCTTTGAACACTGTACATGTGTTTCAAGGATTTAAGTTTGTAATTTCATTACATTTCTTATTTATATTTGCATGCTGACTTATTTATATTTCTAACCTTTTCTTTCTGAAATATAGTTTGCAAGGGAGAACCCATGTGTCGCAAACTTGCCACAAATCAAAGTTCAAGATTTGGAAGAAGTGACGGAGGAGGTGGTAACGACTACCTTACGAAGGGGCTTAAATTTCTATTCAACTATTCAGGCACATGATGGTCATTGGCCAGGGGATTGTGGGGGTCCTATGTTTCTACTACCTGCTTTGGTAAGAGCTGACTTTTTGAATGGCACATGTTCCTCCATTTGTCAATTAACTAATGCTATTTGTCAGGGTTGAATCTGGTGAGAACCCTTTTTATTTTTTCATCTGATAATCTCATTTCATCTCTATTGAACTTTATGCAAGTCTTTTCAGAACCCAATGGAGAAGGCCAAATATAATTTTTTTTGCTATATATGATTTGTTCATGTGTCTCAATTTCCATTTTATCTAATCCTTTTTTCCTCATTGAATAAGTGACAATTGGGTGACAAAATTGCAACAGGTCATTACTTTACATATTACAGGAGCTCTGAATGTTGTCTTATCAATAGAACATCAACGTGAGATGTGCAGATACCTTTGCAATCATCAGGTAAGATTATTTTCCTATATTTTGGCACTTTTAAAGTATTACAGTCTTTTGTTGCTGTTAAACTACTACTTGCACAAGAACTTTAGCTTTTGGGTCAAACGGTACTGTAACATAATATTAGAGTTCTGGTTCCATGATCTGATACCATGTTAAGCTTTTGTAGAAGTGTAGTTTAACTGTCACTTGTCTTTCATTTTATAGGATTCAGGAATCTGATGACAGAGATATTAACATAAATTATTGTGTCATCATAATTTTCTTTTGATATCATTTTGAGACGAGTACTTCCTCAACATTATTCTTTCTACATACTCCGGTAAAGTGCTATTATTTTGATGGGAAGCAAAAAAATTCAACCAAATGAAGCCTTTTACCATTTACTTGGCTAGCTCTGGCATTTCTAGTGAAGAAACAAAAGCAATTAAAGGGATAGCATGTTTTGTTGCAGAACGAAGATGGAGGTTGGGGGGCTACACATTGAGGGCCCGAGCACCATGTTTGGTACTGTGCTAAGCTATGTTACTCTAAGATTGCTTGGTGAAGGAGCCTTTGGTGCAGAAGGAGCAATGGAAAAGGGGCGAAAATGGATCTTGGACCATGGGGGTGCAACTGCAATAACTTCTTGGGGGAAAATGTGGCTTTCTGTATGAACTCAAAACTTTTGGCTTGAGCTAAAATATTAATTGTTTTGCAACTATGAGTTGACAGTTGATCTGCTTTTGATGGCCACAGGTACTTGGAGCATATGAATGGTCTGGGAATAATCCACTCCCACCAGAAGTGTGGCTATGTCCTTACATTCTTCCAATTCATCCAGGTCTCTCTCTCTCACTCTCTCTGTTTGTGTAAATATAAATATAAATATGAATATAAGTCTCCTGCAAGGAGGTGTAAAGGATCATGGTTAGCTGCAGAAGAAGTTATTAATCATACCAACTTGGTGCATAACAAAGATCCTAACTAGTGGGGAAAGTCAAATGGCTAGAAAATATAAGCGGAGATGATTGTAACGCATAATGAAGGATTGGAGAATCAAAATTGCTTTTGGACAACTAGGACAAGAATCTTACGTTAGAGGAAAGCTGTAGTATCTAATTTTATTCATGTTAGAGAATAGAAGCAAACTATGGAGCAAGGGGATTTCTTTAAATAGAATCCTAGACTTTGAAAGGGCTAGTTTAATTATTTTTTAAAAATATTTTCCGCGCATTTGGGTTCTTGCTAATTTTATTTATATTTTTGGGGATTTTCCCCTAAAGTGTCCTCTTTATTCCTTAATTCATTACCATCAAAGCTTTAACTGATTGTTTAATTACTTTGCTCAGGTTTTTTTCTCCCCTGTTAACAGAACTGGGTTCTGTTTCCACTTTATTAAAGACTTTAATTTTATTCTCCTTGACAAACAAGTTACCAAAAAGTTAGGCAGCTTTTCAGGTTGATTTTATCTCGTTGCAAGCAGGATTTTATTTGTCAGTGGTAAACTTTCAAATTTTTATCCATAGGACAGATGAGTTGTCATTGCCGAATGGTGTATTTGCCCATGTCGTACATATATGGGAAAAGGCTTGTTGGTCCAATTACACCCACAATTATTTCTTTGAGAAAGGAGCTGTACATTGTCCCTTATCAAGAAGTAGATTGGAATAAAGCTTGCAATCAATGTGCCAATGTTGGTTAGCATATTTTCTCCTTCCGAACTCATGCTTTTAACTTTTACCTCCCCTTATGATGCTATTTTAGCTCTTGTACTGTGCTTTTCATCAGTGTCATTGCATATTTGGATGATCTACAAGTTTATCCCCTAAAAGTTTGTCCTATTAGTTGTTGATATATTTTAAGTTAACTATCACTGGGCTGTTTATAAGTTTCTTTCCATTCTGAAGCATACTTGTATATGTTAGATGATCAAGGAGTATCTTCGTTGTGAAATAATTTTCCCCATGTCTTGATCTTATCGATCCTATTCGAAGGAGATACTGTAACGACTCGCACCAAACTGTGTAGATATTGTCCGCTTTGGGCCCAAAGGGGCCCTCATGACTTTAAAACGTGTTTACCAGGTTAAGAAAGGCCTTTACATATATAGCATCAGGAACTTTCTCCCCATCCAATGTGGGATATCACAAACACCTCCCATGCAGACATAACGTCCTCGTTGTGGCGCCAAAAAGACAAATACAACATATAGGGTCAAACAAATCCCCACACCGAGGTCGGGGATCGGCTCTAATACCATTTGTAACAACCCGCTCCCAATTGTGTAGATATTGTTCGCTCTGGGCCTAAAGAGGTCCTCACGACTTTAAAATGCATCTATAAGGTTAAGAGGAGCCTCTACACATATAACACTAGAAACTTTCTTCCTTATCTGATGTGAGACATCACAAACACCTTCTCATGCAAACACAACGTTCTCATTGTGTTCCACAGAATTGCGGGGCCAAAGAGATAAACACCCCCTATGGGGCCAAACAAACCTCCACACTAGGGTTAAGGATTGACTTCAATACCATTTGTAATGACTCGCACCCAACTGTGTAGATATTGTTTGTTCTGGACCCAAAGGGGCTTTGACGACTTTAAAACGCATCTATAGGGTTAAGAGGAGTCTTTACATATATAGCACTAAGAACTTTCTCCCATATCCGATGTGGGACATCATAAACACTCCCCATGCAGACACAACGTTGTGGGGCTAAACAAACAAATACTCCCTACGGGGCCAAACAAATCCTCACATTGGGGTTGAGGATCGGCTCTGATACAATTTGTAATGACCCACTCCAAACCGTGTAGATATTGTTTACTCTAAATTCAAAAAGGCCCTCATAGCTTTAAAACATGTCTACATGGTTAAGAGGAGCCTATACATATATAGCACTAAGAACTTTAATTTTCCCCTATTCGATGTGGGATATCACAAACACCCTCCATGTAGACAGAACGTCCTCGTTGTGGGGCTAAATAGACAAATACCCCTTTGGACCCAGAATAGACAATTTCTACATGGTTGGGAATGAGTCGTTACAAATGGTATCAAAGTCAATCCTTGACCTTGGTGTTGGGATTTGTTTGGCCTCGTAGGGGGTATTTGTCTATTTAGCCCCACAACGAGGATTTTCTATCTGTATGAGGGGTGTTTGTGATGTCCCACATTGGATGGAGGAGAAAGTTCTTAGTGCTATATATGTAGAGACTCTTCTTTTTCTACTGACAAATTTTAAAGTCGTGAGGGCCCTTTAGGTCCAGAGTGGATAATATTTACATGGTTGGGTGTAGGCTATGACAATTGGTATTAGAATCAATTTCTAACCCCAGTGTGGAGGTTTGTTTGGCCCCGTAGGGGGTTTTTGTTTGTTCAGCCCTGCAATCCCTTAAGACACAACAAGGATGTTGTGTCTGCATGAGAGGGTGTTTGTGATGCCTCACATCAGATAAAGGAGAAAGTTTTATTATATATATAGAGGCTTCTCTTAACCTTGTAAACGCATTTTGAGGCCGTGAGGGCCTTTTTGGGTCCAGAGTGGACAATATTTACATGGTGGGTATGAGTCGTTATAGATACATTGATTGGATCTATGTGAGAAAGCCAACAGATGTTTTTTTGACCTTGAAAATTTTATTTTGTGTTGTTAGCAAGTATGATAGTCACAAAAGTAGTGGTTATACTATGGGCTTATGTTGTATTGTTTAATTGAAACTTGATTGCTGAAAGTACAAAATGCAACACCAAAGTGCTCCAATTGTGCTTTGGTGGATTGCTTTTAGCCCATACCCCATGCATAACTTTCCTTTCACTAAGGATGAAAGGGTGTTAGTGGTGCCATATATGTTTCTTCTTGAAAATAACACAGATATAAGCAGGAGTTGCTTTGTCATGTTGACATCTTGATCTAATTGTGGAGTTCTTTTTTTTTTTTTTTTTTTTTGTCATTGTCAATTTTAAGTCCATGTGAAGTTCACTATATTCAACCTTTTTTTAAAAAATTTATTTATTTATATTTTACTCCAATAGAGAATATTTTTAGACAGAAGCTTCTAAGGTTCCTTGATCAAGTCTCTCTTCTACAAAAAAAATTATTCTTTATGTTGACTTTGATTAACATGCGTATGACCCATTTTAAAATATAATATAAGCATTTTATCAATATGTAATTCGATGTGTTTATTGGCAGTTTAGTTAGTTAGGTGTAGATGTTAAAATAATATCGATACTTTGCTAATATTAATTAAGTTGTCTAACATATTATGAACACCATGATTTTCATTTGTCATTGAAAAATATCTCTAAAGTAAGGTTATGTTCTTGAATTTGGGAATTTAATGGAAATTTACGATGCACACTTATGAATCTTTTTATATAGAAATTGCATGTATTTCCTATTGAGTTGTGGATTGCGCTGATACTTTATGAATAATAACTGTAGGGGTTGCTCATATTTTTCTCTAAGCTTATTATTGAGTAACTAAGGGTCTAAGAGAAATTTTTTGGCTGCTGTGAAAAGAAATAGGTTCTCTTGCAAAGATGAGCCAATCTTTTGAAACTTGTTGAGAATCTCAATCAGATCAATTTTTTATTTTTATTTTTATTTTGGTTGTTACCTATTTTTTAGGGATAATTTGTTGTATTTTTTTAGGGATAAGTTGTATATTTTAAATTTATTTTGTTCCTAAAAATCTGGGTGTACAATTGTAGATTTAGTTTGATTTGTTGTAACTTATCTATAAAAGGAAGCATGTTTCCATTCCTTATTCAATTAATATACGACATTTTTTTTACCCTATTCTATATGGTATCAGAGATAGGTTAATTGGTTATTCCATTTCTTTTTGCTCTTATTATTTTCAGTTCTATTTCTATCTCTTTACCATGTCAGAAATTTACGAATCTACTCATTCCATTACTACTGGTTCCAATTCCTCAAAATTACCCACATCTAATTCTCATTCCAACTTTGTCCAAATCACCACAATTCGCCTTAATGAGACCAATTTTCTCAGAGGGTCACAATTTGTTCGGATGTACATTAGGGGTTGCGACAAAATTGGTTATTTAACTAGTGACACTAAAGAACTAGCAAAGACCGACTGTAACTTTTCCATTTGGGATGCAGAACACTCCGTGATCATGGCATGGCTGGTAAATTCCATGGAGGAGGAGATTAGCTCGAGTTATATGTGTTATCTTACTACCAAAGCTCTTTAGGACAACATATTAAGATGAATTCAAACCTTGGAAATCAGTCCCAAATCTATGGGTTACAACTCAAATTGGACGATATTCATCAAAGTGAGAATTTGGTTACCAAATATTTTAATGTGCTTAAGGGTTTATGGTAGAATCTTGACTTATTCGATGACTATGAGTGGATAAACCCGGATGATTTTAACTATTTTAAGAAAATGGTAGAAAGTTCAAGGATATTCAAATTTTTAGTTAGGCTTAATGTTGAGTTTGATGAAGTTCGAGGTAGAATCATTGGTCGGTAATCTCTCCCTTCTCTAGGTGAAGTTTTCTTTGAAGTTTGTCAAAAGGAAATTTAAAGGACTGTTATGCTTAGGAAGAAGCTCTTTAGACCTGTGGAAAACTCATCCTTATTGGGCACTGCAACAATGGCTTCTCGCAATTCTAATGACCAACATCATCTGGATGACAAGCTAAGAGTTTGGTGTGATCATTGTAATAAACCACACCATACTCGTGAAACCTGTTGGAAATTACATGGAAAACCAGTTGATTGGAAGCCGGTTGAATGGAAGACTAATAAGCAAGGTGACCCTAATTGTTTCCTTGCTAAAGCACATGCTACTGAGACACCCTCATTGAGCAAAAAACAATTAGACCAATTGCTACAGCTATTGAAACCTGCTCCATCTACTCCTGGTACTCCTATAGCATCTCTAGCTCAATCAGGTAGCTTTTCGTGTGCATATTCTCTTTCATTATCTGCACCTTGGATCATAGATTCAGGTGCCTCTGACTGCATGACTAATTTATCTCATTTGTTTATCTCTTATACACCTTATTCTGGAAATAAGAGAGTACATATTGCAGATGGAAGATTATCTTTTATTGTTGGGCAAGGCTTTATTCGTTTGTCTGATAAGAGTATGTTACAATCCATTTTACATGTCCTAAGACTCTCTTGTAATCTCTTATCTGTAAGTCGTTTATCTAAGGATTCTAATTATCATGTTGTTTTTTGTGCCTCTTTGTATGAATTCCAAGATTTGAACTCGAGGATGATGATTAGCAGTGCTAGATTGATCAATAATCTCTACTATTTTGATGACAACTAGTTTGAGAATAAACAAGCTCAGGGTTTTATTGGTAGTATTTGTTCAATCCTGTGCATGATCAAATAATGCTATGTAATAACAGATTAGGACATCCTAGTTTTTTCTATTTAAAACATTTGTTCCAGGTTTATTTAAAGGATTGGATTGTACTTCTTTTGATTGTGAAACTTGTTTTTTTGGCCAAAAGCCATCGCAATTCTTATAAAATAAAACCATATTGTGCCTCAAAGCCCTTTTATTTCATACATAGTTGATTACTACTCAAAAATGCTATTTTGTAAGCTTGTAATTAACTCTTTTAAACACTTTTGAGTAGTAGTTATCACCTTTTAACCCAATTAATATATTAAGGACCCTTGCAATCAATTCTAATCAAAATGTGCAAGTTTTGGTGTTTTTGTTAGCTATTTGATCACCAAAGCAATCCAAGATTGAGGAGAGTTCTTTGGAATCCATGGCAAAGCTTTTGGAAAGCTCAGAAACATGAAGAACCAAAGCTTTGAAGCTTTAAAGTCCTTTGCCATCAGCAAATCCGGAATGCAAGGAGGAAAGCAAAGAGGAATCTGCCATGAAGCAAAACAGGGGACAGCAGTTGCAGTCTTCTTGGGCACTTTTGGAGCACTTCCCGAAGTCCATTTTATGCATGCTATATACCATTTCAAAGCTCAGGAAGTCAAGAATCCAATGCTTCAAACGGTACACGATTCGGAGTTCAAATGAAGAAGTTACAGCCATTGCAAGCAGATCACTCCAAGCTGAAGGAAAATTTCGCAGGGCTGCGAAATTTTGTCCTTTGGCTGCGAAATTTCGCAGCCATTTTGCACAGTGCCGTGGTGTCTCCTGAAGCCACCCGATAGCTGCAACCGACATCCTGAGATCTTTTTGCTTTAGATATTTGATGTCTAAATTCCCAAACTCTCCTTGTAACCCACCTATTAGAGAATTCCTTAGCTAGGAAGGTTGGAAAAACTTGCCTATATATTCCCTTGCATCCGATGTAAATATCTCGGGAGCTTGTTCTCAGACACATCTCGGGAGCTTGTTCTCAGACACATCTCGGGAGCTTGTTCTCAGAGACAACCTTATGTAGATATGTAGATATATAATATATTCAGAGCCTTGCTCTGCCTTTCCTTCCCATTTTGTTTTCTCTTTTATTTTCTTTCTAGCCAAACATCCTTTGAGGATTTTTCCTCAGAGGATGAGAGGCTAGGCTTTTTGTCTCTTGGGTGAAGGAAGCTAGGTAAGGTGCCGGCATGCATGAGGGTGAGTTTTTGTTGTTTCCATTTTTAATGAAGAGAAAGTGTGACCCGTTTTTGGTTTCTATGTTTTTAGTTAACTTAAAACGCCTTTGAATCACCTGGGCCAACACTTGGTAAGGCAAGTGGACTCCGTCCATTGAGTTTCACTAGTTTATCTCTTGCGAGCCTTTGGGAGGTGGTTTGAAGGTAGGATTTTCTAGAATAGCCAACACTTGGTAAGCTTTTGGACTCCAAGGAGACATCCATTAGTTATCTCTTGCGAGCTTTTGACGGGTAATCCAAGGTTAAAGATCCCCTTGAATGGCAAATGCTAGGTGAGAGGCACGAGCCATTGCAAGGTGTATCAGTGAGAAGGTTTTAGTGTTGAAACCATTAATGGTATGCATCTGTACCACACCGGTTCAGGAAATAACTATATGTTAAATCCCCAATGCGAGGAAAAGAAACAAGTGACCGGAATCTCCTCTTTTGTAGATGGCACCTAATCCTAGTAACCTGAAATCCCAAGAAACACCTTTCTTCCTAGTTAATTTTAGTTATTTTCAGTTTGGTTAGCTTAAAACCATTTGTTCTCATTCAAACTTATGTTTTCTTTTAAAGCTAACCTTGGAAAGGAAAACCACCAAGTCATCTTTGAAATAATATCAATTGTGAAGTGAAAACCCATCTCTGTGGACGATCCTAGAGCCACTATGCTATGCTAGCTATGCTACCCTAGTATATGGTGAATTAGGTTTATAAATTTTGTTGATAACTCCCGTCTGAGGATTGAAATCAAAGCACATCAGTTGATTGATCTGAATCAATCAGAACACCAATTGGGGACGAATCAATAGTGATGTTTCGGGTCCTTCTAGGATTAATACTTTAATTGGGGAAAAGATGTTTTGTGACTTTTATTGATGATCACAAACACCTATGCTGGCTTTATCTAATGAATTCTAAATATGAGGTTGCAAAACTCTTTTAGGATTTTTATTCTATGGTTGAAAACCAATTTCAAACCAAAATAAGTATTCTTCGGAGTGACAATGGAACATAATTTTATAATGATTGTTTAAGTCATTTTTTTTTTTCTAGAGAAAGGTATTTTACATCAATAAACTTGTAGAGACATTCCTTAACAAAATGGAATTGCAAAACGTAAAAATAGATATTTACTTGAAGTAGGTAGAGTTCTTATGTTTTATATGAATGTTCCTACACACCTTTAGGGAGATGCAATTTTAACAAGTAGTTTTTTGATTAATAGAATGCCTAAAAGGGTTCTAAACTATGCAACACCTTTACAAACTCTTAAGAATAAATTTCCAAACACACACCTCATTTCAGATTTACCCTTAAAAATTTTTGCTATATAGTGTTCATCTATATACCAACTCATCTTTCATCCAAATTTGATCCAAGAATCAAAAAATGTATATTTCTAAATTACGCTCCTAATGAAAAAGGGTATAAGTGTTTTAATCCTACCACTAGGAAAATTCATGATAGTATGGATGTCAACTTTATTAAAAATATTATTATTATTATTATTATTTTTTTTAATGAAGATCAGTTTTGGAAACAAGAACAACCAAAACCTAGTATTTTTCTTTCTGAAAAAAAAAAAAAAAAAAAGATGTTTTAATTAGTGAAAAAGAGGGAAACACTGATTTATTTATGCCAAATAAAATTGCATCACAAACAGGGGGAGAAACTCCACAACCTATCTCCATTGAGTTCCATGTTTATACTAGGCGCAGGTTTAATTCTAATATTGAGAATAATCAAGTCAATCTTGAGCATGGTCAATCATCATCTCCTAGTTCTCAAAATCTAGGTAATCTTCCTATGGACTTTACTTCTTTGCATCTTTTTGATCTTGATATCCTTATCGCAATCCGAAATGAGTTAGGAATTGTACCAAATATCCCATTACCAAATATCTGTCTTATCAAAGACTCTCGGAAAAATAAAGAGCTTTCACTTCAAATATTTCACTTATTCATTCTTAGAACTATACAAGAAGCACTAGGACACTCGGAGTGGAGGTCAATAGTTTAAGAATAAATGAATGCTCTTTTGAAAAATAGAACATGGGAAATTGTTGATTACCCTAAGGAGAAGAAGACAATGGAATGCAAGTGGGTTTTCACAGTCAAGTGTAAGCCCGATGGTAGCATTGAAAGATATAAAACAAGGTTAGTAACCAAAGGTTTCACACCAACCTATGGAATTGATTACCAAGAGACCTTTGCACCTGTTGCAAAGATCAATTCCATTCAGATTTTGCTTTCTCTTGTAGTACATTTTCATTTCCCTTTATACCAATTAGATGTGAAGAACACTTTCTTAAATGGAAATTTGGAGGAAGAAGTGTTTATAGATTTACCATTGGGTTTTGAAGAAAAGTTAGGAAAAGAAAAGGTTTACAGATTAAAGAAGTCCTTGTATGGTCTTAAGTAGTCTCCTAAGGCTTGGTTTGAGAGATTTGGAAAGAAAATCAAGCTTCAAGGATATATTCAAAGTCAAGCTGACCATACAATGTTTTATAAACACTCAAGAAAAGGAAAAATTGTTGTGTTGATAGTTTATGTGGATGACATTATTCTAACTGGTGATGACAGTCTAGAACTTGAGAGATTGAATAAAACTTTAACTTGTTAATTTGAGATAAAAGATTGGAGTCCCTTGAAATACTTTTTTGGTATGGAGTTTGCTAGATCTAAGAAATGTATTTTCATTTCTCAAAGAAAACATATACTTGACTTATTAAGTGAAATAGGTTTACTTGGATGTAAGGCTATAAAAACTCCTATAGAACCAAATTTGAAACTCCAACTAGCAAGTCCAATAGAGGTGATTGACAAAGAGAAATATCAATGCCTAGTTGGGAGACTTATTTATCTCTCTCCTACTCATCCCAATATTGCATTTCTAGTAAGCATGGTGAGTCAATTCATGCACTCGCCAAATCAGGAACACTTTGTTGTTGTGTACAGAATTTTAAGGTACTTAAGGGGAACTCCATGAAAAGGACTTCTATATGAGAACCAAGGACATGTCCAAGTGGATGTGTTTACTGATGTAGATTGCGCAAGAAGTGTAATTGATAGGAGATCAATTTTGATGTATTGTACTTTTGTTGGAGCCAAGCTTGTGACTTGGCGGAGTAAAAAGCAGAGTGTTGTGGCTAGAAGTAGTGCTGAAGTTGGGTTTAGAGCCATAGCCCATGGCATTTGTGAAGTTTTGTGGATTAAACAATTACTTGAAGAACTTAAGGCTACTAGCCCTTTGCCTATGAAGGTCTTTTGTGATAATAATCATTGTCATTGCACATAATCCAATACTCCATGATAGAACTAAATATGTCAAGGTTGATAAACATTTTATCAAGGAGAAATTGGAAAATGGACTGATTGTTATGCCCTATATGCCTACGGTTGAACAAGTTGCAGATATACTCTCTAAGGGATTGCCAAAGAAGTAGTTTGATGATTTAGTAAGAAAGCTGCCATGAATGACATCTTCAAACTAACTTGAGGGGGAGTGTTGAGAATCTTAATCAGAGTGTACAATTGTAGATTTAGTTTGATTTGTGGTAGCTTCTAGCTTATCTATAAAAGGAAGCATGTTTCCCTCCCTTATTCAATTAATATAAGACATTTTTTTTCTCTCCCTATTTTAGAAAACTAATTCACCTAATGAAGAATGGGAGTCTATTGTATGTAACTTACAACTAAATTCTGGTTTTTGTTGTGGTTCAACTGTTATATTTCCTTAAAATTCTAAATCAAGTCAACCAGCAATATACATTTCGATTAATTTGTATCATTTTTCTCCTTGGAGTTTATTTGATTTGCAGTTTCATGATGATGACATCATTTTAATGAGCATTTAAGAAGGAAATTTATGAAGAAGATCAATTACATCTTTCTTATGCTTTAGGCTCCCAGTTGATTTTTATATTTGTCTTTACAATTATTGCCAGGAAGATCTATACTATCCGCATCCACTGGTTCAGCATATTCTATGGGCATCTCTTCAAAAGGTGATTGAGCCTATTATGGGGCATTGGCCCGGAAACAAGTTGAGGGAGAAGGCTTTATGCAATGTAATGCAGCATGTACACTATGAAGATGAGAATACACGGTATATATGCATAGGGCCTGTGAACAAGGTACATGTGAAGTATAGAAAGGTCCTTTGAACTGCAATAATTGTACTGATTACTAAGTTCAATAAATGTACTGATTACTATTAATTAAGAACTAAACCAGTTAGCTTCTTTAGTTCTACCACTCTACTCGGGTGCTCTTGATCTAATTGTCTTTTCTTTTCTGTTCCATGAAGCTCTTGATTTCCTGTTATCCGATTTGTACAGGTGTTAAATATCCTTTGCTGCATTAAGATCCAAACTCAGAGGCCTTTAAGTTGCATATTCCAAGAATTTTTTATTATTTGTGGATTGCTGAAGACGGCATGAAAATGCAGATTCGTAAGTAGTATTAGTCTCTTTCTAGTTTATCTCAGAGTGCCATTTCCATTTTATATGTTATGGAGAATTGTGATATTACTTTTTCTGGTGGATGTAGCCATTTATAGTGGCTGCATCCATTCATAGTGGCGTGTTGTAAAGGCAGATTTTGTATTTTATTCCTTGGAAATTATTGAATTTTATTATCTATCTGTTATACATAATAAGTTTACAGCAGGGTTATAATCGAAGTCAATTATGGGATACTTCTTTTGCTGTTCAAGCAATTATTTCAACAAACCTAGGTGAAGAGTATGGTCTGACTTTAAGGAAAGCACACGAATTCATAAAAAATTCATATATTAGCAGTTTTCCAAAATGATTTTAGTTAACTATTCCTACTTTGTTTTCAAGGTCTTAGAAGATTGTCCTGGAGATCTGAAATTTTGGTATCGTCACATTTCCAAAGGTGCTTGGCCATTCTCAACTGCTGATCATGGATGGCCGATCTCTGATTGTACAGCAGAAGGATTGAAGGTAACAACTGAACTAACTCAAAATACTTGTTATACGGACACTTTTATTGTTTATTTCTCTTGTGCAGGCTGTTCTATTATTATCTAAACTTCCATTGGAAACAGTTGGGGAACCATTAGATATGGTGCAATTGTTTGATGCTGTAAATGTTATCCTTTCATTACAGGCATGGATATATTGAGTGGGTATAGGTATGGGTGTTAGAACTGACTTGGAACAATAAGTGTTTTTGCATTTTAAAATTAGGGTTTTTGGAAAGTGCAGAATATAGTCTATATTCACGGCAGTGGACAAATAACTTTATATGCATGGTTGGAAGTAACTTTATAGACATAGATGCCTCTTCTATACAAAGCTTTACACATTCTGAAAAACTGCACATAAAAAGGGATTTGAGCGATTTTCAAATATCTTCCAATTTCTCTCCTGCCAAATTGTCCAAAAAAGATACAAAAGGGCAGCCAACACTCTCTCTTGCGTCCCTTTCTGACATAGAGTCCATTCCAACTTAACAACATCGGTGTTATTGAAGAGTGGATCATGCAATCTATCCCAAACCACTGAAGGTATTATTTTGACCTGTTCTTCTCTGTGCAGTTCTAAAAAATTTATTATTGCCTTAAAAGTTCTAGGCCACAAAATTATTCCAAAAAGTATATAACTTCATATCAGATTTTACAATACTTGTATACTGCAAATTTATGCTTGTTGGCTGAAACTTGTTTTTGAGTCTTGCTAGCATACCTAGAATGGGATTCTCAACTCAAGTTTTGTGTTGAAGATTTTTACAAGTGTGTGGTTTGGGAACCAGTTATGATTCCTTGTTCAGCCTGTTCTCCCTTCTTTTCTGATTATCAATATTTAAGATTCCCTACTGTCTGACTTCAGGCGAGTGTAGTACTGGTTTTATAGCTTTTTCCTTGGAATCTCAACAGAATGCAGATGGTGGTTTTGCAACATACGAATTGACAAGATCTTACCGATGGTTTGAGGTAACTTTGATAAATGCTAATGCCATTTTATTAGTTTCACCTGAAGTTGCCCCATGAATGTAGCATATACAGCCCAAGACACATTTCCTGCCAATAAGTAGGAAATTGGGTTCCAAATGAATGTCCACATTAAAAGCATCCATGTGAAAAGTTTCACTGAGTATTCTAGATTTCTGGCTCTGTTTTCTTCCTTTTAGCAATTAATCCTTGTGCTTTCCATCTTACTGATGATTGTTGAACCAGGGTAGAAAAAGTTTCACAAAATATGTGGACCTTAAAGATAAAGAAAGTTCCATATACCATAACTAGGGAACAACATGATGTAAACTATTGTGACCTTACTTCTCATGGAGAAGCCTGCTCCACAGTTGATTCTCTATATAAAATGAGTTGTCATCTAGTTTTATTATTGAAAGGAAGGTGAGATGGGCTTGTTATTGAAATCCAAATTTAGATAGATGGAATCGGATTTTTTTTTCTTTTCCTCTTTTTCTTTTCTTTCTTCTTTTCTTCAAGGCAAAATTGCACTTGAAACAACACCTTGATTTGCTTATTGATTGAGGAAGGTCATATTACATACAACAGCTCCATTGCTACTTGATAATATGTGTGGGATTGGAACCATTAAGTGGTATGTCATACTCCGGAATCTGCTATAATTTGGATAGACTTGCTTAAGTCACTTAGGTCATTTTTGGATTGATTTTTTGAGAGTCAAAAGTACAAAAAGCAATGGCAATGTCACTTCTTATAAAGCCATTTTTTTAAGCTTATATTGTACGCTATTTTATTTTTAATGAAACTTTCATGATTCCAAGATTTCCATCTTAAAATCACAGGTTCAGCATCTTGCTAAAGCTAAAGCAAGAAACTATCCCAACGAGGCCTTAGATAGATACTATATGTCATAAGCTTCATTGGAATAATAGAATGTCTTCTTTCCAATATTGAAGGAGAATGGATAAAGATTATATTTGAACTGTAAGTTTATGTTAATTAGAAGCTTGGGAGCTAAATAGCATCTGGCACTCCTAGGAGGGCATCGCAATGAAAGGAGTCCAAAGGAACTAAAGATAAATTGAGATAGAACCTAGGATGGTGTCGCAATGATGGGAGTCCAATGGAACTAAAAATAAAGTGAGATAGAACCCAGGATGGTATCACAAAGATGGAAATCCAAAGGAACTAATTGAGCAATGATCTTGTTGAGGCTTGTGGTAGAACTAAACATTTTAGAAAATTGAAAGTGTAAGTAAAAACTAAAGTTTTCAACTTTTCTTTTTCTTAATTTCTTTGCATGTTTGCACATTTACAACGTTCTGAATATTTGTTATGCTTAAGCTGAAGACTAAACCTCATGTGGGCATACAGCACCATTATTCTCCTTATTTCCATCAACACATGATCTTATCTTTGCTTGATTAGATAAATTTGTGGTGCTATCAAGGCCCTCCACATCTTAAATTGCACTTTATTTTAATTGTGTTGGGAATAAATTCAAACTAATTGTTCTTTTTGTTCTATCTTTCAGTTAACTTTTGGTGACATTGTCATTGATTATCCGTAAGATTTTAAGCACTCTTCAGTTTCTAATGTTTACGCATAATTCTAGTTTGTTTTCACCCATCTAGAAAGAAAAAAGAAGAAAAAGAAAAAAGAAAAAAGGAAAACAAAGAATAAAAAAGGAGGTGGGTTGTTGGGGGAAAGGGGTGGGTGGTGTTGTGGGTTGTCTTGTAGTTTGATTTGATGGAGAAAATCTTATATACTGTTACCTGGGTGGCACTGCAGATATGTGGAATGTACCTCAGCTGCAATTCAAGCATTGACATCGTTCAAGAAATTATATCCTGAGCATGGAAGGCACGAAATAGAAAATTGTATTTCTAAGGCTGCCAAGTTCATTGAAGACATACAGGCTCCTGATGGCTCTTGGTTTGTTTTAATTTATTTAATTAATTATTTTTGCATCTCTGCACAAACCCTTGAAATTGTTCTTTTGCTATAGCTGCATGCTCTAGCTATTTTGTTATATCAATCTCTCAGCTTAATGTAAGCAGTACCTAATATTTGTAGGGGTTATAGGGCAGTCATTATGTGTGTGCAATTGATTTTGAGTATTTTTGACAGGTTTGGATCCTGGGGAGTCAGTTTCACTTATAGTGGGTGGTTTGGAATAACGGGATTGATAGCTGCTGGAAACACATACAGTAATTGCCCCTGCATTCGTAAGGCTTGTGATTATCTGTTGTCCAAGGAGCTTGCTTCAGGTGGTTGGGGGGAGAGTTATCTGTCATGCCAGAACAAGGTTTCGATTTCCATTCTGTGTGGAATTTCTTTCCTTTATTGTTCTAGTATGCCTCATGATGTTTGTTCTTAATAAATGCTCCTTATAAATCTGCAAAGTCGAGCTTTTATGAAGATTGCTATCTTCTTCATGGTAGCTCATCATAGAATTTATTGCAGAGCACCGTAGTGCACCTTTTCTTTGGACTTAAGGAGAGTTTTTTCCCATAGACCTTACTTGCGGTTGATAACACTAAGAACCTTGATTTATCATGTAACTTGACACAAATACATTAGGTTCATTAAGATGTGTTTGGCTGCATTCTAGCCAATTTTAGGAATAGCCTAATCCAATTCACATTCATTTATTATCTCTGTTCGTCATCTATCTTAGACACTAATTATAATAATTCATGTCTTCTGACTTGTATGGTTGATTATTCTAATACCTCTTTAAACAGGTGTACACAAATCTCCCTGGAGATAAGCCACATAATGTCAATACTGCTTGGGCTATGTTGGCTCTCATTGATGCTGGACAGGTAAAGTTGGTGACTAGTGGTGCTATTTGATGCTAATTTGGTGTCCTCAAGATTTTTTATAATGTGTAGTTAATTAAAACTTCCTATACCATTTTTCTCTGTTTCTCCATATCTGGTATGTTTGTTCTTTGTTGGTGAAAAGAAAAGAATCAATCTATGGTAGGACATTCCTAGGGCCTGGGGTATAGCCAGGGTTGAGGCCAACAGTTGATGCTGAATGTTAATTACCTCCAATACATACTAAACACATTATTAGATTTATGCATATTTGCATTTCGCTTAGTGAGTCATCGCCTTAAATTTGTGTTTTGAATATTTATATTTAAATTGGCTTCTGGGTTTGGTGTTTTGTGCACTAAGGCAGGCATTTAAATGTTTTTCTTTTTGTTCACTGATACAGATTTTGTCGTAATTTTCGCCTACAGATGCATACATTTGTTCTGAAGAAAGAGTTGCACCAAAAGAGCCTCGATATCTTAAGTTTCCAAATAGAGTTTGAGTGAATCCTTCATACAATAAAATCAAAATTATAAAAATGTCTATTTTAATTGATTTATAAAATTCACATTTATTAAATTTATTTCAATAATTTTGTAACTTTTTTTATTTCATATTTATTCATTTTATAAAATAAAGATTTTTGTAATTAAATAATTTTATTATGAAATTTATCTTTTTTAAATTAATTTTTTTATCATTAGTTCTTTCATGTAATAAATAAATATTTTAAATAAAAAAATATATTTTAATTTATTTATGAGAATTACACTAAAGGAAAATACAGTTTTAATTGACTTATACTAAAATTAATTTTTTTTAGTTATCTAATATAATAAAATTAGAATTCAAAATGAACTCAACTTCCTTAGTTTATGATAATTAATTTTTTTTATTAAATGATTGATAAAAAACCCTAAACATTATTATTTTGTATTTTTAAATAACATTGATATAAAATAAAAATGAAGATGATATTAAATAATACATTATTTTTTATTATAAATTATATATTTTAATAATATAAAATATTATTGCTTAACTTCCATTACTAAATTATTAACCTCCAAAATTCAATATAAATACAATTTTACTTAGTTATTGATGGAAAAAAGCGTTTAACAAGAAATTGACAAGAAGTTTTTTTCTTCTTCGTTTGTACACTGCAAATCATTTTCTGTTTTTTAAATAATTTTATGATTTTTAAATAAAATTTTGATTTTAAAATAATATATAAATTATTATTTTAATTTTTGTAACTATTTTTAATTTTAATAATATATTATTTATATAATTATGATATCATCAATTCGACTATAGTTTGACTGTCAGGCTGATGAATAAATCATGAATTGATAACTTTTGTAATTCAATGACGGTCTTTCTAAAGTTTATATTCTTCTTATCAATGGTCAATTATATGATTTTGATGGATGTTTGACCCATTATGAACAAGTGGACTCCATTAAGCACAATTCTCCCCCAGAAAAATCTAGCATTGCCGTCTACTCCATGTTCAAATCTCGGTGGCCATATCTCCTTGGAACAACCATAGAAAAATGAACACCCATCATAACTGTTGGGAACAATTAATTTTTTTGCTTTGATTGCGACTTTGACTGGTTGTGTTGGGGAAATTTGGTGAAACGTCACTTCAACATAACTACACTCCATGCGTTAGTCGATACACCCATCATTTCTTTATGTATGCCTTAAAACATATTAATTTTATGATCGAATGACTGATATCTATCAGGGACTGTCCCTTGACTCCGAAAATAATTTTCTAAAAATAGATAAATTTATATTACAAGACCTTGAATTTCGAAATCAAATTAATATCATTGACATCAATGCATATATATGGATAAGCATAAATTAAATGTTAGTATTCTCATTCATAAATACAAGTCATGGGGGTTGGTGATTGACTTGGTGTTGTGCTTCTATATGAATGGGCGATTCCCTCCTGGAACTTGCCATTCCAAGTTTCTGAACTTTCTCCCTTCTCTGCCCACCCAACACCTATCTCTCTGTCCTTGGTCTGTATCATTTTAAGTTAATTTTATTGCAAAGAAAAGCTTGTCTTACCTTTCTGGTGATTGCATGATCAGCAGGTGTTTTCGGAAGGGAGACACATATTTGTAAACTTAGCTATATATAGAGATATATCTCGTCAGTTTGGTGAGTTAGAAAATGTGGAGGCTCAAGGTTGCAGATGGAGGCAATGATCCCTACATCTACAGCACCAACAACTTCGTGGGAAGACAGATATGGGAGTTTGATCCTGACTATGGAACCACAGAGGAGCGAGCTGAGGTCGAAGCAGCTCGTGAAAATTTCTGGAAAAACCGGTTTCAGGTTAAGCCCAGCAGCGACCTCCTTTGGCGGATGCAGGTGGTTTGATCCTATCTATCTCTAGTCTTGATATCACAACAGATATTCTGTCACCTGCATCCTAGATTCCCGTTTTTAAATGAACGTACATGTCTTCCATGCATACATACTTCTTCTTTTACGTAGTCTAGCTACATAGCTAGCTTTTCTTATTTAATTCGTTTCCATTTGTTTGATTACTCTCTCTCTCTCTCTCTCTCTCTCTCTCTCATACATGCGTAGCTTCTATTTTCGGGGTTACACGCGAACTTAATAAATTGGGAAAAGAAACATGTATTGATACCATTTGACTTAATCAAACAAGGTGCCTATAGTGGGCCACCATATGAGGCTCACCTCCCACCAAATGAGGTTAAGATATCATAAAGTAAAAAAGAAAAAAAGGAAAACAAGAGGATATACTAGGGATACTACCACTGGGTGATTTTGGGCCTTCTCATCCCAAAAATTAACTTAAAGGGTGAGATTTCCCCTCACACTTATAAGGAGTCACCCAATTCCTTCTATAAGAGACAAAGGAAAACCCAACAATATTCCCCTCATACACCAGACCCTAGGTTAAGAGACCATTGACCAGATTGTCAAATAATGAGAGGTGAGACCAATTCCAAAACCGAGTTTTAATACCATATTGAACAACTAATTTCTTAAAAGGTTGAATTTGTAGGATTTGAACCCAAAATATATATTATGTGCTTTAACAATTGTTAACTCCATCTTGATTCTCTTAGCTTGGAACAATTGTATGAATAAATGCTTACTATTGAGGTTAATTTACCTTTTCTTTTCTTTTAAACTGGTTGAGACACCATCAACCAGATTGTCGAATAATGAGAGGTAAGACCCATTCCAAAACCAAGCTTTGATACCATGTTGAACAACTAATTTCCTAAAAGGTTACGTTTGTAGCATTTGAACCCAAAAAATATATTATGCGTTTTAACAATTGTAACTCTATCTTCATTCTCTTAGCTTGGAACAACTGTATAAATAGATGCTTACTATTAAGGTTAATTTAATTTTTCTTTTAAACTTGTTCTTCACTAACTCCCATTTCATTTGGCCAAAAAAAAAAATGCAGTTTTTGAGAGAGAAAAATTTCAAACAAACAATACCACAAGTGAAGGTTGGGGATGGTGAAGAAATTACATATGAGACAGCCACAACAGCAGTGAGAAGGGGTGCACATTTCTTTTCAGCTTTGCAAGCAAGTGATGGCCATTGGCCTGCTGAAAATGCTGGCCCATTGTATTTCCTTCCTCCCCTGGTGAGTCTACTCAACACCCTCTCACCCTCCTTAAAATCATGTATATAGACCATTTTAACACCCATTCTCAATGGAATAATTTCATGGAAAATGCAGGTCATGTGTCTATACATTACAGGGCATCTTGACACTGTATTCCCTGGAGAATATCGTAAAGAAATTCTTCGCTACCTATACTGTCATCAGGTATATATATTTTGAACCTAGTCATCATCCTAACCTCATAAATGGGCTTGGAGCTTTGAAGTATGAAAATGGCTTATATACATTGCAGAATGAAGATGGTGGTTGGGGATTCCATATTGAGGGACATAGCACAATGTTTTGTACAACACTCAGCTACATTTGTATGCGTATCCTTGGAGAAGGGTGCGATGGTGGTATAGACAATGCTTGTGCAAGAGGGCGTAAATGGATCCTCGATCGTGGTGGAGTGACATCCATTCCCTCTTGGGGAAAGACTTGGCTTTCAGTATGGCCACTTGAAACACAAGTTCACATTCATCCTATACAATGCATTCTTGTGTGATGGACTGAATCTTATATGATATTGCTTCTTCCATGTAGATTATTGGCTTGTTTGACTGGTCAGGAAGCAACCCAATGCCCCCAGAGTTTTGGCTCTTCCCTTCTCGTCTTCCTATGCATCCAGGTTTGTGCTGTAGTCATCTACTCAAGTGCTTGAATTTCACATCTACTTCTGCACTTAATGCATTTTACATCCTAAGGTCTTCTTGCATAAAACTTGGAATTGGTCACACTGACTCAAAATGTTTAAGCCAAAAATTGTGTAACTTCAGTCTTATACAATTATAAGATCACGCATGAATAGTTAAAGATTCAACCTGGGGTTGGTTTATTAGTCTTCAGAAATGACATTCCCATGTCTACTTTGGTCTAGCTTTCATTTTCCTATCGTTGGTCAAGCTTCTTCTAATTTGAGTCCATAAATGCAGCAAAAATGTGGTGCTATAGTCGGTTGGTTTACATGCCCATGTCATACTTATATGGTAAACGATTTGTTGGCCCAATCACGCCTCTTGTTCTAGAACTAAGAAAAGAGCTCTTCCTTCAACCATATAATGAAATCAATTGGAAGAAAGTACGACATCTTTGTGCAAAGGTAAGTTTTGATTTTGTATGGAAAACTTTTCTTTTTCCTATGAATATGCTTGGCATGCATGAAACACATTCAAAATTGTTTATTGCAGGAGGATCTCTACTACCCCCATCCCCTAATACAAGATCTGATGTGGGATAGTTTGTACATATGTACTGAGCCTCTTCTTACTCGTTGGCCCTTCAACAAATTGAGACAGAAGGCTCTTGAAGTAACAATGAAACACATCCATTATGAAGATGAAAACAGTAGATACATCACCATTGCAAGTGTGGAGAAGGTATTTTTCTGCAGTGGATAACATCTATTTAGACACAATGTCACTTCTTTAAGATACTAATATCGCTTAAATTGAACAGGCATTGTGTATGCTCGCATGTTGGGTTGAAGATCCAAATGGGGATTATTTCAAGAAGCACCTTTCTAGGATCCCAGATTTTATATGGGTTGCAGAAGATGGAATAAAGATGCAGGTCAGAAGACAAGTTAATTCAATCACTAATCTCCCAAACAGTTGTAGGAAAATTAGATAATATCTATTCATCTTTTTCTTAAAATATTTCAAGTGTGCAACTAGTTTGAAGCTATGCTTTTATCATTTCCTGCCTAATTAGTTTTGAAATTGTCGATTGTTGTAGACCTTTGGTAGTCAAGAGTGGGACACTGGTTTTGCTCTTCAAGCACTGCTAGATTGCAATATGACCGATGAAATTGGACCTACACTCAAGAAAGGACATGAATTCATAAAGGAATCTCAGGTTTGATATTGAATTCCATTGTTTGTGTCTTGACTTCAACCAGAATCTACTTGGGTTTCTTACGGTCTATTTACTTCATACTGCTTGAAATCTTGAAGGTCAAGGACAATCCTTCTGGTGACTTTAAAAGCATGTATCGCCACATTTCCAAAGGATCATGGACATTCTCAGATCAGGATCATGGTTGGCAAGTTTCTGATTGCACTGCAGAAGGTTTAAAGGTAACTTTTTCTGCTCAAACACTTAATTGAGTCAGGGCTTGCAGATTAACTAAAGTCACTTGGTTTCTCACTGAAGTCCCCTTTATTACAGTGTTGTCTCCTTTTTTCAATGATGGCACCAGAAATTGTTGGTATGAAGATGGAACCGGAACGACTATTTGATTCTGTCAACATCCTGCTTTCCCTACAGGTGAGAATCATCTTCCTTGGGCCATTTCGATGGTTGTCCCCATCACATAACAGGTTATAACTTCTTAGTATCAATAACCCTTGTTTTCAAAACCACTGTAGAGTAAAAATGGTGGTTTAGCAGTTTGGGAGCCTGCAGGAGCTTCAGAATGGTTGGAAGTAAATTACTTCAACATGTTTAAGTTACTTCAATGTTTCCGTTTTATCTCTCTCTCTCTCTGTTATTCTTTGAATCTAAATCAATGCCAATCCCTTCTCTTTTCAGCTGCTCAACCCCACTGAAATATTTGAAGACATTGTCATCGAGCATGAGTAAAATTCTTGATAATAGACCAACTTTTTTTTCTAACTCTACTAGCTTTAACTTCCTTGGAGATTAACAAAACGATGATCCAGGTATGTTGAGTGCACTGCATCAGCAATTCAGGCTCTGGTTTTGTTTAAGAAGTTATACCCTCGACACAGGACGGAGGAGATAGACAATTTCATCACAAATGCTACCAAGTACATTGAAGACCAACAAATGCCTGATGGCTCATGGTATGTTTCTCAACTCCACTATTACTATTTCACTGGGGAAATATTTTTTTATATATGCAGTCCAGATCCATTTAAACAAAGAAGCATTTCACCAGGTATGGCAATTGGGGAGTATGTTTCACCTATGGCTCATGGTTTGCACTTGGGGGCCTAGCAGCTGCTGGCAGGACTTACCACAACTGTCTTGCTATTGGTAGAGCTGTTGAGTTTCTACTCAAATCACAAAGAGATGATGGTGGTTGGGGAGAGAGCTATATTTCTTGCCCGGACAAGGTAAGTTTTACATGCCACCCACTGCTCTATTTTCTGGTAGAAACATGCACAAAAACAAGTAATCCTTGTGCTTGGTGATACAGAAATATACACCTCTTGAAGGAAACAAGTCAAATCTAGTACAAACCGGGTGGGCTTTGATGGGGCTGCTTTCTTCTGGGCAGGTCAGTTTATACAGTTCCACCATCAATAAGCTTAACTTGGTCTTCTACATTATTTTCACAATATGGCTTCTCCCCAAACATCTTAGTCTAACCTTTCCTTTCTAACAGGCGGGGAGAGACCCAACACATCTTCACAGGGCTGCAAAGCTATTGATTAATTCCCAAATGGAAGATGGTGATTTTCCCCAACAGGTAGCTCACTTGAACATGAATAAAACCAAAAGGAGTAACATTTTAACTTGGTTTTGGGAAATGGAAAATGATGTTCTTTTGTAGCTGACTATATATGCTGGGTGGTAGTCTAACCTTTTGATCATCAATTATCTATGGTAGGAAATCACTGGAGTCTTCATGAAGAACTGCATGTTAAACTATGCAGATTATAGGAATATTTTTCCATTGTGGGCTCTTGCAGAGTATGCAAGTGAGTGCCATCGCCTTAAGTCTGGTTGCATTGCCATGCCAAAGAAGCATCTGTAGGAGAAAAGCTCAGATAATGTTGAGCAATGTCAAGACCTTTGAACAATGTTAAGCAAATGAAAAGTTTATCTGTGTCATGGTAACATATTTTGAAGAATAGTTTGTGCAAGAGAATAAAACAATAGCAGGACCTTACTAAATTCAAATAATCCAGATCTAGTCGATGATGTAAAGGCCTCCTTGGCAAACTCAAATATCCGTTGATGCACTATGCCGTTGGTGTTCTCATAATCAACATTGCATCTGCATATCACTAGTGGTATCCTTAACAACGTTTATATTCAGTACTTAGCATAAGATAACAGTACAGAAGGCTTTTTAAAATATCTACCTATGGCTCCAAGCTTGTTCACTTTTTGGTTAATATTAAAGAACCAATGCATCTGGCTTGTACTTTTAGCTTTGAAATTCTTTAAACTTCACCCCATATATATGCGTTTGTATGTAAACAAAAAGTGGTTATAATAGTAATGGTATTGATCTTTAAGAAAAGTTTTTGCTTCCTAGTGGACTAGTGTTAGACAACCTATTCTAAAAGGTTAATCTCATAAGATTTCGGCCTACGATGTATATTATTATGCACTTCAAAATCCTTCTTCACATGCAGCTCCATACCTGCACCTTGAGAGACACAAAGGCACACACATGCCCATACAGGTCCATAGATAAACAAACTACAAACAACCTCCTTTAAGCTTCATAATAAAGTGGGGAAATAAACATGTGGTTAGGTTCAAATACGTGACCTCCTATCAAACAAGGCTCTGATACCATGTTGGACAATCAATTTTTCTAAAAGGTTATGTTTGTAGGATTTAGGCTCACAATGTATATCATACACTCCAAAGCTAGATTTTAAACATAATGAATTCAGAATCTCATACCTAGCTTTCTTTTATTTGCCAAAAGAAATGAAGTTGAAGAGAGAGGATAATCAGTCCTCACAAAAAGGGTTTCTTTCTTTCTTATTTTTTATTTTTTTGGGTAAGCACATGGTCAATATATATAAAAAGAAGCTACAAAAGAGCCATAACAAGGGTATACCAGAGTATACAGGGAGAATGCAAAGGGCACCAAGCAAAAGATTAGAAAAGAAGGCACTGAACATTCCATCAATCTATAAAATCCATCATAGGCATAGATGCCTCTTCTATACAAAGCCTTACACATTCTGAAAAACTGCATATTTCAAATACCTTCCAATTTCTCTCCTACCAAATTGTCCAAAAAAAAACACAAAAGGGCAATCAACCCGCTCTCTTACATCCCTTTCTGACATAGAGTCCATTCCAACTTAACAACATCGGTGTTAATGAAGAGTGGATCATCCAATCTATCCCAAACCACATAATGTATTATTTTGACCTGTTCTTCTCTTTGCAGTTTTAAAAAATTTATTTTTGCCTTAAAAGTTCTAGGCCACAAAATTATTCCAAAAAGTATTTAACTTTATATCAGATTGTAATACTTGTATACTGCAAATTTATGCTTGTTGGCTGAAACTTGTTTTTGAATCTTGCAAGCATACCTAGAATGGGATTCTCAACAGAATGCAGATGGTGGTTTTGCAACATACAAATTGACAAGATCTTATCGATGGTTGGAGGTAACTTTGATAAATACTAATGCCATTTTATTAGTTTCACCTGATGTTGCCCCATGAATGTAGCATATACAGTCCATGACACATTCCTTACTCAATGAGTAGGAAATTGGGTTCCAAAATGAATGTCCACATTAAAAGCATCCATGTGAAAGGTTTCACTGAGTATGCTAGATTTTTGGCTCTCTTTTTGTGATTTCTGGTAATGAATTCAATGTTCTATAAATTCTGTTTTTTGCTCATTCCCAATCATTCTTCCTTTTAGCAATTAATCCTTGTGCTTTCCATCTTACTGATGATTGTTGAACCAGGGTAGAAAAAGTTTCACAAAATATGTGGACCTTAAAGATAAAGAAAGTTCCATATACCATAACTAAGGAACAACATTATGTAAACTATTGTGACCTTAGTTCTCATGGAGAAGCCTGCTCCACAGTTGATTCTTAAATAAAATGAGTTTCATCTAGTTTTATTACTGAAAGGAAGGTAAGATGGGCTTGTTATTGAAATCCAAAGATAGATGGAATAGGATTTTTTTTTTCTTTCCCTCTTTTTCCTTTCTTTCTTCTTTTCTTCAAGGCACAGTTGCAATTGAAACAACACCTTGATTTGCTTATTGATTGAGGAAGGTCATATTACATACAGCAACTCCAATGCTACTTGATAATATGTGTGGGATTGGAACCATTAAGTGGTATGTCATACTCCGGAATCTGCTATAATTTGGATGGACTTGCTTAAGTCACTTAGGTCCTTTTTGGATTGGTTTTTTGTGAGTCAAAAGTTCTTTAAGTCCAGAAAAGAGCTTATATGTGTTTGGATAATTTTAATAAAGTTGCTTCTAACTTTAGGAGCTTAACAGAAAGCAATGGCAATGTCACTTCTTATAAAGCCATTCTTTTAAGCTTATATTGTACGCTATTTTATTTTTAATGAAACTTTCCTGATTCCAAGATTGCCATCCTAAAATCACGGGTTCAGCATCTTGCTAAAGCTAAAGCAAGAAACTATCCCAACGAGGCCTTAGATAGATACTATATGTCATAAGCTTCATTGGAATAATAGAATGTCTTCTTTCCAATATTGAAGGAGAATGGATAAAGATTATATTTGAACTACAAGTTTATGTTAATTAGAAGCTTGGGAGCTAAGTACCATCTGGCACTCTTAGGGGGCAATGCAATGATGGGAGTCTAAAGGAATTAAAGATAAAGTGAGGTAGAACCTAGGATGGCATCGTAAAAGATGGGAATCCAAAGGAACTAAAAATAAGTTGAGATAGAACCTCGGATGGCGTCCCAATGACGGTGTTGAATGACATGTCCTAGGAGCTGCTGACATGGAGCTGAGTAGATTGAAGTGGAAGTAGTCAAATAAGTTAGTTGTGTGGAAGATTTACCTATTCCTTAGGAAGTATTTGTTGGTTTGTTTCTATTCTTTAGGAAGTATCTATAGGTAGCAGGTTTGTTGCTAGGTTTGTTGCTATTTTTTATGTTTTTATGTTTTAAGCTACCTATATAAATAAGTGCTTGGAAGCTTAATAAAAAGATAACTTTAGATTCCTCAACGTTCTGTTGCTTCCTTATAGTTTCTACACTTTATTTCTATCAAAACCCACAAATTGGTATCAGAGCCCTGTTCTTGAGTAACTTGTGAGGTGAGTGAGCCTATACTCCACCATCTACCTTATCCAAAACAATATCTAGCATGACCTCAGAAGCTTCACTGAATGCACTAGCACCTCCAGTGTTTGATGGAATAAATTATCAAGTGTGGGCTGTCCGTATGGAAGCCTACCTTGATGTTAGTGATATGTGGGAAGCTATTAGTGAGGAATATGAAGTTCCTCCCCTGTTCAACAATCCAACTATGGCTCAGATAAAACTACACAATGAGATGAGGCAAAGGAAATCAAAGGCAAAAGCTAGTCTATTTGCAGTTGTCTCATCTACAATTTTCACCAAAATCATGACACTAAAGACAGCAAATAAAATATTGAACTTCCTAAAGAAGGAATATGAAGGAAATGAACGAGTCAAAGGTATGCAAGTGTTGAACCTGATTAGAGAATTTGAGATGAAAAGGATGAAAGAATAAGAAACAATCAAGGATTACTCAAATAGACTTCTTAGTATTGTTAACAAAGTAAGACTTCTTGGTACTGACTTTTCTAATTCTAGAATAGTTCAGAAAATTTTTATAACAGTTCCTAAAAAAGTTTGAGACTACAATATCATCTCTAGAAAACTCAAAAGATGTGTCAAGTATCACCTTGGCAGAGCTGTTGAATGCATTACAGGCTCAAGAACAAAGGAGGCTTATGAGACAAGAAGGATCTGTGGAGGGTGCATTTCAGGCCATATCTTAGTACAAGAAAGAGATGCAAAGCAACAATAACAACAGCAACAACACTCAAAAGTTTCCACCATGTCCTTACTGTAAAAAATCCAATCATCCACAAAAAAGGTGTTAGTGGAGGCCGGATGTAAAATATCACAAGTGTGATCAGCTAAGGCATGTGGAAAGGATATGCAAATCTCAACAACAACAAGGAGAAGTCAAGGCTGCTATGGAAGAACTTCAAGATGAGCAACTATTTGTGGTATCATGCTTTGCCACTAGCAGCTCCCTAGAAACTTGGCTTATAGACAGTGGTTGTACAAACCATATGACTTATGATCAAGGGTTCTTTAAGGAACTTGACAAAATTGTTACTTCCAAAGTTAGAATTGGAAATGGAGCATATCTTGCAGTAAAAGGCAAAGGAACAGTGGTAATGGAAGGCCACTCAGGTTTGAAATTAATCTCTAGTGTCTTATATGTTCCTGAGATTAATTAAAATCTGTTGAGTGTTGGTTAACTGCTGAAAAAAGGCTATAAGGTGTTGTTTGAGGACAATCATTGCATGATTGTTGATGCACAAGGCAGAGAGGTATTTATAGTCCAAATGTAAGGCAAAAGCTTTGCCTTGGATTTGATGCAAGAAGAGCAGGTTGTAATTCACAAAGAAGAAAGCAATAGAATGCTTTGGCATAGGTGTTTGGGGCACTTTCATCATACCGCCCTTCTCTTTATGAAGAAGAATGATCTTGGAGAAGGCTTGCCTGAATTAGAGGTGAAGCCTCCTACCTGTGTAGCCTATCAGTATAGGAAACAAACAAGACTTCCTTTCTCACCAAACAAGGCCTAGAGAGCTACTCAGAAGTTGCAGTTAGTACACACTGATGTGGGAGGACCTCAGAGAACACCATCACTAAATGGCAGCATTGAGCACCAGCTTACAACACCTTACACCCCTCAACAGAATGGAGTCGTTAAGAGGAAAAATAGAACACTTATGAAAATGACAAGGTGTTTGCTGCATGACAAAGGGCTGCTAAAGAAATTCTGGGTTGAGGCTGCACATACATCAGTTTTTCTGCTAAATAGACTGCCAACAAAAGCTTTGCAACAAAAGACTTCATTTGAAGCATGGTATGGCTATAAACCAAGGCTGCAAAATTTAAAAACATTTGGTTGTCTTTGTTTCTCTTATATTCCACATGTTAAGAGAGACAAATTGGATAAGAAAGCAGAAGCTAGGATCTTTATAGGCTATAGCTCAATATCAAAGGCCTATAGAATCTACCTTCCAGAAAACAACAAAGTAATAGTTAGCAGAGATGTCAAATTCTTCGAATTAGAAAGTTGGAGTTGGGAGAATGATAAGAAGCTTGAGTTTAAAGAGAATCTTGAGTTTCAAAAGGACCTTGAGTTTCAGGAGGAGAATGACAATATTGATGATGAACCTATCAAGGGAACCAGATCACTCTCTGACATCTATCAGAGGTGCAATGTTGCTATAATAGAGCCTGCAGGGTATGAAGAAGCTACAGCTGATAAAAAATGGATGGATGCAATGAAGGAGGAGCTTAAAATGATTGAAAAAAACCAGACTTGGGAGCTAGTGGACAAACCGACACACAAAAGGGCAATTGGAGTAAAATGGGTTTATAGAACCAAACTCAATTCTGATGGTTATATAAACAAACACAAAGCAAGACTGGTTGTCAAAAGATATGCTCAGATGTTTGGGGTGGATTTCTCTGAGACTTTTGCCCTAGTTGCTAGATTGGACACTATAAGAATGTTGTTGGCTCTTGCTGCTAAAAAAGGTTGGAATATACATCAGATCGATGTCAAATCAGCTTTCTAGAATGGATACTTGGAGGAAGAAATTTTTGTGGAGTAGCCTGAAGGTTTTATTGTTCAAGGAATGGAGGAGAAAGTATATTTGCTGAAAAAGGCCTTGTATGGTTTAAAACAGGCACCAAGGGCCTGGTACAGCAGGATTGATTCACATTTGTTAGGCTTAGGCTTTACAAAAAGCCTAAGTGAATTTACTCTATACTTCAGGAAGGTTTGTGATGAAACACTTGTGGTATCTTTATACGTTGATGATCTACTTGTGACAGGAAGCAGTATAGAGCAAATTGACAATTTCAAAAAGGAAATGAAGGATGTTTTTGAGATGACTGATCTTGGGAGGATGACATTCTTTCTTGGCATGGAGATACAATAAAAGCAGAATGAGATCTTCATATGTCAATAGAAATATGCCAAGGAAATCCTGAAAAAGTTCAAGATGGAAGAGTGCAATCCAAGTGCAACTCCAATGAATCAAAATGAGAAGTTTTGCAAAGAAGATGGAGCTACAAAAGCTGATGAAAGGCTTTACAGGACCATTATCGGGTGCTTGATGTACCTAACATCAAATAGACCAGATATTATGAATGCTGTAAGTTTACTCTCAAGGTACATGCATTGTGCTAGTGAAATTCACTTTTAAGCAGCAAAAAGAATTGTTAGATATGTCAAGGGTACAATTGACTATGGTCTGAGGTTTTGTCAAGTTAAAAACTTTACTCTCCATGGTTATTCAGATAGTGATTGGGCAGGTTGTGTTGATGACATGAGAAGTACTTCAGGTTATTGATTCAGCTTTGGTTCTGCTATTTTTTCATGGTGTTCCAAAAAGCAAGAAGTCATAGCTCAATCCATAGCAAAAGCAGAATATGTAGCTGCTGCTGCTGTGAATCAGGCTCTCTGGATCAGGAAATTGATGGCTGACTTGTTTATGGAGCAAAAGGAAAGCGCACAAAAACTCGTAGACAACCAAGCTGCAATTTCAATTGCAAATAATCCAGTGTTCCATGGCAAAACAAAACATTTCAAGCTGAAACTCTATTTCCTAAGAGAGGTACAGAAGGAGGGAGAAATACAGTTGGTCTACTGCAAAACAGAAAGTCAGAATGCTGATTTCTTAACCAAGCCACTTCCCAAAGCTAGATATGAGTTCTTGAGGCAAAGGCTTGGAGTCTGCAGCTCCAGAGACAAGGAGGAGTGTTGAATGACATGTCCTAGGAGCTGCTGACATGGAGCTGAGTAGATTGAAGTGGAAGTAGTCAAATAAGTTAGTCATGTGGAAGATTTACCTATTCCTTAGGAAGTATTTGTTGGTTTGGTTCTATTCTTTAGGAAGTATCTATAGGTAGTAGGTTTGTTGCTATTTTTTATGTTTTTCTGTTTTAAGCTAGTTGTATAAATAAGTGCTTCGAAGCTTAATAAAAAGATAACTTCAGATTCCTCAACATTTTGCTGCTTCCTGAGAGTTTCTACACTTTGTTTCTATCAAAACCCACAGACGGGAGTCCAAAGGAACTAAAATAAAGTGAGATAGAACCCAGGATGGCATCACAAAGACGGAAATCCAAAAGAACTAATTGAGCAATGATCTTGTTCAGGCTTGTGATAGAACTAAACATTTTAGAAAATTGGAAGTGCATGTGAAAACTACAGTTTTCAACTTTTCTTTTTCTTAATTTCTTTGCATGCTTGCACATTTAGAATGTTCTGAATATTTGTTATGCTGAAGCTGAAGAACTAAACCTCATGTGGGCATACAGCACCATTATTCTCCTTATTTCCATCAATACATGATCTTATATTTTCTTGATTAGATAAATTTGTGGCACTATCAAGGCCCTCCACATCATAAATTGTAGTTTATTTTAATTGTGTTGGGAATAAATTCGAACTATTTGTTCTTTTTGTTCTATCTTTCAGTTAATCAATCCTGCTGAAACTTTTGGTGACATTGTATTGATTATCCGTAAGATTTTAAGCACTCTTCAGTTTCTAATGTTTATGTATAATTCTAGTTTGTTTTCACCTATCTGGAAAAAAAGAAAAAAAAGAAAAGAAAAGAAAAAAAAAAAAAAAAAAAAGAGGAGGTGGGTTGTTGAGGGAAGGGGCGGGGGGTGTTGTTGGTTGTCTTGTAGTTTGATTTGATGGAGAAAATCTTATATGATGTTACCTTGGTGGCACTGCAGATATGTGGAATGAAACCTCAGCTGCAATTCAACATTGACATCGTTCAAGAAATTATATCCTGAGCATGGAGGCATGAAATAGAAAATTGAATTTCTAAGGCAGCCAAGTTCATTGAAGAGATACAGGCTTCTGATGGCTCTTGGTTTGTTTTTAATTTATTTAATTAATTATTTTTGCATCTCTGTACAAGCCCTTGAAATTGTCCTTTTGCTACAGCTGCATGCTCTCGCTATTTTGTTATATCAATCTCTCAGCTTAATGTAAGCAGTACCTAATATTCGTAGGGGTGCAGTCATTATGTGTGTGCAATTGATTTTGAGTATTTTTGACAGGTATGGATGTTGGGGAGTCTGTTTCACTAATGGTGGGTGGTTTGGAATAACGGGATTGATAGCTGCTGGAAACACATACAGTAATTGCCCCTGCATTCGTAAGGCTTGTGATTATCTGTTGTCCAAGGAGCTTGCTTCAGGCGGTTGGGGGGAGAGTTATCTGTCATGCCAGAACAAGGTTTCGATTTCCATTCTGTGTGGAATTTCTTTCCTTTACTGTTCTAGTATGCTTCATGATGTTTGTTCTTAACAAATGCTCCTTATAAATCTGCAAAGTTGAGCTTTTATGAAGATTGATATCTTCTTCGTGGTAGCTCATCATAGAATTTATTGCAGTGCACCATAGTGCATCTTTTCTTTGGACTTAAGGAGAGTTTTTTCCCATAGACCTTACTTGCAGTTAATAACGCTAAGAACCTTGATTTATCATGTAACTTGACACAAGTTAATGAACTTCAGTAAGATGTGTTTGGCTGCATTCTAGCCAATTTTAGGAATAGCCTAATCCAATTCACATTCATTTATTATCTCTGTTCACCATCTATCTTGATACTAATTATAATAATTCATATCTTCTGCCTTGTATGGTTGATTATTCTAATACCTCTTTAAACAGGTGTACACAAATCTCCCTGGAGATAAGCCACATAATGTCAATACTGCTTGGGCTATATTGGCTCTCATTGATGCTGGACAGGTAAAGTTGGAGACTAGTGGTGCTATTTGATGCTAATTTAGTGTCCTCAAGGTTTTTATAATGCGTAGTTAATTAAAACTTCCTATACCATTTTTCTCTGTTTTTCCATATCTGGTATGTTTGTTCTTTGTTGGTGAAAAGAAAAGAATCAATCTATGGTAGGACATTCTAATAAATAGGGTTTTTAGTTAGAAGTCTGGGGTATTATGATAATTTCAGTGGGAGAGGATCTAAAATATCTAAATTATTTGATTTAGCTCTTCGGCTATGCTGTAGGGATACCTCACTGCAAGACTTCCCTCTTTCTAATAATTTGGAATATTTATATTTAAAGTTGGCTTCTGCGTTTGGTGTTTTGTGCACTAAGGCGGGCATTTGGATCTTTTTCTTTTTGTTCATTGATGCAGATTTTGTCGTGATTTCACCTATAGATGCATACATTTGTTCTGAAGAAATAGTTGCACCAAAAAGAAAGTAGCAGTTATTCTTTCATTAGACATTCTTTGCTCCCTTATGGCCTCATCTCTTGAGTTTCTCTTTCTTTTGCTTGCATGTTCATAGAATGCACCAAAATTATCCAGATTGTAATCTTCTTCAAGCAATTGTATGTTCTTCTAGATTCACACCATAAATCTTCTTCAATAATTCTAGTGAAACATGAGATATTGTGAAAGTTCCCATAAATTGATGAAAATTATTTTGTTTATGAGGCAACTGACTGAAAAATGAGTTCCCTATCAGAAGGTACCTTTGGGAGATAAGAAAGCATGAGAAATTACCATATTCCAACGGTACCTCCTTTGTTTCAGGGATATGGGATATGGTTTCAGGGCTTTTGTGAATTCTTAGTTGTTTTTAACTTTAGACAATTCGTTGCTTTACTTTCTATTTTTTGTTGTTCTTTTCCTTTTGAAAGGCTGGGAGAGATCCAAACCCACTACACCGTGCTGCAAGGATATTAATAAATTCCCAAATGAAGAATGGAGATTTTCCTCAGGAGGTAACTCTTATAACTTCCATTTTTTTCTTGTAACTCTTTTTTTTAGGGTTTGTCCTCATCTTATAGAGTCAAACATCCTCTTGAATATGCCTTAGTTCTTTTTATTTTATTTTGTTTTTAATTTTTTCTGTTGTATGCAAAAACTAAAATTAGGTGGTCACCTAATGGCTGGTTCCCTGATTTTCAAAATTATTAAGAATAGGAAGTTAAGGGCTTATCTGTAGTTATTCATGCTCCTTGCTTCTTCCCTGATTTTCAAAATTTTTTCCCTTTATTTTCTATAATTTATCTGCACACACCAAATGCCTTTTCTCTGGCATTCTGTTTTCTTTTTCATGAACAGGAAACCAGGTTCTAAAAACTGCATCCAAACAGGCCTTTGTCATTCTGTAAAAAGTTGCTTGGTAAAAGTTAATGGAATAATTTGACGATTGATGGTAATACTTCAAAGACATTGTAACAGTATCAGGCTTATGAGCATTTAATTGATCCTTTGTAGCTCTTGAAAACGCATACCTTAAAGTTTTCTTTTTGACGTTTCTTCTCAAATGTGAAAGACTTATTATGAGAATCATCAGGAAAACCCCAGGAAGCTCGAAAACAAATGCTTGGAATTTGGATAAGAAAGTTGATCTGCAACCCCATAAATATTTTAGTAATTTGTTTCAATTATATAGATTACATGTCTGGTTAGAAAATGAGTATGCCTGCTGATTCCCATTGCAACAACTTTGCTGACTCCCATGCCTGAATAGGTTTAATAGCTTCAACATTTCTTCATACAGGAAATCATGGGAGCCTTCAACAAGAACTGTACGATCAGCTATTCTGCATATCGGAACATTTTTCCTATATGGGCACTTGGAGAATACCGGTCTCGGGTACTTCATTCTTCCTGAAAATGTAATTATAACGTTCCAAAGAATGAGATGCATGCTTGTCTACAGAGTGTAGCCCTTGTCATGTTTATAGCGAATAAGGGTCACGGCTGGGACTTTTCTACTTTGTGTTGCTTGAATTTTCTGGGAAAAGAAACATTATTGGGTTAATATAATCTGTAAGAAACCTAAGCTTATCTTGATTTTGATCCATGGAAAGGCATGTACGCTGGGGAGGCCCTAGCCATTAAAATTTATGTAATTGACAATCGCAGAGAGGGTTGTGTGTGTAGTTTGAGTCAAAAGAATTTCACAGGTCTAGAATGTAAAAATCATGCATGGTTTAAAGGAATTCATTACATCTATGATGTTAGGAACTTTTCCTCTCAATCCCCTTCTTGTAAAGGGGAATTCCATATATAGTATAAAAAATTTCTCTTTCTAGTCAATGTGGGATTTCATATTAAGCAGAATTGAGGGTATTGCTGAGTAATGTTAACATTGATGGTAATTCAATGCTTAAAAAATGAGTGTGTATGCAAGTTTTGCATAGGTATAGTGCACCAAGGCTTAACAATATTAGGCCATAAGGCATAGTTAATGGGTAACAAATGAATACTTTTGTATTACCCTTTGTCCTTCCTGAGGGATGAAGGAGGTTAGGAGGTTTGATTAATCAAACGATGGTTTTTATTTTAAAAATAAAAGTTAGGCCTGCATTTCAAGGTTGAGAAGAGAATAAAATAAAATATCTCAAGCCGATGCTCAAGTACAGAATACTAATATAACTTTTGACATACTCTCAAGTAACGCAAATTATTCATGTGATAAAAGGATTTTTTTTTTTTTTTTTTTTTTTAAGATACAAAAGAAGTTAAAAAAAAAAAAAGGTATAAAACTTTTGGATATATATGAAAATTAGGGCTTGTGAGGAAGAAGGCGAATTGGGAGGTTCTGTGCAGGGAAAGACATTGGATCTACTACAATCTTCTCATTTGGAGTGAGCTTCTCCCACTTGAACCTCTTCACCAAATGATGCATGAACACAATTAATCTCCAAACAACCGTACGTTTTTCCAAGGCACATCCGAGGTCCTCCTCCAAATGGTACAAATGTGTATAGTGCAGGCCTTCTCCCTTACAAACCTCGATGGGTTGAATTTTTTGGGGTTTTGGAAGTATTTAGGTTATATTTGGTTCCCAAGAAGTATTAAGGAAAGAAAAAATAATAATAAGAAAAATGATTTTTTCATGTTTGGTTTCATTATAAGAAATACAAAAGAAAATAAAATATAATTAAAATTAGTTAAAAATTTATATAAAAAAATAAGTTATTGACTTTAGATCTATTTTTTCTTTTTTTTCTTCACTTTTTCTTTTCTTTACATTCTTCTTTTCTATTTTCTTTCTCTTACATTTTCCCTCACTCGAGAACCAGACATGCTAAAGAAGTAAACGCGGGAAAAAACAAATAGCAAGACTCAACCACAACTCGTTTGATACTATATTAAGTTGTTGATTAGCATTATGTTTGGTTCCTAAAAAGTATCGAGGAAAAAACTTTATGAAAAATGATTTTCTCATGTTTAGGTTCACTACAAAGATATGGATAAAAACAAATATGATTAAAATTAATTAAAAATTTATGTAATTTTAAATTACTTGATTATTTTTATTTTTTGCATTAAAAAAAGTAAAATGAATTTAAAATAACATATAAAAATGATTTATTTACTTCAAATTTATTTGTTATTTTTCTTTTCTTCTATTCTCCTCTTTATTTTGCTTTTCCTCGTATTTTTGTCTTAAATTTTCTAGGAACGAAACATAGGCTTAGGGTTTTTCGATGTGTTGAATTTATACTGCAATATAAATGCATGGTAATAGTTATATAAATCACAAGTGATAAAGAACTAAATGAGGGAATAAGCAAACAAATAGATTCAAAGTCGAAGCCCAAGGAAATTAACCACCTCTTGTGGTACAACACTAAGTTACTAATTAATGGAAGAACTAATGATATAAGGTAATGAAATAAATTAAGTTAAATTATTACACAATCATATTAGTATTTCATCATAATTACATGGTATGGTTATATAGATCACCAACAATAGATAAATCAATGAAGAAATAAATAAACAATGAGATTTAAACTTAGGACTTGTAGAAATCAGATCTTAATGCTATATATTTTAAGTTAGCAATTCATTTAGAAACTTAAGATATTAGGTAATGAACAAAAAATATATATCAAACTAATATTAATAATGATCACATAGTTTTATTTTACTTGATGTAATATAACTAAGTGGTAAAGGTTACACAAAATATAAATAATTGAAAAATAAATAGACAAAAATATTCAAACGTAGATCAGTAAAAACTAGAACACCTCTAATAGAATGTTGAGTCGTTGCTTAACCTAAAAAACTTATTAATAATGTCTGTCTTCAAGACATCATCACGTTAAGAAGATTCTCATAGGAACTGGGAAGTGAGCAAAGTAGTAGGACAACCTAGTCCTCATCTTCAATCTTTACATTAGCACTCTTCAAATCAAGAATAATCTTGTTAGATCGATCAAGATGATCCTTAATTGTCTTGCCATACAACTTGTTTGTGAGAGACTTTGCCATGTACAGACTTTCCAGTTTCAACCAAATTCCCAAAATAGTAGTTTCATCTTAAACTTCCCTAAGAATTTCATCTCCCATATGACAAGATGATTGTAGCTTGCACTTTACTCATCAAATCTTTCATCTCATTTTCTAACAAACTACTAGGCAATTTGTCAAACCATCTAATCACTGCCTCTTAATGTTGTTTTCTCAGATTACTCATATATTTGCTCACAACTCCCATTGCATGTGCTATATTCAGTCTAGTGTAAACCGTAACATACATAAGATTGTCAATAGTAGAGGCATAAGACACTTTAGCCATGTGAACTCGCTCTAGTTCAGTTGAGGGCAACTGATCTTTGGATAACCGGAAGTGACTAGCTAAAAGGGTATTCATAGGCTTCGCTCCAACCATATTGAATCTGCTAAGCACCTTCTTCACATACTCTTCTTGCCATAGTTTAAAGACCTCCCTATCCTTAGTAATCCTTATCCCAAGGATTTGTTTTGCAGCATCAAAATTTTTCATGGCAAACTCCTTTGATAACTGTTTTTTTTAGTTTGTCAATCTCATGTATGCTAGCCGCCACAATCAACATATCATCAATATATAATAGTAAAATAATATAAGAGCCATCAAACCTCTTGATATAGTTGTTGGGAGCCTTGATTACTCCGTTCCCATGCCCTGAATCTCATAGGGTGCATGCATCTATCCTCAGTGCTCTCTAGATCTAATGTAGTGAAAAATAATGGCTTCAAAAACCATTATAAAATAAAGATCTAAAGAAAAAGTGCTCATATCTGGATCTGGATGTTCCCAGATCAATTCCTTGGGGTGAAGAATAGACCTATAAAAATTGGAGAATCTCTCTTCATGCTACTATCCATGTGGGTGTCCCGTGCGATTCCTGTGTGGTTCTCTTGCATACGATCTGTGTGATTCTTGTGTGCTTCTCATACACACAAGATTTTTTGCCCGATGACTCTTCCTTGTGTTTAAGCATTAAGATGGTGGAGATCTCAAGGGTGAAGTTATGGTTTTCTCTTTGGACTGAAAATAGAGAATGACAAGACCTAGATACCCTAACCCTTAAAGGGGTATTTATAGTTTCCTACTGGACTTCAGTCACTTAAGCCCACCATGAGCTTAGGTCACTTAATCTAGCCCAAAAAGGTTGCTTGATTGATTAATTAACCATATAAGATCTTAATTAATCAATTAACCCAGTTTAGACATACCACTCATCCTTGTGCAACCTAATTATCAAAATGCCTTTATGCACAAAAGTAAACTAAAAACTCACCCAACCTTCATAAATCGTGTCATTAAGGAATATGAGCTCAGAGCGGCGATCACTGGGACCCATAAGAGTACTGGCTTTATCAGAATCAAATTTTGAAATTGACTCAACATCCCATTACAAAGAGTCAATTGCACTCCAATACCCTATCTATATTACAACGAGACACCAAGTGCTTAGGTCCGTGACCTATTATCCATTACATGCAGACTCCCTATGAACTAGTATTCATAATCTGACAAGGTAGTGTTATCACCTATCAAGATTACTTCTCAAATTCTTGAGTTATAGATTCCACTTATTATGCGATTAACTAATATACTTTAACTCCAGGGAGCATATGTAAAATTTCACTAAAGGAATTATCGTGACCACAAATTTCATGACCATATGTCCTTTGGATCACCCATGGAGAAACATTATCTCAATCCTATGAGAAATCATGGTGCCTATATTAAGAATACCTGTTGCAACCAGCCTCTATCAACAGTGACCCAATCTATAGGGATATATGACCACTTTAGGATCTCACTCGTAAGTCAAAGTCACTTGTTAATTTTGGCACAAGCTCAATATCTCTCAAGGTTGAGAGTCCATGCAGTATAGTAGCTTAGTGAATCATGACAATTGATAGCCTTCCAAATCACCATGAAGAAATGGCGTTTTTACATTCATCTACTTTAAGTGCAAATTTTTTTTTTCCACTAACCCAAGTACTATTCTGATAGTGCTTAGTGCGACCACTAGGAAAAAAAATCTGTGTAATCAATGTCTTTCTTTTGCTAAAAGCCTTTTACTACTCGTCTTACTTTGTACCTCTTGCTACCATCATGTTCTTATGTTGCAAAGCTTTTTTCCCTTTCAATAGTTTTGCCAACCGCCATGTTTGATTAGACATTAACAAATCCATCTCATACTTCATAACTAACTCCCACTTGATTGATCCATCAACTTGCACTGTTTTTTCATAACTCTCTAGTTTACCTCTATCAGTAGGTAGAATGTAGTTAAGTGAAGGAGAATATCTCTGTGGTAGCTTGAGAGTTCTAGTAGATCTTCTAAGTTTAGTCGTAGGATTAGACTGATTCACTTCTCGGTTTACATTTTCTTGATCTTCTTGGGGTGTGGTTTCTTGAATTTCACGAACATTCACTTGTAAATTGTTCATCGAAAAATATTTCAAGTGAACTACCTCAGACATCCTCACTTCAGAATCTGCATTGTCTGAAACTTTGCTCAACCTATCTTTATAAAGCACCTGTTCATTGAAGATCAAATCCTTACTTCTAATGATTTTCCAATTTTGGTCATCCTAGAAATGATAACCAAACTCGATGCCACAATATTGATCAAGTATTCTGTAGTCTAAAGGAATTGAAGAACCTTTATTGATCAAGTAAGTCATAGTAGTGTTAATTGCATCTACCCAAAATGTCTTGGACAATCCTGCATGAATTCTCATGCTCATTTAACGTCATGTTCATTTTTTCAGCCATACCATTCTATTAAGGTTTTCTAGGAATAGTTTCTGTCATCTTGATCCCATTCTCGATGCAATACAGTTTGAAATCATCATCAATGTACTCCCTTCCATTATCAGACTTCAAACACTTTACTTTTAAGTTTGTCTCATTCTCAACCATAGCCTTCCACTTTTTAAAGGCATCAAACACATCAAATTTATTCTTTAGAAAATAACCCATACCTTCCTAGTTGAGTCATCAATGAATGTCACTTAATGGTTAGATCCTCCAAGAGAGGCTACAATCGAAGGCCCCCATACATCTGTATGACCCAACTCCAATTTTTCTTCTTTCAACTCCATGTCGACTTTGGAGAAGCTTGCCATATTTTCTTTTCCAAAAATGCAACTCTCGCATAATTTGTGCTCAACAAATTTCAACTTTGACAATTTACCATTTGATATGAGTACTTTCAATCCTTTCTCACTCATGTGTCCTAGCTTACAATGCCACAAATTTGAATTAGCATTACTATCAACCGCATAAACCATATTTTTGTAATTGGATGTCATGTATAGTGTTCCAATTTTGTTCCCTTATGCAACAACCATGTCACTTTTCGTAACCTTCCATGCACCACCGGTGAAGGCCACATTATGTCCTTCATTATCAAGTTGCCCTACCGAAACAAGATTACACATCAATTTTGGTATATGACTCACCTTGTGAATCTTCCACTCAAAATTGTTTGACATTTTCAAACGGATGTCTCCAATACTCACAATATCCAATGGTTCGCCATGTGCTAAATACACCTTCCCATAATTCCCATAAACATATTTTTCCATAAATTCTCAATGTGCGGCTATGTGGAAAGATGCCCTCGAGTCCAAAACCCAAGAATCCTGTATCTCCTCGGTGACTACATTCACAACATCACCTTTGTTTTCTTCCTTCTTTTTCGGTGTTCTACAATGCTTCTTTATGTGACCTGTTTTCCCACAGTTCCAACACTCCACATCCTACCTAGTGTAGACCCTCCATTTTGTCCCTTTGGCACATGTCCTAATTAAGTACTCTTTCAATACTCCACCATAATTCCTAGTGGCCCATCGCTACTCATATAGCTTATCTCTTTGAGCCACTTTGGATACTAGGTACACTTTTATGATAGCTTGCTTAGACATATTTAGGCTCATTTGGCATCACTAGGCCCATTAGGCACACTTGGCCCATCTAGGTGTACCTGGTTGGCTCAAGCTTACCCCAACACCTGTAAGTCATTTCCATGGCTCAAGTAGCTTGCATGGCTCACATATCTTGCATAGCTTGCATGGCATGCATGGCTTACATAGCTTGTATGATCTTCTTTATGAATGTGTCACGTATTTATATTTATTTATTTATTCATTTTCTTATTTACTTTTTTAGTCATTGTTTATTTTATTATTATTATTTTTTGTTAGTATCACCATTAAGATTGCTTTTGTTGTTGTTGTTGTTGTTTCTATTATTTATTTATATAATTTTTTTTTTATAAAAAAAAAAATGGTTCCAAAAGAAGACTTACCTTGGAAGCAAGAGAAGATGAAAGGAAGGGAGAGACATCATGGGAAGTGGTGGCCGCATGGGAAAAGGTGGATTCTCTAGGGAGTTGGGGGATTGGAATAAGAAAACTTGGAGAACGTGAGAGAGAGGGGAAAAAATATAAAATAAAAAGAAGGAAGACGGTTTGGAAAAGTGAAGAAGAAGAAGAGGAGTTGTAAGAGAACATAAAGAGAGACAGAGGGGGACCAGGGGAGAGATTGGTTGCAGGGAAAATAGGAGAGAAAAATTCAAAATTTTCAGTGGAGAGATTGGAAGATGATGATGAGATTTCTCTTGGTGGAGAACAGTCAGAATTTCATCTTTGAAAATTGAAGAACATGGATTTTTATTGTGGAGATATCAGATTTTTTTTAGGCACAGCCATGAATATTGGGGCGATCAGCATGCATGGCTTTTGGTTTAGGGAGAATGAGTCCACTAAACTGTCACTTTGGAGGGACACGACAGGGAAAGATGAAAAAGGATTCTCTTTGGAGAGCTGAACACTCAAGGAGATTTTACACAGCATCTAGAGATTTTTTGAGAGAGAGGCTGCCACTTTTTGGGTAGAAGAGAGATGAACACGACTGCAGGCCGAAGGGGATCCTTTATCTTGAATGCGAATTCGGTAGAGAGTTATGAAAGATCATGTGGCCATGGAATCTGGAGGAGCTTATTTGAATTTCTCCTTAATAATCATGCATCCATGAAATTCGGTGGCTTTTCCATGGAGATTAGAAGGCTGAATTTTCTATGATGAAATAATGGAATAAAGTTGATTTCCATGGAGAATAGAAGGTTGAATTTGTTATATGGTGCAATAATGGAATAAAGTGGCTTTCCATGGAGATTAGAAGGCTGAATTTTTTTATGGTGAGATAATGGAATAAAGTGGCTGTGCGTGGAGTTTTGAAGGTTGATTTTTGTATGGTGAAATAATGGAGTAAAGTGGCTGTGCAGGGAGTCTTGGAGGCTGATTTTTTATGGTGAGATAATGGAAATAAGGGGCTGTACAAAGGGGTTATTTTGAGAGCAGTAGAGGTGGTTGCACCTCTTGAAAAGCCACCACACAGCCATCCATATGGAACAACACAAGCCGCCATTCATGCACATCTCCATGCATTCTCCAAGGATCACACAGCAGCCTTTAAAGAGGTTCTACAGCCGCACCATTGAAATTCTCCACAGCCACAATATTGAGGAATCCACACAGCTTCCACGCATTGACTTTTATCCACAGGTTGCACTTGGATAAACAGCCCGCATTGTCCGGAAAGGTAAGCTGAAATTTTTTGTTTAAATTATTTTGATTCATTATTTTGTTTTTTTTTTTAAAAAAAAAAAAAACGGATTTTTGTTTAGTTTGAGTGTTTTTATAATTTTAGCTCATAAATTCAATTAATCCTTTGTGTAAGTTCATGTTTTGAATTTTAGTTTTGGTAAAATTTATAAAATACTTTTAAAAAGTAAAAATTACTTGTAATACTTCTACTTTGAATAGAAATATTATCATATACATTCTTAGAATGAATTATTTTATCAAAGGCTTAGTTATAGTAGGAATAAGGAGGTCTCCCAGCTTTGAAAAAAAAGATCCAAGCAATCACATCTACAGATCTACTCCATGTTGACCCCAATTCTAACTGATGGCAACAACACAAAAGGTCATTTAATTCCCTTTTTGTATTTTTTGACTTTCAGTAAGACTTTAGCTGGACGTGGCAGGGGAAAGTTGGTGAAACGTACCTTAATCATAAATATTCCTACACGTAATTGATGTATCATTTCTTTATGTACGTCTTAAAATATATTAATTTTAGGATTGATTGTATGACATATATCATGGACTAGGGACTGACTGGACTACGGAATATATTCGACATAAATATATATGGATAAGAATAAATAAAAAATTAATATTTTCATTCATTAATAGAAGTGATGGGGGTTGGTGACTGACTTGGTGTTAGTGCTTCTATATGAATGAGTGATTCCCACCCGGAACTCGCCATTCCAAGTTTCTGAAGTTTCTCTCTTCTCTGCCCACCCAGCACCTATCTCTCTGTCCTTGACTGTATCATTTTAACTTAATTTTACTGCAAAGAAAAGCTTGTCTTACCTTTCTGGTGATTGCATGATCAGCAGGTGTGTTTAATACATATTAATTATAATACATGGTGTTTGGCATATGAGGGTTTTTAAAACCGACAGATGACTATCTAACATTTTACCTTATTATAATATCTCTTGGAAGTAAGGGCGTTTTTGTGATGATATTATAGCATTTACCGAACCCTTTTGACAATTTTAGTCATTACCCACGTGAAAACTAGCAGTCACGACTGATGTCTGCTGACATCCCTACTGAGACATCTAATGGTGTTACCCAGAAATTCACTTGCGATGAAATTCTAACACAGTACACAACGGTCGCCTGGATGGTGGTTTTCGTAGGAAATGATTCTGTTTCAAAAGAGGACTTGGAAATCAATTGACTGGAGTGATCCCTTCGGCCCTTCTCAATTACAAGAAAACAGCATCTCTGGATCTGAGTGCAAATGCGCTTACGGGTTCAATTCCAAAATCCATCACAGTTAAAATTAACTGATAATCTGATCAGTGGGCAATCATCATACATGGTTTCATCTAACCATTCTTGCTTAGATGACAAGTCAAATAACAGTGGAGGTGGTGCACGATCCCTTCAGCAGATCAATTCATACAACTTTTGGTGTGGGAAGATTTGTTGGCTGTGTTCTTGAAGCATGGATCAGAAAGTGAAACCAAACAGGGATTTGATGGCTCCACTATCACTTAGAAAGGAATTGGATTTGAAGAGTGCATATGAGTATAAGTATTGGAAGCAGAGTAATTGCTACTCGATTACTGGGGTTGATGATGCTGAGCAACTTCACGCTGTTGTGGAAGCTTTGGATATCGTTCATGTGTTGTAAGCACAAGAAGTCCAAGACGGGCCTGTAAAGGCTGCCACCCATGCTCTTGGTGATGAGAATTTCCAGTTTGCCACTCAACCTGCTGCCCAGTTATTTGTCATCTACCCATATGCATGCGAATCATGCATACGTACCCATCTCTCACCATCCTTCATACCCATTTGCCGATAGTTCATACACATCCTTTCTAACCTTTATGCTCACCCATGTCCATCACCTCACAATACCATCCATTCCATCCCCCATATTCTATCACGCCTTTCATGCCTACTCATGCACATACCCATCTTCCCAAACCTATAAACCCATTTATTTCTCTACACCACGTACCCTTCATGCACACCGTTTCGCCATTAAACTCATTCTTCATCATTCCACCCTCCATACCTATCTTCATACCCTCCTCTCTCTACATCTTTTCCATTACCTATCCACCATTCATTCCCTCACTCAGTGTTATCATCCCCATCGTGCATGAACCCCTATGTCCATATCCCCATCACAATCTTCCATTTATACCGTACCCTCCACCTAATTTCCCTGACACATTTCCCATTCCTTCATCTACAATTTAATTGTAGAAATAAGGGCGATTGGAACATAGGATAATCACGCGGTAAGATGATTGTGAACGTCACAGCTCGTGCTAGGTCCATTTTTTGAACGGAACTGGAAAAAGATTTAAAAAAGAAAAAAAAAGCTAGTATGACGAAAGCTTCGGCCAGAAGCAACAAAACTTGATTAAGGTTTCCTCACAAGCATCATGCCTATCCTCTGTCGTACATTTAAAATATTTCTCTTCTTCATTATATAGGACCATAAAATTCTCCTTAGAACCATTCTCCATTTTATGTGTTAAGCTGTGTTTTAAAAACCCAATCGGACTAGCCGGTCCGACCACCACTGCTCTTCCCAGCTCTTGCTGCTGCCCCCTCTTCCCCCTTTCTTTAGCAGCTCTTCCCCCCTAATTTTCATATTTTAAAATTTGTGATTTTAATTTGAATTAATGAAAAAATTATGATTTTAAATAAATATCTAAAAACTTCGTGTTGCTTATATTTTAAATAAATTTCTGATTTTAAAATAACTTTATGATTTAAAAATAAAATTTAAAATTTCTAATTTTAAATAAAGATTCCGAATTTAATTAAAATTCATGATTTGAAACTAATTTTCTATTTTTTTTAGATAATTTTATAATTTTCAAATAAAATTTTGATTTTAAAATAATATATAAATTATTATTTTAATTTTTGTAATTATTTTTAATTTTAATAATATATTAGTTATATAATTATGACATCATTAATTTGACTATAATTCGATTATCAATCTAATGAATAAACCATGAATTGATAACTTTTGTGATTCAACTATCCGTGAAAATATTAGTGTTAACGGACATAACAACTTTGAGGGGTACGTTGGTCTCTCTAAAGTTTATACCCTTCTTATCAATGGTCAATTATATGATTTTGAAGGATGTTTGACCTTATGAACGAGTGGACTCCATTAACCACAATTCTCCCCCAAAAAAATCTAGCATTGCCGTCTACTCCATGTTCAACAACCATAGAAAAATGAACACCCATCATAACTGGTGGCAACAACACAGAAGGTCAATTATTTCCTTCTGTTTTTCTTTTCTTTTTTTTTGTCTTTGCAAAGCTGGAATTTTTCACATGTCCACCATCTAAATTAATTTTTTTGCTTTGATTGCGACTGGGGAAAAATTGCTGAAACGTCACTTCAACATAACTACACTCCATGCGTTAGTCAGTACAATTTAAATGCTATATAACTAATTGATGTATCATTTCTTTATGTATGTCTTGAAACATATTCATTTTATGATTGAATGACTGATATCAGTCCTCGACTCCCAAAAAATTTTTCTAAAAATATATAAATTTATATTACAAGACCTTGAATTTAGAAATCAAATTAATGTCATTGACATCAATGCATATATATGGATAAGCATAAATTAAATGTTAGTATATTCTCAGTCATAAATTCAAGTCACGGGGGTTGGTGATTGACTTGGTGTTGTGCTTCTATATGAATGAGCGATTCCCTCCTAGAACTTGCCGTTCCGAGTTTCTGAAGTTTCTCTCTTCTCTGCCCACGCAGCACCTATCTCTCTGTCCTTGGTCTGTATCATTTTAACTTAATTTTACTGCAAAGAAAAGCTTGTCTTACCTTTCTGGTGATTGCATGATCAGCAGGTGTTTTCGGAAGGGAGACACATATTTGTAAACTTAGATATATATAGAGATATATCTCGTCAGTTTGGTGAGTTTGAAAATGTGGAGGCTCAAGGTTGCAGATGGAGGCAATGATCCCTACATCTACAGCACCAACAACTTCGTGGGAAGACAGATATGGGAGTTTGATCCTGATTATGGAACCCCAGAAGAGCGAGCTGGGGTCGAAGCAGCTCGTGAGAACTTCTGGAAAAACCGGTATCAGGTTAAGCCCAGCAGCGACCTCCTTTGCCGGATGCAGGTGATTTGATCCCATCTATCTCAAGTCTTGATATCACAACAGATATTGATCTGTCATCTGCGTCCTAGATTGCAGTTTTTCACTGAATATACATGTCTTCCATGCATACATACTTCTCGTTTACGTAGTCTAGCTACATAGCTTTTCTTATTTTGTTTCTTTTTGTTTGATTATAGGTGATGATTTCTATGAAAAATTGAACCCAAAAAAGAGCAAGATATGGGGTCCTCTTTAGAATCTTGTTTTCACCTCCAAACAAATCAATTGATCATTGTTCTTGCACAACCAATATTCTTAAAAGTTTAAATTTGTAGGGTTTGGACACACAAATATATAAACTTTATTCATTTTTGCCTATACTCTCATATTTTGCACCCCTTCAATTCATTTTCTAGCTCTGCCATTGCTCATGCATGTGTAGCCTTTGTTTTTGGGCTTACACGTAGGCTTAATAAATTGGAAAAAGAAACATATGTTGGTAAACACTTGACCTGCCATCAGACGAGGGCCATATGAGACGACCATATGAGGCTCACCTCCCACCAAATGAGGCTATGATATCATAAAGAACAAAAAAACAAGATATATTGGGCAAACTACTAGTGGGCGATTTTGGGTCATCTCACTCCGAAAGTTAGCTCAAAGGGTGAGACTTTCCCTCACACTCATAAAGAGTCATCGATCTTCTACAAAAGATGTGGGGAAACCCACCAATACTCCCCTCACACATCCGGCCCCAGGTTAAGAGACCATCAACCAGATAGTTTGATAATGAGAGTGAGATCTATTGTACAACTGAGTTTTGATATCATGTTGAAAAACCAATTTCCTAAAAGATTAAGTTTATAGGATTTGGACCCATAACATATATTATGCACTAATAATTGTTATACCTATTTTGATTCTAAGAGCCCCTCTTAGCTTGGACCAATTGTATAAATAGAAGTTTGGTATTGAGGTTAATTTACCTTTTCTTTTCTTTTAAACTTGTTCTTCACTAACTCCCATTTCATTTGGCTAAAAAAAAAACCTGCAGTTTTTGAGAGAGAAGAATTTTAAACAAACAATACCACAAGTGAAGGTTGGGGATGGTGAAGAAATTACATATGAGACAACCACAACAGCAGTGAGAAGGGCTGCACATTTCTTTTCAGCCTTGCAGGCAAGTGATGGCCACTGGCCTGCTGAAAATTCTGGCCCATTGTTTCTACTTCCTCCGTTGGTGAGTCTACTGATTATGAAAATTTTAATTGGAATGGCATTTTAATAGCCATAACAGTGAATATCGACAAACCCCATATCTTGACTTCAATTTTTTCCCTAAAAAATGCAGGTAATGTGCCTATATATCACAGGGCATCTTGATACTGTATTCCCTGGAGAATATCGTAAAGAAATCCTTCGCTTCATATTCTGTCATCAGGTACACACTTTTGGAACCCTATTGTTGTAACCTGATCATAAACTGCATTGGAGCTTTTTGCTTATTAACAATATATAATTTTCCAATTTTCATTAACGATCAAAGTGATTTCTGTATGTTGTAGAATGAAGATGGCGGATGGGGATTTCATGTTGAAGGACACAGCACCATGTATTGTACAGTATACAACTATATTTGTATGCGTATACTAGGAGTAGGGCCAGATGGTGGCCAAGGCAATGCCTGCTCAAGGGGGCGAAAATGGATCCTTGACCATGGTGGTGCAACCTCCATACCCACTTGGGGGAAGGCGTGGCTTTCGGTATGATAGCTGCAAATATAAATGGAAATTGTAGATATATAATCCTATACAGATGTATTTTCAAAAAACTATTCATGTTGACAAATTCTTTTGGTTTCATATGTATTTTCTGGTAATGAATGTTGGTTTATTAAGTCTCACATAATACCATTTCTCTGGTGTAGGTACTTGGCTTATATGAGTGGGCAGGATGCAATTCAATGCCCCCAGAGTTTTGGATCCTTCCTTCTTTTCTTCCTATACATCCAGGTTTAATTAATTACACAACAATTTTTATTCAAGTGTTTGAATTTTCATTTAGTGTATTTTACATGCTAAGCTCTTATCTCCCATAAAAGTAAGGGAGGATGATGATGAAATCTTTGATATCTCACATCGGATTAGGAAAAAAGTTCATGGTGTTGTATATGTATGAACTTCTCTTGACTTTATAGATGCGTTTTAAAGACGTATCTCTTAGGCTCAAAGTAGACAATATATACATAGGAGGGAGCGAGTTATTATAAATGGTATCATAGTCAGTCCTCAATCCAAGTATGGTAGTTTGTTCGGTCCCATAAAGAATGTCTGCCTTTTTAGCGCCCAATCCTAATGGACGCGAGGGAGTATTTGTGATACATCACATTGGACAAGGGACAAAGTTTTTACCATATGAGTTCCTCTTATCCATATAGACACGTTTTAAAGCTGTGAGAGTTTATTAGGCCTACAATAGATAATATTTACATGGTTGCGAGCGGGTGGTTACAAAATCACTAATAATGCCTAAAAGAGAGGCAAGAGGCAAGTTGAGCCATGCCAACTTCAACTTTATTCTATTATCGGTTCACACATGCTGAGTTAGAAACCTAAGCTTTGGCTAGCTGTTTGGTTGATCTTAAGAATGCCACTTCCATGTCTACTTAAACCATCTTATACTAAAATTGACTTCTCTTTTCTCTTGTATAGAGGTTTCTTAAAAAAATTTGTTTCATAAATGCAGCAAAATTGTGGTGCTATACTCGGATGGTTTACATGCCCTTGTCATACTTATATGGTAAACGATTCGTTGGCCCAATCACCCCTCTTGTTCTAGAACTGAGAGAAGAGCTCTTCCTTCAACCTTATAATGAAATCAATTGGAAGAAAGTAAGGCATCATTGCGCACAAGTAAGTTTTAGTTATTCTAAAATCGTCTATGTCCAAATATTTCATGCTTACATGAAACATTCTGACGAATTTTATATTGCAGGAAGATCTCTACTATCCCCATTCATTAATACAGGATTTGATGAGGGATGGTGTAGACCTATCTACAGAGCCTTTTCTGACTCGCTGGCCCTTCAACAAGTTGAGGGAAAAGGCTCTTGAAACAACAATGAAACACATCCATTATGAAGATAGAAACAGTGGATATATTACCTTGGCATGTGTGGAGAAGGTAACACGATTGTCCGTATTATGAAATGTTTAAAAGAAACTTTAACGAAAGAAATCTTTCTTCAATTGAGCAGGTATTGTGTATGCTTGCTTGTTGGGTAGAAGATCCATATGGGGATTCTTTCAAGAAGCACCTTGCTAGGCTCCCAGATTATATATGGATTGCAGAAGATGGAATTAAGATGCAGGTTAGATCCAATAATTTTTTCCTCTTCAGAATTTATTTTGTATTTGACATTGAACTTCATTCAATGTCAATTTTCATTGAGATATGCAGGCCGTTGGTAGTCAGCTGTGGGACTCGAGTCTTGCCATTCAGGCGCTGACAGCTTGTAAGCTCACAGATGAAATTGGACCCACGCTCATGAAAGGACATGACTTCCTAAAGAAATCTCAGGTGTTGTCTTGAATTGCTCAGATCATCTCTTCTTATCAACCATCATTATGTTTTAATGCCACTCGAAAGATAATTAAGCTTGCAGGTTAGGGACAATCCTTCTGGTGATTTTAGAAGCATGTACAGACACATTTCTAAGGGATCTTGGACATTCTCAGTTCGGGATCAGCATTGGCAAGTTTCTGATTGCACTGCAGAAGGTTTCAAGGTAACTAAATTCCGTTCAAACACTTCAATCAAGTGATATGGTTTTCGATTAATTGAACTCTCATCTCTGTTACAGTGTTGCCTCCTTCTCTCAGTAATGCCACCGGAAATTGTTGGGGAAAAAATTGAACCCGAATGGCTGTATGATTCCGTCAATGTCATGCTTTCCCTACAGGTGAGGATAATCTTACAGTAAGATATATAAACATGATTGTCTCAATTGCAAAACAAGTCATGGCTTTTATGATTCTTAGAATTATTACAGGAAAGTTTCTTATATTTTCTCCTTTGGATTTACCTTTCTCAGAATTATTTCTCTGGTATAAATAAACCCCATTTTCTATATACCTTTGTAGAGTAAAAATGGTGGCTTATCAGCCTGGGAGCCTGCAGGAACTTCCAAATGGTTGGAGGTATTTACCTCAACATATTGAAGGAACTGTAAATATTGTTGATGGAATCTCTCTCTCTCTCTCTCTCTGTATATCTATCTATCTATCTAAATCAATGGAATCCTTGAATGTTTTCAGTCACTAAATCCTACTGAAATGTTTGAAGATGTTTTCATTGAACATGAGTAAGATTCTAAATTATACCCTGATTCAGGCATGTTGATTTCTTTTGTAACTCTTCATGCTTTAAATTCATTCAAGACTAACAGAAGAATGGTCCAGGTATGTTGAGAACACTGCATCAGCAATCGACGCTTTAGTTTTGTTTAAGAAGTTATACCCGGGACACAGGAAGCAAGAGATAGAAATTTTCATAAAAAATGCTGTACAGTACATTGAAGAAATACAAATGCCTGATGGCTCATGGTATATATGTTTCTAAACTCAACTATTAGATTTGCTCAAGAAATTGCACAATTTTTCTTTTTTTTCTTTTTTTCTTTTTTTGCATGAATCATTTAATATTCAATTTACATGAAACATTTACACAGGTATGGCAATTGGGGAGTATGCTTCACCTATGGCACATGGTTTGCACTAAGAGGGCTAGCAGCTGCTGGCAAGACGTACCACAACTGTCTTGCTGTGGGCAAAGCAGTTGATTTTCTACTCAAATTACAGCTAGATGATGGTGGTTGGGGAGAAAGCTATCTTTCATGCTCAGACAAAGTAAGTTGTGATATCTTTTATGCATGCCACCATCCTTTGAAGAATCTGATGCCCATCCACCACATTTTCAAACTATGCCTAAACAAAAGGCATAAAATTCCAATTAGTAATATGATTTTCTGAATTTCTCTTCATGCATAAAACAAAATTTTGCTGCATTTCGCTTTGTGTATTCTGCATGTTAGAGATTGAAGACATAAACTGATATATGGAGAAAGTTATTGATCATATGAAATCTCACAGTGGAGAAGAAAAAGGTAAAATTATCTTTGTGCTTGGTGATGCAGAAGTATACACCTCTTGAAGGAAACAGGTCAAATTTGATACAGACTGGGTGGACTCTAATGGGGCTGATTCATTCTGGACAGGTCAGTTTATAATTTGAACATCTAACAGTTCAATTTGGTCGTCGACATTACTTTTTAGAATGTGAATTGTCCCTAAAATTCTAGTTCTGAAGTTCTGTTTTCAATAGGCAGAAAGGGACCCAACACCTCTTCACCGAGCAGCAAAGCTCTTGATCAATTCTCAAATGGAAGATGGAGATTTTCCCCAACAGGTGGTTCATTATTTCATTTGGACATACATTAATCTGTTATTGCATTTTTGTATTGTTTTAGACATCATTTTTCCTTAAGGAAAAGAAAAATTAGAAGTCGGCAGTTAAGATCTAAAATCACTTGAAAAATCAGCTTCTTTTTTCTATGTCCAATTCAAGAAATTTGCACCATAAAACATGGGAACAAATTTAGAAAATCCGATTAATACTCTCCTTAACTCTAGAAGTCCATCCGTTTAAGCTATATTGCAATGTGATTTTCTATGAAGCAACCTTATTTCTAAAGGGAAAGGAAAAAAAATGACTCTCACACAATCAACAAATTGTTATGCTTGAATTTTTGTTGGCCTAACCATTGATTACTCATTTATGGCAGGAAATTGTTGGAGCTTCCCTAAAGACTTGTATGATACACTATCCAATCTATAGGAATATTTACCCTTTGTGGGCTATTGCAGAATACCGCCAGTTGGTTCCATTGCCTTAGGCTGCAGCTAGCATGCTTTCTGAAGCATATATATATATATGTGTGTGTGTGTGTGTGTGTGAGAGAGAGAGAGAGAGAGAGAGAGAGAGAGAGAGACTGAACTGCATCCATGGGTACTATGTTTTAGATTCAAATTACATGCATACATAATCATGGGAGTTCATTCATTCTTAATACCAATTGAAGAGGATGGCCAATGCATGCACACGAAATGCGGTATCACATATCGTTTAAGAAGGTTTGTAAAGTCAGCCATTTACTTTCATGGCTAGGATTTTGAATGAATATATCGGATATCGGTTTCAAATATATATGATGGAAACTGTTGTGAGAGGGGAAGCTTCACTACATGTGAGTTATGAAATAACTATAAACACGGCATAGAAAGAAAATTTTGATATGGTTTGACTAGGAATGCCTGCATCTATATATGAGTAAGACAATAATGTCCATTATATCATAAAAGACTACTACAGAGGAAAGAGAACACATGGATAAAAATCAAGGCCTCAAACATCCCATGTTTTCCTATTCCATTAGGTGCCTCTATCTCTTCTTTCAGAATTTTATCCACCTCATAAAATTTCTATATGCCATCCCTATCTCATCAATTTTTTTTCTCTCAAGAGGCAAAATGCCTACAAGTATGTTCCCAACACTTTTCCTCATTTAATAAAGAAACAAATTTTTGCAAGAATACATCAATACGTAAAAGATTCGCATTGAACAATATTCTCTATCATGAGGAGGCAACAGGCTCTAGTTTTGTTTAGGAAGTCACACCCTAGGCACAAGCAGCAAGAGAGCAAATTTCATAACAAATGTTGATGGTACATTGAAGAGATAAAGAAATGTTTGATGACCCAGTATGTTTTTTAATTCAATTATTAGACCTGCTCAACACCTTTCTTTATGTGAATTATGGCATGCAAATTAAATGAACCGTTGGAAAAGTGGTTTTTTTTTTTAAAAAAAAAAAAAAAAACAACAATTAAAAGGCAACTTAAGCTAAAATTTGAGTGAGCCCCAAAAATACTTTAAAGTAGGATCATCTTCATGAGTAGATGAACATAATATGTTTACATGCTAAAAACCATTCATGGGTGAATGATAAATTAAGCTCAAAGTGACATACAGTTATGGAAAATATGGTGGAAGAAAGTAGTCCCATATTTGAAGATTACTAGTTGGAACAAACTTTATAAGTGTTTTCCAAGCTTAAAAGAAATAAGGGCTTAGACCTGGGCTAATATATGTGGGGGCTCAACTAGCTAGGCATAGACTTGGGCTTGACCTAGGCCCACATGCTTGTGGACTTAATAAAAAAGTCCACTAGCATAAAGTGATGTCTTTTCCAAACACCTTTTCCGTTTAAGACAAACCTTATTTGAAAGGCATAAGACATGTCTCCTTTAGACAGGTGCAATCCTTCGAGTTGGCGGGGGGAAAGGGGCACATCTACACCTATTAAAAAAAGACCCCCTCTATCGAATTTTATCATTGATTGCTGAAAAAAGACATAAGACATGTCTCCTTTAGACAAGTGCAACCCTTCTAGTGGAAGCATCATTTAAGGGAGAGGGTGGGAAGGGGGGTGGGGGAGGGGCACATCTACATCTATTAAAAAAAAAAGGACCCCTCTATCGTATCTTATCATTCAAGCAATCATCCCTCTCTTCTTCTTTTTCAAGTGTGATATTCAATTTATTTGAAAAAGACAAAAGACGTGTCTCCTTTAGACAGGTGCAACCCTTCTAGTGGAAGCATCATTTAAGGGGGAGGGTGGGGGTGGGGGAGGGGTACATCTACATCTATAAAAAAAGACCCCCTCTATCATATTTTACCATTCTAACAATCATCCCACTCTCCTTTTTCAAGTGTTATATTCAATTCTAACAAAGTGTGGTTTTCCATTTCAAGTCATTCTCGAATATGGTATTCCATTCTAAGTTAAGTGTGAGTTGCATGTAAGTACATAGTTTCAAAGTATCCAAGCCTTTGTAGAGATTACGAAACATTGTTTGATTCATCATTTCTCTCTCCTTTCTTTCCAAGTGTGGTATTCAATTCTAACAAAGTGTGGTATTCCATTTCAAGTCATTCTCAAATATGGTATTTCATTCTAAATTAAGTGTGAGTTGCATGTAAGTACATAGTTTCAAAGTATCCAAGCCTTTGTAGAGATTACAAAACATTGTTTGATTCACTATTTCTCTCTCCTTCCTTTCCAAGTGTGGTATTCAATTCTAACAAAGTGTGGTATTCCATTTCAAGTCATTCTCGAATATGGTATTCCATTCTAAGTGTGAGCTACATGTAAGTACATAGTTTCAAAGTATCTAAACTTTTGTAGAGATTATGAAACATTGTTTGATTCACCATTTCTTATGATTTAAAGTGCTACTGACTGCTCCCAAATGTATATGTATCAAAAGATGGTTACCCACGTATAAGGATGAGATGGTAACTTTAAAAATCCTAGTGAATTAGGTTTTGATCCTCAAGGAGGTGATCTTGGAATGTAAGTGAGATGGAGAGATTTGAAGGATGAATGCCAGATTTTTTAGGAAAAATTCTTTTTTTCAAATGATTAAGAAAAGAGGTTTGTGAATTTTTGTGAAAAACAAGGGAAAATAAACTAAGCAAATTTGATTCAAAACTTGTGTTAATGCTAAGAAAAGGGGGGTTCTCTGGGTTTCCTTTTCACCATGAAATAATCCTCAATTAAATTAACTCAACCAAGACACTTATGGGTTTTCTTAATTGGAATATTCTCAACGAAAGCACAATTGAATTGAATCAAAAGCCTCAAACTTATTAATTGGATTTTCTTATAAAATATTTAAAGTTCCTAATACTCATTTGCTTGCCAAATTGCAATATTAAGGGCTCAATAATTGTCATTTCAAGTCAAAATGGTTCTCCTCGTTATACACTTGACATACCTTTAAAGGGCTCCTAAACTTCAATTTCCAAACAATGAGATATGACAATTTCACAAAAGTTGAAATCCAAATTACAAGCCGATTAAATTTATAAATACCCAAAATTAGAGGATCATTCTAAGGATAAAAGGGAGTGCCCTAGGGCCCCTTAGCCTATTTGGCTACTCGAAAGACATGAAAACAAACTAAACTCAAGAATAAAAAAAGAGTACAAGAAATTGAACATTAAAATCCAATACTCAAGTCTAATAATACGTTGATCCAATGAAAACAAGAATATTTAATTACAAATGAAGAAAATGAGTTCAAAGCAAATAAAATAATCCAAACAACATAGGGAAAAAAAAAAAAAAAAAAAAAAAAAAAGATAACCTAAACTCCAGTCGCTTCCAAGATCTCTTTTTCCAAAAGCTATATCAAAAAACCAGAGTGAAGAACAAAGAAGGAACCCCATAACAACTACCAAGGATCTCTTTTATAGGCTCTCCAACCATACCCAAGGTGGTTTTCCACATGGTGGCATCCAAATATCAAGTGAAAGATCAAACGGTTACTTGGAAGTATCCAAAAAAAGGTAGGCTCCACACATTCCGGTGGATCCCATACAAAATGGCAGCACCACACTACCAAAAGCGGCAGTGCCAAGGGGCAGTGCCACTTTTGGCAATGTCTTGCCCTCACCTTTTATAGAAAGTGGCGGCACCTCTTGAAGGGGGTGTCAATTTGCATTACTATGGCACCCCAAGATGGAGTCACTTATCTTTCCTGATTTATTTGCATAAGCAAATGACCTTCAAATCTTCTGAGATTTGGCGAGATTGAACTTCAAGGAGTCAAGAGCCTAACAAGTTTCAAGTCATTTGAAAATTTGTAGCTCCTTCAACCAAGTTAAAACTTTTTGTTAGTCGAAATGGGACACCGCTTATGGCCTTCATGCCATTTTGATCCTTTGGCTCAACTCAAGCCTTGTTCTTGAATCTAGGATGTCCTAAGATGATCATAAGATCATCCTTATTCATAAAAGTAGTTGTAAACATTAAAAAAAAAAAAAAAAAAAAAAAAACCTATAAGATAACATGAGAAAATCGAGCATACACAATGTAGCGTATAATTGACTAGTTGGAGGGTGCTTTTAGTGCTATAATCAAGCCTAAGATATGATAATTGCCCTTATTTCCATGCAATTTATGGAATTGATCATGCCCCACAACCAAGCCATTGCTAGCCCCCAGCAATATCAGTGATAAAATAAACAAAATAAAATGAAGTATGCATGCAAACCTAAACATGGACACTAGCATCGCTTACCTTACAAAAACAAGCTTGATTAGATAATTTGCCTTATTCAAATTTTGTCATCAATCCTTCATTCTAAATCCCACATGTCAAGAATAAGGCCTCAAATTCCCCATAAGACTAAAAATTACACCTAAAAAACCTTCCTCAACACCCTTATATGAATGGTTTGGTAGAAACGAGATGTAGAAGTCTTTATCATTAAGTTCTTGGACTTCACACTTTAGGTCAAAGGAGCCTAGGGATGTTTAGAGTACCATGCTTAACTTAGAGCTTCAACTATAGTCATTTATTCAATTCTCGCTTTTCTCAATCGGTGGTGCAATTCGTGAGGTTCACTTTGTTTACCCATGTAGTGAGCATGCATCAAAGTCAATGAGTCCCAACCAGTTGAATTAGGGCCCTCAAGATTAAAAGTCCCTTTTGAACCCATACTTAGGTTTCCAAGCTAATATCGTCGCACTCACCTTTACTCCAACAACTAAAATCTCTTTTTTTTTTCTTTTTTTTTTTTTTTGAATTTAACATGATTAGGTTGGAATTTCCAAGCTAACCACAACCCTTCTATGTTGATTTCACCCAATTTCCCATCGCTTTATGGCCTTAGATCCCTTGCTCTTCCTCCTACAACTAAGTGCTAAGTGTCGTGTGTGCAAACTACTGGTAGTGAGGAATGATCCCTAGGTTGAGTGACAATTGAACTTTAGGTTAGCTTTGGTTCCAAAGCCTTAACATACTCAATTTTGCACTTGGATTTTAGTGGAATCAAAATTCAACTCATTACCTTTACAAGAAAGCAGTCACAAGGCTCACACTACTCTAAATCCTAACTTTATTTTGTGAATCTAACCCTATATGCCACAAGTTTTCAAAGAAATGCATCATATTAACATTCTTAGCAAGTTTCCTCACAAGTCAACCTTCAACATCAAAATTCAAAATTCAAAATTTACCTTTCCCCCCAACCAAGCATCAACGTTATCCGGATCCTCAATGTTTATGTGAATAAACAAAAGAAGAAAAGATAGGCGAAGAAGATACCCAATGAAAGAAATAAATGGAAAAGAAAGAATTGTAAGAGAAAGTTAGCATATAAAGCAAAAAAAAAAAAAAAAGGTTGATACTTATTCACATGATCATAGAAAATGAAAATAGAAGCAGTTCACTATGATGGGAAAAAGTTGATTAACACAAGATAAACATAAGAAAAAATAAATGAAAGGAAAATAGAATTCATGACACTCTAAAATCAATCAGTGGAGTTCGCTCTACCCACAGGGCCTTTATTTACTGTGCTTAAAACATCTAAAGAAGGTGGTCATAATCATGGTGGAGTTTATTGAATTCCTAATAGACTCAATTCTCAAAAGTCATGTGACATTGGTCCCAAGTTGTATTTGTGTTTTAGAGACCCTGAATAGCCTCTATGTGATGCTTGTTCCAAGCTGTAGCTGTGGTTTGGAGACCCTGAATAGCCTCTACGATGGAATACCCTGAATATTTGTCTCCCACTTTGCCATCTCCTTTGATTTTCAGTTTATATCTTGACGCATATATTGAATCGAGACGAGAATGGTACTTCAATTGAATAGTATTATTTGGTCACTCGGGAGAGTGCTGATTACAATGTGTTGCATGTGATTTGATTCATTCTTTGTTATAGCAAAATTGTTGCATGCAAATTGGAGAAATTATTCATCTAAATTGAATAATTAGTTAATTGTTGTTGGGAGAGAGTTGCTCACCTCAAATGCATGTCTGCAAATTGCTTGAGATTGTAGAGAAAAACAGGGGAAATTGAGTTATTGGACAATACTAGCTCAATGGTTTCAATTACAACTATTCACCAACCAATCTCCTAGTCATTCACAAGCCTAGCCATGAAGGAAAATGGCAGCCTGTGCCTCTAGTTTTAACAAAACAGTCCAATTTTATTGCAGAAGATTCCTCTTCATTTGGAACCAAGAAAAATAGGATGAACTTCTCATTTGCCTTACATCGCTCAACATCATCTAAGCTCCTATCTTACAGATGCTTGTACTATAGGGACATTCATGGACACATCACCAGTAGAAGATATGCATAAACATAAGGGTACACCTCTATCCACGCTTTTTACTATATGATTGAGCTATATAGTTAGCAACTCAGATAAATATATGCAACCAGCCCTAAGGCAGTGGCACCCGCCTACGATACTCTGCAAGAGCCCACAATGGGTAAATGTTCCTATAAGCTGCATAGTGTAACATGCAGTTCTTCATGAAGACTCCAGTGATTTCCTGCCATAGATAAGTGATCAAATAGTTAGAATAAAACCCCGTATATATAGTCAGTTACAAAGGAATATCATTTTTTGATTCATGTTCAAGTGTGCTACCTGTTGGGGAAAATCACCATCCTCCATTTGGGAATTAATCAACAGCTTTGCAGCCCTGTGAAGAGGTGTTGGGTCTCTCTCCGCCTGTTAGAAAGGAAAAGTTGGACTCAGATTTTTGTGGATAAGTCATATTGTGAAAGTAATGTAGAAGACCAAGTTGAACTCATTGATGGTGAAACTGTAAACTCACCTGCCCAGAAGAAATCAGCCCCATCAGAGCCCACCCGGTATGCACCAGATTTGATCTGTTTCCTTCAAGAGGTGTATATTTCTGTATCACAAAGCACAAGGATTACTTCTTGTGGTCTATGTTTCTGCCAGAAAACATTGCATGCAGTGGGTGGACCATTATGAAAATATCAGTAGTAATCATGAATATATCAATGGATCTTGTGGAAAAAAATTTCAATATGCCAAATATTGATGAAAACTTATAAAAATGTAGGAGAAATCTCATAGTAATGTAATTAAAAGTATGGTAAACATTTTAAAATTATTTTATTGAAAATTTTGATATATGTATAATATAATTTATCATATTTGATAATAATATTTTATGCATAGATAAAAAAATATGAATTTTATAAGTCTACATTTATTATTAAATTATATTAAATATTACTACACAATAATATTATGATATTTAATTATAATATGTCTAATTTTAAAATATATTTAATATTAAAATTATGATCCATTTAATTTAATTATATTAAATGATATAAAATAAATGATAATATATGTATAATTTTTTTAATATTTATATTTTTATATTTAATTAATATATAAATGATATAAAAAAAAATTAAGAAAATTATCACCATAATTCTTATATTTTTAGTGTTCAATTAAATTAAATTGAAAAAAAAATAAATAGACTTAATTTGTTTATTAAAATAGTTTGTTTTTATCACAGTATTAGTATATCTTAATTTTAGAGCACATTACGCTATAAATGGCAAGGTAGCCCAATGGTGGGGGGGAGGTTTCTGAAGTCTTGATTGGTGGGGGGGTTTGTTGGGTTCGAGTCCTGCCCCTACAATTCAAATTTTGATTTTTTGACTTGAATTTTGATCTATTAATCAGCTCCAGGCAATTTTTATCTATTTTTGCCGATATTTCTCCATGCCCATTTTTTGCCCTGTTTTTTGCATCGCCGGTCGCTAAAACACGAAATTTAGGCGATTTTTTTCCGAAATTTTCATCCATGGGTGAAATTAAACTTGTTTTCAAGGATGGGAGCATGTAAAAATTACCATGTCCGGGCAAGAAACATAGCTCTCTCCCCAGCCACCATCATCCCTCTGTGAATTGAGTAGAAACTCAACAGCTCTACGAATAGCATGACAGTTGTGGTAAGTCTTGCCAGCAGCTGCTAGGCCCCCAAGTGCAAACCATGAACCATAGGTGAAGCATACTCCCCAATTGCCATACCTGTTAAAATTAATCTTTGTTTAAAGGGATCTGCACTGCCAATTTCCTAAGTGAAAGAGCTGAGTTGAGAAACATACCATGAGCCATCTGGCATTTGTATGTCTTCAATATACTTAGCAGCACTTGTGATGAAATTGTCTATCTCCTTCTTCCTGTGTCCGGGGTATAACTTCTTAAACAAAACTAGAGCCTGAATTGCTGATGCAGTACACTCAACATACCTGGATCATTGGTTTGTTAGTGTCCAAGGAAGTTGAAGCTTGCAGAGTTACAAAAGAAAACCAGCATTCTATATATAATTAAGAATCTTACTCATGCTCAATGACGATGTCTGCGAAAAATTCAGTGGGGTTGAGCAGCTGAAAATATAAGAATTGGCATTGATTTAGATTCAAAGAACATATATAGAGAGAGAGAGAGTGTGCAGAAACATTGAAGTTACTTAAAACATGTTGAAGTAAATTACCTCCAACCATTCTGAAGCTCCTGCAGGCTCCCAAGCTGCTAGGCCACCATTTTTACTCTGCAATGGTTTGGAAAATGGGGGTTGTTGATGGTAAGAAAAACTTTTGAAAAAGTTATTACCAACTACAAGAAAGGTTCCATGCTGTTTTGAAAAGCGTAAGAAGATAATTCTCACCTGTAGGGAAAGCAGGATGTTGACAGAATCAAATAGCCGTTCGGGTTCCATCTTCACACCAACAATTTCGGGTGGCATCATTGAGAAGAGAAGACAGCACTGTAACAGAGAGGGGACTCCAGTGAGAAACCAAGTGATTATAGTTAACCTGCAAACCCTGACTCAATTGAAGTATTTTAACAGAATTTGTTACCTTCAAACCTTCTGCAGTGCAGTCAGAAACTTGCCAACCATGATCCTGATCCGAGAATGTCCACGATCCCTTGGAAATGTGGCGATACATGCTTTTGAAGTCACCAGAAGGATTATCCTTAACCTTCAAGATTTCAAGTAATATGAAGTAATTAGACCATGAGAGACACGAGTAGATTCATGTTAAAGTAAAGAAATAAACAATAGAATTCAAGATCAAACCTGAGATTCCTTTACAAATTCATGGCCTTTCTTGAGTGTAGGTCCAATTTCATCGGTCATATTACAAGCTAGTACTGCTTGAAGGGCAAAACCAGTGTCCCACTCTTGACTACCAAAGCTCTACATTTCAATCAGCAATTTCAAAACCAATTAGGCAGGAAAGGGCTAAATGCATTACTTTAAACCAGTTGCATAATAGAAAATCTTCAATCAAACTTAATGTTACAAATAAATAAATAAACAGATACTAATTTTTTCTACAACTGTTGGGGAGATTAGTGATTGAACTTGTTTTCTAACCTGCATCTTTATTCCATCTTCTCCAACCCATATATAATCTGGAATCCTAGCAAGGTGCTTCTTGAAATAATCCCCGTTTGGATCTTCAACCCAACATGAAAGCATACACAGTACCTATTCAATTTAAGCCATATTAGCACCCCAAAGAAGTGATATACTGTCTGAACAGACATTATCCATTGCAGAAAAATTACCTTCTCCACACATCCAATGGTAATGTATCGACTGTTTTCATCTTCATAATGGATGTGTTTCATTGTTACTTCAAGAGCCTTCTGTCTCAACTTGTTGAAGGGCCAACGAGTAAGAAGAGGCTCGGTACATATGTACAAACTATCCCACATCAGATCTTGTATTAGGGGATGGGGGTAGTAGAGATCCTCCTACAATAAACAATTTTGAATAAGTGTTTCATGTATGTACGTTATATTCACAGGAAATACAAAAGCTTTTCTATTAGAAAGCTAAACTCACCTTTGCGCAAAGATGTCGTACTTTCCTCCAATTGATTTCATTATAAGGTTGAAGGAAGAGCTCTTCTCTCAGTTCTAGAACAAGAGGCGTGATTGGGCCAACGAATCGTTTACCATATAAGTATGACATGGGCATGTAAACCATCCGACAGTAGCACCACATTTTTGCTGCATTTATGGACTTAAATTATAAGAGGCTAGACCAAAGATAGGAAAATGAAAGCTAGACCAAAGTAGACATGGGAATGGCATTTCTTAAGACCAATAAGCCAACCCCAGGTTGAATTTTTAAGTATTCACGCGTAGCATTGCATAAGGCTGAAATTACACAGCTTTTGGCTTAAGCATTTTGAGTCTGTGACCAATTCCAAGTTTTATGCAAGAGACCTTAGTATGCCAAATACATCAAGTACAGAAGTAGATCTGAAATTCAAGCACTTGAGTAGATGACTACAGCACAAACCTGGATGCATGGGAAGACGAGAAGGGAAGAGCCAAAACTCTGGGGGCATTGGGTTGCTTCCTGACCAGTCGAACAAGCCAAAAATCTACACGGAAGAAGCAATATCATATAAGATTCAGTCCATCACACAAGAATGTATTGTATAGGATGAATCTGAACTTGTGTCTCAAGTGGCCATACTGAAAGCCAAGTCTTTCCCCAAGAGGGAATGGATGTCACTCCACCACGATCGAGGATCCATTTACGCGCTCTTGCACAAGCATTGTCTCTACCACCATCGCGCCCTTCTCCAAGGATACGCATACAAATGTAGCTGAGTGTTGTACAAAACATGGTGCTGTCTCCCTCAATATGGAATCCCCACCCACCATCTTCATTCTGCAATGTACATAAACCATTTTCATACTTCAAAGCTCCAAGCCCACTTATGAGGTTAGGATGATGACTAGGTTCAAAATATATATACCTGATGACAGTATAGGTAGCGAAGAATTTCTTTACGATATTCTCCAGGGAATACAGTGTCAAGATGCCCTGTAATGTATAGACACATGACCTGCATATTCCATTAAATTTTTCCATTGAGAATGGCTGTTAAAATGGTCTATATACATGATTTTAAGGAGGGTGAGAGGGTGAGAGCGTGTTGAGTAGACTCACCAGGGGAGGAAGGAAATACAATGGGCCAGCATTTTCAGCAGGCCAATGGCCATCACTAGCCTGCAAGGCTGAAAAGAAATGTGCACCCCTTCTCACTGCTGCTGTGGCTGTCTCATATGTAATTTCTTCACCATCCCCAACCTTCACTTGTGGTATTGTTTGTTTGAAATTCTTCTCTCTCAAAAACTGTAGGTTTTTTTAGCCAAATGAAACGGGAGTCGGTAAAGAACAAGTTCAAAAGAAAAAGTAAATTAGGGAATGTTTGGTTGCTGTTTTGAAAAAACAAGTTTTGAGAACAGTTTTTTGTATTTTTTTATAATAAAAAAAAAAATTGTGTTTGGGAACTGAATTTTGGAAAATAGTTTTCATTCTCAAAAAAAAAAAATATATATATGTTTGGTTGAGTTAATAAAAAAGTTTTTTAGAATAAGTAAAACAAAAAACATGTTTGAAAATTATTATTTTTAATTAATGAAGTGTTTTCTTCCATTAACTTGATATTCTAAATATATAAATAATTTTTATATGCATAATTCATTTAAATTAAAAATATATATATATTCCATTTTGAAATTTTTACACCATTTGTAATTTTCTTAAATAAATGATGACTTTATTATCATATGTAAGTATATTAATTTCAATAATTTAAGGAGAAGAAAGGGTTTACGGGTGAGGGTGTGGTGGTTGAGTGGAGCTCACCTTTATAGAAATACAAAAAACAGCTAATAAAACACAAAAAAGAAGAAAGAGAAAATACGAAAAATAATCTACTCTTCGAACAGTAAAAAAATAATGAAAACATCTTTTTATTGTTCTAAAAAATAATAATTTTTTATAACGTACAAAACACGAAAAACAAAAACACACCTCCTTCACTAAACAAATTTTTTATGTTTTTTATTTTCAAGAACAAAAAATAGTTCTTGAAAATAGGAACCAAATAGTCCCTTATCCTCGATGGTAAACATCCACTTCATGCTATTGCTGCCAAGCTAATAGGGTCTCTTAGAATGAAGACAGGTGTAACAATGACCAATTGACTTTTTGGGGGTGAAAAGAAGGTATGTACTGACTAGGGCCCATATTTTAGGTAGGTTTTCATGAAGGCCTGCATAGCCCTGAATTGACAATTAGAGGATTATTGGTCTCTAGATTATCTAACTGGGTTTTGCCTCCATATAGTTCAGGTCCCAAGTGTCCAAAATGGGTTAGATTGACAAGCACAGACCGTTGGGGACTAAAACTTTTAAGGGACATGAGATGCATAATAATAGGAAAATTTAGGGGTGACAATTCATGTTGATAAGTCGTATTTGTATCGTGTTAAAATATAAGTATTCTACTATATAGCTCAACACAAATTCGAAAAGAATAATAATCGTGTTAAAAATATAAACTCAAATACTACTTAATTACTAATAGGTAACATGCCATCTAACCTATTTAACCCATTAAATAATTAGAACCTTTTATTTGATAATCAAGTTGAGTAATGTCTTGTATATGTCTATATATTAATGTCTTAATCAAGCATGTTTATAACTTAATTAATCTATTTATTTAAAAATAAATTTAAAATGAGTTGAATAATTTAAAGATATAATTAAGTTAATAACTAGATTATTAAATAAGTCAATTCGGTTTAAATTTGTATTCTACAGATTGACCCAAAAATGACTTAATTATTTTTTAAATGGGTTATACAGATTAATATGCATATAACCCAAATTCGTTTATACTTCATTCAAACCCGTAAAAGAATACGTTGGAAATCATATGAAACTTTGTCACCCCTAATAGAAATGTCAAACTCACTGAAAAAGGAGAGGTGGAAGGATCATAAATTGAGGTAGATTAAATAAATATACTGGCACTGAGAGACCTTTTTACAACCATATGAACTATCATGTAAAATACTAAATTATTAAATAATGAAGATGAAATCTGTCGGAGTTACAACTCGAAGAAAAACAAATACAAAATTTATGGTCAACACTCAAATACAGCATGATTTTCATTCTGTGTGGATGGGTATTGTTGCACTGATGGCTCGTGTATTTTGTGTCATATCTTTTCTGAAATTGGGACCCACCCACTAGAATTATTTTCGTAAAGAGGCAGGTAGTGTGAGACACTTAGTCTATGTGTGGCCCCAGAAAAAGATAGTGCAATTTCAGACTCATTGGAGCACAAAATGAATGAGCCCCACCCCACATCTGATGGCCATAAGCTAGATTTTGACCACTTCCAAATATCCCACGCTTTATTTCCTAGAAAAAGGAATATTATGCATCACATAATAAAACCGTGGAGCCTTGGCTATATTTACAACCGTAGAATAGTTTTTTTTTTTTTTTAATTAAAAAATTAAAAAATATGTTTGATTATTAAAAAAAAAAAAATTTAACTTCTTTTAATTAGTTTTGATCGTTTTCACTTTTTTTTTTAGAACTATTTTAAAAAATAATTATACAACATATATAATTATTAAAAATAAAGTTATGAATATAAAAATTATTTTTAAAATATATTTAAAAATATTAAAAATAGGTTAAAAATAATTTTATACTCTTAAACAAACTTTTATTTTATAAAATATTATAAAATAGTTTTCATTTTTTTAAGAACCATTTTAAAAAACATTACCAAACAAGGCCTTGGTTTCCCAATTAGAAAATGACTGCTACTGATCTCAACGTGAAAATCTCTGTCCCTCTCTCCCCCTCTCTATCTCTTTAAATGGTATAAGTCGACATAAAAAGAAAAAAGGAAAAAAGAAAATAGAGGACATATCATTCTATTATATAGTTATAAGAGCTAGCCAAGGGGATATGAAGCTTAAGATGGCACACGCACCTCCCTTAAAAATGGAAAGAAAATAATGGCCTAAGCAAGATTAATAGAACTGTTGATCCCAGAAAATGAATCACTAACACTCCCCCAATAACGGGCTATGCTTTTTGAACGTGCTTTAGTCTGTCAGCTGATGAAAAACCCTGTGAAGAACTATTGGTTTGACTCCACTAAGTCTTTTCGTGGCTTCCTACTCAGAAACTTTTTGTTGGCTTCATCCCACTTGGCTAATTTGAATCTAAACCTTCTCTTTTTTTGGGTTCATTTCTTCATAGAAATGATCATCATCCACAGTCAAACAAAACAAAACCAGAAAATCCATGGAGCTAGACTATGTCAAACAAAACTTAGAGCTTGTTTGGCTAGGAAGTGCTTTTAAACTTTAAAAGGTTGTTTTCCAGTGCTAGAAAGATGTTTCCTAGAATAACTGCCAAACAAGCTATTAGAGATTTATAGATGGGATCAAATGATCACCTGCATTCGCCATAGAAGGTCGCGCTGGGCTTAACCTGATACCGGTTCTTCCAGAAATTTTCGCGAGCTGCTTCGACCTCAGCTCGCTCTTCTGGGGTTCCATAATCAGGATCAAACTCCCATATCTGTCTTCCCACGAAGTTGTTGGTGCTGTAGATGTAGGGATCATTGCCCCCATCTGCAACCTTGAGCCTCCACATTTTCTAACTCACCAAACTGACGATATATATCTCTATATCCAAGTGTATAAATGTTTGCACCTCTCTTCCGAAAACACCTGCTGATCATGCAATCACTATCCTTATATCAGAGGCCCCATAGTGGTATCTTTGCCACAAAATAAAGGTAAAATGATTGGAAACAAGAGAAAGAAGTAGGCAGAAAGAAAGAGATACAGACCTGGCCTTGTTTTCCAGAAGATGGGAATTCCCAGCAAGGAATGAGAGATAGGTATTGGCTGGGAATGGAAGAGAGAAAGTCTCAGGAAGTGGGAATGGTGAGTTCCATGAGGGAAATCAAACGTTTATATAGAAGCAGAACACACCAAGTCACCCACTCCATCAAACATTTATTTATTTTTTACTCAAGTTTCAGATTGTGGAAGTCAGTGTACAGTAAAAACAGAAAACACGTTTTTGGACTTTTAACTGTTAAACCAATCAAGATTGTTTTTTCTTTTCTTTATGTAGGGAAAGCGTGTGTTGTTTTCTCTAATGGGTTTTGAAGTTACAACAGCGGTTGAACTTACTGTAATATATTTGAATAAAAATTTCGCATAGATTCTAATATTTGTAGAGAACCAAAACTAGTCAAGTAACTTTCTCTAATGGGTTTTGGAATTTTTATCCTCCCCACTGGCTTCATATAAATTCTATATTTTGTTTTTATCTCAACATGGAGTCTAGTACAGGTATCTATGGAGTTACTCTCTCTCTCTCTCTCTCTCTCTCTCCCTCTCTCTAGGAAAATGTTAAAGCTCTCTCTCTCTCTCTCTTGGAAAATGTTAAAATATCATCACCATAATACCTATCAATCTCTCTCCCTCTCTCTACCTATCTATCTTTTATATATATATATATACACCAAGAAAAATATTAAGGTATCATCGCGATAATGCCTATCAAAGTCCAAATCTGGACCATTGAATCTCTTTGTCTTTATGTATATACTCTCTCCATATCTCTCTCTCTCTCTCTCTCTCTCTCTCTCTCTCTCTCTCTCTCTCTCTCTCTCTCTCTCTCTTCTCTCTATATATATATATATATATATATATATATATATATATAAGAACAATACAGCATCAAACAAAAAAAAAATCAAAATTTGAAGGAAAATATTAAGATACCACTATAATAATATCCATCAAAATCTAAATCTGAACTATTAAATATATATATGATAAAATCAATAAAATATATATGATAAAATTTAGTTTATTGAATGAAAGTACAAATGTGCAAGATTAAGATACAAGTGTATAAACAAATAGAACACAAAAATAAATAATGAAACTTGAAAATATATAAATGATACTATCATATTAATGATGTCTTTTTAATACCTATAAAATAAGCATCACAAATCCTAATAAAAATAAATTATATCTTATATCTTAAAAGAATGATTTTTTTTCTTCTAAACATGGCCTTTGACATTTTAAAAAATATGTCTTAAAGGTCGATTGAGGACAAAAGACAAAAGACAATAGCATAAAGGTAAAGTCTCTCTATAATACAAGTCCCAAGCGAGGAAAAGTTTACATACGAAAATTGTGCCCTACACAGGCAGTGTTTAAAAAAAATGATAATAATGAGTTATGATTAATCAACATGGCATGTTTATTCTTCGCCAGATGGCTTCAGTCTGAGCAAACCTTCACTCTCACTCTCAAGAAGGTAACGGTACTCGAACGGCATTCATAGTTCAAACCCAACAAAATCATGCATATATAAAAACACAAAAATATTCTACGAAGAAAGGTAAGAGCTAGGATGGTTGAAATTCAAAGCAACTGGGTGTCTTTCATAAACAACCATCAAACGTGTTCAAGCTTGTTCAATATTATTTTGGGATGACGGATTAAAAGGGTTGGAATCTTCCCATTTTAGAAAACTAATCTTTCACGTTTTTCCAACCTAAAAAATACTTTCATTTTTTTCCTGTAAAAGTAACCATTTTATTTTAAAACATACATGTAAATAATAAAAATATTGAAAAGTATTTATATAAAAAATAGGTTAATTTTATAAATTTTGGATGTTTTCACCATTTTTAATCAATTAATCCTATTATTTTCCAATCATCTTAATTTTGTCTTTCTCTTTCTCTCTCCCTCCTTAGTTAAAATATATATTTAGTTCTCGAAAAGTATTAAGAAAAGAAAAAAAAATATTTAAAGAAATAATTATTTTATGTTTAATTAGTTAGAAATTTATTTATTTTTAAATTGGTTAATGTTTATACGAAAGGGTTAAATAAGTATAATGAATTTTAAATAACTAGTACATAAAAATAATTTATCAATTTTAAATTTTTTTATTTTTTTGCTTTTTTTTCCTATATTTTTCTCTCAAATTTTTCGAGAATCAAATATAGCATAAGATTCGCTAATGGTCTCATGTTTTCACCTATGCAATCTGGCCTAACCATAATTAATAAATAAGAAAACTAAATGAATCTGTATTATTATTTTTTAAAAAAATATTTGATTAAAATGGATGAAACAATCTCATGTTTATAAATTTAATATCTCCCATCTTTTTATTCGAAAAAATAACCTGTTTTTGAGACAAATGTCTTTGGCCATTTTTGTTTGAAACGGGTTAAAAAAAGTTGTGGGTTAGAATAAAAAAAAGTCATCCACCAACCACCAAGAACATGTGGTGGATTCTCTCCTTACGGTCCTTGTTTTCACTTGTAGCCTTCTATTCCGGATAGGAAGAATGTCACTTTAATAATAAGTCTTTCAGCCTCTACTCACAACTTGACGATGAACTAGTAAATTCCCACTAGGATTTCGTTTTCTTTCCTAGAGAATTTGTAATGTGTACATTGAAATGGATAACGCTATGTTAGTTTCTCAAAAAATTTAAAGAAAATCAAAAATCAAAAAGAATTAGAGTTAATAAATAATTTTTATATGATATTTTAAATTTATTTTATTTATTTTAATTCTTTAATATAAAAATTAAATAATTTAATAATATATACATTTTCAATTAATTTTAATTATTATTAAGGGTAGAAAAGTCCCACCTCATAATTAAGAATAGGGACATTTATCAAACTTGTACAATTAGATTTGAAAACTTTAATAGATTGGCACGTGGATATTTAAGTACTCTCTTAGAAAAGGGGTTTAGGTGTAATTAAATATGACAACGACTTTAGTAGATTATCCCGTGAATATTTAAGAATCCTCTTGAAAAATCTACTAGGTCATCCCTAAATCTTTCCCAATCCTCCAGGAATAGAGGTTTGTGGATAAGTTTACTCATTCATTAAATAATGATTATAATTTTCAACTTTGGGGTATTGGAATAGGAGTATCAACCATGGATTTTATAATTGACTTAGAAATCTTCAAAGTCCAACATTTGAACAGTGAAGAATGGATTGTTGATGGTATCAAACTGACTAATATTCATCATGAGTTTTTTATTTTATTTTTTTTAAAGGACAAAATACCCAAATCATCGAATTATTTTTTAGAACAAATTTTTGTTATCTAAAGCAAAAAATATAAAAAGCACGTTTGATAATAAAAAATTATTTTCTATTTTTTAATCTTGAGAACAAAAATTAGTGTATTTTTAAATAATATTTTTTAGTTATTTTATGTTAATTTACTTGTTTTAAGAGGATTATTTTAAGAAATAATTATATAAATATATAAAATAATTATAAATAAAATATTAGATATAAAAATTATTTTTAAAATATATTTAAAAATATTTTATATTTTAAAACAAAATTTTATTATATAAAAATAAGATAACAGTTTTTAAAAATTATCCATAAAAACTATTTTTTAAAATAGTCAAGTAAACGGGGCCATGTTTCTCTCCCACTTCCCTTGATTGCTTAAAAGTCAAGGTCGACCCTTGAGAAAGCCGACTTTACATATATTTCTATGTTTAGGCAAGTATGACAGTTTCATGGTTTTTATTTTGAAAACATGTTGTGAATAATTTTATGTTTCACAATAAATATAAGTACTTAATCTTCACCAACATTTTCAAACTCTCAAGATCCAACTATTCTTTCTCATTCAGAGAAAGTAAAAAATACGTGGTTTGGGGATGTTTTTGAAAATAGTTTTCAAAATATAATTAAATATTTTTTCAAAAAATATCTTGTTTTTAGAACAATTCTTAAAAACTTGTTTTTGAAAACAATTGATAACTTATGTTTTCATGCTTTTTATTTTTATTTTTTTTATCTTATAAACATGATGTAAATGTCTACTTATTTTTTTTTTTAAACAATTCTCAAAAACCCAGTTTTGATAACAATTCTTAAAAATCGGTTTTCAAATACTTTTTTAAACAAAATTTATTTGAAAAATCAAATATTAAAAATTGTTTTCTCAATACTACATACTAATGTATTATACAAAAATTTTTAAAGTATTCTCATATTTTCATTTTTACTTAGAACACTTTAAAAATAATAATACCTATTTGGGAACATTTTTTTTTTTTTAAGAAAAAATTCCATTCTTAAAAATAGAAATTTTTTTTCCAAACTTGAAAATATATTTGAAATTTATTTATTTATTTTGCTAAAAAATAGTTTTTTGAAAAATTGATCTAAAAAAATAAAGACTTGTCTGGGAACAGTTTTTTAGAACAATTTTTTATTCTCCAAAACAAAAAACACAAAAAACATATTTGACAATTAAAAACCATTTTTTATTTTATATTTTTAAGGATAGAAAATATAATGTTTTCAAAGAATATTTTTTAATTATTTTCTATTTTTACTTGTTTTTTAAGGATTATTTTAAAAAATAATTATAAAATCATGTAGAATGATTAAAAATAAAACTCTAGATATAAAAATTATTTTTAAAAATATTAAAAACGGGTTAAAAACATTTCAAGTTTTTAAAACAAATTTTTGTTTTACAAAAATCAAAAAATGATTTTTAAAAATTGTTCTCAAGGAGTATTTTTTTTTTAAATTCTTTTCCAAAATAGTTACCAAACATACTTTAAATGTTTTTTTTATAATATATTTTAATTATTTTTCATTTTTTTTTAAGAGAATGTTTTAAAGAATAATAATACAAAATAAAGAATAATTAAAAATAAAGCAATATCGATCAAAGTTATTTTAAGAATTATTTAAAATGTTATCAAACAAGTACCCTAAAAATTGTTCTAAAGAGCATTCTATTGAGTTATTGTTGACTATTTTTTTTTAAAGAAAAAACTGTTTTCAAGAGCTGGTAAATAACATAAACTTAAAATTCATTTTCCAAATTATTTAAAAACTTTTCTAATTTTTTTTTTTTTTTTTGGGAAGAAATTAATGAGTCGCATTCGTTTTAGGTGAATCCATGAATCCTCCCAATGAATGGCCCCTTAATTTGTTGAATTTGTTTCACAGTGCAATCCAAATGCATCCACTTTTCTAGCAGATCCAGCTGTCCCCAAGAAGACAAGACATTCAATATTAAATATTAAAAATTGAGGACTTCTTTGTAAAGTGTTTCAATTTGGGTCATTGAAATTTTATTTATTTTGGATTTCGGCTTGATGCAGTTTCCCTTTTTTGGTGAAAATTTCTTATTAAATACAATCAATGTGAAAGGGAAAGCGTAAGTGGTTTACTTATTATGGGGGAGCTTAAAAGTCTTTGTAGGAAAGGGAGAGAAGGAAAATGAAAAGTGGAAAATGAGCAAAGTGATTGACAAGATATAAAATGGACAAAATTAATTTATTTGTCAAAGCATAAGGTTGGCAGGGCTCATAGCTTAATAGAGGCCTTTGAAAAATATAATAATTTTTTATTGATAAATCCTAATTAATAGATTTTAAATTTATTTTATTAAATAATTAAGAATATTATAAAATGAAAATATATATATAATGAAGAGGAAGGAATTAGAGAAGAGAATTGATAAAGAATTTCATTTTTGTTTGGGATGATCCTCATAAGTTTTACGAAATGATCTTCAATTACTCATTAAAGCAAATATTTAAATAATTAGAGAAGAGGAAGAAATTAGAGAAGAGAAGAGAAATCTTTTATAAGTTTTACGAAATGATCTTCAATTACTCATCTTTAAGATGAGTAAATGGAAGTTCATAAATGAACTTCAATGTTTTATAAACGAAATTCAATGTGGTCATTCTCTACTCATTTACAATAAAGAAGATATTTTGGGTTAAGTTCATTTATCTTACTTAATATTTTGGTTAAATATATTTAACTTTCATTAATTGAAAATTTCAACCGATACCTTCTTTATTTCAAGTGAGAGATGATGAATAGAAATAATAAATAAAAAGAATAAAGAATATATACTACGAACACATTCTTGCAAAACATGAGTGGTAGGCTAAGGTAATATATATATATATTCCTAAATCGCTATTTTTTTTTTTAATTTGGAAAATAATTCTAAAAAATAAATTTCAATTAATTTTTAAAATAGTATTCTATTTGAAAAAACAACTACATAAAATATTTTTCTCCATTTATTCACTTCATATAAATGCTTTAAAAATATTTTTCATATTTTAATTGTTACTCAAAACATTTTATAAAAATTAATTAAAAAGCACCTCAGTTTTATTCCCAAAACAACCTATTTTCCAAAAACAAAAAAAAAAAAAATCTCAAAAGTTTATATTTTATCTAAAATTTGTCAAATATCTATTCTAAATAATATTTTTGACATACTTCATATGATTTGATGACGTATTTTAATTGAATTTTTTCATTTAATTTAATTACGATAATATTTTGGACTTATCAATTTAATTATTTTGAATTTTGTATGATTTTGGAGGCTCATTGTAAGCATTTCATAATTTTATTTTGTTATATTGGGCTAGTGATTAAAAAGGCTTCTTTTCATATGTTAGGTAGGGTTTAGTCTAACAATTCAAATGGAAAATTAATTATTTTTCATCTAGAAAAAGGTGACCACTTTTGATAATGAAAAGAGAAACCACTGTTATCGTACATCCTTCCTTATCATCTTTCCAAGCATGTGGATCTAAGTGATGATAAAGAAGTTGGCCACTTGTATTAGAAAAAAGACTATAAAAATAATATTCATAAAAAATACATAAATTTAATTTTGGAAAAATTTTATATCCAATATATTCAATTTGTTAGTATCTTAATACACAACTTCAAAAAAAAAAAAAAAAAAAAAAAAAAAACTAAAAATGAATCCTTTAGAATATGAAATTCACTCAAATATTTAAATAAAAAAAAAAAGTAGCCTAAATTTTCTATTTTTTATTTTAAAATTACAAAATAACAGTAACTTTTAAATAAGATATAAGAATATTTAGAAGTTTACATTACAAATCACTTTAAAAATATCCAAACAAACACTCATTTTATTTTTTATATGTATTTACAAATTCAAAATAGAAGAAAATGATACCAAATAACTCCTTTAATTCTTCACCCTAATTTAACAACTATTTTATAGGCTCCAACAAGGAAAATCATCTTGAATTTTTAATAATGCATAAAGTAATAATCCACTTTTAAACAATATATTGATTTGATTTGATTATAATACGGTAGTTTGGCTTTCATATTATATTTAATAATTTTGTTTTTGGCATGGCCCCTCTTGTACCTTCAAGGTACAAGTCCGACAAACCAAAACGGTTATGATACAAATAACCAATTATTACATAAGTATAGAAGCATGTTTAGTAGTGATTTTAAGAAGTATTTTTAATTTTTTTAATACTTAAAATATAAATTTTTTTTAAATATTAGAAAAATTAAAAATGCTTTCTAAAATCACTACTAAACAAACTCTTAAGTAATCTTGTTTCAACTAACAAAGAATTGACTATAAGGATGATAATGGGGCGGGTTCGGAACAGGTCTCCCCCATCCCAACCCTACCCCGTTTATTTAAAATAATTCCCCTTTTCGTCCTATTTAAAAAATTAAACGGGGTTGGACAGGGTAGGACGGGGAGGGGCGAGGCGGGGCGGGTATGATAAATTCTCATACTCACCTCACCCCGCCTCGTTTAACTTTTTTTTGAATTTTAATTTTTTTTTAAATTACTTTTAAAATTTTTAATTACATTAAAATAAATATATTTTATAAATAATTAAATAATTATATTTTTTATAACTTATTTTATGAAAAATATTTTATTATTATCTATATATTAATAATAGTAAAATAAAAATTAAATTAAATTAATTTTAAAATTTAGATTAAATTAATTTTATTTATAATCGGGGCAAGATGGGGCAGAGCGGGAGGGAGTAATACCCAAACCCGCCTCAGGTTTTTAAAAAAATTCTCAAACTCATCGTAAACTCATTTATTAAAATTGAATCCCGTCCCATTAGGGGCAAGGCGGGACGGGTACCCGAAAAAACCCTCCCCATTACCATCCCTAAATGACTAGTTGTGTTGATAAAGAGTGTTGAAGTTGAAGAAAACGTTTCACATATATTATATGATTATTTTTTAGAATAAAAGGTGTACAATCACCCTAACTTTCTTTTGATATCAAAGTTTACAAGTATTTCAAAGCAATATTGGAAAGTGGAGACACCAATTTGAAAAAGACTTCACATCACTTTTTCCTCCTTTTTGATTTTCTCATGCCCAACACAATATTCTCCACAATAAATAAAATAATGTTCATATTCAAATTCATAATGATAATTTCTTTTTTCATCATTTTCCCATAGTGGAGGACAAATTGACCTTCCCACTATTTTCCTAGAAAGCACCAAGAAATTAATTAAACCTCTGTGTATATTTGTATCATTAATTCTATTTTAATTAATGATAATTGTGTTACACTTTGTGTTAATTTCATATAACCTCTTCTTAATTTCTTACCATGGAAAAACAATGGCCCCCACCAGCCAATCAAATTGAAAATTTCTTAATGATGTCATCAAAGATGGTCACAAAGAATACTAATCTTCCATGCCAATTAATGTAATCAAAATTGAAAAATTCATATGATGATGCTCACTGTCTACTTTCTCTTAATTCATTTTATTAATCTCCTATAAAATTATAAAATTACTCATAAATTGATTAGTTTATTTCATCAAGTAGACAATATATATAGCACACAATATAGTGGGGCTTCTCTATTTTGACTGTGGAAGTCGAAACCCAGCACACAAGGTGACAATCTACAAAGTTGAGGCTGGAGTAAGCTTCATCTTGGAATTTTTTTAATGGATAAGGAGCCATGTTTTCTACAGGGCCTGCCATAGAAAATTCCATTGCACAAAAAGTTGACTAACTCTTAATCTTTTGTTTTTTGGCCTTCTTTTCCAATCTTCACCTCATTCTTTCCCATTAGGTTTGTAAGTCCTATTTGGCTTTTTGTCCCAAATGTTAATGTATTTTGAATGTTTTATTGCTATTAGTTTTGTAAATTAAGCCTTATCATTTTAAAATAATTGATTAAAAATGATAAAATACTCCTCATATTTATGAATTTATTCTTTCTTAAATCCATTTTTGACATAAATATCTTTGATTATTTTAAGTATTTATAATATGTTTTAAAAGAAAAAATTATTTTTACAAAAAGAAACAATAACGGCATTTTTGTCAAAATAAGGCTAAAAAAATGATGAAGATTTAGATTTTCAATTAATTCTAATAACCCTTTTAATTAAATAACTTTATTATTTTAAAATCTAAATAAAGAAAATAAAGGCCTCTTGTCACTATCTTCTGTCTCTCTCTCTCTCTCTCTATATATATTGAATTTAACCTCTAAGCAAAGAATGGATAACACTTTGACTCTATCAAATTGAGAAATTCTTATGATCATGTCATCAACATTGTCAAAATAATAATAATAATAATAATGCCCCATACCCATTGATCAAATTTAATAATTGATATTATCATGTCATTAAAATTGTCATAATATAATAATACTCATAGTCTATCCTTCTTTCTTTAACGGTAAATAAGGGTGTGATCATTTCATCTCAAAACCATTTAGAACTTAAATAACAATATATTAACTTTTTTTTAATACTCTTTGACATCAATATCATTTAAATAATCCAATTTTTATCGGAGGTCAAGTTAAATATCATAAAAAAAAAAACCTTTTATTTACCCTCATTAAACATCAATTAATTTTAATATGACACGATCAAAACATTATTTCGGAATATTACATATTCACAATTTATAGAAGTATAGTGGGACAGCGGGTCAAACAAATACTCCCAATTTATAATGTTTCTTTTCTATATTCAATGGCACAAGAAGTTGAGTAGCTTTTATTTTTATTTTGTTGATTTCCTTCCTAAAAAATTTCCTTTTACACTCTTTATCTCATTCTTTCCCAATAGGTTGAGTGTCGACATCTGATGCTTGTAGCCTTGTTTGATCTTTTGTCCAAATAATAGAAAGTTCAAAACCCATGAATTAGGGTTTAGATAAAAAAAAATTAAATAAATAAATAAAGGTAATCTAAATTCAACACCTATCATATTCATCTAGTAGTTCTTGGATCAAATTCAACTCAAGTGTGGATGGAATAATGCAGTCAACTTTGAATCATGCAATCACCTCAACACTCCTGTCCATCAAATCTGTTGAAATTAGTTGCCACATGAATGCTTATGATGTTGTATGCAATTCTATTTATGTTCCCATAATGTCTGGTCATCAACTTAATTACAATATAAACCACCAAGACATTTGAGGCCTCATAATTAGGATTAGCTACTCATCAAGCATAAAATATCGGGTGATTAATTAGTCGGATTTTGTCGCCTTCCAAACTTTACCCTAAGCTGCTCATTAAACTAGTCTCCTGTCTTCCAAGTTTAATCTACACAATCTTTTACTTAGGTTAATACTCTTAATAGCTTTTATTTCAAAGAAAAGTTGGTCTTCTTTGGCTCTCTAAATTCTTTGCTTTGTGCCTTTTTAACCAGTCTCAAAGTTACATACAATGTTATCATTAGATGCCTTGTTTTATGCATTTTGATGGAGGAGTCTACTTTGACTCTTCTTTTTGACTAGGAGCCCAGACAGCCGTGTTGGAGGTGGAATATGGATTGGAAAATCCACATGCCTAGAGTCCTATGATATAATATGTACTAATGATCGTGATCATGATCATGGACCCAAGAGAGAGTATTCAACTCATGGCGTTATTCTTTTTCCATTTGTAATAGCTGATCTTTGTTGAACTTGGTCTTTGTACTGTTCAGGGACTTTCCCTTTTCTGCTCTTTCACACACATGTTAGGGATTTACATCTTTATAAAATGATGGATCTCGACATAAGATACATACCACAATAGCAATTGATGCTTGAATCAAGTTGGAGTGAACTAGTACTTGTAGCAAGTACAGTAAAAGAGTCGATGTTGAGAAAAAGTTCTTGACAAATTATTCCTTGACGATGATTTGAGATTGAAGAGAAAGTTCATATTGTCACTCAAGATGATGATGCTAAGCCTAAGTCGGTTCAAGAGACTCTTACTTGTCTAACTAAGGATGAATGGAGAAAAACAATGAAAGATGAATTGGAGTTGATATGAAAGAATCAAGTCCAGGACTTGGTTGATTTGCCTTCAGATTGAAAAGCTATTGGAAACAAATGTGTTCTTAAAATAAAATTAAAGGCAAATGGATCTAGTGAAAATTATAAAGTTCGATTAGTGGCTAAAGGGTATACCTAACAAGAGGGTATAGGTTATGAGGAAACCATATCTCCAATAGTTAGGTTTGCCTCAATTCACCTCATTCTAGCTATAGTAGCTCATATGGATTTAGAGTTACATGTGTAGCATATTTCATGATCCTTATTGTGCACTAACCCCATTTCTTGATAGCGCATGGTCGTTCACTACCAAAGTACGCACCCCGCTCTCACTCTGATCATTTCTCATGCATGCTTTGGCTTTCAGTGTGTAATTATGTCAGTACCCATTGATTTCTTTATCAATTGCCATGATTGCTTTATCTCATTAGTAAAGACCTGTTTTTAGGGACTTAGAGGGGTGCTACGGTCTTTACCGTACCTTCCCAATAAGTAACCTGACCCCCGAACCCAATGATTTGAAAGGAAAAAAAAAAGTATATAAACAAAAAAATCTTTTAAGAAAAATATGTATTTAAAGTCAATAAATTATTTTTGTGTGAAATTTTAAACATTAGGTTATCTTTTCAAGGAAAGTTGTTTAATTCATTGTGATTTAAGTAAAAGAATCTCCTACCTTTATGTTTTAAGGAATGTATGATGCAAATCACTAAAAAGATATAACATGAAGTTGAAAGAATTTCAAGAGATTAAAAATAATAATATTTTTAGAACTGAACTGGTCATTGAACTGGAAAAATTATCGGTTCATGGTTTACTGGTCGGACCGATGGTCGAACCGTGGTTGAATTAGTGACATCATAAATGTATAATTTATAAATTATTAAAATTTAAAATAATTATAAAAATTAAAATAATAATTTATATATTATTTAAAAATTAAAATTTTATTTGAAAATCAGAAAATTAGTTTCAAATTAGAAATTTAAATTGAAATCATAATTTTAATTTAAAATTTAAAATTTTAATATTTATTTTTAAATAAAAAACTTATTTTAAAATCAGAAATTAATTTAAAATTGTAATTTTTTTACCATTAAATCATATCTCATACATATAAAAGACATTTTTTCCTTTATTAGCTCACAATCTCCCACCCTCGCACAACACCGTTGTTGTGAAGACCCACAAACGACGACACCACTTGCAATTGCAAATTTGCAACTATGCAAGACCCAACACTAGAGGGGGAGCAATCTGACTGTGAGGGGGTTGCCTTGCCGACGTCGCCATTGTAAGATTCAGTCCACTTGACGAGTCACCACCGTCGACACCAAAGCTTCTCCCTCCGGTAATACTCGATTTTCAGGAAAATCAGGTAAGTAAATCCTAAATTATGCTCTCATCCTTTGGTGGTTTCTCCTCTTATTTCCGAACATGTCACAGGTTGGGTTTTTTCTTTTTCATCTTCTTTGATCTTCTGAGTTAAAAGTTCCAATTTCAGAATCTTAGATGTTTGATTTTGAAAGGGGAATTTTTTTTTTTTTTTTTTTTTTTTTTTTTTTTTTTGAAAATGTTCTAATATGTTATTGTGATTGGGAAGAAAATGAGAAGGTTTGAAAAAAATTTTATGACCTAACCTAGTCGACTGTGGGTGGGGTAACGACTATGAGTGGGGGGAGAACGTTCTGGAATAACGAAGAAGGAAGGGAAGGCATCGTTTTGGAAGCCAATAAACAAAAAGGAAAAAAGTTCATTTTAGCCGTTCGGTTCGTTAAAAACTAGTTAGACTGGTCTGTCCATTGGTTCTGGCAGTTCAATGACAGTTCAGAGGCTAGTCAGTTCAAAGGGGTGAACCAAACCGGACTGGTGACCAGTCGGACCGGCCGATTCGGTCCAATTTTTAAAACGTTGGAAAATAGCATGGATTTGTAAAAATTTACATTTGCCTAATTCATCATCCAATCATAACATTATTAAAATGTACAAAATTGAGAAAGGAAGGAAGCTTAAAAATTCATTTTTTTAAAAAGATAAATCATAAATTAAATTGGTTATATTATTTTTATTATTTAAATGTTAAGTCAAAGATATTAATTTTCGAATTTTTTGTAATTTAAATCATCAATTATTTTTTTTGTAAGGGAACATTCATCATGGGTATCACATGGACAATATTTTTAAATTATGTAGAAAAGCAACAAATACATAAGTATAATTAACTAATTAATTTATAAAGCAATGCACCATCATGTGAAAAATAGAAAAAACACGATCGTGTGAAAAATAGAAAAAAAAATTGAGTCAACAAACTCACAATTGTTAAAATTGAAATATATTTGTTAATTGTCCATACAATGACATAAACTTTTAATAAAAATAAGTATATTTAAAAGATAGCAATTACTTACAAATGAATTTATAAGAATTACAACATCAAATTCATAGTTAACATCAAATCTCAAGCACACACAATCTTAGATCTACTTTTTTAACCACTACTTTCTAACCCAACACATTCTTATAATAGAGAAAATACCTTAAACATGTTTCTCCATATGATATCAAATCACAAACATGTGAATCTTATGGCTTATATCCTATGCTATTATTTTTCGAGAGTGACGAGATTGTCGATCTAACAATCTCTATTTTGGGAAAGTCATGGGTCTGTCACCATCAATTAAGGCCTTTAATTACTTCCGGATCTAGTCACGGGTTTGGATCTACTCATAAAATCCCATGGAATTGTGTATTATCAATGATCAAGATCTGCAAGCTTCTCAAGTCTAATAAGACATAATGATGTATTTGGTGGCCATATATAATAATAATAATAATAATAATAAAATATTTTATATAATTCAAAATAACGTATAAAAATAATTTTTATTTTTTACAAAACTTGTATTAATTCCCTTCTCTCAAAGTAGCATTCAAATTCTCATTCATTCCCTCGAAGAAATTAATCTTCACCTAATATAACAAAAGTCAAAAGCTCAATTCATCTAAAATTATAGTTTGGCATTCCTAATAATATTTTATATTAATATTAATATTCATAATTACAAAAATTAATTTAAAACTTTTACTCTTAAATATAGCCCCAATGTCGAAACTTTTTTTTTTTTTTCAATCTACTTCATTGTTTTCTACGTACCACCATGATTTAACATTTCATCTCCATTGTAGTTTTTCTCTTTTATTATTATTATTATTATTATTATTATTAATTTGTTTCTCCAATCCCTTACAATCTAAACAACTCATCTCCACCACACACATTACATATTTTTATTTTATTTGTTTGAATACATACCATCATCAATCACATGCACATAGAGCAACTTTTTTTTCATTCTTTATTTCCTTAATCTTACTCTCTTTTCCTACAGTAAATTATTTTACACAAATTGGATGAGTTTGTTTTCTTTCCAGATTATTTAATTTGTACATTATAACATGTATTATTCATTTATTTATTTATATTATAAATCGACTCATTCAAATAAATTTTTTTAACAAGAACAATCATTTTATACAAGTCATCTTATGCTTTGTCGATCTTATGCTTTATCGACTCTAACACTAGCCAACAATTATATTTATTTATTTATTTATTTTTATTTAGTTATGTAAATAACCAAAATTTCTCTCCATTAGTTAATGAATCCCCTATCCCCTATATTCATATATTTCTAATTTATTGATTTAAAATTAAATAAATCAAAACTTAACCTAGATTTAGATTTTTTTTTTTTAAATGGATATTTAAATTATTTTAAATTGATTAAAAATTCACCCAATCAACAAGTATATGAATACTAATAATTTTACCTTGGAAAACCTTCTTTAATATGAGAAGTAAAAACCACGGGACCCTTAGACCACTTAAAAACTCCACTAATATAATTAATGGGTTACACAATTCTCTGTAGATAAAAGTAGAGGCATGCATCAACCATATCTCAAGACAAATTGATCTTGGCAATTTCAACAACTTTGCATAAAAACAATGGAGAGATTTCATCAAACATACCACTGTTCTCGGACTAAAATATAACTTTTCAGAACTCCAAATCCAATCTCCACCGTTCAGAATGAAGATCAATGAGTTTTAAACATGCTCTCCAAAAATCGGCTCAATCAAACCACGGATTAACCTTGATCGGAGTTCATGATCATAACTGTCCGGATAGAAAACGCATCAAAATGGAGGCTCTATTCTCGGACTGAAAGACAACTGTCTGGATCTCCAAATCCGATCTCACCGTCCAGATTGAAGATCGATGAGTCACAAACATCTTCTTCAAATTTCAAGTTGATCGGCCCACAGACAACGCAGGATCAGACCTTTGATGAAATCTGGGCAGTAAAGAAAAAATTGAATTTTTTTCTCTCTAACTTCAAAAATGGTGGTTCTCCCTTTTTTCTCTCTTTTCTCCTACCTCCGGTGGCTGAAAAAATTAGAAGAAAAAGTAGAAGGAGGATTCATCTTCTAACCCTTTTATATAAAGGCCTAAGAGGCCTTAAATTTTGGGCTCTTAATTTGGGCCTTTCACATGAGGAAAACCCAACAAACTTCAACCCTACCTTCTTTAATCTTTTTTATTTTCATGCAAAAGGATTTCTATACTGAGAATTCATGAAATACAATGCATATCTAATGTTTTTATTATGAAAAGACCTTTTTACCTCATTTAATATTATTTATTATTTATTTTTAAATTACGATTTTACCCATGTCCTCACTCCTTAACAAAAGTTTAATCCTTTGGTATGTTTGGGGAGAGTAGATCCATTTAGGTCCACACAAGCTGAAGAAACCCCAATAAAATAAAATAAAATAAAAAAATAATGGCTTTGAGTCGTGAAGGGGTTAAAGAGAAAGTCACATGGGTCTAATTATATAAAACATGGAAATAAATATTAAATGAGAAGTCCGTGGAATAGTGGGCAAATCACATGAGTCTAATTATATAAAATATGGAAATGAATTAAGTGGAGAAGTGGGTGGAGTGCATGTGGTATTTTGATGATGCCTTTGTGTGTTGTGATTAGTAAGGAGAGAGTTATGGTCTTCTTATACCTTTAGAGGTGGTGTCCATTAATTTAAAAATCAAATTAAACCGGCTAGTCTAATCCGTCGGACCGTTGACCTACGGTCTTTGCAATCTAGTGGAGGTAATTGACTCGTCTTTGATTTGGACGGCTATCGAACAAATATTATAAAACAGCAATTTATTAAGATATATATGTAAAGAGTTCTAAGCCGTGTGTGACGTGACAAAAAACATGAGCATTTATTGTGGATTAGATGAAGACTCTAAATCCGCTAACTTTTCCATTTAAAACTACTCTAAATTATGCATTATATATGGAAAACTGAAGTGAGCTAAGTTGTTCACTTAGAACATTTACTATGAAATGTAGCGATCCATTTGTTCATGTTCTCATATATATATATTTAAAAATTATCTTTAAGTTAAAAAGAAATTAAATAATTGAATTCCAGATAGTATTCAATCATCTTAGGCTTTCTTCAACCTGCATGTGTCAGAAACGGATTGAACCTGGCCACTGGGACACAAACCAAGGGATGTGCCCGGGATGAACCATGCCCCTCTTCCATATTAATGCTACCATTTCCTCCATCGCCAACCTTCCAATCAAAGCACTGGATTACAGCAGCAATGGTTGAGGGCACAAGTTGCAGTGTATGTGAAGCTCCGGGGCAAATCCTTCTTCCACTCCCAAACGGCAGCAGAAGAAACTGCCGTCCCTTTACATCCAATTCCTTCTTTATACTTCCGTCTTCATTAAGAAACCTGCTGGGGGAGAACTCGAGTGGGTTCTCCCAATAGTTTGGGTCCCTTGCCATAGCCCACACATTAACTAAGAGCTCTGTGTTTGCAGGAATGTGATAACCCGCAACAATGCAGTCTTGGGTTGATCGTCTACTGATTACAGTAAAGCCGGGGTGAAGCCTTAGTGTTTCCCTAACAATGGCTTGAATGTAAGGAAGGTTGGGAATGTCTGATTCTTCCACAAGTCTGTCTTTTCCTATTATAGACTCGATTTCGTGTCTTGCTTTCTCCAAAAGATTTGGGCTGTTGATTAGCTCTGCTACTGCCCATACCATTGCATTGGCAGGTGATTCAGTTGCTCCTCCAAACACATTCTGTAAAAAATCACATAGCCACCGAGTCAATAATTGCGAATTTTGGATGAGAAATATTGGCCATGCATGTTCAAAATCATTCTCACGCGATGAAAATAAAAAATATGCTATTTGAATGCATGAGTAGCGTAATAATAATTGATTGTCTTGAGCATACCAGTAATATGGCCTTCACGTTATCTCTTGTCAGTCTCATCTCCGCGTTCTCATCTTCCATTATATCAAGTAAGGTATGAACCAAATCCTTTAGTTCACCACCTCCTTCACCAGCCTCCTTCCTCCTCCTCTCCTCTTCGTGCTCCTTGAGAACCCTCTCCATCATCATATCAAATTTATGGTGAGCTGCAGCAGTCCTCTTACGATGCCCCTGCACATCCAAATTCTTAAGAAACCAGAGATAATCAGCTACATTAAGCTTTGCTGCAATCTGGGTAATCTCGGTCATGCAATTTTTGACCCTGGCAGCTTCACTTTCATGTTCTGTGCACCTCTGGTTCATAGTCATTCTGGATGCTACATTATTTGTTAGCTTCAAAATCTCATCTTTAACATGAACTGCCTCGCCAGCTTTGGCTTTCTCCAGTAGTGCCTGCAAAAACAAGTTTCTCTCCTCGCGCCTAATGGGTTCAATCTGGAGCAGTGAATGCGTGCTAAGAACCGAGGTCATACACACTTTCCTCATGAATCTCCAGCGTGGTCCATATGGAGCAAATGCAAGATCAGCGTAGCCGTAACTTATGATTTGACCAAACACCCTTTCGGGGTGGTTGGAGAATGTAACGTCGTGGGTTTGGAGGAACTCTTTGGCGAGCTCCGGAGAGGCCACAACAAGACAAGGATTAGAGCCAAGGAAGAGTTGGACTAAGGGTCCGTAGCGGTGTGAGAGCTTTTGAAGGGATTTATGAAGTTTAGGGCCAAGATGGTGCAAGTGTCCGATGATGGGGAAAGGAATGGGACCTGGAGGAAGACGATGGCTTCGTCTCCGAAAGGCTCGGAAGATGATGGGGAAGATGAGAGAAACGAGGAAGACAACCATATAGTTTTGGAAATCAGCCATGGCTTGGGGTTTCAGCTATAATTGCATGCCAAATCTAGCTCCGTAGTAAGTCCTTTTATAAACCCAAAACACTCATACTTTATAGATTCATAAAAATCAACTGAGCCATGTCATCTTCTCTCTTTTCATCTAACTGACTTTTCTCCCAAAACACTACCCTTCAATCCGGGAATAAATAACCCTCAGGTAGTGTTTGGCACATTGGAATGGGAATGGGAATGGAATAAATATTTTATTTTCATTCATATTTATTGTGGAATGAAAATAAATTTGTGATTCCATTTTTAGTGTTTGGATGAACTTAGGAATGATTTGAATGATTATTTATTTTCATTTCAATGTTTGATAATAATATGAATGAAAATGAAAAAGAAATAAATTGATAATAATACCCTTATGTTTTAAAAAGAATAAATTTTGAAAGTTTTTTTTTATTTTATTAAATGATAAGACTAAATAAATAATATATATTCAATAAATAAAAAATTAACCATAAAATATCATACAACCCAAATATATAAAGATAAAAAAATAAAAAAAATTGAATAATTTGTCATACCTAAGAAGCTATAAAATTATATTTTATAATATATATATATATATATATATATTATCATATTTAAATTCTCAAAGTCAGCAAATACTTCTCTTTCCAAAAGAGTAAATAAAACCTCAAACTTCATTCTAAATTTTAATAAGTATTATATCCAATAAAATTCACAACCCTAAATATGCAAATATCTATTTATTATTTTATTAAATTTTGAATAATTTGTCATGCAAAAGAAGCTAATAGAATTATATTTACCGTGTATATATATATATAGCATTTAAATTTTCAATAGTAAAATTTTAGGCTATTTTATATTATCTTATAAGATAAATGAATTAGAATACTACCTAATTGTAATAAATTAGAATCTCACTTATAAGTGGGATTTGATTTCTACTGAAATTATTTTTTATTTCATTCTTACCTTTATCAAATTTATCTAAACATAGAAATAAGTGAAAAAATGAATGAGATGTTCATTCCTAATTTCCTTTTCCATGTACCAAAACACCCTTGGGAGAAAACTAAGCCTAATTTGAAAATAGTTTTCATGCAACAATTTTTAACAATAATTTTCAATTATTTCCGAAAACAAAAGTAGTTATTTTGCTACTACACATTTACCTGGAATGTAAAAATTTATTTTCAAACATTATTATTAATTTAAAAAATTATATATATTGTTCTAAAGAAAAGAAAATTGTATTTGAAAGCAATTTACAAATATGACCTAAGATTCTTTTGACAACTCTTTGTTTTTTAAAATGTGCTTCAAAATAGAAAATAGTTTTTCAACTTTGAAAATAGATTTGAAAATTTAAAATTGAAAATAATTAAGAATTTATTTTTAAAATAAAATGGTTTTTAGAATAAATGTGAGATGTTTTCATGAATCTTTATACAGTTCTTATGTATCATTTAGTAATTTCACTCACCTCTCATTTACTCAAAATAAGGGGAGGAGCAAAAAGGAAAGTTATTTAATGAAATATTTAGCCCTATCTCAATGAATGAAATTAACATTTATTTTATCAAACTAAAATAAAATTATAAAATCTTCCTAATATCTCGGAAATAAATAATTGTTCTCTTGAAATCTTCTCTTATATTGGAGATTGGTTGTTGATACATGAAAAAAGTAACATGAAAAAAGTAATATTTGCCTTTTAATGTTTAATAAAAATAAAATATTAAAAAATAAATAATCTAATACTTAATATTATTAAACATTATTTAATTTTAAATTTTATTTAAAATTAAGTAAAATAAACAAACACAACCTAAGAATATAAGAAAAGAACTTAAATTTGCACATCTACGAGCAACTAGTCATTTTTCTATTTTATTTCTTTCCTTAACTCTTCTTCAAACTTCTTGAAGTGGCATAAATAAGACTGCAAATTTTTTATCTTTATAAAGGAAGAACATATGGAAATGACCTTGAATTCCAATATTCACCATCATATGCCATTCATGTTCTTTTGAGTAGTCTTCTGTATTAGAATTTAGAAGATGGTTGTGGACTTCGCATTTTGCTCCATGTGTTCCCACTCGATGGTGTGACTCGCTTTTTATTTATTAAAAAAATATGATTTTTAGAAAGACTTAATGTCGTCACTTATTTTTGTTTTATTTTTAAAGGGAAAAACAAAATAAGAAAGAAAAATCCTAAGTATGACCCTTGAAGGAAAAACAGGTTTATAAAAAATTGAGTCTGAATCTGGAGGTCAAGTTACTTAGTGGAAAGGTACGGTGGTGAGCCGTAGCACCCCTCTAAGTTCATATACATACGGTCTCTATTAAACGAATTGAGAGAATTGTGACAATTAATTAATTAATCATGGATACCAAAATTAATAATATAAATCAATATACACAAAAATGATAATAAAATCAAGTTACAAGAATGCATAAAATAAATGACAAGAGAATTATGCAAAATAATTTATTGAACTAAAAAAAAATATTTCAAAAGAATTAGTTTTTCAAAAATTTCAAAGGATTTTATTAAAAACAATTTTGAATTAATGATTTCAATTTATTTATTTACAGAAAAAAATGTCAATTTATTTTCTTTAAGTGATTTGATTCAATTTCATTTATATTCCATTTTCAAAAAAAGTTATTTACACTTATTGTTATTAAAGGAATTCATAAAAATAAAAAAATAAAAAAAATCTCAATTTGACAATAAAAAGATTTTTACTTACTTTTACTAAAAAAAAGAATGAATTTTACAATTTTGTTTACAAAAATATTTCAATTTGATTTTATTCAAAAGGAATTAATTTCTTTACAAAGAAAATATTTTCAATCCAATTTTATCAAGAAAAATGATTTCTACAACTTCAATTTACAAATTCCATTCTTATTAAAAAAAATTATTTAAGACATTTGTCTACAAAAATTGTTTTTAATTCCATTCTAATGAAAGAGAGAGAATTTATTTTAAAAAATATTTTTTTGAACAAATTTATTAAAAATTAACCTTTTGGGAGAGCAATTTTTATTAAACGAAGAAATTTTTGAACAATTATTATTAAAATCAAAAATTGAAATTCTATTAAAAATAATTTTAGCATCTGAAGCAACAAACACAACCAATAAATGTAGCAGAAATTAGCTAGAAAAGGAAGGAAAAACCAAGTGGACAAACTCGCATTAATTAAAACTCAAGTTTGCCCATTTATAATACTAGATGACATGTTGAAAGAGTTGGAATCACGTGAGGTTGAACGAAGTGGAGAAATGGGGTGGAGGTCACATGCAATTTGACCGTTGTATATTAGAATATGTGGCTCAAAGAGATTCATATTTAAATATTACTTCAGAAGTCGACATAAACAGAATAGTGGACAAATCACATGGGTCTAGGTCACATGCAATGGATGTAGTTTTGAACAATTGTATAGATCTTAACTATTAATTTGACCGTTGTATATTAGAATATGTGGCTTAAAAAGATTCATATTTAAATATTACTTGAGAAGTCGGCATCAACAGAATAGTGGAGTATAAACAAAATAGTGGACAAATCACATGGTTAGGTCACATGCAATAGATGTTGTTTTAAATTTGTTAACCAAACTACCCACATACATCAATAGAAAATAAAAGAAAAAAAATAGTTAACGTGGTTCGAATATCACACTTAGTAACCAAACCACGTACACGAACCAAAAAATAAAGAAAAATACAAGATTTTTAACGTAATTCGATAATCAATGTGATCCATACATCTATGAAGTGCACCAACATTCAACAATTTACCAATCAAAATGAATGAAAATGGTTATAATGGTGAAACTCTTGAAAAAGAAACTCTTTCAATTGTAGTCACACTCTAAAAACAGAACTTTGAATGTAAAAAAGTTAAATATATAATGAGAGCAAACTTATCAATCATTATATATATATATATATATATATATAGAATCCCCAAAGGGTGTTGCCCCCCTTCAAACTCCGTGAGCTAATTAGGTAGCTCAATCCCCGACATCTCAAACAAAGTGCAACAATATTAATTGAGGTTTCACAATCCAACAAAATTCATTTCTTGTAGTGAACAATTGTGTAGATATTAACTAGGTGGATTTGATGTGAAAGTATCTATAAATTTTAAATTTAAATGTAAGATGAAATTGGCATAAGATTTAATTTATAAGCATATAAAATTTTATATTCATTGCTAAGTAGTGAACAATTGTGCATATTACTGTGTTTTTATTTTTATTTTTATCCTGTTAAGACACAAACATGTATTCTTATAAATTTTTAAAATTTATAGTTTTCTTCATATTTTTACTTTGATAACATAATAATATACATTCTATATCATTTATACCTGCTTTAATAATTTTTTAACTATTATTTGTATTGTAAGTTCTTTGAAGGACTCCCAATTTTCCAATCAGGTATCTTGATTCAAATTAACGATGAAAACTTATATTTTAGAAAGTTTATTCCAAATGTTAAATTGTGTTTGTATGAACAAGAAAGAGGAGAGTATTACAATAGTATGATCATCCTATTGTGTTTTCATCAATGTTGGGCAATAGCTAGGGTCATTCAATTTATAGTTTTTCATATTCATTGTTTGGATGAATCTTTGTTGAATATGTATCATACTTAAACTATTCTAACCTATTCTAACCATAAAAAGAAAAAAGAAAAAAGAAGATAAGAGGTATACTTTAAGTAGAATTAAAAAAACAGTACATTTACAAAACCAGTTAAAAGGAATATAATTTTAATGAATTAGGTGTCGAGTAAATATATTGTCTATTTTTAAAAATAGAAAAAATTAGTAACTCCTACATATTATAAACTTACCAGACACTTATTATAAAAAGGTAATAAATTTTAAAGTTATTTAAATATTAGTATTAATAAGTAGTGAGTGTCAATAAGATTTAATGAATACTAAAACTAAAAATATTGTTTTTAAAATCTTAATAAGGGTTTGATTTAAAAATAATAATTAAATAACATTAAAGGTTACATTAACATAGTGAAAAGAGATTTTTTTTTTTCTTTTTTTATCAAATGCGTATACAAAAGTAATTGTTATGCAATTGAATTTTATATTTGAGAATTATATTTTAAAAATACTTTCATTTAAAATAAAGATATATATTTTTTTATATTGTTATAATTTTTAAGGAAATAAACCTTTCTTGACTTTTAAACCCCACTTTTAGCGTTTAAAGAGCTCTTCCAATCCCTTGTTATAGATAAATATGTTCATATAAGGGTTGCTAACCTTCATTTTCAGCCCATTTTCTATAGAAATCGAGTGGGTCTAGACAGAAAAGTTAAAGAAAGAAAGTGAAGGAATCAAGATGATGAAGAAGACAAGATTAGTGATTTTGGTAGATTTGATTTCCAAATAATCTTTTGAAGCAAATTATTGGTAAAGTTTGTTTCAAATTTGAATTTAATTAATTATAATCATGTTTTAATTATAATCATGTTTTAATTATAAATTAAAGTTAATTAGGGTTTTAAACATTTTAGTTTAAGTATATTTTAAAGGAAGAATTAGCATGTTTGTTTAAATTGAAAAATAGATTGATAAATCGTGTGATTAATTAGGCTCATCTATACGCTTGAAGCATGCTATTGGATTGAGTTTAATGAGAATTAGAATAATTAGAGCATACTAATTAGTTGGGGAATATAAGTATGTATAGGCAAGATTGTTTATTTACCTAAAGTTTGACTTAAAAACTTGTAGGGTTATAGATTAGAGAACGTGGAAATTAAAGTTATCAGCATTAAATTGTTAAAACTAGCAAAAAAGGAAACATGTTATAAACCTTAACTAAGTCAATGTTCGTGAAAAACAGGTAATCTATGAACCTACTCTGAGACCATGTCAAAATACTCAAAAAACCCAAGAGAAATCGATAACCTCCCTTTTCTTATTATCTTATGCATGCTATCTATATATAGAAGTATATGCTATACATGGAGTCTAACTGATTCCCAATATTAAACATCTATAGCTGGTAAGCCAATCTATACGGCTAATATTAATAGAGTCCTAAATAAAAGAAATTCCTATGAGGTTTACAAAGTGACTGGCCATGAAGGTACCCACGCCACACTCAGAATCAAGGAAATCATTTCTCGACCTCTGAACCTCTGCATATTAATCGACCTTGTAGAACTACAAATCTGTGCTTAACCTTATCTGTTTTGTGCCTGATCTTTTTGGTAGACAGTCCCCATAACCTAAAGAGCCCCCTCCAACGATTGAGACTCCGTTCGATGAATCTCGGCGTTCAAAGCAAGCGCAGGTGACCTACTTTTACCATTGGATATAGTCTTCACTTTCTAAAGATTGGCTTCGAATGCTTCTTGGTGGTCGTAATCCATGGCGAAATTACCAGCGGAGAGATTGGAAGAAGAGAATGCGTTCCAGGGAGCACCAGCTTTGAGCAGGATCTTGATAACATCAGTGAAGCCGAGCCTGGCTGTGTGCATGAGTGGGGTAAGGCCTTCACTATGGAAGAATGAAACGTCTGCTCCGGAGTCCATCAAAATATCTTTTCATCTCACCAAGCATCATCAGCGTTCTTGGATGTAGGAGCAATACTCCAGAGAAGTATCATCAGCAATCATGCAGACTGTATTCTCCCAGTAAGTCAGATCCGAAATCCATTGGCAGTGACGGAAGAAGCTCCTAAGCATTCAAATTGGAAGCATGGATATCGACGTCCAATCCGCCTTTCAACAATGCGCTGCTGGTTGCATTTTTTGTGCTTCGTCATTAATGGACTGAAACCTGAACTTGAGAAAGAAAGCTCCAGAGGGCAGCTTAGGAATTGGCTCACCAAAAGGTGGCCATGCACCATCTTGCGCACCAATGGACCCAATCTATTCTTTAATGGTTCGCAAACCAGTGTTACCTCCTTGCCTCGAACATGGGGTCTCCTCACAGATGGACCCATTCCCTTAAGGCACGCATCAATCGCACTAATGTTGTGTGGGAAATCAAAGCCCTGGAACTGCAAATAACCAAGAAAGGACCCATGGGAAAATCCAAGAATGTTGTTTGGCTTTATGAATGGGAATTATCCTTCAATCCAACGCTCTCTGTAAACCTCTGTACCTTATTTTCTGACTCGGCAGCTTGAGATAATAGATAAATGACCCCTTCAGCATTTATTGGCATAGCCTCACTTCAGTTCCAGATGAGACCTGGTCTATCCCAAGAACAGAGAAGTGACGGGGGCATATTAGAATTGACAGATATTGCACAGATTGAACAGCAAGCATGCAATCATTTGAATCGTCTTCAGTGGTAGCACCAAGAAGCCCTTACACCATCACTTGCTCAATATTCCGAGCACCACTCTGCATCTAACCATCCTGATGCTACTACAGGGGACCGGTACTGGTACTCTCTAGGCAAGTGTTTCAAAAGTGGACTTACATGCGGGATCAAGTATTTCAATATCAAATGCTCCTGAGAATGATAGACCGACAACTTGAACATGAGGGACGTATATAGGATAGGCCAAACATCTCTCGTTTCTGAACTCTACCCAACAACTCAATTTGCAGAATTCCTCCAATGCAAAGAGCAGATTCTGATAGCTTGAATTTCTGCAAGGGGTTTTCCTGAGAGCTCTGGTGAGGCATAATGTCTATATGTATTGGCTCTCAAGGAGATTGAAGCTAGCAACAGGACCATTGGCTGAGTCACCACCTTTCCCCATTAGATTTGATGGCCACTCCGAAACCTACAGCGTTAGCTGAATATATAGGATGACCAAACTGAAAATGTGCTTGAAAGGGGCTGCGTATGGATTTCAGTAACAGTCACCGCCCACGAGAAAAGTCTGGGAATGCCATCCAACAGGTTTCCAAAAAACTGCTTGAACTCTCAAATGATTTTCAAGGATAATGATTGAAAATTTTCAAAAACCAGGAAAGGTTCCGAAGAAAACCGGACATGCTTTAAATAAACAACCCGTTAGATTCGACTCCATTTCATGCTGAATTGAATGGATTTGCAGGTGGGAATAACAAGAAGCTTTTGTGTATTTAATCAAACATCAAGCTCAAAGAAAGCAAGCCATACCTCAGTCATTTACAAGAAAAAAACAGAGAAAATAGAGAGAGAACAAAGCAGAGCCAGTATAATGCGAGCTTAGGTTCAACAAAATCCAACAAATGATGCCTAAGGCCAACAATGTCAAAGGAGAAAAACCAAGAAACCCAAAGTGAAAATACTAGTAGAGGCCATACCTGAGCTCCTCAAATGAAGATGGTTCAGCTTGCTCCCCAAGCTAAAAATACCTCCCTCACAAACGTCTATACACTCTCTGCAACTCTAAGAAAACCCCCTCAAAAACTCACTGTATCTCTCTCACGAACCAGAAAAGCATATCCTCTCCCGTCTGCTCCACCTTGCCCTCCAAGAAAACAGCAACAAAATCACCTCCAGCAAGCTTCCTCCCTCTCTCCCATGAAAAGTCTCCCCGTGCCTAGGGTCTAAGGTGTCTTCCTCTCCAGAAAAACAGTCCCCTGCCCTCTGTCTCTCTGCCTTGCCTAACAAGCTAGCTCCCTAAAAAAAATGTATCTCTCTGCAATCCTCAACAGAATACGTTGCTCTCCCCGAGTTCCTCCCTTGCTCCCCCAAACAAAACCTCTTTCAAAATATCTCTCCCAAAATAAAATAAAATGTATACGGTAACAGATATATCTCTATATCTAAGTTTACAAATATGTGTGTCTCCCTTCCAAAAACACTTGCTGGTCATGCAATCACCATCCTTATATCAGAGGCTCCATAAAGGTAAGACAAGCTTTTCTTTGCAATAAAATAAGTTGAAATGATACAGACCTAGGACAGAGAGATGGGTGCTGGGTGGGTAGAGAAGAGAGAGACTTCAAAAACTTGGAATGGCGAGTTCCAGGTGGGAATCACTCATTCATATAGAAGCACAACACCAAGTCACCAACCCCCATCACTTCTATTAATTCATTTTTCACCCTCCAAGTATTTTATGGATTTTTTCACCAACCCCCACCAAGTTTATGAAATTTTTGGACTCTCAAGTATTTTTTATTGATAGATTTTATTTCAAAGAAAAGCTTGTCTTACCTTTATGGAGCCTTTGATATAAGGATGGTGATTGCATGACCAGCAGGTGTCTTTGCAATAAAATTTTATGGAATTGATATATTTTTTAATTAAAGAATCCAATGCATTAATTTTATTTAAATAAAGTTTATTTATTTAATAAAAATATATAATTATGTGCAAAGCAGAATCCGCGAATAGTCATTTTAGGCCACTTTCGATCTGTGAAATTTTAGGATTACTTGATTTGATTTTTGAGCTCTAAAACTCGTTAATAAACCTAACACATGAAATTTTATTGAATTTGAAGTCATTTTACACATGGAGAAAACCCAATAAAGTCAATAAATTTGGTGAGGGAGGATTAGGTTGATGAATGAAAATATTAATTTTTAATTTATTCTTATCTATATATATTATTATTTTTTTTCCATCAATTGATCATCTCTTTATCAATTTTCTTGCATATCCGATAATGAAGGTCATTTTGATTGTTGTTAATTGGATTGTTGATGACATATTAATGAGAAGTTGATGAATGGTTAATTGATCTCATGTTAATTGATGCCTATTAGAATTGAGATTAGAGTTATTTTCTTTAGAATTATTTTCACTTGATTGAGGCCTTTTGATAACATACTGTTGATGTTGGATCCACTGGAGTCAGATCCTCCTTGTGTTGTGCCATGTAAAGCCTCTACCCAACAACTGGAAACTGAGTGAGACTCTTCCTTGCACAAAGGATGTTCGGACAGGGTATCCGAGCACGCACCTTCAAAGCTTAAGTCAGGCACAGGTGGGTTGGAACCCTTTTGAGAGGAGAGTGAATAAGCTAGCTTAGATGTGCATACATGGGTTATGCTTTAGGAGGGCTTTTTATAGGGCTCAGGAGGGAGTCACTGTAGTGCTAAGTTGGCACTTTGACTTTCACCGCAATAATGGTTATCCTGTAGGAGGTAAGGCAATCATTACAGTTTTAGGGTGGCTAGTAGGTATCGTTAGATAGTGTGTCATGATTAGCCACCCATCACTTCAACCTGCTATAGGTGTGGGGCAATGTCTGTCAATCCACTAACATAAACATAAGGGTAGGAGAAGATCCCATCAGTCATTCCCATGTCAGATGGAAATGATTACATATAGCAAATAAGACTTGAAGGCTAGCTGGAAGATGTTGCCTGCTCAATGTGCATGTGTGGTCCGGATAGAACTCTCTGGGCACTGCGGCGGCTATCTAGACAGTACTGAGAGGAGTGGCACATGGGCTAATATGTGTACTAACACATGGACAAACACGTGGAGGAGAGTCCCCACAATGCCCTCTTTAACACGTGTGCCTTTGCCCGGATAGACGTAGACAGGTTAAAATGTCTCTTTGAATCCTCCCAATGTTCGTGGGACACGTGTCAATCGGAGGATTAAATGATGGTCGTTTTCACCGAGGTCGCTATTAGACTGTGCATTGCCGCGGGGTGCATTTCCAAGTGGCTTGCCTTTTGAGATCCCTAAGGTTTTAGTCCCCTATAAATAGAGGACTTCCAGCTTCTGGGTTACTTTTTGGACATTCTTGTTTTTCGGAGCTTTCATCATCTTTTTCTAGCCCTCTACATCTTGTGCTTCTGAAACTCCGGTTGTTGTTAATATTTTCAGTGGTTTCATGGTCTTCCTCAATCTTGCTTCAGGCAAAGCTCGTCTCTACTAGTAGACATTTTTCCTAGATTTTGGTAAGCCTCCCATTCCCTTGCATTGGCTTCTTTTCCTTACTGTTTGTTTGGTTGTTGTTGGGGTTGTCCCTGAGTTTGAGATTTTTTTAGGTACAAAATGGACACTACGAGGTCCAAAATGTGGGATTTTGGTGTCTTTTTGGGAAGGAAGTCTGTTGTTGTTGGGGAAAAACCCACACCATTTGCTTTGAGTTAGGGTTTTTTTGCGTCTTCTTTTTCTGCTTTTTTTCTGGTGGTATCCTAAATGGTACTTACTGGCATTTTGTACCATGGTCACTGTGGTGGCACAATGAGAGGTTCCTGGTTAGGGCTTGTGTAGCAGACTGGGTTAGATAACCTTGCCTAAATGTGGGCCTTAGGCTTTCATGGGCTGATTGTTGCACATCTGAGGCACTGTCTATTGGCAGAAGGGTCGGGCGACTGTTTTCTAATAATCGGTCGTTGTGCCGTGCAAGTCTTACGCGACTCATTGCATCAAGATGGGATAACGTTTCTACTAGTGCGGCTGGTAAAGGCCAAAAGGGTGGTCGAAAAAGTGCAGGTGTCGGACGTACCTACTCTGAGCGTCCCACCGAGCTTCTTTCTAAGTGGGAATTCCAGGAGCATTTTTGTATTCCGAATGGCATTTTCGTATACTAGGTAGACAACGGTCCTGCGCTTACTGAGAAGCATTCTTAGAACGCCATCTGCTTCAGCAAGGAGCAGTTCGATGTCGGGCTTCATTTTCCCTTTCCTTTACTCTTCAAACAGTTTTTCCTTTGTACCAAGATCCCTCCATCCTTTATCCATCTGAACACAATCAGAGTGCTGATAGGGTGTAGCATTTTGGATATGCTATTCCACCTAGACCTCTCCCTACTAGAGGTTTTTTTCGTTTATACAGTGAAGATGAGCGGGAAAGGGATATTCAGTTTGTCCGCTCACATCTTGTCCCTTCAGTTGGTGATAGGGCTTTCAAACTCTACTAAGGGCGAGGCCAACAGGCACGTCCTTGTTTCGGGTTCTTGGGTTGGCTTATTTGAGCACCCGAGTCGAGAATTTGACTCGCATTACTCATTGCAGATTTTGGGTAGAATAAGCTATAGCTTTATTTGTTTATCTTTTTTAGTTTACAAGTTGCAGACTTGGTACTAACGTTTTTGTTCTGTGTGGTATAGGCAAAGAGATGAGAGGTCAATTCGTGGAGTGGGTGGAGAAGGCTTCCTTCAACTGCCTTAACAAATTGTTCATGATTTCTACGAGCGAGCGGTTGATGGACTGAAACCTGCTCGCTATGGTCCAGAAGCCTCATCCGTACGCCCTCCCTATCCTTCCTCGTCTAGTCCCCAAGGTCTTGGTGCCTGGTGAGCACCACATGTTGAAGGATCTTCCCTTCTACAAAGTCACGCGCGTAACAGACGCAAAGGCGTGCCAAGACTGACTTGAGCATAGAGAGAAAAAGCATCAGGAGGGGATGTTAAGGCAAGCTCCTAGAGGAAATCGTCAGGCCGTTGGCTTTACCGCCTAACCCCCGACTAAGAAAAAGAAAACTACCGCTCAACCTATAAAGAAGGTGTCAACTCCGACTCATGTGTCTTCATCTACATCAACCTCAGCATCTTCCTCTGCACGGGGTAGGATTTAGCGGTTGACACACATTCCGTAAGGGTTAAGCCGAATACGAAGGTTGAACCCATAGTGTCTTGTATCCTCTGTGAAGCGGAAGAAGAAGAAGACATGGAGGCGAACTTATGAGCTGGGTTTGAGGAGAGACAACTTGTGCGCCTCTTTGAGTCTATTGTCGTTGCTCTTTCTCCCTCTAAGAGGTCCTACGTGGAAAAACCCTGTGTAGCGCTCATGTCGGACACTCCCCCGGCGCCAATGCCCTCTACTAACGTTGCAGGACCCAGTTATGTGTCAGTCGCTAGGCCCCTTGCTTGGAAAGATGCCTGCCCGAATCGAGATGGGGTTTCCACTGGTTCGACCCCGATCGACAACCTCGAAGATGAAAAAGTTGTCTTGGTCCCTCCTCGTGCTCCTAGTTGGGAGGAAATAATGGAATTGCTTAAGCAAGTTCCTTGCTTTACTGAGACTAAGCCTCCTTCGACCAAGATGTCGGACTTTGTCCCACTCACCAAACGGGTTTTAGTGGATATAAACAACAATTTCCCCATTTCTATTGCAGCCCGGCTTCCATACCGCACTCTAGAATCTGTCGTATCCCGCATCCAGCCGATGCAGGACTACACAACTCATGAGATGGTGGAAGTGGTAAGTTCTGTCCCTCTTTAGTTTAAGTTTGCTTAGTCTTTGATTTATGACATTTACCTTAATATTGCTTTCAGGTGGTAGCCGATGTCTGCAATCTAATGAGGTAGCATGCCTCACTCTTTAAACAGTTGGAGATTACCAAGGTTATGAGGGTGTTCATCACCCAACAAATGGATGACAATGAAGAACTCCGCTCCTAGTTGGCATGGGCAAAGAATGATCTTGCTACCACTCAAAAGGTTGCTGCGAATGGAATAGAGTCGCTGAGGAGGGTAGACAAGGAAAGAGAGATGACCAAAACTGAGGCGCACCAGTTGAGAAAGAAGAGGGAGGCTGAAGAGGCCAAGTGCAAAAATGCTGAACAGGAGAATGAACAATTGAGGAGAAAATTGGAGGACCTTTAGGTAGGGTTCGCCGCTCAAAAGGAGTTGAAGGGTGAAAACTAGAAGCAAGTTGATGATATGTTCTTCTTCGGCTATCAATGTTGTATGAAAAAACATGGCATCACCCAAGATACCCCCAACTATTCCTCAGACGATGAGGACACAACACTCGGCAGCCCCACCCAAGGAAATGGAGTTCCTTCTGCAACTAACACCTCTGATGGGCAATGATTACACATACTTGTATTTTTCCTTTCTTCAACTATCCTGGTTGGATTTGGCCTTGTAACAAACAATTTTGCTTTTAATGAATACTTGTTTCTTTCTTTCCTTGTTTTTGTGCACACTTTATTTTTCTCAAACCAAACCTACTGATAATATTGCTTCAAGTTGGACACATTCCACGGGCGAAGCAAGGGCACTCCTTCCAATGTTTGTAGATGGTAGGCTCTTGAGGCCCCAGCCTTAGTCACGACATAGGGTCTTTCCCAGTTCGCTTGGAGTTTTCCAGCTTATTTTTCAGTCGTGTTCTCAAAAACTCTTCTAAGGACTAAGGTCCCAGTTCTAAACGCGCGTGGTCTTGTCTTTTTATTGTAATGGGCAATAGCTCTTTGTTGATAGGATGCCATCTCGATGGTGGTGTTTCCTCTCACTTCGTCTGCTCAATCCAAATGTCTTTCGAACTCTTGATTCTCATTCCTTTGACCTTGGACAACCATCTTGGCTATGGGCATGCCTATCTCAGTTGGAATGATTGCCTTCATCCTATAGGCAAGGGCAAAGGGAGTGGTTCCAATAGGTTATCTGGGGGTTGTTCAATAAGCCCACAAGACCTCAAGCAGCTCATCCACCCACTTTCCTTTGGCTTCTTCTAGCCTTTTCTTTAGTGCAGTGAGTAGGTTTTGTTTATTGCTTATACTTGTCCATTTCTTTGAGGGTAGCAAGGCTTTGGGCACCTAATTGAATTTTAGCACCGCTTTTCACCCTCAAACAAATGGTCAATTAGAAAGAGTGATCTAGATCTTAGAAAACATGTTAAGGGCTTGTGTTTTGGACTTTGGAGGAAATTGGGCAGATTACTTACCTTTGGCAGAGTTTTCTTATAACAACAGTTACCAATCTAGTATTGGCATGACACCTTATGAAGCACTCTATGGGAGACCTTGTAGATCGCCCTTGTGTTGGATAGAGTTGGGTAAGAGTCGTTTGTTAGGACTTGAGATTGTCCAAGAGACTATAGAAAAGATACAACTCATCAAGGAAAAGCTCAAGACTGCCCAATATAGATAGAAAAGCTATGCAGACCAAAGGAGAAGGCCCTTGGAGTTTGAGGAAGGGGATTGGGTGTTTGTAAAAGTGTCCCCTCAAAGAGGCATATTTCGATTTGGCAAAAAGGGGAAGTTAACCCCTAGATTTGTGAGACCATTTCATATTGATAAGAGAGTTGGTCCAGTGGTATACAAGTTAATCTTGCATCAACAGTTGTCCCTCGTGCATGATGTTTTCCATGTGTTGATGCTAAGGAAGTGTACTTCAGATCCAACTTGGGTAGTGGATTTGCAGGATGTCCAGATTAGTAAAGATACTTCTTATGTGGAGGAACCTTTACAAATTTTGGAAGTTGGAGAGCATAGGTTAAAGAACAAGGTGATTCCCATAGTCAAAGTGTGGTGGCAACACCATGGGATAGAAGAAGCCACTTGGGAACCTGAGGAAGAAATTAGATGGCACTATCCGCAACTCTTCTACAAGTTTTAAGGTAAGCTCATTTAAATTATGGGACGAAATTTATTTTAGGGGGTTAGGATGTAACGATCGAGTATTTTAGGTCACGTTAGAATTTTTAGTTTGAAAAGTCTTCTTTTGAGTGGTGGTAGAAAAGTAAAAAAGAAAAGTGATTGGAGAACACGTGTTAATTTTGGATTGGTGAAATTCGAATTATTTTGTTTGTCAATTAGACGAGTTGAAAATTTTGTGCTACGTTAGCCTTATGGTAGAAAATTTCTAAGAATTTTAGAAATTGAAAATTTTTGGAAACAAAAAACAAAAACAAAAATGAAAAGTGAATTAATTAAAATTAATTAGAATTAATTAAGTAAAAATTAAATTAAATTGCTTAATAATAAATTTGAGAAAAATTAAATTTTTGGGTTGGTGTTTAATAAATTAATTTGTATGTTGTTAAAAAAAAAAATGAAATGAATAGGAAATGAAACGAAGCAAATGGAATAAAAAGAAAAAAAAAAAAGAATTAATCCAAAGGGCTTTTGGGTGTTGGGCAGAGAATTAATAATTAGGCTACCTCATTTACTATTATTTCTTTTTCCCACGTTGTGTTAAGCATAACAATTTTTCTTAATAAATGCTTTGCTATAAAAGGATTTTTTTTTAATGAACGTGTCGCGTAATAACTCTACCAAAGGTGATCCTATTACAAGAATAGCTTCAGGTACACTTGTTACAATTTTGACTGCCCAATAACCAATTTGCAGTGGTGGGGTTTGTTAAAAATAAAGGGAATTGGGTTTTAAAAGAAAAAAAAAAAAAAAAAGAGAAAAAAATGGTAAAAAGTGGCAGAAAAGGAAGAGAGAACCCTTGATGACTGTGGGAGAAGCTTTCCGCCGAAACTTTGGATGGCCAAACGACATCCGTTTTGCCTGAAAATTGGAGGAGGTGTTCTACTTATTGAGAAGAACGATTCTAAGGTGGCTGATTTTGATTTTAATGGTCAGATTTGTAGATCTGTGGTAGGGGAACCTAACCCTAAAACTTTAATTAAACACGTTTTTCCTTAGAAAAAAATTGTAAATCTTGTCATTATGAGTTAAGTAGGTAATGTTGGTGCTGTAGGAATTTTTTAGGATGATTTGGAATTTTTGTAATTTCGGGAATTTCTTTTTGGTTGATAAATGATTGTCTTGGGTGGTTAAAATTATTGAAATTGTTGAAAAATTCTGAAATTGTGGTATAATTTCAAATTTATTGATATGTGAATTTTTGAGAATTTGTTGGGATATTTTCGGTAATTATAATGTGGAAAATTAATTATACTTGATTATTGGAAATTATTAGAATTGTTGAAAAATTCTGAAATTGTGGTATAATTTCAAATTTATTGATATGTGAATTTTTGAGAATTTGTTGGAATATTTTCAGTAATTTTAATGTGAAAAATGAATTATACTTGATTATTGGAAATTATTAGAATTGTTGGAAAATTCCAAAATTGTGGTATAATTTCAAATTTATTGATATGTGAATTTTGAGAATTTGTTGGAATATTTTCAAAAATTTTATTGTGGAAAATTAATTATATTTGATTATTGGAATTGTTAGAATTGTTGGGAAATTTTGGAATTGTGGCATGATTGTAATTCCAATGATATTGGTGATACATATGAATGAGAGTAATTAACCTCATGGCATTCATTTGCATCATGGTTGTGTGAAAAAAGGATAAAAATTGCGAAAAGTGTATGAAATGGAAAAATGAAGAAAAAAATAAAATAGTGATGAAAAGTAAGGCTCGTGTGAGGTGAATTAAGAAGGGAGAGAGATCCGTAGGGTGAAAGACCCAAAAGTTTACCACGGGAAGACTTCGAATGGGGAGTGTATTTGGGTGCAGACGCATATCCTTCGGTGAAAGCCCGAGAATGACAGTGCATTGTATGACTATGTGTCACATGTTCATATGCATTTCATTTAATTGTTGAATATTGTGGAATTGTGTATAATTATAAAGATTAAATTATGTGGCTTGATCAATGTTGTTTAAATGCTTCTTTTATGTTCTTTTGAAACTTAGTAATCCCCATTAACCCCTTGGGTGTTAGGCACCCTACAGAGCAATGTGGAATGCTCACCCCTTCATTTTGACATCTTTTTAGATCAGATATCACTCTTGAGGATCCATAGGTAGGGCAGGGGGGACTGCAGGAAGCCCTTGGAATAGCCTTGTAGAGTGTGTTGTATTTATTGTGTTTGTGGTATTGGGATTTGCTTTAGTAAACTATGAACTATGAATTTGTAATGAGACCCTATTTTGATTAAGTTGTTTAACTGTGAACTTTTATTTTTGGACTGTGATGATAATTATTAAATCTTTTTGCTTTTGAATAGTGTTTGGGATATTGTTAGTTGGTAAGAACTTTAGTGTGACATATGTAGAAAAAAAAAATCAGAGTGTATTGGTTGACTGCCAGTGTGGAATAGGAGGAACCCTTAGGGTCAAACCTTTGACCTAGGGTCATGGGCCAAATTTTGGGTCGCCCAGAATTTGGGTCGTGAGACATCACCCCCTGAAAATCCATATCCTTCCTGCTGAATCCCTCCGTTCTCTCTAACTTACCCTTTCAAATGGTTTTCTAAAAACAGCTACCTCACTCTCTCTTTCCTAATCTATCTGTTTTTCTCCTCTTCTTAGTTTTTCCTTTCTTCCTCCCAAACGTATCTCACTTAGCTCACCACTCTCTATAGCTCCCTACTCTTCTTCTGTTCCTCCTCTCTCTTGGATCTAGCTCTCTTTGTTTTCTCCCTCTCTCTCTGCTCTCTCTTTGGTTCCTGTCTAAAAAATGGCTCTCTCACGGGCTCACTTTTTCTTCTCTCAGCTCCGACCACCCAAATATCCTCTACACTCCCTCCCTTCGGTGACCTACCGCCCCTCTCTTTTCTAACAAACTTTCTCAAGATAGTGGTGTCTTTTGCTATGTGACTCTTGGAGCCCACCCCCGTCTCTCTTCCCACAATAAAAAAAGTGCTCCAAAAGGTGGGGAAAAAGGCCCACAAAAAAAAAAAGTGAACGGCTAGGATGAGGACATGTGTCCTCATTCCAACCAAGCTGCCTAAAAGAGCTCTAAAGTTATAAAAACATAAAATCTAAAAAATAATCAATCTTAAGAGGCCTTCAATAATCATGCTCAGACCCATTATAGTCCTCTAATAATTGCCAAAATATAGCTCAAAAATCAATAATGAGTTGAGTAGACATGAACTACCAAGGGACGATAAAAAATTGAGTAAAAATGGATCCTGAACACACATTAAAAAGGAGTGGAGTGAGAGAAAAAATAATAATAAAAATGTGTTAAAGGACAAAATAAAGGGTCTACATATGATCATGCCTACATCTATCAAAGATTTACTAACCAAAGATGATTTACAACCTTTCAATATGAGCATCACACCTTGGTTGGTATTCTCCAATATTTGACATTCACTAGACTAAATATCACTCATGCAATTAATGAAGTGTGCCAAGACCTCCAACAACCAAGGCAAATTTCAAGGTTGTGAAATGAATACTACGTTGTTGATCAATTGTTGACTAAGAAATGAATAATAATTTTGTTGAGAGGGGCACTATAGGGAAAAAACAACAAAATATGTGTCAAACATATTTGGGTTTAAAGAGGACTTGGTTGATCATAATCCATATGTAAGTACACCTCCTTTACCACTACCACCATGTGACTCCATATAGTGTTTGGTAGAGTTAGATCTTGGAACTAGGCGTTTGCAAAATAGCCTGAAATTTGAAAGCAGTTTAGGGTTGTGATCATAGGGTATGGGTTAGAAAAACAAGATGGTTGCTTTTAAAGTTTAAACTGAAAATGTAGCGATTCCCGAATTTAATAAAGTGTAGAAGTGTAGAAAAAAGGAAGATGAAACCATGGATTCATGCTTCTACATAAACTAAGCTTAGACATGTTGACTAATCAAACTCTAATATTGATTTTACACCAGAGGCGCATGTTTATAGACTCTGAAAGACTTTCTAAATTTGAAAATCTTATAACAAGACTCACAAATATTGGACTCAAGTAAGTTTGTAGGAAATTTCTGAACATGTCCAGTTTAACAACCTTTCTTGAGATTCCTAATAACTCAAACTAGAACTAAAATAGGAATTTTTAACAAAATTAGGAAATTCTGACTAAACCCAAATAAGAAAAAATCTTTATGAGCTACTTTTGACTACCAAACTAAACTGTCTTGACATTTAACGACACAAAATCACTTTTGGTAGATTAAAACTTGAAGGAATGTAATAAATTGAGACACTAATGACTCACATCTACCATAGACATCTCTTGTTGAACTGAAAATGTAGGCCCTTTTTTTTTTTTAATATCAGTAAACTGTTGAAAATGTAGGTTAGTTTCTGTTGCTTCTGCTGATCTGTTGAATTGATTGAATATCTTCAATTATTTTTGTGTTTTAGACCAGTTGAAAACAGAGAAAGAAGCTCACAGAGCAATGCAACAATCAGTAGTAATCAACCAAGCCTTCTTAAACTCACACACTACAAGTGGTGGCTTGAGCGGCTATCTACATCCTCTTTTTTCCTGCTGGCCAATCCATAGCCACTCTCTTGGGAAGATTGTACGATGACAAAGGTGGAAATAGCAAATGGATGGCCATATTTGTTCAATCAGCAGGGGAACTTCCCAATCCTCCTTCCCCTCGTCTTTTTCTTCTCACCATCCGCCAAATCCATGCTTTGTTAACCTCTCAAAGGCCCGTTTTCATATATAGTTTCAACAAGGTACTTTTTGAAGATGCATTAAACCGTTCCTTTATCTAATGCATTACTTCACCCACACTGACACTCACTTTTAGTCTGTTGGTAGCAGTAGTATTTAGTTTTGTGGGATATTATTTGATATCTACTTGAGCATTGGATAAAATTAGACTAAAATGTTGCCTTCTCTTCCAGGCATACAGTAGAGAACTCTGTAAAATTTGGAGCTCATCGAGATATGGCTTTGTGATCCATATCTCAGGAAGCACAACAGGGCTCTTTTGTTACTAAGTAGTGGTTTTGACATTGCAGGGCTCTTCAATTTCTTTCTTAATTTTTCAATTTGCACGAATATGGAAACTTTTACACATCAATCATTTGCTACAATAACAATCATGTAAATTTGGTCCACTTCTCCCATTCTCTATAATTGATTAGCTTAGGAGCTGTATGGAGAAGAAAATGACATGGGTCGGTGTTTGACAATAATAGAAAACCTCTGATGCAGGCTCTTAGCATTAAAATGAGCTAAAGATGGGTTTGGAAACCACTTTCAAATGAAAATTGACATGCATAAATACGAGTGACTTTGTCATATGGCTTCAGATGGAATTACAGCACAGTATTGGAATTAGTATTCAAATAGCTGCCCTATGGAGAGTTTTTAGGCCTCAATCTTAACAGTATAGGTTGACCACTCAGCAATTGGAACCACAACCTAGCCTAGGCTTGATCCAGGCACTGCTTAGAGACACATTTCACTTAACTTCTTTGATCTATTGCTTGTATTTATTGTGACACTTAGTTGCTTCTTGTTTATTTGATCCAGGAAGCTTGTTTTATCAAAGAAGCAAGACCTTTCGATGTTTATGGATGAATTCCTCGTCAGCATTGGTTCTTTAATATTCACCAAAAAGTGAACAAGCTTGGAGCCATAGGTAGATATTTTACAAAGCCTTCTGTACTGTTATCCTATCCTAAGTACTGAATATAAATGTTGTCGAGGGTACCAACTGTGACATGCAGAAGCAATGTTGATTATGAGAACACCAACGGCATAGTGCATCAATGGATATTTGAGTTTGCCGAGAAGGAGGCCTTTACATCATCAACCAGATCTGGATTATTTGAATTTAGTAAGGTCCTGCTATTGTTTTATTCTCTTGCACAAACTATTCTTCAAAATATGTTACCATGACATAGATAAACTTTTCATTTGCTTAACATTGTTCAAAGGGCTTGACATTGCTCAACATTATCTGAGCTTTTCTCCTACAGATGCTTCTTTGGCATGGCAATGCAACCAGACTTAAGGCGATGACACTCACTTACATACTCTCCAAGAGCCCACAATGGAAAAATATTCCTATAATCTGCATAGTGTAACATGCAGTTATTCATGAAGGCTCCAGTGATTTCCTACCATAAATAATTGATGATCAAATGGTTAGACTACCACCCAGCATATATATACAGCTACAAAAGAACATCATTTTCCATTTCCCAAAACCATGTTAAAATGTTACTCCTTTTGTTTTTTATTCATGTTTAAGTGAGCTACCTGTTGGGGAAAATCACCATCTTCCATTTGGGAATTAATCAATAGCTTTGCAGCCTTGTGAAGAGGTGTTGGGTCTCTCTCCGCCTGTTAGAAAGGAAAGGTTAGACTCAGATGTTTGGGGAGAAGCCATAATGAAAATAATGTAGACGACCAAGTTAAGCTTATTGATGGTGGAACTGTATAAACTGACCTGCCCAGAAGAAAGCAGCCCCATCAGAGCCTACCCAGTTTGTACTAGATTTGACTTGTTTCCTTCAAGAGGTGTATGTTTCTGTATCACCAAGCACAAGGATTACTTGTTTTTGTGCATGTTTCTACCAGAAAACAGAGCAGTGGGTGGCATGCAAGAATTACCTTGTCCTGGCAAGAAATATAGCTCTCTCCCCAACCACCATCATCTCTTTGTGATTTGAGTAGAAACTCAACAGCTCTACCAATAGCAAGACAATTGTGGTAAGTCCTGCCAGCAGCTGCTAGGCCCCCAAGTGCAAACCATGAGCCATAGGTGAAACATACTCCCCAATTGCCATACCTGGTGAAATGCTTCTTTGTTTAAATGGATCTGCACTACATACATAAAAAAAGATTTCCCCAGTGAAATTGTAATAGTGGAGTTGAGAAACATACCATGAGCCATCAGGCATTTGTTGGTCTTCAATGTACTTGGTAGCATTTGTGATGAAATTGTCTATCTCCTTCATCCTGTGTCGGGGGTATAACTTCTTAAACAAAACCAGAGCCTGAATTGCTGATGCAGTGCACTCAACATACCTAGATCATCGTTTTGTTAGTCTCCAAGGAAGTTAAAGCTAGTAAAGTTAGAAAAAATAGTTGTTTTATTATCAAGAATTTTACTCATGCTTGATGACAATGTCTTCAAACATTTCAGAGGGGTTGAGCAGCTGAAAAGAGAAGGGATTGACATTGATTTAGATTCAAAGAATACAGAGAGAGAGAGAGAGAGAGATAAAACGAAAAAATTGAACTTACTTAAACAAGTTGAAGTAATTTACCTCCAACCATTCTAAAGCTCCTACAGGCTCCCAGGCAGCTAAACCACCATTTTTACTCTGCAGTGGTTTTGAAAACAAGGTTTATTGATACTAAGAAGTTATAACCTGTTTTGTGATGGGTAACACCATGGAAATGGCCCAAGGAAGATGATTCTCACCTGTAGGGAAAGCAGGATGTTGACAGAATCAAATAGTCGTTCGGGTTCCATCTTCATACCAACAATTTCTGGTGCCATCATTGAAAAGAGAAGACAACACTGTAACAGAGGGGACTTTTGTGAGAAACCAAGTGACTTTAGTTAATCTGCAAGCCCTGACTCAATCAAGTGTTTGAGCAGAAAAAGTTACCTTCAAACCTTCTGCAGTGCAATCAGAAACTTGCCAACCATGATCCTGATCAGAGAATGTCCACGATCCTTTGGAAATGTGGCGATACATGCTTTTAAAGTCACCAGAAGGATTGTCCTTGACCTTCAAGATTTCAAGCAGTATGAAGTAAATAAACCATGAGAAACCCAAGTAGATTCTGGTTAAAGTCAAGACACAAACAATGGAATTCAAGATCAAACCTGAGATTCCTTTATGAATTCATGTCCTTTCTTGAGTGTAGGTCCAATTTCATCGTTCATATTGCAAGCTAGCAGTGCTTGAAGGGCAAAACCAGTGTCCCACTCTTGACTACCAAAGGTCTACAACAATCAACAATTTCAAAACCAATTAGGCAGGAAAGGATAAAAGCATAGCTTCAAACTAGTTGCACACTTGAAATATTTTAAGAAAAAGATGAATAGATATTATCTAATTTTCCTACAACTATTTGGGAGATTAGTGATTGAATTAACTTGTCTTCTGACCTGCATCTTTATTCCATCTTCTGTAACCCATATAAAATCTGGGATCCTAGCAAGGAGCTTCTTGAAATAATCCCCGTTTGGATCTTCAACCCAACATGCGAGCATACACAATGCCTATTCAATTCAAGTGATATTAGTATCCTAAAGAAGTGACATATTGTCTGAATAGACATTATCCACTGCAGAAAAATACCTTCTCCACACTTGCAATGGTGATGTCTCAACTTGTTGAAGGGCCAACGAGTAAGAAGAGGCTCAGTACAAATGTACAAACTATCCCACATCAGATCTTGTATTAAGGGATGGGGGTAGTAGAGATCCTCCTGCAATAAACAATTTTGAATGTGTTTCATGCATGCCAAGCATATTCATAGGAAAAAGAAAAGTTTTCCATACAAAATCAAAACTTACCTTTGCACAAAGATGTCGTACTTTCTTCCAATTGATTTCATTATATGGTTGAAGGAAGAGCTCTTTTCTTAGTTCTAGAACAAGAGGCGTGATTGGGCCAACAAATCGTTTACCATATAAATATGACATGGGCATGTAAACTAACCGACTATAGCACCACATTTTTGCTGCATTTATGGACTCAAATTACAAGAAGCTCGACCAACGATAGGAAAATGAAAGTTAGCCCAAAGTAGACATGGGAATGTCATTTCTTAAGACTAATAAACCAACCCCAGGTTGAATTCATGCGTTATCTTAAATTGTATAAGGCTGAAGTTACACAGCTTTTGGCTTAAACATTTTGAGTCAATGTGACCAATTCCAAGTTTTATGCAAGAAGACCTTAGGATGTAAAATGCATTAAGTGCAGAAGTAGATGTCAAATTTAAGCACTTGAGTAGATGACTATAGCACAAACCTAGATGCTTAGGAAGATGAGAAGGGAAGAGCCAAAACTCTGGGGGCATTGGGTTGCTTCCTGACCAGTCAAACAAGCCAATAATCTACACGGAAGAAGCAATATCATACAAGATTCAGTCCATCACACAAGAATGCATTGTATAGGATGAACGTGAACTTGTGTTTCAACTGGCCATACTGAAAGCCAAGTCTTTCCCCAAGAGGGAATGGATGTCACTCCACCACGATCGAGGATTCATTTACGCCCTCTTGCACAAGCATCGTCTCTACCACCATCGAGCCCTTCTCCAAGGATACGCATACAAATGTAGCTGAGTGTTGTACAAAACATTGTGCTGTGTCCCTCAATATGGAATCCCCACCCACCATCTTCATTCTGCAATGTACATAAGCCATTTTCATACTTCAAAGCTCCAAGCCCATTTATGAGGTTAGGATGATGACTAGGTTCAAAATATATATACCTGATGACAGTATAGGTAGTGAAGAATTTCTTTACAATATTCTCCAGGGAATACAGTGTCAAGATGACCTGTAATGTATAGACATATGACCTGCATTTTCCAGGAAATTATTCCATTGAGAATGGCTGTTAAAATGGTCCATATACATTATTTTAAGGAGGGTGAGAGGGTGTTGAGTAGATTCACCAGGGGAGGAAGGAAATACAATGGGCCAGCATTTTCAGCAGGCCAATGGCCATCACTTGCCTGCAAAGCTAAAAAGAAATGTGCACTCCTTCTCACTGCTGCTGTGGCTGTCTCATATGTAATTTCTTCGCCATCCCCAACCTTCACTTGTGGTATTGTTTGTTTGAAATTTTTCTCTCTCAAAAACTGCAGTTTTTTTTTTTTTGGCCAAATGAAATGGGAGTTAGTGAAGAACAAGTTTAAAAGAAAAGGTAAATTAACCTCAATAGTAAGCATCTATTTATACAATTGTTTCAAGCTAAGAGAATCAAGATAGAGTTACAATTGTTGAAGCGCATAATATATATTTTGGGTTCAAATGCTACAAACTTAACCTTTTAGGAAATTAGTTGTTCAACATGGTATCAAAGCTCGATTTTGGAATGGGTCTTACCTCTCATTGTCCGACAATCTGGTTTATGGTGTCTCAACCAGCTTAAAAGAAAAGAAAAGAAAAGAAAAGGTAAATTAACCTCAATGGTAAGCATCTATTTATACAATTGTTCCAAGGTAAGAGAATCAAGATAGAGTTAACAATTGTTAAAGCACATAATATATATTTTGAGTTCAAATCCTACAAACTCAACCTTTTAGGAAATTAGTTGTTCAATATGGTATCAAATTAAACTCAATTTTGGAATTGGTCTCACCTCTCATTATCCGACAATTTGGTCGATGGTCTTTTAACCTAGGACCTAGTGTATGAGAGAAATATTGTTGGGTTTTCCCATATCTCTTATAGAAGGAATTGGATGACTCCTTATCAGTGTAAGGGAAAATCTCACCCCTTAAGTTAATTTTTGGCATGGGAAGGCCCAAAATCACCCAATAATAGTATCCCTAATATATTCTCTCTTTTTCTTTCTTTTTCTTTTTTTTTTTTCTTTTTTTTCTTTTTTACTTTATGATATCTTAACCTCATTTGGTAAGAGGTGAGCCTCATATGGTGGCCCACTATGGGCACCTAGTTTGATGAAGAGGAGAGAGAGAGAGAGAGAGAGAGAGATAGAGAGAGAGAGAGAGAGAGGTGGCCCACTATGGTCACCTTAATTGATGAAGTCAAGTGGTATTAATCAAGGATTGAAATATCGGTTTTTACGGATATATCGGTACTTCGATTTTACGGATATATCGGAAATATCGGAGAAATATCGGTGGATATTTTTTCACAAATATCGATAGAGTGAAAATTATTTAAAATTAATAGGAATGCTTGAAAAAATTTCAAAAAATGATAAAATAAGTAAAAATACACATTTTAAAGTTATCTTATAAGTGTAATTGACATATATATAATTAAGAAGAAAAATATCGTAAATAAAGATATATTATTAGATTCGATATTTGAATTTTAAAAATAATATATATGAATTTTGAAAGTGTATAAAGTTAGAATTGAGTTAAAAAATATTTGATTTTATTGAATAAAAATAATTTATACATAAATATAATACATATGAGATTGCAATAGTCCTTATACTAAGGAAGAGATCGATGTGATTTCAATATATTGTTAGATGAAGAAAACCTAACTTGTTGAAGGTAATATTTATTTAAAAAAATTTTAAATACTTTTATTAAAACATGTTTTATTATATTTTAAATGAAAATTAAATTAATTTATATAAAATATTTTATTTGAGATTTAATTTTTAAAATTTTATTAAAAATATTTAGTAACAACTTTTTTTTATTAATATTAATTTATTTAATAATCAAAATAAAATTTGATAATTTATAATTATTTATATAGATAGAGGAAAATTGTTCTCATGATTTGTTTTTTTTTCTTTACCTCTACTAAATCTAAAAATTAAAAGGGCCACCCACTTCTGAAGTTGCCCTCCAGCCGAGAGAATTCCTAAAAAGACCTATTTTCCTCTGCCACTCTCAATCCTCGCAGGTACTAATCTAATCACGTTGATATTATTTTTTTTGCAACCCCCGTTTGATTCCCAAGAAAATCCATCCCCCATTCGATTTCCGGGAAAATTCATCCTTGTTTGATTTCCGAGAAAATCCTTTCAAAACCCCCAAAGAAAACCAAAAAAATTGCTTTTCTTTTGCTCCCTGTGTTTTCTGGATCTGTTTTAAGGGTCTCTTTGCTGTTGTGCCATTGGATTTAAATTTCACGAACCCTAAATCCACGATTTTTGAGCCAGATTTTGTATCCTTTGCGCGGGCTGGACTGGTAGGAAATATAGGGAAATTTTCCGAAAAATCGGTAAAAATACCGAAGTATCGGCGGTATTTTCGGCGATTTTTTGAAATTCTCCTCCGGTTGCTCCGCGCGTCAGATCCACTCGCGATTTTTCTCCGATTTATCGGTGCTTCACCGATATTTCTCCGATATATCGGCGATTTTGCCGATTTTTTGCCGATTTTTCCGTCGATCGATAATCGGTGACGATTATCGTTTCGGTGCCGCCCGATATCCGATATTTCTCCGAAATATCGACGATATTTCCCGATTTTTCAATCCCTGGTATTAATACGTGTTTCTTTTCCCAATTTATTAAGTTCGCATGTAAGCCCGAAAATAGAGGCTACACATGTAGGAGTACGCAGCTAGACTAGGTAAAAGAAGTATGCATGCATGGAAGACATGTACGTTCATTTAAAAACGGGAATCTAGGATGCAGATGACAGGTAAATATCTGTGGCCCACTATGGTCACCTTGATTGATGAAGTCAAGTGGTATCAATACATGTTTCTTTTCCCAATATATTAAGTTCGCATGTAAGCCCGAAAATGGAGGCTACACATGTACGAGGACGCAGCTAGACTACGTAAAAGAAGTATGTATGCATGGAAGACATGTACGTTCATTTAAAAACGGGAATCTAGGATGCAGATGACAGATAAATATCTGTTGTGATATCAAGACTAGAGATAGATGGGATCAAACCACCTCCATCCGCCAAAGGAGGTCGCTGCTGGGCTTAACCTGAAACCGGTTTTTCCAGAAATTCTCACGAGCTGCTTCGACCTCAGCTCGCTCTTCTGTGGTTCCATAGTCAGGATCAAACTCCCATATCTGTCTTCCCACGAAGTTGTTGGTGCTGTAGATGTAGGGATCATTGCCTCCATCTGCAACCTTGAGCCTCCACATTTTCAAACTCACCAAACTGAAGAGATATATCTCTATATATATCTAAGTTTACAAATGTGCGTGTCTCCCTTCCGAAAACACCTGCTGATCATGCAATCACCAGAAAGGTAAGACAAGCTTTTCTTTGCAGTAAAATTAAGTTAAAATGATACAGACCAAGGACAGAGAGATAGGTGCTGGGTGGGCAGAGAAGAGAGAAACTTCAGAAACTTGGAATGGCGAGTTCGAGGTGGGAATCACTCATTAATATAGAAGCACAACACCGAGTCAGTCACCAATCCCCATCACTTCTATTAATTCTTTTTTCACCCACTTGAAGTATTTTATGGAATTTTTCACCAACCACCACCAAGTTTGTGGAATTTTTTTACTTTCAAGTATTTTATAATTGATATATTTTTTAGGTGTATTAGGTGTCATTTTATTTAAATAAAGCTTATTTATTTAATAAATAAACCTCCCTCGCCGATTAAGTTTATTAACTTTAAATAAATGACTTTGCTTTAAATAAAATTTAATGTGTTAGGTCGATTCACGGATTGAAACTTGAAAGTGGCCAAAAATGATAATTATATATATATGTCAAAGATATTAAATTGATTTCTAATTCAATTATGAATTTTGTAACATAAATTTATATATTTTTAGAAATTTATTTTGGGAGTCCAGGGACAGTCCTGATAGATATCAATCATTCAATCCTAAAATTAATATACTTTAAAACATACATGAAGAAATGACACATCAATTAGACAATTTTTAAGTTCGATGGTGGACATGTGAAAGATTCCATTTTTGCAAAGCATAACTCCAAAATTCATGCTTTCCTTGTCTCTTTCCATTTATTAAAAGACTTTAACATCTATCTTTTCAATTTCCTTTCTCAGCTTTTCCATATACTACTTCATTTCACTAGTACATATAAGAAGTTGAAGACGTAAGCTAGAACAAGAGTAATTAATTAATCTAAGCCCAAGGTGTTCACCCTGTGCCCACTTGGCACTTTCTCATTATGTTATTCTTCAGTATATTAAATTAACTAATTAAAGAAGTAGAATAAGGAGACAATCTTTGAAGCTAAACGATTTCTTTGGTTCCAGTCACATAAGCATGCATACCCTACACATACCATATAATCATGTTCCTATGTGTTCTTGCATATTTTGACATAGATGGAATCACCTGCATTCGCCTGAGAAGATCACTGCTGAGCTTAAGCTGAAACCGATTTTTCCAGATATTTTCTCGAGCTGCTTCGACCTCAGCTCGCTCTTCTGGAGTTCCATGCTCAGGATCAAACTCCCATATCTGTCTTCCCACGAAGTTGTTAGTGCTGTAGATGTAGGGATCATTGCCTCCATCTGCAACCTTGAGCCTCCACATTTTCAAACTCACCAAACTGACGAGATATATCTCTACATTTATCTAAGTTTACGAATATGTGTGACTCCCTTCCGAAAACACCTGCTGATCATGCAATCACCAGAACGGTAAGACAAGCTTTTCTTTGCAATAAAATTAAGTAAAAATGATACAGACCAAGGACAGAGAGATAGGTGCTGGGTGGGCAGAGAAGAGAGAAACTTCAGAAACTTGGAATGGCGAGTTCCAGGTGGGAATCACTGATTCATATAGAAGCACAACACCAAGTCAGTCACCAAGCCCCATCACTTCTATTAAATAAAAATATATATATATATATATATATATATATATATAATTATCATTTTAGGCCACTTTCAAGTTTCAATCCATGAATCGACCTAAGACATTAAATTTTATTTTCTCTAAGTCATTTTACATGGAGAATAAATAAATAAATAAATAACTCGATCGGTGAGAAGGTTTATTTTCTATTAACTTCTACAATAAAAAAAATAAAATAAAATGATATCTCTTTTTTTTTTTTTTTCTTTTTTTCTTTTTTATAAATTCATAGATGATTTTATTCTTCAAAATACTGTCCCAACATAACTTTGAAAAGTAATCTTTGATTTTTTTTTTTTTTTTTTTTTTTTTTACATTTATGAATGAAAATCTTAAATTTTAATTTATTCTTATTTATTTATGTCAAAGATATTAAATTGATTTCTAATTCAATTATGAATTTTGTAACATAAATTTATATATTCTTAGAAAATTATTTTGGGACAATCCCTGATAGATATCAGTCATTCAATCCTAAAATTAATATACTTTAAAACATACATGAAGAAATGACACATCAATTAGGTATATAGCATTTAAATTGTATCAACTAACATGTCCAATTAAAGTCTCAATCAAGTATCCTCCTTAGACAAAAATTTTAAGTTCGATGGTAAACATGTGAAAGTTGTTGAAGTAGAGAGAGAATTATTGAGAAACAATGGCTTGACTTTTCCATTGATTAAGAATGAATATATATACACAAAAATAGGAAACAATCTACCCAAAACATAAAACAATCCTAGAATTAGGGAAGTACAACAAAAATAAGAAATTACAACTAATTAAAAGAATTTAAAAATAGAAAGAAAATCTATTGTAATGAATTCTCTAATATGCCCCCTCAAGATGGAGCTTCGGAGGAGACGCCAATCTTGACCCCTAATTCTTGAAAGCGGCTTCGTGGAAGCGGTTTAGTAAGAACGTCGTCAAGTTGATCTGCTAAGGAAACATGAGTAACACGAAGAGCACCTGATTGAACTAGATCCTGAATAAAGTGATAGTCAATTGCCACATGTTTCATGCGCGAATGAAAGACTGGATTAGAACAGAGATAGGTGGTACCAACATTGTCACAATAAATAACAGGCGGTGTAGGAAGAGTGATGCTAAGCTTTGTGAGAAGGGAACAAATCCAATTGATTTCTGAAGTAGTAGCAGCAACAAATCGATACTCAGCCTCGGTGGATGACCGAGCGACTGTACGTTGTTTCTTGGATGACCAAGAAATTGGATGACGACCAAGATAGACAATATAGGCACTCGTAGAGGTATAGTCGTCTTTGTTGCCAGCCTAATCTGCATCTGAGAAGGCATGAAGAGAAAATGTATTTGCCTTATGAAGAAATAATCCATGAGTCAATGTACCACACAGATATCGAAGCAGTCGTTTTGTAGCATTCCAATGTTCAGACGTTGAGCGATGCATGAATTGGGATAGCTTGTTAACAACATATGATAGGTCTAGGCGAGTGAGGCAAAGATACTGTAGACTGCCAACAAGGGTTCTATATGTTGTGCAGTTAGTCAGAGTTGTACCTAAATGAAGTGTGAGATTTCCATCTATAGCAAGTGGTGTAGCAATAGGTTTTACACCAGACATTTTTGTCCGGGAAAGAAGATTAGAGATGTAGCGCCTTTGAGTAAGCAACACACCAGATGGAGTGGTAAGAACCTCAATGCCAAGAAAGTAGGACAAGGCACCAAGATCCTTGATTGAAAATCTTTATGACAGGAGGTCAATGTAGTGTTGAATAATATTGGAGTTGGTACTTGTGATAATAATGTCATCCATATAAACAAGTACATATATAGTAATGTCACTTGAGTGGAGAATGAATAGAGAAGTGTCTGCATGAGAGTTTATGAACCCAGACTCAATGAAGAACTGGAGAAGTTCAAGATACCAAGCCTGTGAGGCCTGCTTGAGTCCATATATAGCCTTCTTTAATTTGCATACATGTGTTGGATTGTCTTTATCAACAAATCCCGGAGGCTGGGCCATGTGGACATCTTCGGAAAGATGGCCTTGAAGAAAGGCATTATTAACATCCAACTATTGCAACCGCCAACCTTTACTAACTGCCAGGCTTAGAACAAGTCGTATTGTTGTTGGCTTGACAATCGAACTAAAGGTGTCATGATAATCCATGTCAGGTCACTGATGAAAACCTTTGGCAACTAATCTGGCTTTGTACCTATCAATAGAGTCATCAAGAAGCCGTTTAATACAAAAAACCCACTTACATCCAACAAGATTCTGCATAGAAGTAGATGGAATAAGCTTCCAAGTTCCATTCTGAACAAGAGCATCAAATTCAGCATTCATAGCTTGTCTCCATTTGGGATCAGTTAAAGCTTGGTTAACAATATAAGGCTCAATGTCTGATGGTTGAGAAAGGCTAGCAATGAGATTCATCTTGGTTAGGGGTTTATGGCTGTTGTTTTTGGCTCTAGTGGTCATGGGATGGGTATTTTGATGCGTAGGTGGAGTTGTGGTTGAAGTAGAAGAGGTCTCAAAATTGTGTGGTTCTGGTGGTAAACGGTCTATTGGTGAGGGGGGGCGATCATCCGATTGGGCATTTTGGGACTGATGTTGACACGAGGAATCCCTTTGTGGAGGCGTACTAAGTGAGCCATTTGAAATGGTTAGAGTTTGGACGAGGGAAGCTAGTTAGAAATGATCTCTAGGGTGGGACGAGCTAGACGGGATTAGTGAGTGGTAAAGAGAAAAAAGTTTTCAAGAAATTTGACATGACAAGAAATATGTTTTAGAAATGGACAGATCAAGACATATATAGGCACTTTGTGTTGAAGAGTAACCAAGAAAAACACAAGGAGTGGAACGAGAGTCAAGTTTATGTTGAGAATAAGGACGAAGCCACGGATAACATAAGCAACCGAACACCAGAAGTTTAGTGTAGTTGGGTGGAGACTCAAAGAATTTGTCAAAAGGAGATGAGAGATGTAGTGTGGGTGTGAGCATACGGTTGATGAGATATACAACAGTGGCAAAGGCGTAAGTCCAATAAGTTAAAGGCATCGATTCATGAGTGAGAAGAGATAGACCGGTTTCAACAATATGGCGATGACGTCGTTTGGAAAAACCATTATGTTCAGGTGTATGTGGTGGTGTAGTAAGATGGGATATACCATTGGTGGAGAGAAAATTATTGAGGGCTTGATATTCGCCACCACTATCTGAATAGAGGGTAACAATCCGGTGTTTAAATTTTTTTTCGACTAATGCCTTGAAGCGTACAAAGACATCATACACATGGGATTTCCTTTTAAGTGGATAATACCAAATATATCATGTATAATGATCAACAAAAATAACATAGTACTGAAAACCATCAATAGAAGAAACAAGAGAGGTCTATACATCAGAAAAGAGAAGTTCAAGCAAATGGGATGAGGTTAAGGTAGAAGAAGAAAATGGAATTTTATGACTTTTATTACATGAACAGGCATTACAATGTGTGGAAAAGGATAACGGACTAGACAATGGTAAAGAAACTTGGAGACAATATTTTTCATAATAGTAAATGATGGATGACCTAGTCTAAAGTGCCACTCGGATGAAGTGGTCTTGACACTGGAAAATGCAAGCAATGGTGAAGAAGTAACAGAAGGAAATGTAGTCGGCCACTCATATACGTCATCCTTAGGTTCACCCATCTAAAGGATTGCCCCCGTGTTTAGATCCTTCACCTAAAAAGCAGAGGGTGAGAATTCAATAGAAACATGGTTATTAGTGCAAAATTGATAAATTGAAATTAAGTTCTTTTGCATGGAAGGGACACAAAGGACGTTTTGTAAAAAAAGGTGCAAGAGGAAGTAGGTATGGTGGTAGAACCGGTATGTGTGATAGGAAGGGTCGATCCTTCGCCGATCATGATATCATCATATCCTTGATACGGGCTATGAAGAGAGAGATTGCTCAAGTTAGACGTAACGTGGTGAGATGCTCCACTATCCAGCAGCCAAGTAGGAGTAATGTTGTTGCCAAGAACAGCATGATTGGCTCATGGTTGCCAAGGTGTGAAGGGGCGATATCCTAGAGTGCCTTGAGGACGAGGTGTCAGTGATTGTTGATTAGTGACAAGCCGAAACATTGAGCATTGTTTGGCAGTGTGTCCTTGAATACCGCATGCCTGACAACGACCCAAATAAGGTTTGGGTTGGCGTTGATCATGAGGAGAAAATGCAATGGTAGAGCCTGGTTGTTGTGGAGTGGTGGTTGGAGTATGAGTGTCATCAATGAAGTGATGAAGATCATAACCTTCAAGAAGAGATTGGATTTGAAGGCTCCATGTGAGATAATTGGTGGATGACAATTTGGTGATATTGGAGAGATTGATTGTAAGGAGAGGATGTTGAGGATCTTAGGAGTTTTGGATAGTGATAGGATCGTTGGTGGAAGAGAAGAATGCACCAGAAGCCATTGAGGAGAAGGAAAAAAAAATGAAGAAAATACGCCCAAGAAGATTAGGCTCTTGATACCATGTTGAAGTAGAGAGAGAATTATTGAGAAACAATGGCTTGTGACTTTTCCGTTGATTAAGAATGAATATATATACACAAAACCTAAAACACAAAAATAGGAAACAATCCTAGAATTAGGGAAGGACAACAAAAATAGGAAATTACAACTCATTAGAAGAATTTAAAAATAGAAAGAAAATCTATTGTAATGAATTCTCTAATAAAAGCTTCCATTTTTACAAACCCACCCCCCCTCCCCCCCCCCCAAAAAAAAAGGAAAGGAAATAAATGACCTTCTATGTTGTTGCCATCAATTATAATTATGGTTCTTGTGGTTGTTATTAGGAGAAATGGCCACCAGTATTTGAACATAGAGTAGATGTGAATCATGTGATTGCTGCATTGTTTTTCAAAGCTGTGGGGCCTCCTTAATAGTACTATAACTAGGTTTTTTATCAAATAATACATTTTTGGAGAGTATTTTTATTCAAAGTGATTTTCGAAACTCCTTCAAAAGATATTATAAGTGATTCTTTAATGCCCAAACAACGGGTGACGAAAGTAAGAAAAAACATGGGGTGACCTTTTGATTTTTCTTTTTCATTTCATAAAAACGTAACAATTTATTATTTTTTAAATAAGATAAATTGTCTTAAAAAGTGAATATTTTTATTTTCTATTTCCTAAGGAAAATAAAATATTTACAAAAAAATAATTTATTAAGATGTGATTATTTTTTTCTGGTTTTCCAAAGCAATGGAAATAAAATTTATTTAAAATATGTATTTATAAAAAAAATAATTTATCAAAATAATAATGATTTATAATTTGGATTAGATGATAAAATAAATTAGTGAAATAAAATATAATAAATATAAAAATTTGAAAACTAGCACATAAAGAATACAATCAAGCATTAGCTGATACAACAAGATCATTGCAACTAGCTAACATTTTGACTATCCTTAATTATCTTTTTTCAGTTTCTTAAAATTATGAATATGATTTTCAACTCAAAAATCATATCATTTCTTTCCTTGTCTTTTCTATCCGTTGCAACTTAGGTGTATAAAGATTGCAGAAACTTTGAATAAAAACCATTTACAACTAGCCAATGAAGTCATTGGTTCTGCTGGAATTGTGTTAACAAATCCAAATAAGGAATAATGGAGTCTGAATGATGGCCTACTTACATAACTCCACACCCAACCAAATCAACAACTCACTATTTAAGACAAATATAACAATGTGTAAGGCTATTCCAATGGTTCTTCCTTCTACTAGATTATTCATACAAGTTGGAAAAAAAAATTTCTTTCCATTTGTATCAGCATAATCGATTGATTAGCTAAACTAAGGCTAAATTAGTTGACTTGCTTTTCCCTTTCTACCCATAGTTTTATATATTTTCTACAAATCAATGCTAATCTAGTGAGGGCCTACTATAATTTCACTTTCTTGTAGAAAATATTCTTCAAACTTCTTATGTTATTAGAGCAACATGGCCAAGAATTCTACCTCACAATTCAATCTTTTCACCAATGTGCAAGCTTGGTATTTGTGAAGCTATTTTCTACCATGTATCTTCTTTGGAGATCTCAATTTTTGCCTTTAATCAAGAGTCTTTATCCTGAAAATCACCCTACAAATATTGGGGCTCCACTAGACGAAATAGTGAATGAAGATGGTAAGAAGGAAATCAATCCAAGCTACACAGTCTGGGTGAACAATGATGGCCTCCTGTCTTAACTTATAGGGTTGATAAAAAAAGATGAAGTATTACCATTGGAGGACAATCTAGTTGATAGATCTGGATTTTTTATTGAAGAACAACAAACACATTAAAACCAATTCCTCCTCCTATCATTCTTGACACATAGCCTACAGTTACAATCACTACACTTCCCATCATAGAAGCACATTTTCCTTTCCACGAAATCCATTCCAACTACCTTTACACCTGATCCTTCCTCTCCAACATACACTCCACACTAGATTTAACAAACCAATTATTTACCAATCTTCCAATTGCCCCAACTTCTCTATGAACACAACCTATGCCTAACAATCCCTCTCCTTCACCAGAACAACCCACACAACTTCCCACTAGCATTAACACTCATGGCTGGTCACCTATGCAAAATTGAGACAAAAACGTTATTTGGCTCTCCATGCTAGTCATTCTACTCATATTGAACCTAGAACTCTTAAATCAAAACTTAAACAACCTCATTAGGTGGTTCATTTGGAGGAAGAAATAAACAACTAGAGGTTAAAAATGTCTTCTTAATTGACCATCTCAAGGAAATGATTTACAAGGAGTAACCTCCAGGGTGTGTTGACCCTAATTTTCCTTCACACGTTTGTCTTCTTAAATGTTCCCTAAATGGCCTGAAGCAAGCCTCTTAAGTTTGGTTTAAGTGTTTATCACAAGCTCTTATTCAACTTGGTTTCTTTAATACCAAGACTGACTCATCATTATTTATTTTGCATACAAGTTCTCTAATTGTTTTAATCTTAGTTTATTCAGATGATGTTATTGTAAGAAGTAGCAAACCTTGCTATAATTCAATATATTATCACTACTTTCAACTCTAGATTTGCTTTAAAGACCTTGGCTACCTAAAATATTTCTTGGAAATTGAAGTTAAATATTTTTGAGGTGGTTTTTTATGGACCTATATTTTTCACATACGTTTTTACTCGATAGCGAAACTCGTTTTTTAGTGAAATTTTGATTTTGAAAAAGTTAGAGTCGCCATTTATTTTTGTTTATTTTTTAAATGGAAAACAAAATAAAAAATAAACTCTAAAAATGACTTTTATTTGGAAAAGTATGTCTTTCAAAACTGAGTCCAAATCCAGGATTCAGGTTATCATCAGGAAGGTACTATAAGGTGGTACTCCTCTAAGCCCTCAATAAAGGTCACTACTAATTAAATTGAGGTAACTATGACAATTGATTTGTAAATGAATGGATGCTAAGAATCATGAGATATATATCATAGTAATAATGAAAACATAATTAAAAATCACTCATACAAGCCATGCACACTCAAAGAGTCACATAAACAAGGAAAAGGAGTGTAACTTATAGCATGCTAAGCATTCTTATAAAATAACATAATGTTAACAAATAGAGCATATCAAGGAAGCGTTCAAAACAATACATGCATACCCAAAGAATCAAACAACGGAAAAAGAGAGGAAATATACCTTGATAGCTAGCAAAGCACTTTCATAAAATCATTTAGGGTTAGTTCATAACTAATAATAATAACAGATATAAAATCATAGGTAAGCCCACACAATAGATACAACATATGCATATCTCAGATCATGAAATAAAGAGATGATAAGGTATGAACAAGATGAAACAAAATACAATAAACATGCTTAAAATTTCAGAATTAGCTAACAAGTATTCACTCACAAAAATTGGTCTAAATAAAATATCACATAAGGAATTCCAATCCAAAGAAAGGTTCAACTAATGTGTATAATATGTCTACAATGTAAATCAATAATCAAAAGAGCTCAAAAGCATGCATAAAGGGGATCGAATTATAAAAAACCTACAGACTATCATCAATAGGGCATAACAAGGGTATTTACAAAATAAATCCCAAATAAATACCTGAAATTGTTATTTTATCAAAATAAAAAATGGAGAACATCTTCAATATGTATAAATCATAATAAAAAATTCCAAATTATTTAATTATATGTTATTCAATACCAAATTAAATCAAACTAAGGACACTACACAAAGATGTTCATGAAATAGATTCTAAAAAAATATCTAGAAATAGAATTTCATCACAAAAAGAAAAAAAAAAATGGACAATATCTCCTATGTCTATATTATAACCTAAAAGATCACATTATTTAATTATGTTCCATTCAATACCATATTTCATCACAATTCATATTGGTAAAAAACAAGACAAATTACAAAGCATACAAGAATTAATTTATTTGGTGAATTTAGAAGTATGTTAAAATCACATAAAAAGATATTAAATTTCTTCAATATGATTTCATTACATGAAAAATAACAGCTAGATTAAATCATACAAGAACTTATTGAAATTCAACCAAACAAACCTTAACTATAGACCAAAGCCGGTGTAGTAGGTGTAGAAATGAAAATTTATTTCTCCTACTTAGGAGGTCATTTTTGAGTGTCACAGGGATCTAAATTATAATTTATGAAGTTTAGAATAAGGAAAAAACATCAAAATAAATTAAGGAAATCACCAAATAATTTAATTTAAAAAAAACTATTTTGGGTATCCAGAATAGTGCTGAAATTAGACCTACTGAAAGACTAATTTACATGCCTTACTTGGAGAGGCGCTTCAAGCTCAAAAAAAAAATTATTTCACATAGTTAAGAAGTCTAAAACATTAACCAACATTGAAAAAAATTTAAAAGGTCTCTAAGTGGTCGGATTCTAATTTACAACTTCAAAGGTGCAGTGGACTAACAACAGTGGCAATAGAGAACTGATTTTTGGGAAACTTTGAATTTAGGGATTCAGTAGGCCCCTTTTTAATTTTTATGAATTTATCTATGCTTCCTTAACCTCATGTGAGCATGAATAAGCTCACTAAGGCTAGGAATGACTCCATTGATTGGAGCTATAAATTTAATTCATATATGAGAAAAATAAAAAATAAATGAAAACCTTTTCAAATATGCATACCAAATGAACAAGGTAGCAATTTTCTTTTTGTAATAGTCTTCTCTTCACCTAATTGATCTAAGATGGATTTGAATAGTGAACTTTCATGATTCACTTTGTTTTAGAAACAATTAAAAAATACTTTCAAAATCATTAAAACACATAAAATCATAAATCACTAAAAAGGCACCTAAAGATCATTGTGTGTATAAAAAATTGAGTGTTCAAAGTGAAGTGAATTGTGAACTTTGTGCATCTTAAAAATGACTAAAAAAATGACCTGAAAGTGTGCCAAAATTAAGCCTCTAAAGTGACCTAAACAAGCATATAAAATTGACTTAAAAGTGAAATGAACGAGTGATACGGAAAATAGAGATACATGGTGAACTCAACTACTGACCTATATGTGTGATTAGTGATGAAAGATTAGAAGGATCAACTAACCTAAAAATAAAAAACTAAGAGACATGAATCAATACGCAAACACTAACATTCAAAACCTATTTTCATGAATTTTCAATCGATTATTTTTGGTAAAACAAATTTAAAAGAAAAGAAACCTAATCTTAATTCTAAAATCAACGAACAAACATTTCACATTCAAGCAGCATATCATCAATTAATCCAACACTCACGTGTGTCCTATTCATCCACACCCAACCTAATCTAATATATCCAAAATCATGAAAATGAGAAGAAATAGGAAAAAAAGAAAAAAGGTATAAAAGAAATCAAAACTAAAATTAAAATTCAGCAACTTACCTCAAATTAACTTCCTTTTCAAAATTCGGTGGTGTCCTTTTTACTTTTCACAAATCTAATCTATGCAACTATGTGTGTTCTCAATGGCTGATGCATGCCTTCTTCTCCAATATTCCTCTACTGCATCTCTTAAGGATCAAAGTTGCTGCATGTTTTCTCTCTCCTTTACCGAATGCTGATACATTTCATGCTTGCATCTTCACTTTAAAAATTATGTTGTAACTTTCAATTAAAGGCGTGCACTAATAGCTCCACAATCAACCCACTCTAATCATCAATTGTGTACAGCCAACTCAAGAAAAACATGAATAGTGCTTTTCTCTCTCAAATTTCATTTTAAAAAATTATTCCTTCTCTAGAAACTTCCCTTAGATTATGCCATGCCAATTTGTGGACCTGCATTTTTCACGTGTGTCTCCACTCAATAGCAAGACTCACTTTTGATTTGTGAAAAACTATATTTTCATTAAAATTTGGAATCACCGCTTACTTTTATTTATTTTTTTGAAAGGGAAATCAAGTAATAACAAAACCCTTGAAATGACTCTTAAATATTGAAAAACCATCTGTGAAAAACTTGAGTCTAGGTTTAGGAGTCAGGTTACCTATTAGGAAGGTACCTCCAAAGAGATAGCACCCCTCTAAGCCCTAAAGAGGCCTCTACTAGTTAAGTTGAGGGAAGTATGTCAATTAGTCAGTTGATTGAAGATGCCCAAGTAGGTTAAGGTGATTTCAAAACTCTAATAATTCTAATGTGTCAAACAAGGATTCAAATCATAATCATAAACAAAGGATAATATGTGTATCTGGATCAGAAACTTAAATGCCATCACAAAACACCAAAGTAAGTTAAGGTATTATATCACTCAACATGAATTTTATCAAAGGAAATCAAATGAACATCAAGGCACCCGAAGTCAATTTCAAACATAGATATAGTTTCCACTAACATACATATTCATGAAACTTTGAAATGGGAAGATAGAGAGCGTACCTAAGTGCCAAGCATTAGTGTGCTTTTATAAAAATGGGGTTAATTCACAAATAATAATAATGAGATTAAAGAATAATCAAAAAATAAATCTATATATGTATATACTTAGCATGTCTCAAATCAAGGAAAATTCACAAGCATGTTCAAAAGTGACCAAATTATCAAAAGGAAAGGAAATATCATTAAAAGGGTAAAATATTGGTTCACAAAATAAACTCCAAATAAATATCAAGAAAGGTCATCTCACCAAAATAAAAATTTGGTAACATCTTTAACATGTCTGGATTAACATCCGATTAGCCAAATTAATCAATTATATTCCAATTAATAACAAATGTATTCACAAATGGGTTAATTCACAGAAAAAAATCATCAAATGATTAGAATAGAAGACTATACAAAATAAATCTAAAACAAATATCTAGAAGCTAAGTTTTATCATGAAAATTTTCAGAGAACATCTCCTATATGTCTAGTTTATCATCTAAGTGACCAAATTAATTAACCAGCCCTCATTTAGTACCAAATTTCATACTGATGATAATAGGTCTAGAACAGGGCATCTTTTTAAGGTATTCAACAATTGATTTTTCCAATTAACTTATAGATGTCCTAAACTCATAAAATAAATAAATAAATAAAAAATCACACAACTATCTTAATTGTCTATTTTAAATGAAAAATAATCATAGGGCAATAACACATTCATGTTTTAAAGTAAATAAACATCTCTCAACTCCAGAAGAGCCCTCAAGCACTGGGTACAAGAAGAAAAAATTATATCTCTAATTTTAGAAATTATTTATTAATATTTTATGTACCAAAAATTAAATTTAAAAAGTCTAGATTAAGAGAAAAATGTTCAAAGAAATAAAGAGATCATTTAGTAATTTAATTTTGTAAAACAAGACTGAGTGTAAAAAACAGAGTGAAAACTGAATCTTTTGAAAAATTGATTTATATCTCCTAATTGGAAAGCCATATTTGACCCAAGAAAGATTCTAAAATCAAGTTCAAGGAGTCTAGAATGTCATAGAATAGTTAGAAAAATTTTAAAGGGTTTCTAAGTTGTCAGATACCAATTTACAGATACAAAAGTACAACGTACTATAATGAAAAATTCTAAACTAACTAAAACAAATTAAGATAAATCAAGACAATTTTCAAAATAAAAACTGCATCACCTAGAAGCCAATTTACCAAAAATATAAGAAATATTCAAATTAAAAGAATGGGATCAAACCAAATCAAAGCATGAACTATAACACCAAGGATCGATTAAATTAATGATGAAAAATCATAAATGGACCTAAACTAATATAACAAATTAAACTAAACTAAAACAAGAATTTAAAAAGAGGACTTACCTTCAACCGTGTAAGAGGGATTGCTGTTAGAACGCTCTTAATCCTTCCAATCTGATGCTTTATATGCTGCATGTTCTAAAATAAAATCCCGAGACGTCCTCAAAGTGGCAGCTTGTTGTCATCTTCTTTGCATGGTATGGTTGCCCTCCAAATTTCATCAAAACGTGTGGATGCCTTTCACAAAATCTGGTGGTGCCATATTCTTAGAGTGGCAGCCTTCTTTTTTTTACAAAAAATAAACTGATGTGTAGTGGAGGTTCAAAGTGGCAACCTTATTCTCATCCTAGTAGTGCGTGGTGGATACCTCTCACAAAATCTGGTGGTGCAAAAATCTGTGTCTGGAGGGGCTTTTTGAGTGGCAGCTTGCTGTGTAAAATCCACGGATGCAGCCTTGATGGAGATCTCTTGTTGCGTCAGTTAAAGCTCCAATGCATAACCAGTCTGGTGCGTCTTAAGGAAGATTTGGACATTCAATGCATGCAGTTCCCTATTCCCACCGAGTAACAAGGAGTTCAAGCTTTAACTCAGCAAAAGTATAGCCTGAAAATCATATATCAATGATTATGGTGCATTCTATTGCTTCAATTGATAGAAGCATTGCTGCCCGACCATATGTCGTGCCACTGTTTTGGTTCCGACAATCTCCATCTTCTCATTCCATTTTCCAGTAGAATTTATGTGGAGATATGTAGGCTTTGAGGGGTTGTCGAAATCCAACTACATGAATTGAGAGTAAGAAGCTCAGCTATTATGGGTATGACGGGCATGCCTAAACAATAATTTCAAGTTTCTAAGAGCAGTAGATCCCTTCACATCTTCAGATTTTAGAAACATAAGCCAAAGAAATACTTAGACTTCTCCACCCCGCAACCATTCCATCGCAATTGTAAATATGCAGTAAGTATAAAAAGTCCAGTCTTGAAGGCCACTTCTTGTGCCACTGTATTGGCTTTCATTTTGGGAGCAAATCATCACCAGTAGGTCTCGAAATGGAAAAGCTAGTGGCTCCCTCATCTGTTGTAGCTTTGTACATATCTGTCCAGTTAACTCTAGGCTTCATTATAGATATTATAGTGTTGCAAGCCACGAAAATGATATATATCTCCCATGTCAAACAATGTCGCATCTTCATCCTCAGAGGTTTTACCATTTAGAGCTGCTGTGTGCCCATAATGGAGAATAGCACCACTTTCCCAGCAGCTCGTTCACTTCAAGAATAGCTAAAGTTTCTCCAGTGACATCCGCAACAATCATAAACAGAGGAGCTCTCAGTGGTCTTTTCTAACAGAAGAATTATGCTCTTTATCATTGAAATATTCTTATTTGTGTCCAACACTCTTGCATTCTCAAGTTCAACAATCAGTTTGTCGGGGTTTGTAACAAACTATGGGGAGATATATCTTCTGTCAATCTTTGCTCCTTCTTCAACATCAACAATTATTTCAAGAAAGAATGATGACTCAACAAACAGGAGACCGTCTGGCTGAACCCAATCAATTGCATCAACAATCTTGAACCCAATGAACTGTTTATTTCCCACAGACATGGAAGCAATATCTTTGGTATCAATATTGACTTCAACAAGTCAAGCTTACGTCTCCAACTCCTTCACTAACTCAAGTACAATTTTGCAGTTCCTTTTCTCTATGCAAATTAGATTTGGACAAGATGTAACACTTGGCAGGCCCAAGGGCGTGAACCAGAAGCAGAGGAAAGCAACAAAAATAGGGCACGAATGGGTAAAACAAAATGGACTAACAAAAGCCACATTTCATGCCTAAACAATAGATCAAGAACAGGTAATACAAACTGAGAGCAGTAATATGATTATCAAATGCCAAACCTAAAGATAAATCCAACTATTTACGTGGGGAAATCAAAGAATCCAAAATGTAACCAGAACAGAGTATGTATGCAGACAATTAGATTCAGTCAAAGCAACCAAATAACTCCTGATGTCCACACCAAATCAACAAGAGAACGCTCATAAATCTGAAGAAAATGAAATAAAACAGTATTGAAAACAATGAAGAAATGAAACTCATAGTGATCTTACTTGGAAGGCTCCTCCCCGAGCAAGGTGTGTTCGCCTTCCACTCATCTGGAAATGGCCACTCTTTAATAGTGGTGATGTTGCTGATCTCTCAACATGCCACCATTTTTCTAAATTTCCAATTCCCCAACTCACGTGCCTTCTATTCTCCAACTCACGTGCCTTCTCAAAAGAACCTGGAGATCCTCCTCCCAAGCAGTGTTAGCTTGACTTCAAGTGACATCCACCTTTTCCAAAAGCTTCCTCTCTTCTACTCCTCTACCTCTAGTTTTTCTCTCCATTTCCAGCCAGAGAATCCATTTTTCTTCCTTCAAACATCTTCTTCCTCTCTATCCAAGAAATTTTTTTGTGTTTTTCTTCCTCTCCAAGCGTCTCCTCAATGTTCCATCCCGTTCTTTTACAGCTCCTCCTCTTATATCCCTCCTGTCTCTACTCTACTCCACTCCAAAAAAAAACATTTGAATATCCTCTCGTAATCTGCCAACATCTCATTCCCGATGGCCCCCCTCTCCACTTCCCCACCAAAACTCTTTAATTCTCCCAAAAATCCAACCTATGTCTCCTTCCCCCACGGTCTCTTTTTCACTTTTCCCACCAATTTTTTTTTTACCTAAATAAACGAGTAAATAAAATATAAATAAATAAAAAAAGGTATTTTGGAAATAGAAATGAAAACAAAAAAATATAATAGTAAGAATAATAATAATAATATCAATAAAATAATAATAATCTAAATAACAATAATGATAATAGAAACAATGGTAACAAAAACAATTCTAATGATGATAATTTAAAAAATAAAATAAAATGACAATAATAATAATAAAAATATACAATGACTGTATAGATATATATATATAAGTAGATATGAAAATGAACAAATAAATAAATAAATAACTAGATATAAGTACACAACACGTATTTATAAAGAAAACTTGCAAGCTACGTAGGCCATGTAGGCCATGTAAGCCACGTTAACCATGCAAATGACTTACGGGTGCTAGGGAAAGCCTAAGCAGACTAGGTGTCTAATGGGCCTAAATATGTCTCAGAAAACTATCATAAAAGTGTACCTAATACCCATAATGGCTCAAAGAAGTAAGTTATACAAATAGCAATGGGCCACCAAAAACTACTGTGGAGTAATGAAAAGACACTTAATCAAGGCATGCCAAGGGGACAAAATGGAGGGTCTACACACTCAAAAGACAAGATAAAAAGTCACATACATTCAATCAATAAAAAATTAATCATGTACTAAAATATTAAAAATCAATCATGCAATCACACATAAAAAATCAATTATAAACTCAAAATTAAAGTCACATATAATCACAATCAATAATCAAACAAGAACTCAAAATTAAAATCAAATCAAGATTCAAATGTGAACTCAAAATTAAAATCACTCATGCACTAAAAATTAATCATGCAATAAAATCAATCACATGCACTCAAAATATCAAAAATCACTCATGTACTTAAAATATCAAAAATCAATCACACAAAAAATCAAATAACAAACCAAAGCTCATCTAACCTAAAAACATGCAATCAAAATCAAAATCAAACCTAATGCACTAAAAAAATAGAAATTAAACAACAGAAGGACTCACTAGAAAATAGACTCCTAAACTAGAACTAGAGCCACTAAAAAAAAAAAAACCACACTAAGGATCCATATAATCCTCCAAGATATATATCCAAAAAGGGTCCGAAAACAATGATAAGGTGAGTAATAGTAGACCACCAAAGGAGACACAATAAAAACTAAAAAATATATTCTAAGTGCGCAATGAAGAATCATGATATGAATGAAGACAACTACTAAATAAAATGTGCTAAGATAACAAAATGGAGGGTCTACAAATATGCCCATCTTCAATAGAGATCAAGAGTGTAATGAATAGATCACGGATACATGAGAGATGAGTGAAATGAAGTGTTAGGAAGTGTCCCAAATTCCTTATTAGTATAGATTCTTTTTTTGTAAAGAATATATAGAATATTTCTAGGTTGATATATTATTGTAATATTAGACTTCCCTATAGAATAAAGAAGGTTGTTGGAAATATCCCTATAAATATTCTAGGTCATGAGAAGAAAAAGTTATGAAATGGAGATGGACCTGTAAAGACTATACAAGGTGGATAGAGATGTGAGGAAGAACGGGAGGTACCTAGTAGAGCGAGAAGGCTCATGGTAGGGTAGGGATACGAAGAGTGGGGAAACATGGAATGTTTCGAAAACCCAATAATTGTATCTGGTTATGTCCTCTGTAATGTTCTAGTTGTGTCCTCTGTAATATTCTAGTTCTATCCTCTATAATGCTCTCTATTGTATAGTGAAATAATTCTCTCTCATCCTTGGACGTAAGCATGGTTGGTCGAACCACGTTAAAACCTTATGTACTATTTGTGTTGATTATTTTATATTTGTGTTCTTGATTAACGATGATTGCATCAAACCTTTCGTTGTCGCAACAAACTGGTATCAAAGCTTTGAGTTGAAGATTTCTAGAAGAGTAAAATATCACAGAGCACACAAGATGAAAACAAAAGGATTTTTTAGTTAAAAGTGGAGTCGATTGCTCTCTTGTGGTAATATGATACAAAAGCTTGAGTCATTGAGAGTTTGAAGATTGACTTCATGGAATTTGAAGATTGACTTCATGGAATTTGGTCCAAGGTGGAGATTGTTAGGAAGTGTCCCAAATTCCTAATTAGTATAGATTTTTTTTTTTTTTTTTTTTTTTGTAAAGAATATTATATAGAATATTTCTAGGTTGACATATTATTGTAATATTAGACTTTCTTATAGAATAAGGAAGGTTGTTGGAAATATCCCTATAAATATTCTAGGTCATGAGGAGAAAAATTTATGAGATGAAGATGGGTCTATAAAGACTATACAAGGTGGATAAAGATGTAAAGAAGAACGGGAGGTACTCGATGGAGTTAAAAGGTTCATGGTAGAGAAGGAATACGAAGAGTGGGGAAACATGGGATGTTTCGAGAACCCAATAATTGTATATGGTTATGTCTTCTATAATGTTCTGGTTATGTCCTCTGTAATATTCTGGTTCTATCCTCTATAATGTTCTCTATTGTATAGTGAAATAATTCTCTCTCATCTGTGGACGTAAGCATGGTTGGTCAAACCACGTTAAAACCTTGTGTACTATTTGTGTTGATTATTTTATCTTTGTGTTCTTGATTAACGATGATTGCATCAAAGCCTTCGTTGTCGCAACAAACTGGTATTAGAGCTTTGAGTTGAAGATTTATGGAAGAGTAAAATATCATAGAGCACACAAGATGAAAACAAAAGGAATTTTTAGTTAAAAGTGGAGTCGATTGCTCTCTCGTGGTAATATGATACAAAAGCCTGTGTCATGGAGAGTTTGAAGATTGACTTCATGGAATTTGGTCCAAGGTGGAGATTGTTAGGAAGTGTCCCAAATTCCTAATTAGTATCGATTCTTTTTTTTTTGTAAAGAATATTATGTAGAATGTTTCTAGGTTGACATATTATTGTAATATTAGACTTTCTTATAGAATAAGGAAGGTTGTTGGAAATATCCCTATAAATATTCTAGGTCATGAGGAGAAAAAGTTATGAGATGAAGATGGGTCTGTAAAGACTATACAAGGTGGATAAAGATGTAAAGAAGAACAGGTGGTACCCGGTAGAGTTATAAGGTTCATGGTAGGGTAGGAATACGAAGAGTGGGGAAACATGGGATGTTTCGAGAACCCAATAATTGTATCTGGTTATGTCCTTTGTAATGTTCTAGTTTTGTCCTCTATAATGTTCTCTATTGTAAAGTGAAATAATTTTCTCTCATCCGTGGATGTTGGCATGGTTGGCCGAACCACGTTAAAACCTCATGTACCATTTGTATTGATTATTTTATCTGTGTTCTTGATTAACAATGATTACATCAAAACTTTCGTCGTCGCAACACGAAGTGAACAATACCAAAGAATAAAAAAGAGCCTGAAATTTTGTCCTAACACATGACATGATAAACTCAAGGATTGACCACACAAGAGGAAAAAGGTACTCTAGATAAGGGACATAAAAGAAACCTTATGCGATGAAATGATGGAAATAATGAATATGATAAAATAATGAGAACAAGAAGTGTAAACCTGCCATCTCTTAACACTAAGAAACTACGACCTTGATCGCCAAAGAGAGAAAAAAATTGGCTTTAAATTTCAAATTGAAAATAATGGCTCTGAACACTAAAACTAAGAAGAATGGATCTAAATGCCAACACTAGGAAAACAAATGGCTATGAACGCCAATACTAAAAACAATGGCTCTGAACGCCAAACTAAAAATAATGACTCTAAATGCTAAATCAAAAAATAATAGCTCTAAAAGCTAAACCAAAAAGGTGGTTTGTACCTTTCCTAAGAAAAGTATACTAGAGACCTTCTTTAGAAAGCACATATGCTAGATTGTTCTGCCATAGCCACGCTTACATCTATTAAAGATTCACTAATTATAGATTATTTACAACCTTTCAATCTGAGTATGACACCTTGGTTGGTACCCTCCAAACCAAATATCACTCATGTAGTTAACAAAGTGTGCCAAAACCTCCAACAACCAAGGCAAATCTTAAGTATGTGAAACAAATCTTATGTTGTTTAAAAGGTACCCTAGATTACAACATTCGCTTATTGGCCGAAAGCTCAATATCATTATATGCTTTTGTTGATTTTAATTGTGTAAGTTATCCAATAACAATGAGTAGCACCATTGATTTTGTGTTTATCCTGGCAACAATTGTATTTCCTGGTCTTCTAAGAAACAAGAGTCAATAGCATGCCCTTCAATAGGAGCAAAGCACCACTCCAAGATTGCAACTATTGCAAAATTAACTTGGCTTATATTTCTCTTATGTGACATTAGCTTACCACTTCCCCAATTTCCATTTCTCTTTTGTGATAACTTAAGTGCATTACACATGGCCAAAATTCTGGTGTTTCATGCACAAACAAAGCACATTAGATTAGATTACCATTTTGCCTGTGAAAAGTTCTTATGGGACACCTTTATGCTAAATATGTTCCTAGTTATCTTCAAATAGCTAACATTCTTACTAAGACTCTAGCTAGAAAGGCTTTTAGTATGTTTAGCTTCAAGTTGGGAGCTCAATGCATGACCTCACCAGCTTGAGGGGGTTAAACCTCCTCTACATTTATTTCCACAACCAAAAAAATCAACAAGTCACCTTTTGAGACAAATATGACAATATGCAAGTGTAGACCCTCCATCTTGTCCTAGTAGCATATGTTATTCAATGTATTTTCCTTCACTTCTCATTGCCTTATAGTCATCCCATGGTGGTTCATTTGTTGCTCATTTGGTACTATATTTTAAGCCACCTTCAAAGATTCATTGTCGATGGATATTTTATTTTATTTTTTATGGATCTCAATTGTGACCTTAGTTGCATGCTTAGTTTAACTCACTTAGTTTACTTAGTTGCATTTTAGGTTTAGTTCACTTAGTCATATGCTTAGTCTAGCTCACTTAGTTCACTTAGTTGCATTTTAGGTTTAGTTCACTTAGTCGCATGCTTAGTATAGCTCAGTTAGTTCACTTAGTTGCATTCTAGGTTCAGCTTACTTAGATGCATTCTAGGTTCAACTTACTTAGATGCATTCTAGGTTTAGCTCACCTAGATGCACTTTAGTTTAGTTCCCTTAGATGCACTTTAGTCTAGCTACCTTGGGTTCACGCATGAGGGGATTTTTAGGAAGGAAGAGATTTTTTTTAGGAAGACATGATTGCATAATGCATGAGGAGAAGAGATTCACGCATAAGAAAACTTTTATTTGGAATATATGGGCTATCATTGAGAGGTACACTACTAGAGACTAATTTTGAAAAAAGGAGTTAGGGCTAACACTAATTGATCTTGAAGAAAAAATGAAGCATCTTGAGAAGAAAAGTTGAAGTTTTGAAGATCAAGAAGGCGAGACTCAATGCATGGAAACAAGAAAGAAGTAAGCTTGCAATCTTTTGGAGGAAATGTATGATTTTTTTTTTTCTTGCATATCTTGATTATGATTATCTCTTTATTTATTTCTTTTTTTTTTTCAATCATGTTTAAGTATAGGAATTCTCTTTGTTTGGGGTAGATAATGAAGGCCACTTTGATTGTTGTTAATCGGATTGTTGATGACATATTAATGAGAAGTTGATGAATGATTAATTGATCTCATGTTGATTAATGCCTATTAGAATTGAGATTAGAGTTATTTTATTTGGAATTATTTTCACTTGATTGAGGCCTTTTGATAACATACGATAGGTGGCTAAGAGATCCTTTATTTGATTTTTATTACCTTTGGTTTTATTTTTGGTTATTCGTTTTTTTATTGTGATGTTTGGAGTGTTCACCTTGCTGCCATTTTGTTAGAATTATTGAACCTCTATAATAAAAAATTGAATCAGGTTATTTAATGTCTCTTTAAAATTTTTCTTATGAGTGCATGATGTTGTAGACTTCCCAAATATATTGATAGAAGTTTGTTTGAGACTAAAATCATTTTTCAATTAAGAGATATAAACCAATTTTTCACTCTATTTTGGACACCCGAAATTGTTTTTTAAAATTAAATTATTTCATGATCTATTTAATTTGTTTTGATATTTTTCCATTAATATAAATTCTCAAGTTTAATTTTAGGACCCTGATTTGTTCAAAATCAATTCTCTTAGTAGAAGAAAAAAACTCTTTTTCCTACACCTGTAGCACTAACCCCTTTCTGTAGTCAAGGGAAGTTTGGCTTAATTTAAAAATTCACATTGTATGATTAAGTCATGTTGTTATCTTTTCTATAAGTTAGATATATTTAAGGTATTGTAAAAAGAAAAAATCATGATTTTATCATGCTTATAGATAGATTAATTAAATTAGTCTTTTCATGCTGTAGGATTTTGCTCTATTTCTAATCAATATATTTGTGATTAAATCAAGTATTAAACCATATATGATTTGATGATTTAGCCTTTTGAGTTGTAATCTAGACACATAGGGGATGTTGTCCAAGTATTTTCATGGTGAAATTTCATCTCTAGATATTTGTTTAGGATATATTTTGCTAGTGTCTTTGTTCTAGATGCATGTCGATTGTTCTGTAAAGTATCCTTAAATTGAATTAATTTGGTATTGATTAACACATAATTAAATGTTTTAGGATTTTGTATTGTAATATCGACACATTGAAGATGTTATCAATTTTTTTTCATTATGCAATAACACCTCTAGGTATTTATTTATGATTTATTTTAAGAACGTCTATGTTCTGACCCAATGCTGAGTATTTTGGATGATTTGTTATTTTCACCACTTTTTGCACATTTTTAAATCTTTGGGACCATTGTTATATATTGTAGACATGTTGTATATGAGAAGTGAAATTTGTTTTACACCATAAACCCTTATTGAATATTTTAATTAAACTCCTTTTAAAATTGCATGCATACTAAAAGTGTTTTGAATTTACATGACAATTGTTACTTGGTTTTTTTTATTCCTTTATTGGAGTAGTGGATGCATTATGTATGATGATAGATTTTTATTATGATTTTTCATGTCTATTTTTTATTGATTGTGAACTAACCTTCATTGATTTTATGAAAGCACTATACATGTTATTAAGGTATGTTCCTCTCCTTCCTTTGTTTGATTTTTTTAATGCATGATTCATTTGAGTGATGCAAGTTATGATTTCACCATTGTCTTGATTGTGTATTATTTATTTTTTTGGTATCGACTAATTTACAAATCAATTATCATAGTTGTCTCAACTCATTAGTAGAAACCTTTATTTAGGCCTTAGAGGAGTGCTATCTTATGATACATTCCCAATAAGTAACTTGACTCTTGGACTTAGATTCGGGTTTTCAAAAACACGTTTTTTCAAATAAAGAGTCACTCTTAGGGTTTTATTTCTTATTTTATTTTCCATTTTTTTTAAATAAAATAAGTGGCGACTCCACCTTTTTAAAAAATCAGTTTTTCACTAAAAAAATGAGTCGCCATTGAGTGAGAACGCAAGTGAAAAATGTAGGTCCATAGAAAGGCTATTCCAATGGGTCTTCCCTCTACCAGAATATTCATTCAAGGAGCCAATGGTTAGATTTTCGCATAATCAATCAGCTGTTGTTTCGCTTATAAAATAGGAGAAGATTTATTATTTCCATTTGTATCAGCACGACTCAATTGATTAGCTAAACTTAAGCAGAAGTAGTTGACTTGTCTTTCATTTTCTACCCATTTTTGTATATATGCTATGCACAATGATGTTAATTTAATAAGGGTCTGTTATTGTTTTATTCTCTTGCACAAACTATTCTTCAAAGTACTTAACCGTAGCATAGATAAACCTTTCATTTACTTGACATTACTCAAAGGCCTCAACGTTACTCAACATTATCTGAGCTTTTCTCCTACAGATGCTTTGACGGCATGGCAATGCAACCAGCCTTAAGGCAATGGCACCCACTTACATACTGTGCAAGAGCCCACAATGGAAAAGTATTCCTATGAGTTGCATAGTGTAACATGCAGTTCTTCATGAAGGCTCCAGTGATTTCCTGCCATGGATAATTGATGATTAAATGGTTAGACTACCACCCAGTATATATAGTCAGCTACAAAAGAACATCATTTTCCATTTCCCAAAACCATGTTAAAATGTTGCTCCTTTTGTTTTTTATTCATGTTCAAGTGAGCTACCTGTTGAGGAAAATCACCATCTTCCATTTGGGAATTAATCAACAGCTTTGCAGCCCTGTGAAGAGGTGTTGGGGGTTTCTCTCCGCCTGTTAGAAAGGAAAGGTTAGACTCAGATGTTTGGGGAGAAGCCATATTGTGAAAGTAATGTAGAAGACCAAGGTAAGCTTATTGATGGTGGAACTGTAAAAATTTCTCTACCAGTAATGTAGAAGACCAAGATGTTTGTTCCACATGCAACTTCAATGATGAGGGCCTTAATCAAGCCATGAACAATTTCTATGTTTATCAAAGGTTGGAGACAAGGGACTGCCTATTTCATCAGCAAAGTGTTTCAATGAACCTTGTGATTTCTCTACCAGTCTTTGACGTCCACTCCTATGAGCTAACAGCAAACCCAAGGTATTGTCATCATGCTCTGCTTTTGGGGCCGCCACCTGAGAGCCCAAGTTTTGAACAATTTTACAAGAATGGTTGCGAACCAAGACACTAAGAAAGTATCCTTCTGTAACCACCCATTTGTCTTCAAAATCGAATCACAACTTCCTCTTTTATTAATTCCTGCTTCTATGTTCTCTGATGGCCCAGACAATTAAATAGGATTTTCCATATTCCAGTGGAGCTCGGTGTCAATCCAGTCTACCCTTTATCTGCCCTCGATTTTGATCTGGTCCTTTGTCAAATCACTCGGACACACAGCCTGTACAGAAAATGTGGCACACTGAAAGGTGGCCATGCAATTTTCAGAAACCACTAACACAAGAAATAGTGTGATGACCATGCATGCAGAAATTGAGCTTCAGCGTTTTGAAAGTGTTATTCACCGACCCTTCGATACAATTCAACCCATAACTTTCATGATCACCACAGCAAAGGAGTCCCTCTTCTTTCTCAGTTTTGGACTGTCCAATTGATTCTGCATTAAGATCTTCAGTTCTTGGGCTTATTGAACGAGGTTGTCACATTACCTCCAATTGCCTCCACTTCTATCAATCTCTTCCTCCTCCTTTCAGTTGCTCAAACCTCACCACCCAAATGAACTTCACTGCCTTCCACGAGCACAAAAACCACAAACTCCCATAAAGTAAAATAGAGCAGTTTGAAGAATGCATGGTAAATGAGAAATGAACCAAGATGAGATTTGAGATACCCAATGTGGAGAAATGAAATGTACCAAAAAACAAAGTATGATCCAAAAGAACAAACAAAAGACCCATTATATAGAAACCCATTTCATGTTGAAATCAATGGGCGGCAAAACTGAAACCATATCCAGACCTTTCCTCAGATGAAAATCAAAAGAAAACGTGAGAAAAGCAGAGTAATAACACAAGTTCACAACCAAACAAACCAACAGTGTTCAGGAACCTCATGAGAGGATGAAAAACAAAGCAATAAATGTAAACAAGCAAGAATATGCTTGGCTTCCTGCTTTTCTTCCTCTCCAGAAACCCGTAATCCAGCTAGCTCAAACCTCTGCTTCTTCTCCCTACTCTCTTCCAGCTCTTTCTCTGCTCTTACTTCATGCTTCCTTCCACAGCCTCCCTTCTCTGTTTCACAGCTCTTTCTCAGCTCTCTCTGTCCAAGCTCAGCTCACCACGGTTTCTTCTCCAGAATCCCTACCCAGCTCACTCTCTCTCAGTGCCTTCTTTTCTTTTTCAACTCATCCTCTTTCCCGTCCAATACATCTCTCTTATCTCTCAGAACCCACTCACAGCCTACTGAACACATCCATGGTTCTTGCCCCACCCAAGAATCCTTTTTCTCTCAAACCAAACATCACCCCCTAAAAATCCATATCCTCCCTGCTGAATCCCTCCGTTCTCTCTAGCTCACCCTCTCAAATGGTTTTCTAAAAACAGCTACCTCACTCTCTCTTTCCCAATCTCTCTGTTTTTCTCCTCTTCTCAGTGTTTCCTTTCTTCCTCCCAAACGTATCTCACTCAGCTCACCACCCTCTACAGCTCCCTACTCTTCTTCTGCTCCTCCTCTCTCTTGGGTCTAGCTCTCTTTGTTTTCTCCCTCTCTCTCAGCTCTCTCTCTGGTTCCTGTCTCAAAAATGGCTCTCTCATAGGTTCACTTTTTCTCCTCTCAGCTCCGGCCACCCGAATATCCTCTACACTCCCTCCCTCCGGTGACCTACCGCCCCTCTCTTCTCTAACAAAATTTCTCAAGACAGTAGTGTCCTTTGCTACGTGACTCTTGGAGCCCACCCCCGTCTCTCTTCCCACAACAAAAAAAGTGCTCCAAAAGGTGGGGGAAAAGGGCCACAAAAGGCCAAAAACGGCCCCCAAAAAAAAAAAAGAAAAAAAAAGTGAACGGCTAGGATGAGGACATGTGTCCTCATTCCAACCAAGCTGCCCAAAAGAGCTCTAAAGTTATAAAAACACAAAATCTAAAAAATAATCAATCTTAAGAGGCCTTCAATAATCATGCTCAAACCCAAAATAATCTTCTAATAATTGTCAAAATATAGCTCAAAAATCAATAATGAACGAAGTAGACACGAACTACTAAGGGACGATAAAAAATTGAGTAAAAATGGATCCTAAACACACATTAAAAAGGAGTGGAGTGAGAGAAAAAATAATAATAAAAATATGTGTTAAGGACAAAATAAAGGGTCTACACATAATCATGCCTACATCTATCAAAGATTCACTAACTAAAGATGATTTACAACCTTTCAATATGAGCATCACACCTTGGTTGGTACTCTCTAATATTTGACATTCACTAGACCAAATATCACTTGTGCAATTAATGAAGTGTGCCCAGACCTCCAACGACCAAGGCAAATTTCAAGGTTGTGAAATGAATACTATGTTGCTAATCAATTGTTAACTAAGAAATGAATAATAATTTTTATGAGAGGGGCACTATTGGGAAAAAAAAAGAAACAAAATCAATGTCAAATGTATTTGGGTTTAAAGAGGACTTGGTTGATCATAATCCATATGTAACTACACTTCCTTTATCACTACCACCATGTGACTCCATATAGTGTTTGGTAGAGTTAGATCTTGGAACTAGACTTTTGCAAAATAGCCTGAAGGTTGAAAGCAGTTAAGGGTTGTGATCATAGGGTATGGGTTAGAGAAACGAGATGGTTGCTTTTAAAGTTTAAACTGAAAATGTAGCAATTCCCGAATTTAATAAAACGTATAAGTGTAAAGAAAAAAAAGGAAGACAAAACCATGGATTCATGCTTCTACATGAACTAAGCTGAGACATGTTGACTAATCAAACTCTAGTATTGAATTTACACCAGATGAGCATATTTATAGACTCTGAAAGACTATCTAGATTTGAAAATCTTATAACAAGACTCACAAATATTGGACTCAAGTAAGTTTGTAGGAAATTTTTGAACATGTCCAGTTTAACAACCTTTCTTGAGATTCCTAATAACTCAAACTAGAAATAAAATAGGAATCTTTAACAAAATTAGGAAATTCCGACTAAACCCAAATAAGAAAAAACCTTTATGAGCTACTTTTGACTACCAAACTAAACTATCTTGACATTTAACGTCACAAAATCACTTTTGGTAGATTAAAACTTGAAAGAATGTAATAAATTGAGACACTAATGACACCTCTTGTTGAACTGAAAATGTAGGTCTAGGTTTTTTTTTTCTTTTCTTTTCTTTTTTTAATATCAGTAAACTGTTGAAAATGTAGGTTAGTTTCTGTTGCTCCTGCTGATCTGTTGAATTGATTGAATATCTTCAATTATTTCTGTGTTTTAAACCAGCTGAAAACAGAGAAAGAAGCTCACGGAGCGATGCATCAGTCAGTAGTAATCAACCAAGCCTTCCTAAACTCACACACAACAAGTGGTGGCTTCGAGCGGCTATCTACATCCTCTTTTTCCCTGCTGGCCAATCCATAGCCACTCTCTTGGGAAGATTGTACGATGACAAAGGTGGAAATAGCAAATGGATGGCCATATTTGTTCAATCAGCAGGGGAACTTCCCAATCCTACTTCCCCTGTTCTTTTTCTTCTCACCATCCGCCAAATCCATGCGTTGTAAGCCTCTCAAAGGCCCGTTTTTATATGTAGTTTCAACAAGGTACTTTTTGAAGAAGCATTAAACCGTTCCTTTATCTAATGCATTACTTCACCCACACTGACACTCACTGGAGTCTGTTGGTTGCAGTAGTATTTAGTTTTGTGGGATATTATTTGATATCTACTTGAGCATTGGATACAATTAGACTAAAATGTTGCCTTCTCTTCCAGGCATACTGCAGAGAACCCTGTAAAATTTGGAGCTCATAGAGATATGGCTTTGTGATCCATATCTCATGAAGCACGGCAGGGATCTTTTGTTATTAAGTAGTGATTTTGGCACTGCAGGGCTCTTCAATTTCTTTCTTAATTTTTCAATTTGCACGAATGTGGAAACTTTTACACATCAATCATTTGCTACAATAATAATCATGTAAATTTGGTCCACTTTTCCCATTCTCTATAATTGATTAGCTTAGGAGCTGTATGGAGAGGAAAATGACATGGGTCGGTGTTTGACAATAATAGGGAACCTCTGATGCAGGCTCTTGGCATTAAAATGAGCTAAAGATGGATTTGGAAACCACTTTCAAATGAAAATTGACATGCATAATTTTTGGTGTGTTTGACACAATAAAAATTACTTAAATAGGAGTGATTTTGTCACATGGCTTCAGATGGAATTACAGCACAGTATTGGAATTAGTATTCAAATGGCTGCCCTATGGAGAGTCTTTTAGGCCTCAATCTTAACAGTATGGGTTGACCACTCGGAAATTGGGACCACAACCTAGGCTAGGCTTGATCCAGGCACTGCTTAGAGACACATTTCACTTAACTTCTTTGATCTGTTACTTGTATTTATTGTGACACTTGGTTGCTTCTTGTTTATCTGATCCAGGAAGCTTGTTTTATCAAAGAAGCAAGACCTTTCGATGTTTATGGATGAATTCCTCTTGTCAGCATTGGTTCTTTAATATTCACCAAAAAGTGAACAAGCTTGGAGTCATAGGTAGATATTTTACAAAGCCTTCTGTACTGTTATCTTATGCTAAATACTGAATATAAATGTCGTTGAGGGTACCACCAGCGACATGCAGATGCAATGTTGATTATGAGAACACCAACGGCATAGTGCATCAACGGATATTTGAGTTTGCCGAGAAGGAGGCCTTTACATCATCGACCAGATCTGGATTATTTGAATTTAGTAAGGTCCTGCTATTGTTTTATTCTCTTGCACAAACTATTCTTCAAAATATGTTACCATGACATAGATAAACTTTTCATTTGCTTAACATTGTCCAAAGGGCTTGACATTGCTCAACATTAGCTGAGCAACCAGACTTAAGGCGATGGCACTCACATACTCTGCAAGAGCCCACAATGGAAAAATATTCCTATAATCTGCATAGTGTAACATGCCGTTCTTCACGAAGGCTCCAGTGATTTCCTGCATAGTCCCTGACAGATATCAATCATTCAATCCTAAAATTAATATACTTTAAAACATACATGAAGAAATGACATATCAATTAGGTATATAGCATTTAAATTGTATCAACAAAAATGTCCATTCAAAGTCTCAATCAAGTATTCCCCTCAGACGAAAATTTTCAGTTCGATGGTGGACATGTGATAGATTCCATTTTTAAAATGATACAGACCAAAGACAGAGAGATGGGTGCTGGGTGGGCAGAGGAGAGAAACTTCAGAAACTTGGAATGGCGAGTTCCAGGTGGGAAACTGGGAATCACTCATTCATATAGAAGCACAACACCAAGTTACCAACCCCCATCACTTCTATCATTTCATTTTTCACCCACTTCAAGTATTATGGATTTTTTCACCAACCCCCTCCACGTTTGTGGAATTTTTGGACTCTCAAGTATTTTTTATTGATATATTTTATTTCAAAGGAAAGCTTGTCTTGCCTTTATGGAGCCTATGATGTAAGGATGGTGATTGCATGACCGGCAGGTGTCTTTGCAATAAAATGTTATGGAATTGATATATTTTTTAATCAAAGAATCCAATGCATTAGTTTTATTTAAATAAAGTTTATTTATTTAATAAAAATATAGTTATGCGCAAAGGAGGACCTACGAATAGTCATTTTAGGCCACTTTCGATCTGTCAAATTTTGGGATTACTTGATTTGGTTTTTGAGCTCTAAAACTCATTAATAAACCTAACACATGAAATTTTATTGAATTTGAAGTCATTTTACACATGGAGAAAACCCAATAAAGTCAATAAACTTTGTGAGGGAGGATTAGGTTTATGAATGAAAATATTAATTTTTAATTTATTCTTATCTATATATATATATATATTTTTTTTTTCCAATCAATTGATCATCTCTTTATCAATTTTCTTGCATATCCAATCATGAAGGCCACTTTGATTGTTGTTAATCGGATTGTTGCTGACATAGTAATGAGAAGTTGATGAATGTTAATTGATCTCATGTTAATTGATGCCTATTAGAATTGGGATTAGAGTTATTTTCGTTGAAATTATTTTCACTTGATTGAGGCCTTTTTATAACATACCATAGTGGCTAAGAGATCCTTTATTTGATTTTTATTGTCTTTGGTTTTATTTTTTGTTATTTATTTTTTATTGTGATATTTGGATTGTTCATCTTGCTGTCGTTTTGTTAGAATTATTGAACCTTTGTAATTAAAAAATTGAATCAAGCTATTTCATGTCTCCCTAAAATTTTTCTTATGATTGCATGATGTTATAGACTTCTCAGACATATTGATAGAATTTTGTTTTGAGTCTAAAATCATTTTTCAATTCAGAGATATAAACCAATATTTCAATAGGTCCATTTTTTCACTCTATTTTGGGCACCATAAATTGTTTTGTAAAATTAAATTATTTCATGATCTCTTTAATTTGTTTTGATATTTTTCCATTAATATAAATTCTTAAATTTAATTTTAGGGACCTGATTTGTTCAAAATTAATTCTCCAAGTATAACAAAAAAAATTCTTTTTACTAACCCTTTTTGTAGTCAAGGAAAGTTTTGCTTAATTTAAAAATTCACATTGTATGATTAAGTCATGTTATTTTTTATGTAAGTTAGATATATTGAAGGTATTGTACAATTTTTTTTTCATGATTTTATTATGCATATAAATAGGTTATTTAAATTAGTCTTTTCATGTTATAGGATTTTGCTTTGTTTTTTATCAATATATTTGTGATTAAATCAAGTATTAAACGAGAAATGATTGGATGATTTAGCCTTTTGGGTTGTAATCTAGACACATAAGAGATATTATCCAAGTTTTTTCATGGTGAACTTCCATATCTAGATATTTTTTTTAGGATATATTTTGAAAGTGTCTTTAATCTAGATGCATGCCGATTATTCTGTAGAGTGTCCTTGATGTGAATTAATCTAGTATTGATTGACATTTAATTAAATGTTTTGGGATTTTGTATTGTAATCTAGACACATTCAAGATGTTATCCAATTTTTTTTCATCATGCAATAACACCTCTAGGTATTTATTTATGATTTATTTTAAGAATGTCTATGTTCGGACCCAATGCTGAGTATTTTGGATGATTTGTTATTTTCACCACTTTTTGCACATTTTTAAATCTTCTGGACCATTTTTATATATTGTAGACATATTGTATATGATAAGTGAATTTTGTTTTGCACCATAAACCCTTATTGAATATTTTAATTAAACTCATTTTAAAATTGTATGCATACTAAAAGTGTATTGAATTTACATGACAATTGTTACTTGGTTTTTTTTTATTCCTTTATTGGAGTAGTGGATGCATTATGTATGATGATAGATTTTTATTAAGATTTTTCATATCTATTTTTTATTGCTTGTGAACTAACCTTCGTTGATTTTATGAAAGCACTATGCATGTTATTAAGGTATGTTCCTCTCCTTCCTTTGTTTGATATTTTTAATGCATGGTTCATTTGAGTGATGCAAATTATGATTTTATTTTCCATTTTTTAAAAAATAAAATAAGTGGTAACTCTACCTTTTTAAAAAATCAGTTTTTCACTAAAAAAAACAAGTCATCATCGAGTGAGGACACACGTAAAAAATGTAGGTCCACAATAAGACTATTCCAATGGATCTTCCCTCTACCAAAATATTCATTCAAGGAGCCAATGGCTAGATTATTTTCGCATAATCATTCAGTTGTTGTTTCCCTTATGAAATAGGAGAAGATTTATTCTTTCCATTTGTATCAGCACGACTCAATTGATTAGCTAAACTTAAGCAAAAGTAATTGACCTGTCTTTCATTTTCTACCCATTTTTGTAGATATATTATGCACAATGATGTTAATTTAATAGGGGTTTGTTATTGTTTTATTCTCTTGCACAAACTATTCTTCAAAGTTCTTAACTGTAGCATAGATAAACCTTTCATTTACTTGACATTACTTAAAGGCCTCGACGTTACTCAACATTATATGAGCTTTTCTCCTACAGATCAGGGTTCAAAAAATTAGTCGAGTCTGGTATGACTCGGCCGAGTCGTATTCGCCTCGACACTGGTCGCGACAAGTCCAATACCATATATAGATTTATACCTAGACTCGACCTTGAATTAGTTAAACTTGGATGACTCGACTGATATTCCGAGTTAACTTGGCCAACTCTAACAACAAAAAAAAAAAAAAAAAAAAAAAAACCCAATCAAGAGATTCCCTCTCTTTTCCCATCACAACATGAATCAAAATTTTCAAAGAAATCAAAGATTCCTCTGCAAAAGAAAACACCCATGAATCTATGATTCACGAACCCAATCTTTCAACCACAACATCAAATGAGAAGAAAAAACAAGTTTGAAACAAACCCGTGACCCTTTCAAAAGCCTTTAAAAAGAGAAAAATCAACAAACGATGAGACACGGTTGAAGATTTACTTACTTGACCCTAAATTTACCATTGCCGACATGTAGATCTTTCATTTTTGGTGCATCACCAGTGCCGCAATGGTGACTGGAAGCCAACAAGGCAACCCTCCTCCCTCCAATTGTAACCCTCCTCCGTCCGATTGTGGTTGTGTGGTACCAGTCAGCATGTTGGGGAAGGTCCAATAGTCTACAGAACATGGTGTGTTGGGGAATATAGCGGGCAAATCATGGTGTGTTGGGTCCTTGGGGAAGACAAGCCAACAAATAAAGGTAAAATTTGATTTACCTTATTTAAATCAACACACCCACACTACCATAGTCACACCACGTTGAGATTATATTTTTAATTTATTGAATCAAATCATATAAATTAGTAAATTATATTTTGTTGGCTAATTTGATTCATAATTTGAGATTAGATTACAAATATTACACAAATTGAATCAATTAAAAATATATTTAAAATGTGATTTACCTTATTATGTTCAGATTATATTTTTAATTTATTAAATTATGTAATTTTTTTATTTCATAATATTAAATTGATTTAAATGTATTTAAATTAGTAAAATTAGGAAATTCATGTATGTAGTGTAAAGTAATGTTTAGATGTAATGTTATGAAATTGAAGAATTGGAAAGTAATGTTTATATGAAATTGGAAAATTCATAATGATAATATTATGATGATATTAAATATATTTATATGTAATGTTTTTATTTTATATAGAGATTATATTTTTAATTTATTAAATTATGTGATTTTTTTATCTTATAATATTAAATTGGTTCACTAAATTATTTTTGTATGGTATAAAAATTATATTTTTTAAAATAAAATACATTTATATGGTATAGATATTGTATTTTTAATTTATATTTTTATCTTATAATATTACAAAATTAAATTACATTAGAAAATTAATAATTATTTAAAATAAATTTTTTTCAAATAATCATAACTATAAAAATAATGATTTAACAATACGGATTAAAGGGTATGCATTTACATGGTATAGAGAAATTACATTTATATTTGAATCAATTTTACTTCATTATATCATGTAGATTTTTTATTTTATAATATTCTACAATTAAATTACAATAGGAAATCAATAATTATCAAAACAAACTTTTTTAAAAGAATTTTGTTTCATAAAAATATTCATTTATTTAACTATTATTTATTTTAATTAAAAACATATAAATAAGTGGAAAATAAAATATGGTGAACTTAGGTGAGATTGTGTTTATTTCTTTTTTAGTGGAATTTATTTTTATATGGTAACAATATGAAACATATAAGTGAGTGGAAAATTGAATATTATAATTCTTATATAAATGTGTTTATATATATTTAATTTGAAAAGTAAGTTGTTTTCCTTTTATACATGGTTAGGTTAAAATTTCAAAATGGCTTCAGAACATGATATTGGTTAGGAGCATGCAGAACCTCTTGGTGGTAGTAGAAGAACCACGAAGTGTAAATATTGTTGGAAAGTTATACATGGCGGTATAACAAGATTAAAGCAACACATCGCACATATATCTGAACAAGTGGAAGGATGTCCACGTGTACTGGTAGAAGTGTCACATAGCGTTAGACAACATATGTCTGATACTTCAAAAGAAAAAGCACAGTTAAAGAAAAAAAAGAAACAACTTTTGAGTTCCTTAAATAAAGAAAGTTTCTATGAAATTGATGAGGGTGATTCTGATGATCAAATTGAGGAAGTTGTTATGGCTAATTTCGAAATAAGATAAATGAAACAAGCAATGAAAGAAAGTCATCGAATTTTTAAAGAAAGTAGACAAGAACATCAAAAGGGTGCTAGTTCCTCACAACCTTCTAATGCTAGGATTAAGTGCGGATCGACACGTAGCTTCAATGTAAGAGAAGGAGCTAGCATACCTCCAAAAGGAATTGATCCCTACATGTTCCCATCAAAGCAAAAATCAATAAAAAAACTTGTTTTCTACTAAAGGTGTGAAGAAAGTGGGTAAAGTTATGTCTAAATTCTTTCTCTTTAATGTGATACCCTTTAATGCAGTTGATAGTGGGCCTTACTATCAATCAATGATTGATACCATAGCAGAAGCAGGTCCAGGCATCAAGGGTCCCACGGGATACCAAATTGGAAATACATATTTGGAAGAAGAGGTGCAATAGCTTGAGGTATATATAACAACATCGAATGCTAAATGGCTTATATATGGGTGCACAATCATGTGTAATGGTTGGAGTTCTAGGACTAGAAAGCCTATCATCAATTTCATGATTTATTGAGATAGAAGTATGATATACCATTCTTCAATTGACACTACCAACATACCTAAGACAGTAGACTACATCTTTTCCCTTATGGATAAAGTTGTAGAGGAGGTTGGGGAGGAAAATGTTGTTTAAGTAATCACTGATAATGAGGCAAGTTTTAAAGCAGCTGGTATGTTGTTGATGGAGAAGCGGAAGCATTTGTTTTGGTCTCCTTGTACAGCCCACTGTATTGATTTAATGCTTGAAAATATTGCAAGCATGAAGCATATTAAGAAGACATTAGATCAAGCAAAGATGATCACAGGATTTATTTATAATAGCTTGAAAGTAGTGAAATTGATGAAAGTGTTCACCAAGAATAGAGATCTGTTAAGACCAAGAATAACCCATTTTGCCATTGAATTCATTTCACTTAAGAGTCTTATACGTTATGAGGCTTATTTGAAGAAAATGTGCACAACAAATAAGTGGCGTGAATTCAATAAAGATAGGTGTAGAAAAAGTCTAAGAGATAAGGTATTCAACCTTATCTTAACTGATCGATTTTGGAAGAAGCCAGGGGAAGTTCAAACCATCATGGAACCTCTCATCAAAGTATTGAAATTGGTTGATCAAGATAAAAAGCCCACACTATCAATCATTTATGAAGCAATGGATAAAGCTAAATTGGCTATCAAGGCATCGGTCAAGCAATGGGAAAAGTATTGGGAAGTCATTGATAGAAAGTGGGAAGGTCAATTGCATAGACATTTGCATGCTGCAGGTAACAAAAAAATTCTTTATATATTTTTTATTATTTTTTTAAGTACAAATTATTATAAATTGATTATTATTTAACTTATGGCAGCATATTTTTTAAATCCAATGTTCCAATATTCAAAGTATTTCTCCAACCATCCAGAAATTAAAATTGAATTAAAGGAGGTTATCAAGATATTAGAGCCAAATTTGGATAGACAAGCAAAAGCTATTGACGAAGTATAATAATAGTTTGTAACCTTTATATAATACATTTTGTATATGTAATGTGCATTAACAATATATATATATATATATATGTGTGTGTGTGTGTGTGTGTGTGTGTGTGTGTGTGTGTGTGTGTGTGTGTTAATGATGTAGGTGAAATTATTTGTTGACGACCAAGGAGAATTTGGAAGTGCACTTACAAAGAAAGCAATAAATCAATCTCTTCCAAGTACTCAATACATTTACGTCTATCAAAAATAAGAAATTATCATCATTTTTTGTTAAATATATCATAATGATTAAAAAGTATGCATTTTCTTTATTATAGCTGAATGGTGGAACAACTATGGCGACAAAGGTCCACATCTACAAAAGATTGTTGTTAAAATTTTAAGTCAAACTTGTTCTTCGTCAGGTTGTGAAAGAAATTGGAGCACATGGTCATTGATTCACACAAAGTTGCACAACCGTTTGGCAATGAAAAAGTTGCATAAGTTAGTTTATGTGCACTACAATATGCAACTTCGAGTTAAGAATTTGATGCAAGAGCGAAACAATGAAGATTTATACAATCTAATTGATCCAAATCATATCTTTAATGATGATGATATATTAGATGAGTGGATATGAGAAGGAAAGGAGCCTATTTTATCATCTGATAATTTGGATTGGTTAGATAAAGGTCTTCCCCCTAATGAAGAAGATAGAGAAACAGTTCATGAAGATGATGGTGCCACAAATCGTAGAGTTAATACGCAAATAAGTAATGCTACACAAGAAAGAGATATTGATTCTCATCGTAAAGGTAAGGCTCCTAGAATAATTTCTTCAAGTTCTAGTAGTGATGATGGTGACAATGTGGACAGTAGGCGGGGTGGTGGCACTAGCGGGGGTAGTAGAGGAGTTGATGGCACTAGTGAGGGTACTAGAAGAGATGGTAGCACTGGGGGCGGTTATGTTAGTCAAGTAGATCCTGGCATGTCATGGGCACAAGAAGATGAAAATTACTATGCCACACAAGATATAGATCATGGATATCGACCAAGGATATGGGAACAACAAAAGCATTTGGAAAGACTAGCTACATTTCCCAGCAATGATGATTATTCTAGTGGGCATGATTATCATAGATCAAATTATCACTGTATTGATGAGCACTTACAGAATTTGGGTATAGGATCAAGGTCGTATTTCAGAGGAGTAGATGATAAATCATATCACAACTTTAGAGGTCATGATAGCTCTTCTAGTACTTTTAGTAGAAATGATTTTGATTGATTTCCAATGATGCATCCAAAGGGATATTCAAATACCAAACACGAGCTAATGATTCCTATGGAAATGATTAATCTTCTGGTAGCAGTAGCATTGCTTATCGAGGTTTGGATACTATCAATATGGTGTTGATCTCGAACAGCCTTCGAAACGATATTTTCCTTATTATGGATCATTAAGCCAATCATCTTACCCAACATGTTCGAGTTATGAACAACTCTTTCAACGATATCCTCACTACGGGAATTGCCAAACAAATTTGTATACTCGTCGTAGGACTGATGATGATGATTTTGAACCCCCTCGTCATTCAACATGGAACTGACTATTGTATTATATGTTTGTTAGTAAAAATGTTATTATGTTTGAAAAAAAATAATTTTCATTTATTAGCATTATCATAAATAACTTTGAGCGGATACTTTTATAACTATTTAAATAATGTTAAATGTGAGAAAATTTTATTTTATTAATTTTTTGAACTTATTTAATTGTATATATTTTTCTGACGATTTACATAATATTTTTATAATTTTTTTAATTTTCTAATTAGCTTATTTTACGTATCGTTCGATACACTGAGACTAATACGCCTCAGGACCCTCCGAATCAGTGACTGATACCGCAACTTTGAACCATGCTATAGATGCTTTGACGGCATGGCAATGCAACCAGCCTTAAGGCAATGGCACCCACTTACATACTGTGCAAGAGCCCACAATGGAAAAGTATTCCTATAAGTCGCATAGTGTAACATGCAGTTCTTCATGAAGGCTCCAGTGATTTCCTGTCATAGATAATTGATGATTAAATGGTTAGACTACCACCAAGTATGTATAGTCAGCTAAAAAAGACCATCATTTTCCATTTCCCAAAACCATGTTAAAATGTTGCTCCTTTTGATTTTTATTCATGTTCAAGTAAGCTACCTGTTGAGGAAAATCACCATCTTCCATTTGGGAATTAATCAACAGCTTTGCAGCCCTGTGAAGAGGTGTTGGGTCTCTCTCCGCCTATTAGAAAGGAAAGGTTAGACTCAGATGTTTGGGGAGAAGCCATATTGTGAAAATAATGTAGAAGACCAAGTTAAGCATAGTGATTGTGGAACTGTATAAAATAACCTGCCCAGAAGAAAGCAGCCCCATCAAAGCCCACCCGGTTTGTACCAAATTTGACCTGTTTCCTTCAACAGGTGTATGTTTCTGTATCACCAAGCACGAGGATTACCTTTTTTTTGCCCATGTTTCTATCAGAAAACAGAGAGCGGTGGGTGGCATGTAAAAATTACCTTGTCCCGGCAAGAAATATAGCTCTCTCCCCAACCACCATCATCTCTTTGTGATTTGAGTAGAAACTCAACAGCTCTACGAATAGCAAGACAGTTGTGGTAAGTCTTGCCAACAGCTACTAGGCCCCCAAGCGCAAACCATGAGCCATAGGTGAAACATACTCCCCAATTGCCATACCTAGTGAAATGTTTCTTTGTTTAAATGGATCTGCATTGCGTATATAAAAAAAGATTTCCCTAGTGAAATAATAATAGTGGAGTTGAGAAACATACCATGAGCCATCAGGCATTTGCATGTCTTCAATGTACTTCGCAGCATTTGTGATGAAATTGTCTATCTCCTTCTTCCTGTGTCCCTGGTATAACTTCCTAAACAAAACTAGAGCCTTAATTGTTGATGCAGTGCACTCAACATACCTGCATCATTCTTTTGTTAGTCTCCAAGGACGTTAAAGCTAGCAAAGTTAGAAAAGAAAGCTGGTCTATTATCAAGAATCTTACTCATGCTCGATGACAATGTCTGTAAAAAATTCAGTGGGGTTAAGCAGCTGAAAAGAGAAGAGATTGGCATTGATTTAGATTCAAAGAACACAAAGAGTGAGAAAGAGAGAGAGATAATGCAGAAATATTGAAGTTACTGAAACATGTTGAAGTAATTTACCTCCAACCATTCTGAAGCTCCTGCAGGCTCCCAGGCAGCTAAACCACCATTTTTACTCTACAGTGGTTTCAAAAATGGCAGTTATTGCTACTAAGAAGTTATGACCTATTTTTTGATGGGGAAAACCATGGAAATGGCGTAAGGAAGATGATTCTCACCTGTAGGGAAAGCAGGATGTTGACAGAATCAAATAGTCGTTCAGGTTCCATCTTCATACCAACAATTTCTGGTGCCATCATTGAAAAGAGGAGACAACACTATGACAGAGAGGGAACTTCAGTAAGAAACCAAGTTACTTTAGTTAATCTACAAGCCCTGACTCAATTGAAGCGTTTGAGCAAAAAGAGTTACCTTCAAACCTTCTGCAGTGCAATCAGAAACTTGCCAACCATGATCTTGATCTGAGAATGTCCATGATCCCTTGGAAATGTGGCGGTACATGCTTTTAAAGTCACTAGAAGGATTATCCTTGACCTTCAAGATTTCAAGCAGTATGAAGTAAATAGATCATGAGAAACCCAAGTAGATTCTAGTTGAAGTAAAGAAATAAACAATGGAATTCTAGATCAAACCTGAGATTCCTTTATGAATTCATGTCCTTTCTTGAGTGTAGGTCCAAGTTCATTAGTCATATTGCAAGCTAGTAGTGCCTGAAGGGCAAAACTAGTGTCCCACTCTTGACTACCAAAGCTCTGCAATAATCGACAATTTCAAAACCAATTAGGCAGGAAAGGGATAAAAGCAGCTTCAAACCAGTTGCATACCTGAAAGATTTTAAGAAAAAGATCAACAGATAATATCTAATTCTCCTACAACTGTTTAGGAGATTAGTGATTGAACTTATCTTCTGACCTGCATCTTTATTCCATCTTCTGCAACCCATATATAATCTGGGATCCTAGCAAGGTGCTTCTTGAAATAATCCCCATTTGGATCTTCAACCCAACATGCGAGCATACACAATACCTGTTCAATTTAAGCGATATCAGTACCCCAAAGAAGTGACATATTGTCTGAATAGTCATTATCCATTACTGAAAAAATACCTTCTCCACGCATCCAATGGTAATGTATCGACTGTTTTCATCTTCATAATGGATGTGTTTCATTGTTACTTCAAGAGCCTTCTTTCTCAACTTTTTGAAGGGCCAGCGAGTAAGAAGAGGCTCGGTACATATGTACAAACTATCCCACATTAGATCTTGTATTAGGGGATGGGGGTAGTAGAGATCCTCCTGCAATAAACAATTTTGAATGTGTATTCCATGCATGCGTAGCATATTCATATGAAAAAGAAATTGTTTCCATAAAAAATCAAAACTTACCTTTGCACAAAGATGTCGTACTTTCTTCCAGTTGATTTCATTATAAGGTTGAAGGAAGAGCTCTTCTCTCAGTTTTAGAACAAGAGGCGTGATTGGGCCAATGAATCGTTTACCATATAAGTACGACATGGGCATGTAAACCATCCTACTATAGCAAAACATTCTTGCTGCATTTAAGGACTCAAATGAAAAGAAGGTAGACCTAGACAAAGCAATACCAAAGAGATGAAAATAAAATCCTTTTTTAGTATAAGATGTTTTAGTAGACATCGCAATAGAAACCCTTAAGACCAATAAACCAGTCCCAGGTTGGATTTGTACGTATTCATGTGCCATCTTATCACTGTATAAAGCTCAAGTTGCTCAGCTTTTCGCTTATCCTTTTTGTCCCAACTCTGTTCTGAGTCAATGTGACAAATTCCAAATTCCATGCAAGAAGATCTTAATATGTAAAATACATTAAGTGCAAAGTAGATGTTAAATTCAAGAACTTGAGTAGGTGGACATAGCATAAACCTGGATGCATAGGAAGAAAAGAAGGGAGGAGCCAAAATTCTGGGGGCATTGGGTTACTTCCTGACCAGTCAAATAAACCAAATAGCTGCATGGAAGAAACAATTTCATACTAGATTCAGTCCAACACACAAGAATAAATTGCGTAGGATGAATATGAGCTTGTGTTTAAAATGGCCATACTGAAAGCCAAGTCTTTCCCCAAGAGGGAATGGATGTCACTCCACCTCGGTCATGGATCCATTTACGCCCTCTTGCACAAGCATTGTCTCTTCCACCATCTCGCCCTTCTCCAAGGATACGCAAACAAATGTAGCTGAGGGTTGTACAAAACATGGTGCTGTGTCCCTCAATATGAAATCCCCACCCACCATCTTCATTCTACAATGTGCATAAGCCATTTTCATACTTAAAAGCTCCAAGCCCATTTATGAGGTTAGGATGATGACTAGGTTCAAAATATGTGTACCTGATGGCAGTATAGGTAGCGAAGAATTTCTTTAAGAAATACTCCGGGGAATACAATGTCAAGATGCCCCGTAATGTATAGACACATGACCTGCATTTTCCATGAAATTATTCCATTGAGAATGGCTGTTAAAATGGTCTATATTCATGATTTTAAGGAGGGTGAGAAGATGTTGAGTAGACTCACCAGGGGAGGAAGGAAATACAATGGGCCTGAATTTTCTGCAGGCCAATGGCCATCACTAGCCTGCAAGGCTGAAAAGAAATGTGCACCCCTTCTCAGTGCTATTGTGGCTGTCTCATATGTAATTGCTTCACCATCCCCAACCTTCACTTGTGGTATTGTTTGTTTGAAATTCTTCTCTCTCAAAAACTGCAGGTTTTTTTTTTGGCCAAATGAAATGGGAGTTAGTGAAGAACAAGTTTAAAAGAAAAGAAAAGGTAAATTAACCTCAATAATAAGCATCTATTCATACAATTGTTCCAAGCTAAGTGGGACTATTAGTGTCAAGATAAGTGTAACAATTGTTAAAGTGCATAATATCTATTATGAGTCCAAATCCTATAAACTTAATTTTTCAGGAAATTGATTGTTCAACATGATATCAAAACTCAATTTTACGATAGGTTTCACTCTTATTATTGAACTATCTGGTTGATGGTCTCTCAACCTAGGGCAAGGCCCAAAATCACCTACTTGTAGTCATGGTGTAAAATGTCGCGAGCTTACCAAGAATCAAACCCAAGTCGAAATGTTTGGGTTGGAACTTGGCTACCACTAGGCCAAACTCACTTTTGTTAATATATATTCAATTTAAATATGTTAAAGTTTATTATTAAAAAAAATCTAATTATTTTATTTAATTGATTATAAAAGTATAAAAACCAACATTATAATTTTCTTAACAAAACTTTTTTATATCATTTATATGATAATTAAATATAAAAAATGTATATATTAAAAAAATCATATATGCCTCATCATCTATTTTACAATATTAAATGCATTTGAATTAAATAAATTATAATTTTAATATTAAATGTATTATCATTTATACAATTCATCCTATTTTAAAAAATTACTATCACATCACTTTTAAATTTTTATATTTATCCTTTTAATTTTAAAATCTATATATATACATATATATATATTAGGGAGCAAAAATGAATAAAGTTAACATATAGCAAAGTGGTAGAGTCTTCTAGTTTTCCCTTAAGAGTCATTTTTTTGGCTTTGCCCCTATGCATGAGGGAGGGCGTGAGAGTGCATGAGAGAGTGCTACATATATATGAGCTCGCATATATTGAGTCCAAATCCTATAAATTTAAAATTTTAGGAAAATTGGTTGTGCAAAAACAATGACTAATTGGTTTGTTTAGAGGTCAAAACAAGATTCTAAAGAGGACCCATATCTTGCTCTTTCTTGGGTTCATTTTTTCATGCAAATCATCACCTATAATCTAACAAAAGGAAACAAAATAAGAAAAGCTATGTAGCTAGACAACGTAAAACAAGAAGTATGTATGCATGGAAGACAGGTATATTCAGTGAAAAACTGCAATCTAGGACGCAGATGACACAGCAATATGTGTTGTGATATCAAGACTTGAGATAGATGGGATCAAATCACCTGCATCCGCCAAAGGAGGTCGCTGCTGGGCTTAACTTGATATCGGTTTTTCCAGAAGTTCTCACGAGCTGCTTCGACCTCGGCTCGCTCTTCTGGGGTTCCATAATCAGGATCAAACTCCCATATCTGTCTTCCCACGAAGTTGTTGGTGCTGTAGATGTAGGGATCATTGCCTCCATCTGCAACCTTGAGCCTCCACATTTTCTAACTCACCAAACTGAAGAGATATATCTCGATATATATCTAAATTTACAAATATGTGTGTCTCCCTTCCGAAAACACCTGGTGATCATCCAATCACCATAAAGGTAAGACAAGCTTTTCTTTGCAATAAAATTAAGTTAAAATTATCCAGACCAAGGACAGAGAGATAGGTGCTAGGTGGGCAGAGAAGAGAGAAACTTCAGAAACTTGGAATGGCGAGTTCCAGGTGGGAATCACTCATTCATATAGAAGCACAACACCGAGTCACCGACCCCCATCACTTCTATCAATTCATTTTTCACCCATTTCAAGTATTATGGATTTTTTCACCAACCCCCTACCCCATTTGTGGAATTTTGGACTCTCAAGTATTTTTTATTGATATATTTTATTTCAAAGAAAAGCTTGTCTTACCCAGGGATTGAAAAATCGGGAAATATCGTCGATATTTCGGAGAAATATCGGATATCGGGCGGCACCGAAACGATAATCGTCACCGATTATCGATCGACGGAAAAATCGGCAAAAAATCGGCAAAATCGCCGATATATCGGAGAAATATCGGTGAAGCACCGATAAATCGGAGAAAAATCGCGAGTGGATCTGACGCGCGGAGCAACCGGAGGAGAATTTCAAAAAATCGCCGAAAATACCGCCGATACTTCGGTATTTTTACCGATTTTTCGGAAAATTTCCCTATATTTCCTACCAGTCCAGCCCGCGCAAAGGATACAAAATCTGGCTCAAAAATCGTGGATTTAGGGTTCGTGAAATTTAAATCCAATGGCACAACAGCAAAGAGACCCTTAAAACAGATCCAGAAAACACAGGGAGCAAAAGAAAAGCAATTTTTTTGGTTTTCTTTGGGGGTTTTGAAAGGATTTTCTCGGAAATCAAACAAGGATGAATTTTCCCGGAAATCGAATGGGGGATGGATTTTCTTGGGAATCAAACGGGGGTTGCAAAAAAAATAATATCAACGTGATTAGATTAGTACCTGCGAGGATTGAGAGTGGCAGAGGAAAATAGGTCTTTTTAGGAATTCTCTCGGCTGGAGGGCAACTTCAGAAGTGGGTGGCCCTTTTAATTTTTAGATTTAGTAGAGGTAAAGAAAAAAAAACAAATCATGAGAACAATTTTCCTCTATCTATATAAATAATTATAAATTATCAAATTTTATTTTGATTATTAAATAAATTAATATTAATAAAAAAAAGTTGTTACTAAATATTTTTAATAAAATTTTAAAAATTAAATCTCAAATAAAATATTTTATATAAATTAATTTAATTTTCATTTAAAATATAATAAAACATGTTTTAATAAAAGTATTTAAAATTTTTTTAAATAAATATTACCTTCAACAAGTTAGGTTTTCTTCATCTAACAATATATTGAAATCACATCGATCTCTTCCTTAGTATAAGGACTATTGCAATCTCATATGTATTATATTTATGTATAAATTATTTTTATTCAATAAAATCAAATATTTTTTAACTCAATTCTAACTTTATACACTTTCAAAATTCATATATATTATTTTTAAAATTCAAATATCGAATCTAATAATATATCTTTATTTACGATATTTTTCTTCTTAATTATATATATGTCAATTACACTTATAAGATAACTTTAAAATGTGTATTTTTACTTATTTTATCATTTTTTGAAATTTTTTCAAGCATTCCTATTAATTTTAAATAATTTTCACTCTATCGATATTTGTGAAAAAATATCCACCGATATTTCTCCGATATTTCCGATATATCCGTAAAATCGAAGTACCGATATATCCGTAAAAACCGATATTTCAATCCTTGGTCTTACCTTTATGGAGCCTCTGATATAAGGATGGTGATTGCATGACCGGCAGGTGTCTTTGCAATAAAATTTTATGGAATTGATATATTTTTTAATCAAAGAATCCAACAATGTTTTCAGAACTGGACTGATCATTGAACCGAAAAAGTTACTAGTTCACAGTTTTATTGGTCAGACCGGTGGTTGAATCGCGGTCTAACCGGTGACGTCATAAATAGAATTTATATATTATTAAAATTTAAAATAATTATAAAAAAATTAAAATATATATGAATAAATTAAAAATCAATAATATTATTTTATATCTTTGATATTATCAAATTAAATCATATTAATATTTTAAATTTTATTAAATGAAATATGTATAATATTTAAAAGTGAATATATTAAAAATGAAAATTTAAACTAATTTTATGATTTTTAAAAATATTATATTATTTTTATTTAATATTATAAAAAAATTTAAAATCTAATATATATTGTTTTGTTTGGCACATTAAATAACAAAATGCATGTAGCCAAGTGGCGTCCTATGTGATAATAGAATCGAAGGTCAAAGATTCAAGCCCTCTTGGTGGGGACTTGTTATAATTTTTTCATTGATATTAGTTAGCAATCCCACATCGGATTCTAACAGGAATAAGGATGCAAAGGATGCCTATAAAAGCCATCCTCACTGAGGGTAAAGGCATCACTTGGGCTCAAGACTTAGCCCACAAAATAGTTGGGGTGGGTGTGGGCCTTGTCATAATAAGACATGGCCCAGCATGGGCTTTAGCCAAAAATGTTTAAACCCAATGGAACCCTTTCATGTTTACAAAATAAGGGAATTAATTTGAACCATTCGGTTCGTTTAGAACCGTCCAGTTCCACCGGGTCATCGGTAATTGGTCCAATCGCTGGTTTAGGTGGTTCGTGACCGATAAATCGGATCAGAAATGCGATCGGTCGATGGTTGGACCGACGATTTAATAGAGTAAATCGGATTGGAAATGCGATCGGTCAATGGTTGGACTGGCCGATCTGGTTCGGTTTTTAAAACATTACAATCCAATGCATTAATTTTATTTAAATAAAGTTTATTTATTTAATAAAAATCTATAATTATGCGTAAAGGAGAACCTACGAATAGTCATTTTAGGCCACTGTGAAAATTTTGGGATTACTTGATATGATTTTTGAGCTCTAAAACTCGTTAATAAACCTAACACATGAAATTTTATTGAATTTGAAGTCATTTTACACATGGAGAAAACCCAATAAAGTCAATAAACTTGGTGAGGGAGGATTAGGTTTATGAATGAAAATATTAATTTTTAATTTATTCTTCTCTCTCTCTCTCTCTCTCTCTCTCTCTCTCTCTCTCTCTCTCTCTCTCTCTCTCTCTCTCTATATATATATATATATATATATATATATATATATTTCCATCAATTGATCATCTCTTTATCAATTTTCTTGCATATTTGATAATGAAGGTCACTTTGATTGTTGTTAATCGAATTGTTGATGACATGTTAATGAGAAGTTGATGAATGATTAATTGATCTCATGTTAATTGATGTCTATTAGAATTGATATTAGAGTTACTTTCTTTGGAATTATTTTCACTTGATTGAGGCCTTTTGATAACATACAATAGGTGGCTAAGAGATCCTTTATTTGATTTTTATTGCCTTTGGTTTTATTTTTCGTTATTCGTTTTTTATTGTGATGTTTGGATTGTTCACCTTGCTGTCGTTTTGTTAGAATTATTGAACCTCTGTAATTAAAAAATTGAATCAGGCTATTTCATGTCTCTCTAAAAATTTTCTTATGATTACATGATGTTGTAGACTTCCCAAATATATTGATAGAATTTTGTTTGAGTCTAAAATCATTTTTCAATTAAAAGATATAAACCAATATTTCACTCTATTTTGGACACCATAAATTGTTTTGTAAAATTAAATTAGTTCATGATTTCTTTAATTTGTTTTGATATTTTTTCATTAATATAAATTCTTAAATTTAATTTTAGGACCCTAATTTGTAGAAATTTGATTCTCCAAGAATAACAAAAAAAATTCTTTTTCCTTACACCTACAACACTAACCCTTTTTGTAGTGACGGAAAGTTTTGCTTAATTTAAAAATTCACATTGTATGATTAAGTCATATTGTTATTTTTATGTAAGTTAGATATATTGAAGGTATTGTACAATTTTTTTTCATGATTTTATTATGCCTATAGAGAGGTTAATTAAATTAGTATTTTCATGCTATAGGATTTTGCTCTGTTTTTATCAATATATTTGTGATTAAATCAAGTATTAAATGAGATATGATTTGATGATTTAGCATTTTGGGTTGTAATCTAGACACATAAAAGATGTTGTCCAAGTTTTTTCATGGTGAAATTCCATATCTAGATATTTTTTTAGGATATATTTTGAAAGTGTCTTTAATCTAGATGCATGCCGATTATTCTGTAGAGTGTCCTTGATGTGAATTAATTTAGTATTGATTGACACATAATTAAATGTTTTGGGATTTTGTATTCTAATCTAGACACATTCAAGATGTTATCCAATTCTTTTTCATTATGCAATAACATCTCTAAGTATTTATTTATGATTTATTTTAAGAAAGTCTATGTTCTGACCCAATGCTGAGTATTTTGGATGATTTGTTATTTTCACCACTTTTTGCACATTTTTAAATCTTTTGGACCATTGTTATATATTGTAGACATATTGTATATGATAAGTGAAATTTTATTTTCACCATAAACCATTATTGAATATTTTAATTAAACTCATTTTAAAATTGTACGCATATTAAAGGTGTATTGAATTAACATGACAATTGTTACTTGGTTTTTTTTTTTTTTTTTTATTCCTTTATTGGAGTAATGGATGCATTATGTATGATGATAGATTTTTATTAAGATTTTTCATGTCTATTTTTTATTGCTTGTGAACTAACCCTCGTTGATTTTATGAAAGCACTACACATGTTATTAAGGTATGTTCCTCTCCTTCCTTTGTTTGATTTTTTTAATGCATGGTTCATTTGAGTGATGCAAATTATGATTTCACCATTGTCTTGATTGTGTATTACTTATTTCTTTGGTATCCACTAATTTACGAATCAATTGTCATAGTTGTCTCAACTCATTAGTACCTTTATTTAAGCCTTAGAGGGGTGTTATCGTATGATACATTCCCAATAGGTAACCTGACTCTTGGACTTAAACTCGGGTTTTCAAAGACACATTTTTTCAAATAAAGAGTCACTCTTAGAGTTTTATTTCTTATTTTATTTTCCATTTTTAAAAAAAATAAAATAAGTGGCGACTCCATCTTTTTAAAAAATTAGTTTTTCACTAAAAAAACAAGTCATTGTCGAGTGAGGACGCACATGAAAGATGTAAGTCCACAACAAGGCTATTCCAATGGATCTTCCCTCTACCAGAATATTCATTCAAGGAGACAATGGTTGTAGAAAGAGTGTAAATGTGAAAAATGTTTTTTTTTTTTTTTTTGCTTGTGCCACATAGGAAAAAGAGGACGCCTTTAGTGGGTTTATTAACTAGCCCCATTTCCTTAGTCGAATGGGCTTGTGAAGAGGTGTGGGAGAACCTCGCGCGCCCGTGGGGCCCAAGCCCATTTGAGTGTGGCTCCGGGCTGGTTGGGTTAGAATTCCTTAATGTGCGTTAGATTCGCACACACATCCTACACAAGGGAGGAAGGGGGTCCCCCTTCCCCTTGCATATGTGTGCAATCTCGGCTAATTTTTACAAAAAATCAAAATGATTTTTTATTTTTATTCTATTTTATTTTATTCTATTAGTCTTATAATTTTGGGGAGAGTCCTATTGGGATTGTGCTAGTGGAGTCTCATTCCACTTACAAGTAGAATCTCGTTCCACTTTGAGTCCTGTTTTGATTACAAGTAAAGTCCCATTGGGACTATGTTAGTGGCCTATAAAAGCAGGTCACCTTTCACTCTCTCAATACCAATTTTTTAGAGAGTTTTCATAGAGTCTTTCATATATCCATCTAGAGGAATTTTTTTAGAACCCGAGCTATACACGTCTCACTTACAGAGTGCACCCAAACCCAAGGCGAGATCTGGCCGTTGAATCCTGGAGGTAGACCACTGGTACTCTAGTACACCGAGTTTGCCTTCGAAGAGGGTAGATCTATTTCAAAGACAGTGTTTGTCATGCCTCAACCGATAAATTTTTCTTACCATTCATTCTGTTCTTTGTTTGTGTCTTTTGGGCTAGTCCTTTGTTTCCATACCCTTAAACCAACAATGGCTAGATTATTTTCACACAACCCTTCAGCTATTGTTTAACATATAAAATAGAAGAAGATTTATTCTTTCCATTTGTATCACCACGACTCAATTGATTAGCTAAGATTAAGCAGAAATAGTTGACCTGTCTTTCATTTTCTACCCATTTTTGTATATATATTCTGCATAACGATGTTAATTTAATGAGGGTCTACTATTGTTTTATTCACTTGCACAAACTATTCTTCAAAGTATTTACTGTAGCATAGATAAACCTTTCATTTACTTGACATTGCTCAAAGGCCTCGACGTTACTCAACATTATCTAAGCTTTTCTCCTACAGATGCTTCGACGGCAAGGCAATGCAACCAGTCTTAAGGCAATGGCACCCACTTACATACTGTGCAAGAGCCCACAATGGAAAAGTATTCCTATAAGTTGCATAGTGTAACATGCAGTTCTTCATGAAGGCTCCAGTGATTTCCTGCCATAGATAATTGATGATTAAATGGTTAGACTACCACCCAGTATATATAGTCAACTAAGAAAGAACATCATTTTCCATTTCCCAAAACCATGTTAAAATGTTGCTCCTTTTGTTTTTTATTCATGTTCAAGTGAGCTACCTGTTGGGGAAAATCACCATCTTCCATTTGGGAATTAATCAACAGCTTTGCAGCCCTGTGAAGAGGTGTTGGGTCTCTCTCCGCCTGTTAGAAAGGAAAGGTTAGACTAAGATGTTTGGGGAGAAGCCATATTGTGAAAGTAATGTAGAAGACCATGGTAAGCTTATTGATGATGGAACTGTAAAACCTAACCTGCCCAGAAGAAAGCAGCCCCATCAGAGCCCACCCGGTTTGTACCAAATTTGACCTGTTTCCTTCAAGAGGTGTATATTTCTATATCACCAAGCACAAGGATTACTTTTTTTTGCCCATGTTTCTATCAGAAAACAGAGAGCGGTGGGTGGCATGTAAAAATTACCTTGTCCCGGCAAGAAATATAGCTCTCTCCCCAACCACCATCATCTCTTTGTGATTTGAGTAGAAACTCAACAGCTCTACGAATAGCAAGACAGTTGTGGTAAGTCTTGCCAACAGCTACTAGGCCCCCAAGCGCAAACCATGAGCCATAGGTGAAACATACTCCCCAATTGCCATACCTAGTGAAATGTTTCTTTGTTTAAATGGATCTGCATTGCGTATATAAAAAAAGATTTCCCTAGTGAAATAATAATAGTGGAGTTGAGAAACATACCATGAGCCATCAGGCATTTGCATGTCTTCAATGTACTTAGCAGCATTTGTGATGAAATTGTCTATCTCCTTCTTCCTGTGTCCCGGGTATAACTTCTTAAACAAAACTAGAGCCTTAATTGCTGATGCAGTGCACTCAACATACCTGCATCATTCTTTTGTTAGTCTCCAAGGACGTTAAAGCTAGCAAAGTTAGAAAAGAAAGCTGGTCTATTATCAAGAATCTTACTCATGCTCGATGACAATGTCTGTAAAAAATTCAGTGGGGTTAAGCAGCTGAAAAGAGAAGAGATTGGCATTGATTTAGATTCAAAGAACACAAAGAGTGAGAAAGAGAGAGAGATAATGCAGAAATATTGAAGTTACTTAAACATGTTGAAGTAATTTACCTCCAACCATTCTGAAGCTCCTGCAGGCTCCCAGGCAGCTAAACCACCATTTTTACTCTACAGTGGTTTCAAAAATGGGAGTTATTGCTACTAAGAAGTTATGACCTATTTTGTGAAGGGGATAACCATGGAAATGGTGTAAAGAAGATTATTCTCACCTGTAGGGAAAGCAGGATGTTGACAGAATCAAATAGTCGTTCAGGTTCCATCTTCATACCAACAATTTCTGGTACCATCGTTGAAAAGAGGAGACAACACTGTGACAGAGAAGGAACTTCAGTAAGAAACCAAGTTACTTTAGTTAATTTGCAAGCCCTTACTCAATTGAAGTGTTTGAGCAAAAAGAGTTACCTTCAAACCTTCTGCAGTGCAATCAGAAACTTGCCAACCATGATCCTGATCTGAGAATGTCCACGATCCCTTGGAAATGTGGCGGTACATGCTTTTAAAGTCACCAGAAGGATTGTCCTTGACCTTCAAGATTTCAAGCAGTATGAAGTAAATAGACCATGAGAAACCCAAGTAGATTCTGGTTGAAGTAAAGAAATAAATGATGAAATTCAAGATCAAACCTGAGATTCCTTTATGAATTCATGTCCTTTCTTGAGTGTAGGTCCAAGTTCATCAGTCATATTGCAAGCTAGCAATGCTTGAAGGGAAAAACTAGTGTCCCACTCTTGACTACCAAAGCTCTGCAATAATCGACAATTTCAAAACCAATTAGGCAGGAAAGGGCAAAAAGCAACTTCAAACCAGTTGCATACCTGAAAAATTTTAAGAAAAAGATCAACAGATAATATCTAATTCTCCTACAACTATTTGGGAGATTAGTGATTGAACTTGTCTTCTGACCTGCATCTTTATTCCATCTTCTGCAACCCATATATAATCTGGGATCCTAGCAAGGTGCTTCTTGAAATAATCCCCATTTGGATTTTCAACCCAACATGCGAGCATACACAATACCTGTTCAATTTAAGCGATATCAGTACCCCAAAGAAGTGACATATTGTCTGAATAGTCATTATCCATTACTGAAAAAAATACCTTCTCCACGCATCCAATGGTAATGTATCGACTGTTTTCATCTTCATAATGGATGTGTTTCATTGTTACTTCAAGAGCCTTATTTCTCAACTTTTTGAAGGGCCAGCGAGTAAGAAGAGGCTCGGTACATATGTACAAACTATCCCACATTAGATCTTGTATTAGGGGATGGGGGTAGTAGAGATCCTCCTGCAATAAACAATTTTGAATGTGTGTCCCATGCATGCGTAGCATATTCATATGAAAAAGAAATTGTTTCCATAAAAAATCAAAACTTACCTTTGCACAAAGATGTCGTACTTTCTTCCAGTTGATTTCATTATAAGGTTGAAGGAAGAGCTCTTCTCTCAGTTTTAGAACAAGAGGCGTGATTGGGCCAATGAATCGTTTACCATATAAGTACGACATGGGCATGTAAACCATTCGACTGTAGCAAAACATTCTTGCTGCATTTAAGGACTCAAATGAAAAGAAGGTAGACCAAGACAAAGCAATACCAAAAAGAGGAAAATAAAATCTTTTTTAGTATATGATGTTTTAGTAGACATCGCAATGGAAACCCTTAAGACCAATAAACCAGTCCCAAGTTTGATTTGTACGTATTCATGTGCCATCTTATCACTGTATAAAGCTCAAGTTGCTCAGCTTTTCACTTATCCTTTTTGTCCCAACTCTGTTTTGAGTCAATGTGACAAATTCCAAATTCCATGCAAGAAGATCTTAATATGTAAAATAAACTTAGTGCAAAGTAGATGTTAAATTCAAGAACTTGAGTAGGTGGACATAGCATTAACCTGGATGCATAGGAAGAAAAGAAGGGAAGAGCCAAAACTCTGGGGGCATTGGGTTGCTTCCTGACCAGTCAAATAAGCCAAATAGCTGCATGGAAGAAACAATTTCATATAAGATTCAATCCAACACACAAGAATAAATTGCATAGGATGAATATGAACTTGTGTTTAAAATGGCCATACTGAAAGCCAAGTCTTTCCCCAAGAGGGAATGGATGTCACTCCACCTCGGTCACGGATCCATTTACGCCCTCTTGCACAAGCATTGTCTCTTCCACCATCTTGCCCTTCTCCAAGGATACGCATACAAATGTAGCTGAGGGTTGTACAAAACATGGTGCTGTGTCCCTCAATATGAAATCCCCACCCACCATCTTCGTTCTGCAATGTGCATAAGCCATTTTCATACTTTAAAGCTCCAAGCCCATTTATGAGGTTAGGATGATGACTAGGTTCAAAATATATATACCTGATGACAATATAGGTAGCGAAGAATTTCTTTACGATATTCTCCAGGGAATACAGTGTCAAGATGCCCTGTAATGTATAGACACATGACCTGCATTTTCCATGAAATTATTCCATTTTGAATGGCTGTTAAAATGGTCCATATACATGATTTCAAGGAGGGTTAGAGGGTGTTGAGTAGACTCACCAGGGGAGGAAGGAAATACAATGGGCCTGAATTTTCTGCAGGCCAATGGCCATCACTAGCCTGCAAGGCTGAAAAGAAATGTGCACCCCTTCTCAATGCTATTGTGGCTGTCTCATATGTAATTGCTTCACCATCCCCAACCTTCACTTGTGGTATTGTTTGTTTGAAATTCTTCTCTCTCAAAAACTGCAAGATTTTTTTTTTTTGGCCAAATGAAATGGGAGTTAGTGAAGAACAAGTTTAAAAGAAAAGAAAAGGTAAATTAACCTCAATAGTAAACATCTATTCATACAATTGTTCCAAGCTAAGTGGGACTATTAGAGTCAAGATAAGTGTAACAATTGTTAATGTGCATAATATCTATTATGAGTCCAAATCCTATAAACTTAATTTTTTAGGAAATTGATTGTTCAACATGATATCAAAACTCGATTTTACAATAGGTCTCTCATTATTGAACTATCTAGTTGATGGTCTCTCAACCTAGGGCAAGACCCAAAATCACCTACTTGTAGTCATGGTTTGAAATGTCGCAAGCTTACCAGGAATCGAACCCAAGCCGAAATGTTTGGGTTGAAACTTGGCTACCACCGGGCCAAACTCACTTTTGTTAATATATATTCAATTTAAATATGTTAAAGTTTATTATTAAAAAATATATCTAATTATTTTACTGTAAATATATCATTTATATGATAATTAAATATAAAATATATATATATATATATTAAAAAAAATCATATATGCGTCATCATTTATTTTACATTATTAAATGCATTTGAATTAAATAAATTATAATATTAATATTAAATGTATCATCATTTATCTCATTAATCCTATTTTAAAAAATTATTATCACTTCACTTTTAAATTTTTTATATTTATCCTTTTAATTTTGAATCTTTTTATTTTAAAATATTAAAAATACAAATTTATTCAAAAAAAATACTTAAATATAAGAAAAATAACGAAGTTCTAATATTTTTTAAATTAAAATTAATTTGATAAGATAAATAATGAATTATATATTAAGACTCGTATATCCTCGTTCACCAATATTTTTCTCCTTAACCATACATATGTCAATTATATTTACAAAATAACTTTAACATGTGTATTTTTATTTATTTTATCATTTTTTTGGGTTTTTTCAAATATTTTCATGAATTTTGAATAATTTTCATCTCATCGATATTTCTGTCAAACTATCCACGAATATTTCTTCGATATTTTCCATATATCCATAAAATCTAAGTACTAATATATCTGTATTTATTGATATTTTAAACCACGCTTATAATATCCATGATATATCTTCTGTTTCTTTTTTTCTTTTTTTTTCTCCTTTATGATATCATAGCCTCATTTGCTAGGAGGTGAACCTCTTGTGTGGTCACTCATTTGATGGGAGGTCAAGTGTTCACCAACATGTTCTTTTCCCAATTTATTACAAAGTCTACGTGTAAGCCCAAAAATAAGAGGCTACACATGCATGAGGAGCAGTAGAGGTAGGAAATGAAGTGAAGGGGGCAAAAGATGAGAATATATATATTAGGGAGCAAAAATGAATAAAGTTAACATGTAGCAAAGTGGTAGAGTCTTCTATTGTTTCCCTTAAGAGTCATTTTTTTGGCTTTGCCCCTATGCATGAGGGAGGGCGTTAGAGTGCATGAGAGATTGTGCTACATATATATGAGCTCGCATATATTATGAGTTCAAATCCTATAAATTTAAAATTTTAGGAAAATTGGTTATGCAAGAACAATGACCAATTGATTTGTTTGGAGGTGAAAACAAGATTCTAAAGAGGACCCCATATCTTGCTCTTTCTTGGGTTCATTTTTTCATGCAAATCATCACCTATAATCTAACAAAAAGAAACAAAATAAGAAAAGCTATGTAGCTAGACTACGTAAATCAAGAAGTTTGTATGCATGGAAGACATGTCTATTCAGTGAAAAACTGCAATCTGGGACGCAGATGACAGATTAATATCTGTTGTGATATCAAGACCTGAGATAGATGGGATCAAATCACCTGCATCCGCCAAAGGAGGTCGCTGCTGGGCTTAGCCTGATATCGGTTTTTCCAGAAGTTCTCACGAGCTGCTTCGACCTCCGCTCGCTCTTCTGGGGTTCCATAATCAGGATCAAACTCCCATATCTGTCTTCCCACGAAGTTGTTGGTGGTGTAGATGTAGGGATCATTGCCTCCATCTGCAACCTTGAGCCTCCACATTTTCTAACTCACCAAACTGAAGAGATATATCTCGATATATATCTAAGTTTACAAATATGTGTGTCTCCCTTCCAAAAACACCTGCTGATCATGCAATCACCATAAAGGTAAAACAAACTTTTCTTCGCAATAAAATTAAATTAAAATGATACAGACCAAAGACAGAGAGACAGGAGCTGGGTGGGCAGAGAAGAGAGAAACTTCAGAACCTTGGAATGGTGAGTTCCAGGTGGGAATCACTCATTCATATAGAAGCACAACACCAAGTCAGTCACCAACCCCCGTCACTTCTATTAATTCTTTTTTCACCCACTTCAGTTTGTGGAAGTTAGTGTAGAGTGAACATTTTTGTACTTTCAATCGACCATTAAAGAATTCAATGCATTAGGTGTCATTTTATTTAAATAAAGTCTATTTATTTAATAATATATATAATTATCATTTTAGGTCACTTTCGAGTTTCCATCAATGAATAGACCTAACATATTAAATTTTATTTACTCTGAAGTCATTTTACATGTGGAGAAAGTTAACAAACTCGATCAGTGAGGGAGGTTTATTTTCTATTAACTTCTATAATAAATAAATAAATAAAGTATATCCCTTTTTTTCAAAATTCATAGATGATTTTATTCTTCAAAATACTGTCTCAAGACTCCCAAAGCACAACTTTGATAAGAAATATTTGATTTTTTGTACAATTTATGAATGAAAATATTAATTTTTTACTTTATTCTTATCTATATATATTTATGTCTAATATATTAAATTGGTTTCTAATATATTCCGCAGTCCATGATTTACGTCATACAATCAATCCTAAAATTACTATGTTTTAAGACGTACATAAAGAAATGATACATCAATTAGGTATATAGCATTTAAGTTAAATTGACATGTAGGAATATTAGTACATGTAGTCATGATTAAGCCACGTTTTACCAATTTTTCCCTTACACATGTAAATTTGGTCCACGTTTCCCATTCTCTATAATTGATTAGCTAGGGAGCAGTATGGAGAGGAAAATGACATGTGTCGGTGTTTGACAATAATAGGAAAACTCTGGTGCAGGCTCTTGGCATTAAAATGAGCTAAAGATGGGTTTGGAAACTACTTTCAAATGAAAATTGACATGCTTTTCCCATTCTCTATAATTGATTAGCTTAGGAGCTGTATGGAGAGGAAAATGATATGTGTCGGTGTTTGACAATAATAGGAAACCTCTGGTGCAGGCTCTTGGCATTAAAATGAGCTAAAGATGGGTTTGGAAACTACTTTCAAATGAAAATTGACATGCTTTTCCCATTCTCTATAATTGATTAGCTTAGGAGCTGTATGGAGAGGAAAATGGCACGGGTCGGTGTTTGACAGTAATAGGAAACCTCTGATGCTTCTTGGCATTAAAATGAGCTAAAGATGGGTTTGGAAACTACTTTCAAATGAAAATTAACATGCATAATTTTTGGTGTGTTTGACACAATAAAAATTACTTAAATAGGAGTGATTTTGTCACATGGCTTCAGATGGAATTACAGCAGAGTCTTGGAATTAGTATTCAAATGGCCGCCCTATGGAGAGCTTTTTAGGCCTCAATCTTAACAGTATAGGTTGACCACTCGGAAATTGGGACCACAACCTAGCCTAAGCTTGATCCAGGCACTGCTTAGAGACACATTTCACTCAACTTCTTGATCTGGTACTTGTATTTATTGTGACACTTAGTTGCATCTTGTTTATCTGATCCAGGAAGCTTGTTTTATCAAAGAAGCAAGACCTTTCGATGTTTATGGATGAATTCCTCTTGTAGCATTGGTTCTTTAATATTCACCAAAAAGTGAACAAGCTAGGAGCCATAGGTAGATATTTTACAAAGCCTTCTGTACTGTTGCCTTGTGCTAAGTACTGAATATAAAATGTTGTTAAGGGTACCACCAATGACATGCATAGTGGATCATCCATTTCAGCAGTGAAGACTTGACCTGGATGCGCATATCTATTGCAGGTGTTGTTCAGATTACTAATTTTGTTGTTAGTTTGAGTGATTAAATATTGAAAGTTTGGGGATGAATTCTTCTATATTCTGCAATAGGGCATATTTAATTAATTTTTTGTGTGGGACCCATTATCAGGAAAGGAATTCATTCCAACATAGAAATTCTAGACTCTGCTTTACTATTTTAATCTTAGTGACTGCATTTGCCTTCCTGATAAATTAAATGAGGGAGGGGGTGCGGTGAGGTGGGGGAGAGTCTTAAAATAGGAATTATAATCATTCAGCTGCTGTTTATTCTTTCCATTTGTATCAGCATGACTCAATTGATTAGCTAAACTTAATCTAAATTAGTTGACTTGTCTTCCATTTTCTACCCATCTTTGTATATATATTTTGCACATCAACGTTTATTTAGTAAGGTCTGCTATTGTTTTATTCTCTTGCACAAACTATTCTTCAAAATACTTTACCATGGCATCGATAAACTTGTCATTTGCTTAACATTGTTCAAAGGGCTTGACATTGCTCAACCTTATTTGAGCTTTTCTCCTACAGATGCTTCAATGGCATAGCAATGCAACCAGCCTTCAGGCAATGGCACCCACTTACATACTCTGCAAGAGCCCACAATGGAAAAATATTCCTATAATCTGCAGAGTGTAACATGCAGTTCTTCATGAAGGCTCCAGTGATTTCCTGCCATAGATAATTGATGATCAAATGGTTAGACTACCACCCAGTATATATAGTCAGCTACGAAAGAACATCATTTTCCATTTCCCAAAACCATGTTAAAATGTTACTCCTTCTGTTTTTAATTCATGTTCAAGTGTGCTACCTGTTGGGGAAAATCACCATCTTCCATTTGGGAATTAATCAACAACTTTGCAGCCCTGTGAAGAGGTGTTGGGTCTCTCTCCGCCTGTTAGAAAGGAAAGGTTAGACTCAGATGTTTGGGGATAAGCCATATTGTGAAAATAATGTAGAAGACCAAGTTAAGCTTATTGATGGTGGAACTGTATAAAATAACCTGCCCAGAAGAAAGCAGCCCCATCAGAGCCCACCCAGTTTGTACCAGATTTGATTTGTTTCCTTCAAGAGGTGTATGTTTCTGTATCACCAAGCACAAGGATTACTTTTTTTTTTTTGCCCGTGTTTCTATCAGGAAACAGAGAGCAGTGGGTGGCATGTAAAAATTACCTTGCCTAGAATTAGGGTCAACATGGTGTCAATCTGTAGATGTGATTGCTTGGATCTTTTTTTCAAAGCTAGGGGACCTCCTTATTCCTACCATATCTACGCTTTTGATCAAATAATTCATTCCAATAATGTATATGATAATATTTCCATTTAAAGTAGAAATATTATAATTGATTTTTTAACTTTTTAAAAGTATTTTATAAATTTTATCAAACAAGTCAAAAATCATATCATTTCTTTCCTCCTTCTCTCTTTTTATCCATAATAACTTAGGTGTATAAAAATTGCATAAACTTCAAATAAATAAATAAATAAATAAAAACGACCAGAAACAATTCTCTCTTTTATTCTTCAAATTTGTAAATTCATTATGGCATCAGAACTTGCCTTTTCAAAGGCCTTGTCAATTAAAGAATTCAAACTCCCCATTGATCAATCCTTTAATTCATCAATGCTCTAACCCAATTTCCATTTAGTTCTCCATCACAAGCTTTCTCCTCTAGAAGACACAAATGAGACATAAGGTAGCAAGTAGAAATAAGTTGCTACACATGTATTCTTATTAGTGCAACTATGAAGGACCCCCACTAAATGGTTTAATTTAGTTGCATGTGTACAGGATTCTACTAAAAGGTTTAATTTACTTGCAGTAGTGGAGGACCCCCATTAAAAGATTTAATTTTTTATTTAGTTGCAATTAAGGTTTACTCAAATTTCTTTTTCTTTTTTTTTTTCTTTTTTTTTTTGATAAATAATTGGTAGAAAATATAACAATTTTAGCCCCTATTTTTTAAAGAGATAATTTCAATTCAAATACTTTATTAAAAAATATATTTCAAATTAAAATAATTTCAAAAATTCTTATCCATGAAAAAGAGATAGTGGAGGGATGAAGAAGAGGGGGTGGGTTTCTTTTCTTGAGCTAATGATTTGAATATGACAAAATAACTGGGGGAGCCCTTCAATATTGTTGCTTCTTCAACGGCTAATTATAAGGGCAAGAGACGTGCATTAAAGCTATTCAAATCACCAATAAAATCTTGTCGCAAATTGGGGCCCCTAGCGTCGAATATCTTGAGTGCATCAACATTTTGCTTCATTTTTTCAACCCCAGGTTTTGGCCCCTTATGACAAATCTTGAAGCAAGAGTAAAGACAATGACAGCTTTTGGCTCCAATGGACCTCTAATCTTTACCTATTATCCTCATAATCAATTCTCTCTACTTCTCAAATCATATCTTTGAGTCCCAACTCCCAACTCCCAACTGTGAGAAAGGATCGAAAATCATATCATTTCTTGGATCCTTTTTTCAAAGCTGGGAGACCTCCTTATTCCAACTATATCTTCGCTTTTGATCAAATAATTCATTCCAAGAATGTATATGATAATATTTCAATTCAAAGTAGAAATATTATAATTAATTTTTTAACTTTTTATTAATATTATAAATATGTAATGATTTTTGAGAAAAGTAATATTTTATATATTTTTAAAAAGTTGAAAAATGAAAAAGAAATTCAATCAAAATATCTTTATTTCATATTATATATAATCAAGATGGAAGGAGATCAAGTCAAACCAAAATACTTCTCTCAAATCCATCTTAAACCCATTTATGTTTATACCAAACATGTCCAATTATTTCATATAAGAGTAATGATTATATTATTTTTCTTTAATTGCTAATGTATTTGAAGTTTGAGTTTATGAATAATTATCTATGTTAAATTAGTAAGGCATAATTTATTTTATGATTTTAAGATATTTAACTTTTAATCTTTTATTTCATAACACAAATTATATTTTATAGGCTTTAAAATAATCGTATTGTTTGATAACCCATAGAAACCCGTAGGAACTCATGGGAACCCAAATTGTCCAAGGGCTTGATGTGGATTAGAATTCCCAACCCGGCTTGGGATTAGGTTTGATACGGGTTGAATGTATTAGTATGCGGGTTTGGCATGGGTTAACCTTTTAGGCTCCCAAAATGTAGCCCTGATTCATAGTCCACCAAATAGCCCAATAATCAGAACCAAGCTGGTTTCTTTCCATTGTCATGAACTCAGCTCTTAACAATTCTCCTTTGTAGATTACGAGGAATCATTTTCATTGAATAGGAATAGGATTAGTCAAACTAATAAAGATCTTATGTCATGATCCTCTGTCAGTGACACTTGGAGCGGTTCTCAACTATGCTGACTGGTTTCTTTCGTCTTAAGAAGAAGATTTTTTGATGCTCAACTCATTAATTCATCCAAAATTGAAGTCATAATCAAGATAGTAGCTGGAGTCATATTTTCACTATTTAATTAAAAGTAGACTTGGCATTAACTTATATACTACTGGATCAAGACAAGACTCTCTGGTCTTTGTAGCCATTTTTGGGTTATTGATTTGAACCTATCCAGCAACAAGTTCTCATGTATGGGTCCCTTTTTATAGTGACAACTTTCCATGCTTATGCTTTTAATGGAAACTATGTCTTTGTTATTTCAAGTGCTTATTGGTGAGAACCATTTTGACTCGAAATCCCCATTATTAGACCCTTAATGCTATAATTTTGCAAGCAAATGGGTGGTAGGAACTTTTAAGCATTTTACAAGAAGATATAACTAACAAGTTTGAGACCTTGGGTTCAATTCAATTGTGCTTTTATTGAAAATATTCCAACTAAGAAAGCTGATAGATAGTAACTTTATTTGAGAATCTTTTCATGGTAGGAAGGGAACCCAAAAGAATCCCCTTTTGTTAGCATTTTGTTAAGACAAGTTTTAGAGTGTTTTGTAAAACTTAATACTTATTACTTAATGGCTTAAGTTAATTTTAAATTAAATTATACTTAAGTTATTAACTTAAAACTTATTGCTTAATTCTTACTTTAAATGTTAAAGTTATTTGATAAAATTAACTTAAAACATATCTTAAGTTAACTTATTGACTGCTTTGTTGATAACTTATTGACCTCTCTTTCCCGATTTCTCGTTTGTTAATTTCCTTGCTTAGACTTCTTATAAAGACTCCTAGCTCTTTTCTTTGGGATTCATACAAAAAATTATTAGTTTCACATTTAATAAAACTGCTACAATGCTAAGATTATCTCTCCTGGGTTCTGCTTCAATTTCAACTTTTAGCTAAAACTGATTGCAAAGATCAGACAGGAAAAGAAAATATCCATGTAAACCAACTTAGACAGGAATGTCATGTCATGCATTTGGAGGGAGTTGCTGCACAAGGAACCACCCTCAGTTAATCTACGAGCAACCTGATCTACGACCAGCTTAAGAGCGACCTTAACAAGAAAATTCTTTGCTGGGCACTCTTATTGCATAGCTACCCCCCATGGAAGGACAAAGGACTTAATGACTCCTGAGTTTACCTTAAGTTTTCTTTTTCAGAATGAGCATTATAAAATATGTTGGGATGATAACAATGAAAAATTTGTCATCAACATAACCATCCTCTACAGCTCTACTGCTGCAAAAACTATGAAATACAGTATATAATATTAATAGAAATTAGCATTATAATACCTGCAGAATACAACATCTCTATCATCCTCGCACATAATTCTAAACATGATTCGTGTATTATAATCAGCTAACCTATCAGTTTCTCTAAAAATATGCCTACATGTGTGTAGTGTAGTTCAAAGTATCTAAGCAGTCACATATTCATACATCAAAGCGGTAATACCAGCAGAAACCTTTGCGATTCGGTTGATTGTGTGGATAATGATTTTGGAATCACTTCTCTAAACAAACCTCTAAATACCAGTGAGGAACAGTGAAAATAAGTCCATTCCTTAAAAGCCACACATGCAGCAACTTCCACAATACTTGTTTCAGCATGCCTAGAGTATTGAGAGAAGAATTCATCAATAGTTGAAGTCTTCCATCCGACGAGAAGCCCCTTGAATCAATCGAGCTAAACTCTGCACCACCTCTGACATGGCTGGCCGGAAGTCAGGCTCCATCTGAAAAAATAAAATGCAAACGATAAAAGCCGTATGAATTAAAAGGAAGTCCCAGCATAGGCAACAAGAAGGTTCAAGCGATAAATGGGTAAATTGAGATAATGTTGACATCATATATGGTTGATAATTCACTGGAAGGGCATGCTTAGGGAATAAATGGCGAGAGCGAAGAGTTCTGAGTGAGAATAACGTAAAACCAGACAATGGGATTTAGGAGGGGCAGGGTAATGGAAGCATTTCTCACCTGTACACAGAGAGCAATAATCTCTGCAAATCGAGAGAGTGACTTAGGAGGGTACAAACCACGCAAAGCAGGGTCCACCATTTGTTCTAGTGAATCAATTTCATGGAGCTGTGGGGTGGCCCATCGGACAAGGCATTGTTCCGATCTTGGTCTTGAACTAAAAAAAGGAAACAGTATCACTAATTCAAATAGAAGGTTCACATAGGCCAGCTTAGTTATGAAAAAATAGAGACTCAACGCAGCACACCTGTCAAAAGGCATCCGGCCTGTCATTACCTCCAACATGACTACTCCAAAACTATAAACATCACTCTTCAACGTATAAGCCGAAGGCTTTGTGCATTCTGGAGCATTATATCCAACCCCTAGGTTTTGGCTCGTACGCTAATATCAAATATGAAAATAAATTTAAAAAAAAAAACACACAATGTCCAAAGATTAAAATAAAATAAACAAACAAATGAATAAATAAGTGCTTATTTGGATACGCCTCCTATTTTTTGTTTTTAAAATTAAAAAGTAGTAACAAATTCTATATAAAAAATAAATATTTTTGTATAAAAAGTATAAGTTTATCTTATATCCTTTAAAATTAATTTTAAAATTTTTAAAATTTGAGGCAGTAAAATTTTTTTAAATACCTTAATCTTTTTTAAATAATTTTTAAAAAAATCATTACCTTTTTAATGTACTACTATTTTCTATTTTTAAAAATAGAAAATAGAAAGTGTATCCAAAACGAACACTAAATAAACAAACAGTAGAAGTTAGAAGTAGAACATGCGTTGTTAATCGAGAAGTGACTTTCATCGCATTATTAACAAAATGAATGTACTAAACTAGGGTATAGTTTAGTATTATGTGCCGCAGGATGAGCTAGCTAGTAAACCATGGTTTTATCTAGAGTCTTTTTACCTATGAGGATTGGTTTTAGCAGTTTATTTTTTGTTAAATTTCTATTTCTTTTAGCTTCTAATTTGATTAGGAAAAGGAATCATTTTCCTAATAAGAAATATATTCCTAGTGTTATTAGGAAAAAAAAAAGGTCCTACAAGTCTAAATCTTTCTATTAGTAGAATTTATTAAAAGTTTTTAATAGCTGCCAAGCTCTTTTGAGAGGTGCGATATCAAGGATTTCTTTCTTTTTCCTAGAGTTCCTTAATTCATCTTATTACACAACTAAAGAAACTTCTATATTGCTGGAAATTTAATGATCCAGTATCAGTATGCATCACCACAAAATAGAATACAACGTTCCAGTTTTTCTCCATTCTATATTTCAACCATGTTGGACCTTTGTTAAACTCCAAATTTATTGTAACACCACTACTAGGAAAATTTAAACAAATGAAATATGTTTTAAATAACCACCAACAAGGTTTCATTAAGAAAAAAAGAGATTCAGTAAGACCTACTCATACATCTCTAACTTCAAGTGTCTTGATGTAGAAAGTTATATGTCATATAGTATCATAGTCTCATTTGGTAGGAGGTCAAGTGTTTGACATCACAACTGCATGTTTATTTTCCAAATTTATTAAGCTCAGACAAAAGCCTAAAAATGGAGGCTACATGTGAGGGAGGGTGGTAAAGAGCATGATATACATTATAAGCCCAAATCCTACAAGCTTGAACTTTTAGGAATATTGGCAATTCAATAGTATGCATGTTAGCTGTGGTTTCTAATGAGTCTTTAAAGGACAGATAGTTGAAATGGATGCATTTTTGTATATCTACAGTAATATTACAGCTTTGGTAAATGACATACCCCTAGAGTTTTTCCAGAGTTTCAAGAGGCTTGCAGCAAGGCCACCCACTCTCCCCTTACCTTTTTGTATTAACAATGGAAGCTCCAAGAGGAGATGGAATGGAGGCCTCTCACCTATTATTTTCATATGATGCATTGCTCTTATGTGAGGCTAATGTGGAGCATTTGAGATACTGGAAAAGGGTGCTAATTTGTTTTGAGCTCATGTCAGAATTGAAAATCAATTTAGAATAGAGTGAAATAATTCCTATTGGCGAGGTGATGGGAAAGATTGGCCTACTTGTTTTGTTGTAGGGTTGTATGCCTTCCTTCTACATACCTAGGATTGCATTTGGCAGCTTTTCATAGATTTCTACAGTATGGAATTCAATTGAGGAGAGATTCAAAAGAAAACTAACATATAGTAAGAAGTAGGATTTGTCCCATCGCATTGACCCTTATCAAAGAGTATTTATCATTATTCATAATCCACAGAAAAGTGAAGATTAGACTGAAAAGGAATTAAAGAGAGTTTTATGGGAAATCATTTAGAGGGAAGAAAAATACATCTCATGAAATGGGTGACAATATGCAAGTATAAAAAGTATTGAAGTTCGGGAATTACAAATCTGGATTCTCTAAATAAGTTACTACTTGGAAAATGTTTATGGATAGAAGCACATGAGCGTGATAGTCTAATTAGGAGGATCGCCTGTGGAAAGTTTGGAAAGTTGGAGGGGGGTGGGTGCACTTAAGAAGTAAGAGAGGCTTTCTGTGTAGAGTTATGGAAAGACATTAGAAGGGAATGGTAAGAGTTCAGTCATAGAACTTCCATTTTGGTCAGGAATTGAAGAAGGATCAACTTCTAATTGAATAAATGGGTGGGGGAATGATATTCAAGAGAGACCTCCCCTATGCTGATCAGCCTAGCCTCTTCCAGAAAAGTTAAGTGGCAGATTTGTAGGAGGAGGATGGAGGACACTAGTACTTGTATTTTTACAGGCACTTTCTGGATTGGGAGACAAGGAGGTGGGACAGTTTTTGGAGCCCATTAATGGTTTGAGTTTACAAGCAACATCGTAGGATAGCTTATTGTGGAGGGAGGAAAAAAAGAGAGATTTCAAGTGAAATCCTTTTAATATTCCTTATATGTTGGAGGATATGGAGTTGTTCTCACTTCCAAGGAAGTCTAGAGAACTATTGCTCCTATGAGGACCTATTTATTTGTGTGGAACACATGTAGATCTTCTCATGAGGAAGGGGTGGACACTGTTGAACAAGTGCAGTCTTTCGTAAAGCTAGTGAAGAATCAACAAATGCGCTTTAATAAATTATAATAGGATCACACGGTAGTGGGATATGCTGCTGAAAATTTTTCAATTGAACTAGGTCTTTCCAGAACCAATTAGAGAGCTCATGTAACACAGGGGGTTTGGATAAGCAGCTGAATAAGGCTAGGCCAATGACTCTCATTTGCTTGTTTTGGTAAATCTAGAGAAAGCATAATAGAACAGACTTTCAATGAAGAAGACCATTCAGATCAAAAGTTGGAAATCCCTTTTCAAGTGATCCAGGATCCCAGTGAAGATAGAAAATCGTATATTGTTTTTCCTTGATAGCCTAAATTGTGGATAATTGGATATAGTTTTGATGTTTTTTGGTGGGACAGATTGGTTTTACTCTTCTTTGATTCTCTTGTATAGGCCCGTTTACGTAGGTGCATCCCCTTTTTTATTAGGCTCCTTTCAACGGATTTCCGTTTGCCTACACAAAAGAAATAATTTGGTTGTGTCTTACCATTCCCTTCTCTTCTTTATTCCCTTCTCTTTCCGCTATCCCCTCTCCTTAGAGGCACATGTCATTCAATGTTCTGTTCTTTATGATTGAAAGGTTTTTAAGACAGCATATACTTTTGGATAGTTTTCCCTCTTTTTGATGCAATTCTTTCCACCTTTTTTTTTATTCAATCTCTTAATTTTATATTTATCTCCCTCTCTTTTTATTTTTCTTATCCAACTGCCTGGTTTTTCATGGTTTTGTTGTTGCTTAGCTAACAGCCTTTCGTATAGGACAGCCCAGCAAATAGATAACCACAAGAATAGCTTAGCTATCTTCTTGTAAACATCATACGCATTTGATATCAGGTATCTCAAGTAATTCAAATATTATTCCAAGCCATAGCAAGCCCTCTAGAAACTTTGTTTACAATAAAGAGATATTGTAGAGAATGAGTATTAACCTGATGACAAGCAGCAAACCCATAGTCAGAGAGATGAGGATTGAGTTCAGCATCAAGCAAGATATTAGAAGACTTGATGTTCTTGTGAACCATGGGTGGAGAACAAACCTCATGGAGGTACCTGAATGAAAATGTCATCCAATGATTTAATAGATAATAGAAACAGTCACTAATGATGGCCAAAACTTGCATTCAAAAGCTGGAATAGAAAAAGTCGAGACCAACTATTGTGATGAATTTACACAACCATATGGATTAACTTGCAATTCCTGCAGTTATATTCAGAACTACCAAGTAATACAATTCTAAGCTTATGAAAATACATGCACATATGGACTCAATATGAAGCCATAGGCACCTAACTCTAAATACCCATGCACACAAAATAAGAATTAAACCTGGGGAAATCCAAGACAATACAAGAGTTCCTCAATCCAAGCTTGGGCCAGCTGGCCAGGTATTCAAGAAGAGGATCGGTTACAAGCTGTCAAATTGGAAACAGAAATGAGCTTGGATTGGTAGGATTAAGCCTTCAAGGATACTAATCCAACCAAATAACCAACAAACTCAAGCTGCCTTTTCTGATAGATTACCAAAAATATGAATAACTCTACCACAAAATTTGTGCAACCACAGTCAATCTAAAACTAAGTAATAAAAAATAAAAATTAAACATCAGTTGAGCCAATTTATTGCTCAAGATAAAACTCTTGTTGTCACCTTGGCTTTATTTGAATTAGCCACTTCACAGTCAAAACTTTTAGCCCTTTGTTCTGCTAAGCAGTAATTAAATGTCCAAAAAAATTCAAATTTTGATGAATCCTCCCACACATCCATCCCAGAAATCCCAAGCATGACTAATATATTGCTATGCCCATTATTATGCACTATCAAATATCACACACCACTTTAAAATAAAGTAGCGTAGTTCTGAACTTACTCAATAGCCCGGGCTGTGCCAAGAGCAATTTTGACTCTGGTGTTCCAAGTAAGTGGTCTGCTGAAATCATCTGACAGGTGTAAGAACTGATGTAGTGAGCCATTTCTGAAATACTCATACATTAACATGTTATGCCCTTGTTCTGAACAATAACCAACAATTTCAGCAATATTTGGATGGCGAAGCTTGGAGACACTTGAAACAACTTCAGGAAAACCTTGCTTCTGGCCACTTTGGAAAAAGGAGGAGCTTATCTTTTTTACAGCCAACACCTGATCAAAGAAAATGGGACAAATCTAATTAATAATTTCTTTATGGCCACCTCCCTTATGTGCAGTTCTTATATTGGAAACTTGGAAAAATTACAGCACCAAGCATTTATGGGTCAGAATTTTATCAACTACTAATATCCATAGTACTATAGTTCAGAAGTGAACACTTTCGAGTGACATTTGTGTAGCCTGGAAAGTGATAATATACGCAAATGCTTGGAGTATTAAAACAAATATAAATCAAAGCACTAATAAAACAAGAAAAAAGAAGAGACAATAACAATAAGAATCTCTAAAGAAGTATTATCCATGTGTTGCCAGATCCATTTGCAATTTCCATTATGGAAAGCTACTACAACAGTTTATCTGTAATTTAGAAAAGCTATCAAAGTGTGGTTAAAAAGGAAAAATTTTGGGAAGATGTTTAGTCTGGAGAAACACCCTTCAGTTTGATATATCCTATCTCTATAAGATTGTTACTGACAAGAGAGCTTGGGTTCAGTGCTACTTATCCAGAAGGAGACCCCGTTTGGACTCCTAACTTCTCAAAGAACCTAGAAACTTAGGAATGGACATATGTAGAAAGCTAGAGAGACCTTAAAACCTCATTTTTGGGATCTCTGTAGAGGGATGCGAGAATGTAGGATAATTTACATAAGATCCTTATCTAGCGTCAATTTACCATAAAGGTGATGTACTACTGGAGTAGCTTACCTGAAATCTCTAAAGATGGGCTTTTTGTTACACACAGCTGTTTTTACAAGGCAGAGATCAAACAATGAATCATTAATTCATTCACTTTGAATTTCACCACTATAATTTGGGCCTCTTTATTGGGTAGTTCCAAACTGCCTTAGGTCAGTTGAGCTCAGTGCAACATCTAGTGTAAGGATGAGCATGCAGAAGTTGAGGTGTAAAAGGCCATACACTGGAAAATATCCCCTTTGCACTAAAGCAGTTGCTCATAAAGGAAGAAGAAAACATTTGAGAGCAGGGACTTGGGATTCTCCATTTAGGCTTCTCCATTAGACTTCTCCATTTATGTGGCAGAAATCTTGGCATTTTCTTCTTTTTCTCCACTTAATAAAAGGCCTAGTGGTACATAACATAGAAATGCCTCAACCAATCGAAACAAACTAAAAAAAAGTTTAATAGAAGATTGATCCATCACTTATGCATTGCTTGACAGTCAACTTAAGTGCTGAAGTAAATTATAATAAGTGAGTCCCTCTAATTCAGCTTGTTCCATACCCAAATCACAACCAATTAAAATCTGACCAAAAACTACTTAACATGTTAAGCAATAGAGCCCTGCCTGAAAACTTTTAAAAAAAAAAAAAGTGTGCTAAGTGATTCTTTAAATTATATAACTTATAGATTCCATCGACTTCTTTTTAGTTTTCAGTCATTTATTTACAAGATTTTATTGGAATTCTTTCTTAACTCCACACTCTCTCTCATTCTTCATTATAATTGTGAAAATAAATTTACCCATCGTGAAAACTAATTTTCTTTTTTCATTATAGAGTATAAAAAAAGGTCAAATAACTTTCTATTTCAATAGGTGGGAAAAAAATCCTAACCAGAAATTTTTTTTGTAATCATGAACCTTTTGGAATTTATCTGTGATAAAAAGTAATACATTAACATTTTGAATAAATACAATTAAATCACAAAAAAAAAAAAAAAAAAAAAATCACTTTTTGATAAAAATGATGGTATAAATGTAATTAACTTATTTAGTTTTGAGTCATCAACATATTTTTTAATCTACTTGTACTTGCTTAAGATATTTTTTGATAACTCAGAAAGGTGGATGTTACAAATATTAAAAAATAAAACATGCAGTTTTGATAATTTTTAATAGACAAACGTGTATAACAAACAATTTTTGTTTAGATTTTTCTATTATCAACCATTTTAATTGAACTAATTCACTGAATTTCAAGGGATACCACTAGATTCTTTTTACTTCTATACAATTCAGTATTTAAAACTTTATCACTTATAACAAATATTGAAGTCTTTCATACTTTTCAATGTTTATCAAAAATGGCCTTAGATGTCTCAAGTATGTCGTATATAAATCTAGAGAGTTCCAACTCACTCAATTATTTCAAATTAAGTTGTGTGCTAGTGTTGAATCCAATATTTCAAAGTAAAAATCCTGTAAAGAAGATGAAAGAAACATGAGCCCACCATTTTAACTCCCATGAGGTAGGCCCCTCCCATGCCTACAACTGGCTCAATTTTAACCAAATAATGGAATCTATCCTTCATGTGAATGATAAAACCATAAAAGAAATAGGTTATTCAGAAAGGATCAAATACTCATCATACAAGCAAGACTCTTGACCAAATCTCCCAAAAATTTGATTAAGCGTTCCTCGCCTCACCAATTACAAAATGTTCACAAGTTTAAGACCTCTGTGCTGAAGGCTTATCGAATAAACAAGCAATGTGTAAACTAGGCATAAACCAATATATAACTGAACCAAGCATACCTTTCCGTCAGCATACTTTGCCTTATAAACACGCCCAACAGATCCCTCACCAAGAAGGCTGGCTGTTGCAAAGTTTCTAGTGGCACTCTGTAAATCCGCCAAGGAATAAGCTGTAGCACGAATAGAAGTACTTCTTTTGACACTCAAGCGATTTGCCAAATCATTAAGAGAAGGTGGAGGCTTAAGACCCATAGAAGGAGATTTTTGCAAGCCTTTACATCCATTGAATTGGATGAGTTCGACAACTTAAAGTCTGTAAACAGCACAGCATTTGGTCAGTTGAATTACAATGTGAAGTCCATTTAACCATAATTTTCTTTCCTTTTTTTCCTTATTTTGATAGGAAAATTAAGAATTGTATTCTCAAAAGGCATATAACATAAATGCAGGTGCACCCAAGCACACGGGAAGCATATGAAGTGAACCGCAAACAAAAGAAAAGAAGCAAAAAATTCAAATGGCCAAACAGAGGCAACAACAACCACAGAGCGCATAATGGACTTGTTATGTTAAAAGATTAATAAAGCAATAAACAGTGGCAGGAATGTGGAAACAGAAGTCAATTTTCCATTCATTACACTAATGTCAACCACATAAACAATCACCCATCTCTCAGAAGAGACACAGGTCTCAATCAGAAACTAATCAATGCAGGATCCTGGACTAGGTCATGTAAAACAGCATCCAATGGAAAGATTATTAAAGATGCTGAACCAAGATACATCAGATATCTTTTTAGAAAAATATTGGCAATTAAGTACATTAAAACCAGAATCTCACAGATCACACCCAGACACTACATGCTACAAACAAAGACAATTTCTTTAATAGTCAGTCACTGATATCTCTATAATTAGTCATATACTACCTTGAAAAATAACAAAAACCTCCTAAATCAGAAACTTTTTGGCAGTTAGCAACAAAAGTTTAGTACTTTCACAACAGATGCTACAGGACTTCTCAAAGCTAACAATCCACTACATCATTGTGATAATTCTGATGAAGCACCCTAGAAAAAGACAGGTGTAAATGAAAATTACCTTTGTAGCTTGTGGGGTGCATGTCATTGGATAACTCCTGGGATACAATTGGGGTAAATGGTCTATGATTGCTAAGCCTCTCTTCATCAAGAAAATGTGAAGGAGGAGGAGAAGATCGTCTTGAAAATAGAACAAGTAGAATAACAAGTGCCAGCAAACTTCCCAAAACTACTCCAGCAATGGCTAATCCACTCATGCCAGACTTCCCACCACCTTTTCCACTGTTGGATGAGCTCCTACTAGTGTTAGTATTTTTTGAACTTGCACCAGGGGGAGGTGGAGGAGCACGCTCAGACGACCAGGAATTTCCCCCAGCCCTTGACAAAGCAAACTACATGGTCAGGAAATAACCTGAAAGGCAAGGCATGCCCGAAAAAATGCAGTTCGAACAGGATACTCACTCTATATTATCTATATTATTCAATGCGTTTGGGATCCAGCCAGTAAATTGGTTGTTTTCAATATTCCTGCCAGCATAAAGATAAATTCATTATGCAAGGATATCTATATTAGCTATCAACTACTTCAGCCGGTCCAAGCAGCACTCTACAATTTTTAAATACATTGTGGAGTTTGGGGAAAAGGAAAATTCATTGAACATAATAAATAGAAGAACAGTAACCTTAACTCATCTAAGCCTTGCAACTGAAAAATGTATTAAATAAGCAGTAAAAGAGTTAAATGTTTAATAATTTTACACTCCAAAGAAGTGAAGATTTCAAGCTTTCAGACAACCTTTTCCTCAGAAATCTTCTTTCCCATTCCAGGACTTCAATTACAATTTTTTTCCCCATTTGTGCGTTGAAATCTTTCTCAGCCTTATTGTTTGATGTTGCACTTAAGAAATTTTAAAGGAGAGGATAGATTCCACCACTAATTTGGGAAGGTGAATTCCAACAGCATTAAAAACCGGCAACTACACTCTGTTGTTAGACTAGATAAAGATGACTGACCACTCAATCCACAGGAAGATGCATATGAAGTGCTATGTTTACAGCTAAGAAATATTGATGCACACTCTGATAAAAATAAAAAATAAAAAAAAACATATAGCGATGCACACCATTTAGCTATGCATTGCAAAGAGGAATCCATTGTCCCTCCCTTATGTTTTTTGTTTTTTTTTATTTTTTTGAACTATGAAAGTGGGTTATGATTTATATGCATTCTTGATGAGATTTGTGTCTGGTACATGAAGCCAAGAATGCATACTCAAATTTACATTATTCCATAGTGTCAGGAAAAATTTTATGAGAATCTCTCTTTGTGAGAACCCTTAGGCTATGTTTGGTTCCTAAAAATTTTGGGGAAATGCAAAGAAAATAAAATAAAGAGGCAGAGTAGAAGGAAAGAAAAAGCGAAGGAAAATTAAAAATGGATTTAAAGTTAATAAATTATTTTTATATACCCTTTAAACTTATTTCACTTATTTTAATTATCTTTATATAAAGATTAACTAATTTAAAAATACATAAGTTTTTAATTAATTTTAATTATATTTTATTTTCTTTCATATCAGTGCAACCAAACACGAGAAAATCATTTTCCTCATCAATTTTTTTTCTTTCCTTAGTGCTTTCCAAGAACCAAACATAGCCTTGAAGAAATCTTGGACTTAAGTATTTGATTCATGAAGGAGGCATCACCATTAAGCAGCTCAATCAGCACCCATGCCTACCTATCTTCCAACGCATTACAGCAGCCGCCAATGTTCCCACTGAGGCCACTACCACTCTTGCCAGTTGCATTGTTGTCACAAGACTCACAGCCATCACCATCATTACCATGAATGAGCTACCATAACTGCCACCACTACCACAGTATGGCTACAACTGACATTGCCTCTACACCCACCTTTAGAACCACAACCAGACACACCACCATAGCTTCTGCCACCAACAATATTATTAGTAAAGCTACCAGCCCCATGATCACATCCCTTCTGCTGTACTACTCAGGTTTTGTTGCTCTCACCATTGCCACAATCCCCTTCTATTATACTATAAAATGCCATTGTCAACACCCACCACCAGTACTACCAACGCACTGCCCCCACCTCACACCATCTCCCTCTATTATATTATAACACTGCTGTCGCATGCACTTCCAAAACTGACTTACACCATTACCAATGTACTACCTTCAATTGGCAGACACCATTATCCTATCCCCAATGCCTCCTCAAACCATGCTACCTCCATTACGATCTTTTTTAATAGCCTCCCTCAAACAACCAAGGCACCAACAAACCATTCATGGATTTTTACTCAAGTGCACAGAAGATGCAATCTTACTTTACCAAACACATTGACAAACTAAATTGTAAAGTCAAAATATGTATATTTTCACATGTATACCAAGTGATAATAAGGGATTAAAATATCGTGATATATCAATGAGCTATCGATATTTCGGTAATTTATCGGGAATTTCGTCAATTTTTCGAAATTTATCAACATTTTATCGGCGATATTTTGGGGCGGTCGACACGGTCAACACGGGCTGTGGCGGTCAAACTTAAAAAGTGTGCTAGTTTTCCTACCGCTAAAGGGACTCAAACCCTAACCAAAAGATTCAACGCACAACCGGGTGAACCACTGGGCCAAGCTTGCCACTTATAATATGTACCGCACCAAATATATATAAACTACAACTCATTATATAAACATAATATTAAAATAATATTTTAACGAACAAATTAATTATAATTATTCTATGATTAAATGAAAATTTTTCATTTAATTTAATTGATTACCAAAAATATAAAAATTATGATGATAATTTTCTTCATAGTGTTTTTAATTTTATTAATATATTAATTAAATATTAAAAATTATATATATATCATCATTTATTTTATATCATTTAATACAATTGAATTAAATGGATTATAATTTTAATATTAAATATATTTTTAAATTAGACATATTATAATCAAATATCACAATATTATTATCGAATAATATTTGATATAATTTAATAATAAATGTACACTTCTAAAATTTATATTTTTTATCGATGTATACAATATTATTATGAAATATGATAAATTATATTACACATATATCAATTTCTTGAACAAAACAACTTTAAAATATCTATTATACTTTTATTTTTATTTTTAAGAGTTTTTTCTTATATTTCTATAAGTTCTAATCAAATTTAGGTTCACCGATATTTTGTGTCAAAATATCCGCTAATATATCTCTGATATATCCGATATATCCGTAAAATCGAAATACCAATATATCCATAATTACAGATATTTTCATCCTTGGTGATGATTCATAAATCCTTTTCAAACTAGAATTGTCCTAACAAAGTGGATTTTTGTAACTCACTACACGATTTTGTAGTCTTTCCCAAACAAAATGGATAAACCAGGCCAAACAGTGCAGGACTCAAAGAATGATTCATGATGGATATCCGATTTACAGTTCAGAGGAAAAACAATCATTTTAAGTCAAGAAAATTTGATCCAGTGGTACTCACAAATCATTGAGGGGAAGGTCAGCAAGGACATTTATTGAACCAGTAAATTGATTGTTCTGCAAATGCCTGCACGAAGATGAAAAAAGTATTTATTAACAAGAAACTGAAAAGTACCCACAAGTCAATGTTTTTGCTTCTTACAATGTGGTGAGGCTTGAGAGTGATCCAAAACTCTGAGGCAAATTGCCTGATAGTCTATTGAAGGAGAGATCCCTGTACATCATCTCATGAGTCAGTCAATAAATTCAACATTTGTTTCTTTTATCTTGGCACCATAGATTGTAGAAAATCCAAAATGAAAGCCATGCTACTTGTGTACATCAAAGGAACAATGCCTCTAGCATGAAAACATAAATATAAATAAATAAGCATTAGAAACTATCCTGACAAGAGTATGATTTCTGCTCCTCTCCCTTCAATGAAATTCTAATTTTATGTTGAAAAAAAAGAAAAAGAAAATCGAGCAGTACTTCTGTTTCTAAACAATTTCGAGCAAGTTGAGCTTATGAAATTAGAGAGGTACTATATCTATTGGGTGGTATTCTGGCTTGCAATCAGGAGAAGTTTGCCTTTATTTCTATTTTTGAAGTGTTTTATTATCACTTTTTTTTTTTTCTTTTTTCTTTTTTGTTAGGGAGACTTTGCAGGAGGGTAAACCCTAAGTTCCTTATTGCCCTTTTGTCTTCTCATTTTCTACTTCTTTTCTATAACACCTTGAAGTACCTATCTCACCTCAACCTCAACAATTAATAAGACAATAAAATGTTTCAAGCAACATCTTACACATGTACAACACAAATCCATAGCTTTTAAAGGTGAAAGATCAAAGCAAGGTGACTTACTGTAGGTGAACATAGGCATGAGCCATAAGCCTTTCAAATTTTTATGTTCATATTTTCATATTTTGAAGTATTTAATATATATATATATATATATGAATTACTAAATAACAAAACATAGAAAAATAAAAAATAAAAATAACAAATGAATTCAAGGAACCTTTTTCTTCTCTAGTTTCTCTTTACGTTGGTAGTTAGTATGATCAGTTTTTCAACTATGGTTGGTTAGAACTCCAAAAAAAGAAAAAATGATAAAAGAAAGCTTATAGTAGTGATCCAGTTAGGTGTAAGCTTCACAAATTGAAGCATCAAAGAAACACAAAAAGGTGTTAAATGGCATATGCCTCAGTGTAACATAAGAAGGCAGAAAAGTCACAAAGGCCGTAAAGCTTTCAGCACTCGCAGTCTTCTGTGTATGCCTCCAAGCTTTTCAGGCTCACCTCACTAGGAATGCCTTTTAAGACCTTGTGCAAAAATTTATAAAAAGATATGTAGATTAAGTATTACTGTGGTAGATATGAAGTGTCACAAAATTGAATCTTATATTCAACACTTCCAAGGATAGGACATATAATGGTATAATTATAATACATTTAAAAACTTTAAACCAAATTTGGGACTGGTTATTTTTTCCTCAAAGATCTCATATGGTTTTAATTCAAAACTTTCTGAAACTGTGCAGAGCTTAAAAATAAAGTTTGGAAGTGCAAGGAGGGAATTTCAGAAACTCTCTTCTTATTCTACATTTATATAAAATGACATTAAAGGGGAAACAAAATGAGAAGACAATTAGCACAAGCTAGTTGTCCAAATAACTAGCCAACCATAGCTGCGAGGCACCTCCCCAGAACCCAAATGCAAGATAATTCCTTTTCAATCCATAATATTTCCAGCTACAGGCCCAAGAATGCAAAAAGAGGACTTTACTGATAATACTTACATCAAAGTGAGTTTAGGGAGTTGTCCAAACATATCACTTAACTGTCCATTGAGTTTATTATGACCAAGATTTCTGCATCACCCACAAATAAAATGAATAGGATGTCTAGGACAAGAAAACTATGCCAACAGACAAATAAACACTGCTTACAGATATTTAAGGTCAGTCATCTGAGAAATCGAATAAGGAGCCCCACCAGTGAAACCATTTCCAGAAAGATCTCTGCATAGTGAGCTCGTAAGATTGCCATATATTATAATTTTTTGCATTGAACTATTTATTCATTCTAGATATGGAAAGGCTTTCTGCTTACTTACAAGTGAAGTACATTAGGAGGTAGTTGATATGGTATATCACCCTTGAGGTTGTTCTTGCTCATGTCACTGTACTATGACAAACAAATCATTTCCTTCAGGTGAGTTCTTTCGGCAATATATATTTAAATATTGTTGCAAATAACATGAAAAGTCCTAAAATGTGTGTCTGAATATGAATGTGTGTGTATGTGCGGGTGAGAACATGATTACTGCATAGTTTGGAAAGCTGGGTTATGACAAGAAACTGTATTTATACAAAAGAAAAGTGCCTAGGTTGAAAAGCTGGGCCTCACAAGTTGGTGACGGATGTCAAGCTTGACAGCTGGTAGCCCATCGATCCAGTGAGTCCAAGGCCAGATAATTTTCTGAAGAAGTTTTAACAGAAAGAATGCCAAGTCAGACAAATCAAATATATTCACCTTAAAATGTGAAGAGCAAGGCTTCAAGATGCTTGTATAATTCACTCAGTATAAGTGTAAATGTGTAAGTATCAAAAGGTCAATTTGTACAAGAAAAGTTCACAACATTTCAGTTATAGATGAACCCGAGCATTTGATTCCTTTCCAGGATTCCCCACAAGGATCACCGCCACTCGACTTCCAACCAGTCAGCTGTGAAGGAGAGTTCAAGCTGTTATACATAACATTGAGGGCAGAGACTGCAAAAACAACTAGCAAATATCAGTATCTTCAAATGCAACAAAATATAATTACAGACCTTTACATGGTTACCAAAAACTTGTTTTCTGTTTCCAAGTATAGGCAACTCAAACTCAAAAAATCTCTTTTCTTGTTGAAGGAAATTAACTGATGAAAAAAAAAAAATCAATATGCAACTTTCTAGATTATAATTGTTACTTAGGCATATCAAGTCTAAAGAACAGAACGAGGAAAATATAAACAAACAACCACATTCAGGAAAATTAAATATAGAAAAACAACTGCATTCATAAAAATTAAATATCACGCACCAAGAGATTTGGTACCCTCATGACCATTTACACCTTTTTCAAGAATTTGTAAAGCTCACTAGCAAAATGCATTGCCAAGCTTCAAGCATAGTCTAACAAATCGTGTAGGTGTGAGTCTGGCACCCATAAGGTCATGTGATTTATATATCATGTATGAAATTTTACAAATTGTACATGTGGCACTATTTTGACAATACCTGTTGGAAATTACACTCTTTAAGCAATTGTTCTTTACAAGAAGAAATTTTAAGTAAAAAAAAATAACCATAAATTTATATCAGTTTGAAAACAAATCAAAAAATGATGGAAATGCAGCAAGATTGTCAATGTTTCACTAATCTACCATGTCAATTTAACCATACAATTAGATTTTAATCTAAAAGCCTTCAATTGACCAAAAAACTCATGTCAAAAGAAAATATGATCTGGTACTAACAATAATTCCCATCACTGATATAAAAGATAACATTACAGAAAGGGATGCTAGTCTCATAAGTTAGAAGTTGATTGAGAAACATTGCTTTTTTCTGTTCCATGTAAAAATAGTTGTTCCCTTTTTCTGTTCTACAAAATGCATCTGGATAAGATCATTTTGGTTCATCACTGACATCCCTATTGTTAATGAGTGAACATTGCTTTTAAAGGTAATTTTTCTCACCACTTCATCCCTCAACCACACTAGCTATGATGGCTATCAGGAGTGTTTCTGGATGAACTTTAAAAATTTGTGAAGTTTTTTAGCCCATCATAGATATGGACTCCAACTAATGCTAACAACAAGACCAAGGAATTTTTTCACGCATCAAATGATAAATTTCCCATTCGAATCTTGGAAAAAACTACAGAAATCTAAAAATAAAAGTAAATTCAGTGAAATTTCAATCTCTTGTTTTGTTGCAATTATTTAAAAACCTGGACATTTTCAAACAGCTCATTCTCTAATTGAAACACATATAAAAACAAATGGGATCAATGGAAACAAATAGGGAAAGGAAAAATCAAAATACCTGAACAAATTGCATATTCTCCTCATTGGTTTACCACAGAAAATACCAAGGAAAACAAAATATGATGAAGCTCATTTGGATGAATTATAATATATTGATCACGCGCCCTTTTCCCCTTCAGTTTCTCTTTCATTTTCTTTTTCCTCGTTATTTTCTTTTTCTCAAGCTTCCAAACAGTTTCCACCATCAAAAAGCTAATATTTTTCAGTTTTCCCATTCTTTCTTCTACCATTGATCACTGGGGTACAAATTCATTTCAAGAGTTGACACATTACAGCAACCATACACAAAATTCAAAAAAGCGAAATACTAATTAACAATTCAATAACAAAGAAAAAAGAGGAATTGCAAAGAAAATGGAAAGTAGATTACCATCAGGAGCAACTGTGGTGGAGTGGGCAATTGGAGTGAGGATCCCAAAAAAGGCCACACCCATTAACACTAGGAGGCTAGGGCACATTTTTGAACCCTAGAGAGAAGCAGATATACAATTCAGTGATGCTCCCCTATGCTACTTCTTCTTCTTCCTCCTCCTCTTCTTCTTCTTCTTCCTCTCTTCTTTCCACCATTGAAGTCCACCCCTAGGAAGAAGTAGGCTGAATTTTTCTTTTTCATTTTCTTTGTGATTTTCATATTTAGAAAATGGTGCCTGAAATTGAGGAACAGTGGAGCTAAAATTGGAGGAGAATGAGGATCACCCATAAGCTGGCGCCAAACTTGGGGAGATTCTCTGTCTTCCAACTAACTTCACTTTACATTCCCATGCCTTCATATATACATATTACAAGTAATTTCGATTCAACCCATACCAAATTAGATTGTCACATATAGACTTCAAAGTGTTATGACTTTATACCCAAGTCCAAACTCATTGTTTTATACATTAATGTCATATATTTATACCTTTATGCAACAGCTTAAATTTCATCATACACTACTTTGAGCGACTCTAACTGCATCTTCAATATTGATTCGGTAAGCATTATGTGTGGTGCTAAAAAGTCTGTTTAATACCATATATTGGCCCATTATTAATTTCATTTTAATTGTTCATCATGTGTCAGCAAATCAATTCGGAAAAAGTCGATCATCCACATAAAAATTGGAAGATCCTCCAGGATGATGATGAGGAGGATAGTCTTGAGGTCAACTGGCCTTCAGGTTTGTTACAGATCTCTGAAAATGAAATGGCTGGACAAGTATTGAATCAAATCCTCCGTTTCTTTGACAATTAGTAAATATGGTTGGTAGACTACCAAAATTGATAGGCAGTTGAGCTATGATTTCTGGATTCAAGATTGAATCACATCATGAGAAAATGAGAAAACTGCAGATGAATAAATATGTGATCTGATGATTAGTCCATGTTTCAGACTTCAAGCCACAAAACACAACTCATTACAATTGAGTATGGATTTTAACCCACAATCCATCCTTCTACTTCTCTGTACAGACACACATTTTCACTCTCAGAAAACCTTCTAGTTGAGTCGAGTATGCGTTAATTTGAATATATTCTGGAAAACAAAATGCGGGAAGGGAACTTTAAGACATAGCGTATGCAGGTTGATGCATATATGGTATGAGTTATGGTATGTTGTGAGCTTAACTAGATCGTCTGCGATGAGTTGCTGTGGAGCAACAAATAGGCTTGTCTCAACTTTGCCCGCTTTGGCTTGGTGTAGCACCCCGCTTTGTCAGCTTTTTTAAAATGTAAGCCATGGCAACATTAGCACCCAGAGGGGGGTGACCACGAGACAGGCAAAATACCCCAAGAAGGAGCAAGCCATTGGCTACCAATTTCTTTGATGGCCTTCTTGAGAATTTCCTCTTATTGCCTTGGCCACTTGCAGCAGAGGTTTCGAGGTGAGATGAGGACTCCCTGCTGTTTATAGTTTCTAACCCAGGCGGGACCTGTATGGAGGGAAAGCATCTTGCATTAACACAGAGCAAGCTGAGAAGAGCAATGAAAATGGAACATACAAGTGCCTAGCACCTGAAAATTATTCGAGCAGTTCGGACACCCAGTATTTTCTACGAAGGCATAGGTACAGTATTTGGGTAATGACTAGTGTGGAAACCCAACTAGCCACTTACCTTGGCGAGGAAAATAAATTGGTTGGCACCAGTAAAGACATTGTGTTAGCCATTGGTAATGACCACTATTGAAACACTGCATAAAGGTGTCCCAAGAGATACATAGTTGGCCCAACATTTGAAGCTATCAGGACATGTAGGCCACATAATTTCATGGGTTTCTGCCACTTATGTTTTGTTAAGAAACCCCTGCATAATTTCACATATTTTTATAACCACATGGTTTTTTAGGATCCCTTAAAACCAATCCATGTCAAACTGAGTGTGAAATGCACAAGGCTCTATCTGCACCTATGATGTCTCAACTCCACAATGCTGACAATGATATAGGTTATAAGATAATAACACATTCTTATCACAAAATTGGAAGGAAACTTAATTCTGACAGTCATGTTCAAACAGTTTAACCATATAAAAAAACAATCTGTCAGTGTTAACCAAATTTCTAATAGATTTAGCATATCTGGCTGGAGACCCAATATAATGAACTTGCCAGCTTCTGAACCAGAAATGTTATTCATGAGAACCAACTGACCAGTGGTTATAAGCAACAGTTAAAAATGAAAAATAAAATAAAATAAAATAGTCCTGACCTTCTGAATGAGAGTAATCGCACTCACAGCTGAACCTTGTTGAGAATTGTGGATAGCAGAATATTTGCGCAGTGCATTATCCATCTTACACACATAACTCCAGATGCCCTTTGAAAAAGCCAGCTTTGCCATCTCCACATTCAAACCGGCATCTTCTTGGTGCACCATTTTGATCTCGCATGCATTTCTTCCAGGTACTGTAATTAAATAGTTCGTGTACACAAAACTGTCAGACTAAACCAGTCTCTATTTCCATTTGGGGAGGATATAACAAGCAGCTTAGATATTTCTAAACCTAGTCTACCATATTGTTGTCAGTTTTTCCACTAGAAACAGATGGAACGAATATACCACAAACCTTAGAAAGGGTTTTCGCGAAATCAGAATTCATACCAACTAGATGCAGAAGGAGGTGTTCATAGTTCACAATTCCATTTAGTCTAGTACAATGCTTCAAAAAGGGCAAAAGCTGCTTGATATAATAGGACAACTAAATCAGCCCCTTTGAAGGAAAAAAACAAATGAAGGTAAACCAGGCACTCACCTTTCCTGATTCGCCAACCTGATCTAAAGAAACTAACACGTACATATCTCTTCTGTCGTGATGCCGAAGGATGTTCACATTCCTAATTGTGGTCATTGACAAACAAAATCATAAGTCTAAGAGAGATAAAACTTCCAGAAGGGTCACAAAAAATAACAGCTGGAAAGAAAAGTTTACACTTGAAAATAAAAAATAAAATAAAAATTCCCTCAGCAAGTTCAAAATCATCAAATCCTCTTTATGATCAGCATTGCAAAGCAAATTCAAATTAAAACCAGTTAGGGATTCTTGCAAACAGAACTACATAATTTTAGTTCTCCCACAAGTTATTATCAGTCAATTGTTGAATACTCGTTCAATCTGATATGAACTAGCAGGTCTTCTTATCCAATACCTCCAATTTTCATTGAACCCTAACCTGAGAGGGAGCTGACATGCCAGGTACTTCTTTTCACCTGGAAAAAAAAATTAAAATTGGACAAGAGCCACAGTCCTTGCTGAGTTTGGAAGGGAAGAAAAGATAAGAGATGAATAGGTCCCGCTAAGCATCAATAAACTCTATCAATCAGGACAAACGAAATTAGGAGCGTAATAGACTGAATTTTGGTGACAGGCTGACAGTTACCTTGATAAAACAGTAGAAGGTTTTATCTTTTCCCTCCCACAGTCTCCAAGCTAATACATATTCTCTAGGCGTCAAGAGAGGAAGCTTCTTTATTGTTCGACCAATTTCAGTTCCATTAGATTCATCCACCTGCAACTGCTCATGCTCAAGCACCATCTTGTCCCACTGCTTCCTATAATCGTTGTCCATGTAAAAGTCTCTCAGCATCCCAGTGGAGCAATTCTCAAACACTGTCACACTCACGTATTTTAGTGGACCATCCTGGAGCAACAAGACAGAAGCACCAACTTGAAGTAATCACTTGAAATTTACAGTAAATACTGTCCATTAAAGTCTCACTACACATACCACTATAAACAGATATTTAAAAATCGAGTCGCTAATCATACAAAATTCTTAGCTTAAGCATATCGAGAGGAAGAAGTCATGTCTTACTCAAAGCCAATCCCTCTACTTAGCACATCTCGGGATAAATTTCAAGATGCACACCATGCCATTCATAACTACAGGTGTGAGTCTATTTTTACAAGGTAAAATACTTAATAGCATGCATAAGAAAAGTCCCAATGAGTATGATTCAAAATTTTGGCAGTACAATCCATATGATGTGGAGAATATGACGACATCTGCTTGTTTTAGATTCACACCAAGTATGCATCCAAGGAGAGCTCTTCAGGCTCATAGTAGCAAGCTCTCTTGATAGCCTTGTCCAAATCTTTTCCATTTATAGTTTACTACCTTATTAAAAAATAAAAATTAAGAACATTATAGAAATTTTGGGCATTTAATTTGAACCATACTCATAACTGCATTGTCAGAGAGGTCAAACTCAATAGACCCATAAAACTAGAGGCTAAGGGAACTGGCTTCCAATCAGTCATATATACACCTTTAACATTTTCATATTCATAACATGTGGATTAAGCATAACAGAAGCAACCTTTGGTTTGCAGCACTTTGCATTGTAGGAAACGAAATTGTTTCTTTTATCAACCACATTGTCCCATCTCTCATTCGGATTGGGGTTCTCATCCAAATTGTCAATCAAAGTTTTTAAATCCACATCTCCGACGATCTCCGAAATTCTACAGATATAAACACATCATAACCCGCACATCAGAAACACAACCACATGGAAACAAACAATCCCATTATCTCAACTCTTCTTTAGACTGTAACAAACCCAAAGCCAAACAAACACACACACATTCAGATTTAAAGCAAAACTGAAAGAATTATGAATTTAGGAGGGAAATCCACTTTCCCCAAAAACCCTTGTCCCACAAAATCAAAATTGAACCCAGAACTCCTTTCCGCTGAATAAAACTGTTTACTCTGGAATTGTGGTTTATAGAATTCAGTAGAATTATGAATTTAGGAGGGAAACCCACTTCCCCAAACACCCTATTTCGACAAAATCAAATTTAAGCCCAGAACTCCATTCCGCTGAATAAAACATCTTATTCTGGAATTGGCGTTTATAGAATTCAGTAGAATTATGAATTTAGGAGGGAAACCCATTTCCACGAAATCAAATTTGAGCCCAGAACTCCATTCCGCTGAATAATACAGCTTATTCTGGAATTGTGGTTTATAGAATTCAATAGAATTATGAGTTTAGGAGGGAAACCCACTTCCCCAAATCCCCTATTTTCAAAAAATCAAAATTGAGCCCAGAATTCCATTCCCCTGAATAAAACTGCTTATTCTGGAATTGGTGTTTATAGAATTCAGTAGAAATGTGAATTTAGGAGGTAAACCCACTTCCCCAAAAACCCTACTTCCTAAAAATAAAAAACGAGCGAGAACTCAAATTCGCTGAACTAAACTGCCTATTCAGCAACTTGGTTTATAGAGTTGGATAGAATTCCAAACCCATTAGCACAATATAAGAGATAAGGAAATTGGAAGACAAGAAAAATTAAATACCGGAATTGGGGATTCACTGCAGATGCAGAAAGGGAGGTGGGTGTGGAATTGGAGGAGGATCTGAAGCGAGCGGAGAAGATTAACCTCCCCAAGTGCCACAAAAAGATCACAAGTACGGCAACCATGGTTGCCCACCCACCAGCCCCATGAATCTCCCATGATGATGATGAAGAAAACGACGATCCGTACTCCAATATATTCATCTGTCCACAGATTTCTTGGAGGAACCTCCAAACCCCCACAACCTCACTTTTTCCACGCTTCGTCTCTTACTTCAAAGCGATATACATTCATATATCCATGTACTTCTCTTGGCTCCTGAATATTGTCGTCTCCCTCCCCTATTTACTTATTTATTTCCACAATCATATTAAATTTTTAAATAATTACTTTAAAAATTAAATTGTCCAAATTTTTTTTGAAGTAAATGGAATTTTTCCTTTTAAAATTCTTTTCATGATTTTATAATTCTATCTCCTTTTTTTTTTTCTTAATTTTGATATCATTTTTTACCAATTTCTAATAATTATTTTTTACAGTAATTTTTTCTTTTTTTTTATTAAAATATAATTATCATAATTTATAAAAATATAAATACATAATAAAAAATAAATAAATAAATAAATGATTTCAGTCGGTGGATGGTGGATGGTGGATGGTGGAGGAGGAGAAATAATGGGTGGCCTTGACAGGGATATGTGAAAATGGATGGGGGGTTGAAGCTCTCCTTTTCATATTTATTTGTGGATAAAGAGGTATGGATGGATGCAAATGCATTTTGGTTGGCAGTTGGCTTCCCATCTCTGCATTTCCTCTTCTTTTCTCGTGTCCTCAAGTAATAAAAGGGTCTTTTCATAAGTTAATGTGAACCAAATGAAATTGAAATTCAATTAAGACATTAACGAAAGGCGAAATTCACCAACCCCAAGCCGTATTGATGGATTACTATAAATCTTAGACTTGGTACAGGTGATAAAAGATTTAAGACACGATTCAATAGCCCCAAAAATCCAACTACAAAATAAATAAATAAATAAATAAAACATTGAAATATGTTTGTTTACTGTTTTTGAAAATTATTTTGTAAAGTAAAATTTTATTTAAAAACTTAAAATATTTTTTTTAATCTATTTTTAACATTTTTAAATATATTTTAAAAATAAATTTTTTATTTAATATATTTTTATTCATTCTGACATATTTGTATAATTATTTTTAAAAAAAAAATCATGAAATGGTAAAAAATGTAAAACAATTTTTTTATTATCTAATATGTTTTTTTTTATTTTTTTATTTCTAAAAAACAAAAAACTATTATTGAAAACGATTGTGAGACAAACCTTTGATCTCTTGCCATATTCTTATTATATGGTATTGAAATGAAATGTAATGATGTCTTGTCCAATTGCTAGCCAGATGTGTAAGTAAAATTGAACAAAGGCGCATAGATTTCCGAGATTTTCTCACATTAGCGTTATCATTAGAATTTGAGTTGAGCATTTTGTGGTCCCTCGATTTGGTCAGGTTTTATACCCTAATATCTAATCACCACATTTTGACAAAAACATTTCAAAAGAATCCTATTTTCCACTATTCACTTATATGCGATACAAAAGTTCCCAAAGTATTCTCTATTTTTTGAATTACTATTTAAAAAACTCTACACATAACAAAATAAATATTTCCAAATTACTCTAAAAAATAAGTTTTTCAAAACAAATTTTAACAAAACTGTTTTTTATGGCTAGCCTTTTCTAAAACAGTCCCAAACAAGCATGTACAGAATAATAGAGTGTGGACGGTCCGTACAAGAGGGAGCTGAGAGAACGGATTTTTCCTTTCTGCTGAATTCATACATCAAGGTCTGTTGCTGCATTCCTTTTATTAAAACTGCCTGCAAAGATGGTGAATTTTACAAACTCAGAAACTTCCACCCAGCATCTTCACATGACTACTCTGATTCAAAGAAAAAAACAAAAAAGACAAGAAACATAAAGCAAAGGACAAATAGAGGGGGGAAAAACTAGGGATTACAATCGACAGGCGGCACCCGGCTGGCACAATATGATACAAGAAGCCTGATAGATCAGCCCCGTCAATCTCCCGATCAATTCTGAGGATAGACGGACACCGATCTTCGCTCTTCTCAGCGAAACATAATTTAGAGCTTCATGTGTAGAGAATCAGAGGTTTGTGTCATATACATTACAGCAAAGCCTGCAGAAGACGCCTGGGGCAGACTCCATCTTTCTAACTGGACTGAGCAGAAGACACAGCAGCGGTGGTCATGGCGTCATCAAGTTTAACCCTAGCACCTATGGAAGGGTCAGAGGCAGGGCCAGCTCTCTCAGGCATGGTGCCATCCTTGCCACAATCATCCAGGCGAACAACCTGAGCATAGCTCTTGGACATCTGCTTGATGAAATCGCTGGACAATGTAACAGCGTTTCTGTGCTCATTTCCTCCAACCACCATCAGGCTGGCCTGCTGCCTGGCCTTCCGCTCTTGCATGGCTTTTTGCCGGTCTTCATAGAAGTCAAAATCATCTAGAATGGATGTATCAGTTTCATAGTTCTTGAAAATGTTCAAAATCTCAATACCCTGCTCCAGTTTCACCTGCAATGCGGGCACAAGAAAAAGAAGTTGGATATAATTAGAACACAGACACCGAGTATAAAGGTATACCATAAAATCACAAAAGCTGAAATCCAGTTCGAAGTGAAAATCACAAATCACCTCAAAGAATGCTATAACAGAGAAGTCAATGATAATATAGTTTCAAACTTTATTTTCTTTTTCAAGAAATATTGAATTCATGACCAACAGGTAACAATCCAGAACCCCGGGTTTATGGAAAGACAGAACAGGTTTTGGAGCAACAGGCAACACAACTCATCAGCAAAAGCACACTGTGATCTAAAAGAAGATATCAACATCAGGTTTTTTATTTCACTGCTGTGATAGTTTCAGACCTAAGAAGCTTCCTGAAAAAGAAAACCGCTTACTAAAAATCTTTTAACAGTGAATATTCAAGAACAATGACACCAAGATAAACCACTACAGCTAGTTCCAGATAGCACATCTAAATTTCTGGCTTTAGTTGGGTTTGAATTATTGTGGAACAGGAAGAGTACGGTGCCAATATTTTAGAGCTGGTCTGTTCCTAAAGTAGTCAAGCAATGAAAAATATACAAATCACTTAAGAGAAATCTCAAAAGAATTCTTACCTCCTGAGTGTCGCGACTGTTGGTTACAGGCTTATTGTCATTATTTTCAAGTACAATGTGACGAAACTGACTATTTGGAACATCTTTGATTATATGCCACTTGACGGGGAACTGCCCACTCCACTTATCTTGCTGCCAGTAATCCACGCTCTTGTCAAAATCTACTGGACCAACCATTTCAGCTACCCCACAGAACTGTGCACTTGCATTCACCTACATAGAGTTTAAAAAAAAAATTATGATAAAAAAAGGGGGGGAGGGTTGGAAATGAAAGCAATAACTGCAAGAAAAGCGATAATCAAGGAAGAAATTGGATTACAGACACTGTGATGAGGATAAAAATAGCTGGTAACCATAATTTACAAATGGGGCTAGAAAATATGCTTAAAGCATTATTCAAAGTCCTGCTGATGCGAGTACTTCAATCTTTTTTCTCCTTTTTTTTTCATCAGAAACAAGCATATTATTGATTGGTAAATGAAGATATATATATATATATATAATCGGAAACCACTGTATTAAATTAAGGATAAAGAAGTATGAGAAATCCTCCGAGAAATACAACGAACTAATTAGAAAGTATGTCTGAAGCCTCCAAAGTACTAAGTCAGCCTATACTATAGTAAAATACCATATGAGTATATACAAAAAACAATTCATAGCTCCAAGATTAGAATAATTTTCTTCCAATAGTAAATGATGATATTCATTTCCAAGTACTCCAATCTTCACTGTATCTTTACAAAGTCTGCCACAGACAACTAAAGAAAGGAGGTCTGTCCAATGTACAGTGACTGATTTTTTTTTTTATATAGGTAAATTTTTGTCACCGTTGGACTTGAAAACCTGGAACCTCCCACAAACCCTTCCCATCCCTTTACCACTTGAGCCAGGCCTCAAGGGCAATGTACAGTGACTCGTTAACATGAGTAGAATGGAAAATGATATTCTCACACACTCTTGTAGCACTAGGTACAGTGACAAGTTCAATGTCAAGCAAGGCAAGATATTTACAGATCCATCCTTTGCAACATAAACCTTCCCTGCACACAGTAACAAAGTGGTGCCAAACTATTGTACTTGGATCCTCCAACTTCACAAAGTGTCAACCTAACTCGACATGAGTGTGGGTATGGGATCCTTACCAGATACTCCTACTTTGCTTTGGATCTAACTATTTGATTTTGATTTATTCAGTGCTTGTTTGGATACAATTTCTGCATTTTTTTTTTTAAAGAAAAATAGTATTTAAAAGTCATTATTATTTATTTATTTATTTTGATAGGTAAATTTTTTTCCCCATTGGGACTTTTACCTAGAACCTCCCACGACTTTTTATGGTAAGTCTCAAAGAGTTCTTACATTTTATATAGGAGTTACTATTATTTTCTATTTTTAAAAACTAAAATCAAGAAGTGGATCCAAGCAACACCTTATTTACTTTCTTTTTTTTTTATCTTCAACTTCTTTAGTAGATAATTACACTGAGAAAAGAGAGTTGGCTGTAACTTTGTTTTTTATTGATGCTTGAATGATTTTCCTTTCTTTTTTTCATTTTATTAGCTCATATCAAAGTATCAATACCTTTTAGCTAAAATGTGTAGGTGTGAAGTATTAGACACCTACACATGTATTCATACCTGCCACCCACACCTGAACCATGCAACATGGCTGCCAACTAATTCCACAAATCTTTGAAGAAAATTTTTTCTTTGGAACAGTAAAGAACGCGACGCTTCTGGAAATGATTTCCTAAAAGCAAGTTCTAGTAGTCATTACAAAAGGGAAGGTAGATTTTGCAAAAACATATCCAATGGAAGCACAAATTTTTTTCTAGAGGGTAATCAAGGCTTACGAGAAAGAAAGTAGTATACCTTCATCTTATGCCCTCATCACAAAATTGATCAGTTTTTGCACATAGTATAGAGCCAATTATGACTGAACTCTTTCATCAAATACACATAATAAATTAGATAATTCTTCAACCATCTATGGCATCATCAAATATTGTCAATAAACCTTGTATGCAACAAATGCATCACCTCACCCCCCACTCAAAAATTTATTCCTGAATTTTCACTATAGTATTCCCAATATTAACCTAGTTAAGTCATGGCTTTGGAATCTAAATTACTCACTGTTCATGGCTATCATCAATTCATTTGTATAATCATAAATTCTTGCATTATTCCTACTGCATATTTTTATTATCATTTGTGTTATTATTATTTTTGTAATAATTCAATATTTTTGTTTGCCCATCAAAACATTATGGTAATATCAATCCAAAGTTTCCTAATAAGACCTAGTTTGCTATACTTATCGGATAGCAATAATGAAAAATGAAAACCAATACCTAGTTACTCTTGTTCCTATAAGATAGAATTGGAGAATTTACCGAAAACAAGAGGAAGACTGGGCAGGTGGCTTGCTTCTCCTTTGCTTCACGATAAGCAGCATCCAACTTTCGGTTCCCATTTGGCGTGCTGGCCCAGACACCATATTTAATACTCTTATGAACATTATCTTCACTGTAAGATTTTATGATAAAGAACTTTGCATCTTTGTACTCTGTGACAAAGTTCAGCTGGTTGTACAACTCGTCATTGGTTTTGGCAGTTGATGTGCTATGTTTGTTATTATCAATGGAAGAACCATGTTCAGCAGTGATCTGACTCTTTGGCTTTGAGGCCCGCGGTCCTCGGTTCTGCTCACTGAGGATATCAAGTGTGCCATTACAACTGCAAAGAGAGCCACTGCCACTGCCTCTGCCACGCCGCCTGCTGCTGTCAAGAGAAAGCCAGGCCCGACCATTCATTCCCAAACTGGAAATAGGTGCACTTCCAAAGCTAGAGCCCTGATTAAAACCACCTTGTAGGTAACCTCTGTTATAGGAATTTGAACTGGATCCAAACCCATAAAATGATCTTTGCTGCTGAGAAGCCTGAAAAACATTAAATAGGAAATGTTAACAAAGAGGCACCTTGGTTTTCCAAGGCCGAATTGATGACACTGTAATGTGGTCAGTTCTCATTGACTGTCAACTGACACCATTCCCGTAATATTGATACAACAGGATAAATCATTTTGCCATCATAGCCAAAGATGAGAATCAATCACTTGGGCAATTATTGTTTCACTTGATACAATAAATAGTATATTCATGCACACACGCAAAGTAAGCATAATATTGCAATACTGTACACATAAACATCTCAAAGACGAAGGAACTTACAAGACTAACATGTGGAGACATACATATGGACAAAAATAATAACTAAAAGGGTATTCAGAGCAAGCAATTAAAACACTTGGTAATCCATACGCTTAAAAATGGCAATAGAAGTGGAGCAGATAGTTATTGGACTTCCACATAGCACCTTAAATGTTTTCTGCAATGTACCTAGGTCTGGGAAAGTTTATTTACCTAAAACTAATAAAGTAATTAATCAGTATAAAGGAAAGGGTACTTGAGAACCTGTACTTGTATAACTAATAGTTCTTTCAAAAGCTCCTTCAAAGGACAAGCCCTTTGCTCGGTTGGTGGTGCATAAGACGGTAAATACCAATAACTTGCTTCAAGTGAGAAGACCCTATAAATCCCTTAGTCCACATTGATGCATTTTATGCAAAGGAAGTGGAGAATCAACCGACCATCTTTTTCTACATTGCCCATTATCTTTGGGTCTTTGGCATAAGCTCTTCACTTTAGCCAATTTGGCTTGGGTGGCGTTGACGAGTATTAGAGATATGATGCTTATCTCTTTTAAACGATTGAGGAATGTTGAGCTGTAAATAGAATAGGAGAATTATTTTCCTATTATGTTAGTTTCCTATTTCTGTAAATAGATAGTTTCATTAGTTTCCTATTTCTATAACTAGATAGTTTTATGATTTAGAAATAAGTTAGTTTAGGAATAAGTTAGTTTCCTATTATGTCTTTTGTTTCCTATTTCTTCTCTTATAATCTCCTATATAAACTATGTGTATAGTCAATCAAATAAACAGAACTTATTATTTTTCATCCCATATTTCGTGTCATGGTATCAAAGCTGTAGGTTTTTAAAACCTGGGCATCACTCTGGCCTTCATTGCCATTTTTCTGGCCTTCATAGCTGGATTTTTTTTATTCACGTGTTCTTTTACTAGCCTTCATTGTTGTTGGTTTTTTTTTTTTTTTTTTGATAAGTAAGCAAGGATTTCATTAAAAAGACTAAACGCCACAAAGCATACAGGAAGTATACAAACCGGCTACAGCCCAAAAAAGAAAAGGACCAGAAAGAACTACCTCCCCTCAAGTGGAAGCTATCCACTCCAAGAAACCTATAAGGGAGTAAGACTCCTCGTCTAAATACACTTTGGCCCAGTTCCACAGGTTACAAACAAAAGAATTCTTTAATCTCTGAATATTCAACTCACCCCCCCTAAAAGCTAATCTATTCCTCTCCTTCCAAACCGTCCAAAAAATACACAACGGAATGGCTTTCCAAATCTTTTTCCTTTTCTTCCCTACAAATGAGCCCCTCCAGGAGATAAGAGTCTCCTTTACAGTTTCTGGTAGGACCCACTTGATATCTATCAACCCAAAAATAATATCCCAAAGGACTCTAGTCACTATACAGTGTAAAAGAATATGATTTACATTCTCTTCTTCACAGCCACACAAAAAACAACAATTTGGTAGTTGCACCCCTCTAATCTGAAGTCTATCCAGAGTGAGCACCTTCTCCCAAGTGGCCTCCCAAGCAAAAAAGCAGACTTTAGTTGGCACCCTATCCACCCATATTTTCTTTGCAGGAAACACTGTGACATTAGGTTTATCCAACAGCCTATAAGCATCTTTAACCCTGAAAAAACCATTCCTTCCTTGCCTCCAATTTACAGAGTCATCCCCCAATGCAGGCCTATGTCCCCTCAAAGTATTGAGCAAATCTCCAACCATGTCCAACTCCCAGTCATTGAAGTCCCTCTCAAAAACAAGATTCCACTCTCCATGGCCCGAATCTTGATCCCACATTTCCTCAATCGTGGCATCTCTATGCGCAGCTAGAACAAAAAGATGGTTGAAACATTGGGACAACGGAGTATCAGTACACCATCTGTCTTTCCAAAATTTAATTTTGGAACCCTTCCCAACTATAAAAGCCAAATTCTCCCAACACCAATCTGATTCTTTCATAATCTCCTTCCAAACCCCTACTCCCGCCGCCCCATTGACCTTCTTAGGCCTCCATCCATGATCCTCTTGCCCATATTTCGTAAAGATTACTTGTTTCCAAAGGTTATCCTTTTCACAAGCAAACCTCCAAATCCACTTGCCCAGCAAGGCTCTATTCAAAGTGGCTATTCTCCTTAACCCTAGCCCTCCATTGAGTTTTTCTGAACAGACAACATCCCATTTGACTAGATGAACTTTTCCTCCCAAGTGTCCACCCCCCCAAAGGAAATCTCTTTGGGTTTTCTCCACTCTTTTAGCAACGGCCTTGGGCATGCGGAAGATAGACATTTGGTAGATTGGCATACTAGCCAAAGTACTTTTAATGAGCGTGATCCTCCCCCCTTTAGAGATGTACTGTCTTTTCCAAAGAGCAAGTCTCCTCCTGACCCTCTCCTCCACTCCATCCCATATAGAAGAAGCCCTATTGGGGGCCCCTAAAGGGAGCCCCAAATAGTGAGAGGGCAAAGACCCCACCCTGCACCCTAACTCAGCTGCCAACTCAAGAATCTCCTCCACTTCTCCAACTGGAATGATTTCGCTTTTGGCTAGATTAATACGAAGTCCCGAGGCCGCTTCAAACCAAAAGAGAAGCCAACTTAAATGAGATACTTGCTCTTTGCTCGCCTCACAAAACACAATGGTGTCATCAGCAAAAAATAGATGAGAGATATTCAATGAAGATCTCCTACCACCCCGAATATTGCACCCTGTTAGATATCCCCCCTCCACCGCTCTCCTGATAAGGACGTCCAGAATCTCCATTCCCATAACAAAGAGGTAAGGGGATAAAGGATCCCCTTGTCGAAGCCCTCTAGTGCTAGGGAAAAACCCAGCTGGCACTCCATTAACAAGAATAGAGAATTTAGCAGAAGACACACAGTTCCACATCCATCCCACCCACTTGGTCCCAAAGCCCATTTTTTGGAGGACCTTCATTAAGAATTTCCAATTGATGCTGTCATACGCTTTTTCTATATCCAATTTGCAGATAATACCCTTTTCCTTTCTCTTCTGCCACGAATCTATCACCTCATTAGCAATTAAGGAAGCATCCAGAATTTGTCTTCCCATAACAAAGGCATTCTGAGCGCCAGATACCACCTTACCAATCACCTTCTTGAGCCTATTAGCTAAGACTTTAGCCAAAAGTTTGTAGAGTCCCCCCAATAGGCTAATTGGTCTAAAGTCTCCCAGGTCCTCCGCCCCGCTTTTCTTAGGGATCAACACCAAGAAGGTGTTGTTGAGGCTCCTAACAGAGGCATTATGATCATAAAACTCTTTAAACATCTCCATGATCTCCTCTTTTGTGAATTCCCATACGTATTGCCAAAAGGCTACAGTAAAGCCATCCGGGCCTGGGGCTTTATCCCCATTCATCTCCATCAAAGCCGAATGGATCTCACCCTCTGAAAATGGAACTTCCAGACTCTCTGCTTCTTGCTGGCTGATGCAATCCACCTGGATGCTACCAATATCCGCCTGCCATACCATGTCTTCAGAAAGCACCTGCTGAAACGAGTTCACAACTCCTTCTCTCACCTCCTGCTCCTCTATCAGCCACTCCCCATTAACCTTAATCCGGCCCATAGTGTTGTTCCTTCGGTGAGCACTAGCCATTCTATGGAAGAACCCCGTATTTCTGTCCCCCTCCCTTAACCAAATCTCCCTTGAATGCTGTCTCCAATGGGCTTCCTCCAACAGCACCCATTTCTTAAATGAGTCCTTGGCTTCCTTTTTTAAGTCAGCTTCCTCCACAGTCAAGTTTCTCTCACTTTCCACCCTATCCCAATGGTCTACTTGCTCTAATGTTGCAGCTTTATTGGTCTCCAGCCTCCCAAAAACCTCTTTGTTCCAAACTCTCAGATTCTTTTTAATTTCCTTCATTTTAACATTCAATCTGAAGCTAGCGCTGCCCCTGACCTCAATCTCCTGCCACCATGCTCTCACCATGTCCTTAAACCCCTCAACCTTCAGCCACATATTTTCAAATCTGAACGGGGTAGGGCCTCTACTAATTCCACCCCCCTCTAACACGATTGGGAAATGGTCAGAAATTGGACGAGATAACCTGATCTGAGTGACTCCATTAAACTGATCTAACCAGCTTTGGGAGACTAAAAATCTGTCAAGCCTCGCCCACGCCTGATTATTAAAACCCCCATTCCAGGTGAACTCTCCCCCCTGCAGAGGCAAATCCACCAGCTCTAATTCATCCACCGTCTCTGCAAATCTCCTCATGGCTGAGCTGATTCTACTTTGACTGCTCCTTTCTTGCTGAAACAGAATAACATTGAAGTCCCCACCAAGACACCAGGGATCGTCCCAACGACCTCTTATCGCCCCAAGTTCCTCCCACATACCTTCCCTTTCCGCTTTAGTAAAAGGACCATACACTCCCGTAAAAACCCAGATAGCCCCATTTTCAATAATCTTGAATCTACAAGACAGAGTAAACAGGCCCTCCTCCCAATCCAATATATCCAAGACCCTCTTGTCCCACCAAATCAAAATGCCACCCGCAGCCCCCTCCGCGTTAAGGACTCTCCAATCTAAAAATCTTCCTGTACCCAGGCTTCTCACAATGCCTTCCGACATCTCCTGGATCTTGGTTTCTTGAATACACATAAGGTCCACCCTCTGACTCCTTATATAGTTCTTAATAATTTTCCTCTTAGAGCTGTCATTTGCTCCCCTCACATTCCAACTCATAATCTTCAGCTTCATTGGGCAACTATCATCTGATCCCCCTTGCCCTGAACAGGACCTTTCTGTTTATTCCCCCCCTCGTAATTGACGGAACATTCCAGCCTCTTTAGTTCCCTTTCGAATTTGGTTTTCTCCAAGAGCTCCTTGCTGTGAATCTTTTCCCTCCTCTTTCTGATTTTAGTCAGAAAGTTCAGTATCTCCCTCTCCAACCCCTCCGTAGAGAATCCCAGAAATTCACTAAATTTTGCTAAACTGCCATCCTCCCATAGTTCCTCTTTCTCATTTTCATTGACTTGAGATCCTGATGCATCAGCACACCCCTCCTTGCCCCTAGCCTTGCCTCGGTCTTTATTGGCCTCTCCCAACTTCCAAGATCCCTTCTCTTTTTCGACATTTCCCTCATATACTGTTAGCCAAGTTGACTTATCCCCCCATAACTCCTCCTCTAAACCCCCTGGATGATCAAAAGGCTCCCCCTCTAGAGCCCGATCAAAATTAGAAGAAAGAGAAGAAGAATCCCCCATAGCCCGGTTTCCTTTAAGATTGGAACTCAGGACATACCTCTTGGCTTCTTCATTAAGCGCACGATCAGTCAAGGATAGACCTTCAGCCCTCTGATCCCTTCTGATCTCTACTGGCTCCCAACACAGCAATGGATCCTCTGGACTGGATCCTATTTTGGAGACGACACAGCCCAAAAGACCAGCCTTCTCTTTGGCAGCAATTGGGCCCTCCCTTTCCCAACCATCCAGTTCTGCACTAGAGGGGCAGCCCAACTCAGCAGCCCAGTTAGATGGGCCTGTCTCTGCCTCCCCGGCCATCTTTGACTTTCCTTTTAATTTTCGGCCCAGAAGCCCATCAAGCTTGCCCAGCCCACCTTCCTTCTCCTGCTCCTTAATAAACTTATTTGGGCCATTAGAAGACGACCCTACCATTTTACCATTTGAGTAATCCCAACTCCCAAACGTCGGGCCATAGGCTTGGATCCCGGGCCCTAAGTCCGGCCCATACTCCTGCACAGCCTTCCCATCGTCTGGCAGGAGCAGTCCCTCGGTTCCCGCTCCTCTCAACTCCTTCCCCACGCTCTTCTCCGCGCGTGAAAGCACCTCATCCCTGTCCTTGGTTCTCCTGGTGCTTTCCGCCGCGGAAAAGCTCCTTCTCACCACGGGTCTAACTTCCCACCACAGCGACAAGGAGTAGACCTCCTCCTCTACCTGAATTTCTAACATACACGGTCTAATATCGCCTCTTAGCTTGACCAGGATCCTAGCCCATTGAATCTCCCCCATCGTCCTTGTCCGTTCATCAATTTCGACAAAACCCCCACATTCGTCCCCTATTTTCTTCAATATCTTCGGGCTCCATAACGAGATTGGCAGCCCAAAGATTTTAAGCCAGACTTCCTGAATCTTCTCCTCCTCTTCCCAGCAGCCCGTCTTTGAGTTCCAGTAGTCTAAACTCAAATGGACTCCTCCTATTGCTCTGCTCCCCGATGAGGCCACTCTGTGAGCCTCTTTTATATCTTCAAACTCCAACAAGACCTTACCTCGTTCCAGCTTGGCCAGCCCTAACTTGCTTTTTAAGCCCCACGAGCTCGCCCAAAGCCTCCCCAGCCTCTCCAGATTTTCTTCTTGCTTTTTGTTGGATTTCCAGCTCGCGACAAGGCAGTGTTCCAGCTTCTGTAAATTTCCGGCCAACTCCTCCCTCGAGACCTTCATTTTGATCGCATTTATGCCTTTCCAGTTGGAGTGCTTGACTGCATCTGCGTATGACTTCGCCGGAGAGATTTTTCCACCGGCCCGATCTTCCTGAATCTCCATTCTTCTTCCAGCCAGCTTTTCCATTTGACAGATCATCTCCGCCATGTCCGTCCAACCTTTTCTGTCCCTCCTTCCTCTCGGTAGAAAGATGCAAAACCTTCTGCGTTCCAGATCAACCACCCCCAACTTTAAAAAACCACCCGCGCTGTTGGAGCCCCGAGCCAAGGTGAACCACTTTCCTCTTTCTCTCCACTTCTTCTCCCATTTTCCTTCTTCTTCGTCACGTATACAATGGATTAACCCTTCCTTAAAAAACCCTAAGCTTTCCAGCCCTAAGCGAACCCATGTCGAGACCCCCCTCTTCCTCTCCACGATGAGGATCTGACGCCGTCCTTTCCTTTCATCGAGAGCAAGCTCGAAGGTCTTAGATTCCACCGAGAAGCTCCGCTTTCGACTCGCCTCGCCGGACTCCTCATTATCGCCGTCGCACGCGCCTTCACTCGCCCTCACGCCCCCTCGCTCTCTCACTCCCTCTCTCTCTCTCTCTCCCATCGTTTTTGATTCATTGTTGTTGGTTTTTTTTTGTTTCGCGATCAGCCTTAATTCCAAAAGATCGGGTTTTTTTCGTGAAAGATGTCAAAAAATTCAGGTACACCTTTACTCTCTTTTTGCATAAATGCCTCACACAGGGTTTATGATGACTCTTGGATAATAGACTCCGATGCTATAAATCATATGACCTCCAAATCTCAACTTTTCCATACCTATACCCCAAACCCAAGTAACAAGAAAATTGCAGTGGCCAATGGCTCTTTAGCTACCGTTGCATGTTTCGGAGACATATACATCACACCTACCCTTATTCTTAAAAATGTCCTCCATGTACCAAAATTGTTGGTCAACCTTGTTTCCATTCAAAAGCTTACCCATGATCTTAAATGTTATACTATTTTTTCCCCTTCTTATTGTGTTCTTCAGGAACAAGGCTCAAGAAGGAAGATTGGACTTGCTAAGGAAAGGAGCAGTCTTTACCACCTTTAATCATCTCAGAAAACTAGTAATAATTTATCGTTGTCTTTTCCCAGTTCCTCAAATAAAGATACCATTTGGTTGTATCACCTATGTTTAGGTCATCCATCTTTTAGGGGTTTTAAAGGTCATGTTTCCTCCTTTGTTCCAAGGATTAGATATTTCTGAGTTTCATTGCGAAACTTGTGAATTGGCAAAACATACTCGTGTATCTTTTCCTATTAGCAATAAAAGAAGTTCTCATCCTTTTCATTTGATTCATAGTGACATATGGGGTCCTTCGACTATACCTAATGTTTCTGGGGCTCGTTGGTTTGTATCCTTAATTAATAAATGTCCTTGGGTTACATGGATCTTTCTTCTTAAACAAAAACTTGATGTTAGCATTGTTATACCTAATTTCCACTCAATGGTTCAAAACCAATTTGGGGTTGAAATAAAAAGCTTTAGGACAGACAATGCTAGAGATTACTTCAACCAGACTTTGTCACCCTATTTTCAATCACAGGGCATTCTCCATGACTCATCATGTGTTAACACACCCCAACAAAATGGGGTAGCCGAGAAGAAAAATGGACATTTACGCAACACAACCCGAGTCTTACTCTTTCAAGGGAATGTTCCTAAGTCCTATTGGGGGGAAGCTGTTTTTACTGCCACATACATGATAAATAGAATTCCCTCATGAGTGTTAGACAACAAAAGCCCCGTAGAGATACTTAAGAGTTTCTATCCACACTTCAGAACCTCAAATGGGCTCACTCCTAAGGTATTTAGGTGCACTGCATTTGTTCATGTCCACAGCCAACATAGAGACAAACTAGACCCTCGAACCATAAAATGTGTCTTCCTTGGTTACTCATCCACTCAAAAAGGATACAAGTGCTACAATCCCTTAGCCAGAAAATTTTACATCTCTGCAAATGTCACCTTCACAGAAAATAAACATTTTTTCCCCAATTCCTCTTTTCAGAGAGAGATTTCAATGATGGAAGATAGTCCTTATGAGTCCTTTGAACCTCTTGACCTTTCTCATGTCTCAACCCATGGTGATGAAGAACTTGAGTCATCCGAACTTGAGTCATTCGAGTCAATCACACCTGAGTCACCCAATTTTACCACTAAACCCGTGTCATCCCCTGTTCCAGCCAGTGTCACTCGCAATTTTCCATAGGTTCCTAAGGTGTATTCAAGGGGGAATCCAACTCACACCCTGGGAATGAAATCACGGTAAGATCATACCCACCTTTACATACACAACCTGGTGAAACTTCCACTGACTCAAAAGACAACCTAGATCTAAACCTTCCCATTGCTGTCAGAAAAGGCACCAGAGAATGCACTAACAGACCACTCTATCCACTATCACACTATGTGTCTCTTAAGCACCTATCACCAGCCCACAAGAATTTTATTGTGAGTCTAAACACCACTATCATCCCTAATACTGTTTCTGAGGCATTGACAAAAAGGGAATGGAAGGATGCTATGAGAGAGGAGATGAGTGCATTAGAAAAGAATAAAACATGGGAGATTGTTGTAAGACTGAAAGGGAAAAACATTGTTGATTGCAAGTGGATTTTCACACTAAAATATAAGGCTGATGGATCTCTTGAGAGACATAAATCAAGATTGGTAGCCAAAGGGTACACTCAAACTTATGGAGTTGATTATCAGGAAACTTTTGCTCCAGTTGCAAAAATGAATACTGTAAGAATCCTGTTGTCACTGGCTGCCCACTACAATTGGCAACTCCTACAGTATGATGTTAAGAATGCATTTCTTCATAGTGATTTAGATGAAGAGATTTACATGAACATCCCACCGGGATTTGAGGGAAACACAGGTAACAAGGTGTGCAAGCTGAAAAAAGCCCTTTATGGGCTAAAACAATCTCCTAGGGCTTGGTTTGGGAGATTTGCAAAAGTCATGAAAGAGTCTGGGTACAAACAAAGCCAAGGTGACCACACTCTCTTCATTAAGCACTCGGCTGCAGGGGAGTAATTGTTCTTCTAGTTTATGTTGACGACATCATAGTGACTGGAAATGATGAGAGAGAAAAACATGAATTGAAGCAGAGATTAGCAACAGAGTTTTGAGATAAAAGAACTAGAGAAACTGAAGTACTTCCTTGGTATTGAGGTGGCATATTCCACACAAGGGATCTTCATCTCTCAACAAAAGTATGTGACTAATTTATTGGCTGAAACGGGGAAGATTGGGTGTAAACCAATCTTTACCCTAATGGATCCAAACCACAAGTTAGGAGAAGCTAAAGAAGAACCAATGGTGGATAAAAGAATGTACCAGAGGCTGGTTGATAGGCTCATATACCTTACTCACACTCGGCCAAATATCACCCACTCGGTGAGCATGATCAGTTAATTCATGCATGATCCAAGAGAACCTCATCTTCAAGCTGCTTACAGGGTGCTGCATTACTTGAAAGGCAACCCCAGGAAAGGAATTTTGTTCAAGAAGAACAATACTCATGCTCTAGAAGCATACACTGACGCTGACTATGCAGGTTCCCTAGTGGATCGAAGATCAACTACAGGGTATTATACTTTTCTTGGAGGTAATCCGATAACATGGAGAAGTAAAAAGTAGAATGTGGTAGCAAGGTCATCTGCAGAATCAGAGTTTAGGGTCATTGCTCAAGGGTTGTGTGAACTACTTTGGCTGAAGATTATTCTAAATGATTTGAGAATCAAGTGGGATGGTCCTATGAAACTCTATTGTGACAACAAGTCAGCTATCAATATTGCTCATAACCCTATACAACATGATAGGACAAAACATATTGAGATTGATAGGCATTTCATCAAAGAAAAATTGGAGGAAGGAGTGGTGTGTATGTCCTATGTTCCATCAGAACATCAATTAGTTGATATTCTAACAAAAGGGCTGAACAGTTCAATGTTTCACGATCTTGTATTCAAGCTGGGAAAGGAAGACACCTATTCCTGAGCTTAAGGGAGAGTGTTGAGTTGTAAATAGAATAGGAGAATTATTTTCCTATTATGTTAGTCTCCTATTTCTATAAATAGATAGTTTTATTAATTTCTTATTTCTGTAAATAGATAATTTTATTATTTAAGAATAAGTTAGTTTCCTATTATGTCTCTTATTTCCTATTTCTTCTCTTGTAATCTCCTATATAAACTGTGAGTATAGTCAATCTAATAGACAGAACTTATTATTTTTCATCCCAAATTTCGTGTCAAGGAATTCATTGAGAGGTAGGACCCTTTGGCAGATCGTTTGCCTCACTATTATTTGGATTGTGTGGCAAGAGAAAAATGTTAGGATCTTTTATGATAGATGGAGAACAAAAGAGATGTTATGGGATCTACTTATTTCTACTCCTCCCTTTAGGCCTCTTGTTCCAATGCTTTTACAGAAGTTCCACTTAATGTTATTCAGCTAAGTTGGCTCTCGGTTTGTAATTCATAGTGGGGGAGTATACTCTTACTTTGATCATTTTGTAGTTTGAGAGAATGATCCCTCATCCTTCTCTCTTTCTTTTCTCAATAAAATTTTATCTTTGTTTCTGATCAGAAAAATAGTTCTTTCAAGTCATAAACCACTTTTCAATTCAGTTTCTTATCATGGACATTAAGTTTCTTCACCGAAATATTTGTCCAAAACCTTTTCTTTTGCTATTTTTCTGTTTGTGTGTGATCCTTAGTGTTCTAGTCATCTGGGCTGCATCAAAACATGATCGAATTGATAAGGGGAATGAAATAAGATATTATGGTCAACATATATAATTGAAGATGAGATTTATTTGCTTAAGAAGTTGAACTTAAGCTCACAGAATAGTTTGAATCATAACTTCCAGTCTGTAAAATGAGAATCAAAGAAGCAGAAATATAGCCAGACAAATGAAAAAGGACTGGTGGTGGATAGAAGTTCAAAAATAAGGGAACCACTAAGAATATGCTTAAAAAGAAAAATAAAAAAATGTAACAGCTAAACTAACAGGCATGCAGTGGCCAGTGGTAAGAGAACAAACCATTCCAATATTTTGCCCAAATGAGCCTAGGGTGCCAATTGGTTGTGGAGAAACTGCAGGTGACAATGGTGTCAAAGATCTCTGCCTGTCTGAAGATTTTGGCCAGTCTGACCAAAGTCCGCCAGATCTGAATCCATCAAACCCTTGCTGCAAATCATGAAAACCAAGAGTACCAGGATTTCCAGGAAAGTTGCCTCTACCAAAAGATCCCAATGGAGGGGGATAACCAGGTCTGGGCCCAAAAAGCATTCCTTCACCTTGTTGATCAACAGTCACTAAGCTGGTCAGTTCAGGTTGTGAAACTGGAGTTGGTGAAGTGATATAAGGCATGCTAGGAGGAACTAGCTGCTGGTAATAAGGTGGCCCTGAGAATGGAAATTGCTGAGGAGAGTATAACTGGGCGTCTCCACCAACAGACGGTAGAGGGGTTGTGACCGGGGAATATGGTCCATACGGCATTTGTGGACTGTAACCATAACCAGCATGAAATACAAGAGAAGGGTTTTCGTTGTAGATGCCCTAAACAAGATCAAATATTAAAGAAAAATACAATAAGTTATATCTGAGGTATAAATACATAAAGATGATGGAGCAGTAGATCTTACTTACAGGAGATCCAATTTCAAGTCCTTCAGCATTAATATATGGGGGATATTCATCCCATTCACCAGCGGCATTGTCATAGCCTGTTGCTAAATCACAGATGAGAAATAATCACATAAGTTGATCCTATAAACTAAAAGAAGAAAATGCAAAAATAGAAGCATAATGTGATTGCATTCATTGGGTAACTGGTCCTATCCAATAGCTGAGTCATGCTGAAGACACTTAAGGACATCAGAGGGTCTCATAGGAGGGTCATGAAGACAAACTGAGGTGTCTTACAGGCAAGGCAGCTCCTCTTAGCTTGACATCAATGCTTTGGAAAGTCAGAGGACTTTTGAAGAACTGCATCTATAATTACCATTTAATTCCTTGGTCCAGGGGATCTTATTTGGAGGGGAAGAGTTCCTTCTACATTTTCTAGATGAGTTAAATTGTGAAGACTAGATTTCTCTTTCTCTCATTTCACTCCTCACCTCTTGTCATGTACCCAGGTGTTGTGCTTCATCATTGTTTCAATCCTCATCATTGTGCTATGCTTGGGAAGTAGGGAATTTACAGACCATCCATTCCTCCATTGCTCCTTTGCAGTGAAGTTATGAGACAAATTTTGTTTTATTTTTTCAATATCAGAAATAGACAAGTCTTTTTCATTAATTAAACAGATCAAAAAAGACAAGACAGAGACAAATTTCAATAGCAAGGTTACCATGGATTTTCCTAGAGGTGTTCTAGATATGATGTTTCTCTCTTGCCGAGGATTTGGTATCAGTCCTAGAGGAAGGATTCTGTTGAGGAAGCTATTTTTAGTATGTTGTGGGTTACTTAGTTGGAGAAGTACATCAGGAATCCTGAGGACAGGAAGAGATGGTTAAATTGTAGGAGAATATTCTTTTGCTCGCATCTTGTTGAATATGAGTCATCGAGGGGCCTATTAGAATCCCCTTTAGCATTATTTTACTGGATCAAACACCAGTCTCCTTCTCACAAAGAAGGGTGATGGAGTTTCAGGTTGTGTGGACTCCACCTGTGGGTATCCTGAACCTCAACTTTGACCATTATTCCATAGATAATCCACATTAAACGAGGACTGAGAATTGACAGCTCATCAAGATCATAAAAATGAAATCATCTAAGCTTTCTCCAAGGCAGCTGCTTTCGGGCTAGCCACCAAAAGAGAGATACTGGCTTTTCTTTTATAGGCAATGACAAGACAGTTGGGTGGCTCCAATACAGTAAAGGAGGGAGATTTGGTGACATTTCTTTCTTGGGTGAAAAACAGGAGAAAAGGGCCATGGAGATATGACCATTGAAGGAAGAGGTTTTGAATCTTGCTAGAGTTTTGTATTGTCCATTCTCTCACAAAACAAGATTGGCAAGTTAGGAAGCTAATACACAAGCCAAGAGAAAAGTCATCTTGCCTGTTAGCTTTATTGTGGATTTCATGCCCCTGAATCCAGTGAACCAATCTTTCACCTCTACTTAAGGTTGGAAGCTTGAGTGGTTTCTGTTGGGAGCTTTGTTTTCTCCCTAGTCTTTTTGCATGCAAGTGTCCCCAACGCACTAATGGTTCCCTCTTTCTTCTCAAATTCACTAAGACTGTTTTGCAAATATACAACTTAATTCCACCTTAGTAAGCCTCCATCACCAGTCAACAATTAGAGTTCCCTCACATCAATCCCAATTACTCAACAGGAAAAGGTCCTAGTCCGATGCTAAGGTGCATCGAGTCAAAATACCTCACTTGAGCCAGCAAATTAGCATTAGTATGTCATACCTAGAGAGTACCTCTGAGCATGATCCATGCAAATAAAGCTAAATCTTGTTATTTTGGCGACTAAGTAAATAGAAACTAGCTCTTATCAGGGCGTTTACGCAAAGTTCTTCATGAAACAATCTTTGGCTTTCAAGGAGCCTTTGTTGAAGGGAGACACATTCTGGATGCTGTTTTGATAGCCAATGAAGTGGTGGATAAGAAAAGAAGGTCAGGGGAGGAAGGAGTAGTCTTCAAAATTGATTTTGAAAAGGCCTATGATCATGTGGACTGGGGCTTCTTGGATCATGTGCTTCAAAGGAAGGGGTTCAGCCAGAAATGGAGATCTTGGATAAGGGGTTGTTTGTCGTCATCAAGTTTTGCAATCTTAGTTAATGGGAATGCAAAGGGTTGGGTTAAGGCCTCTAGAGGTTTGAGACAAGGAGACCCCTTTTCTCCTTTTCTTTTTACTTTAGTGGGAGATGTGCTAAGTAGGTTGATGATCAGAGTAGAGGAAACTGGGCTAACTGAGGGGTTCTTGGTAGGGAGGGATAGGACTAGAGTGTCTTTGCTACAGTTTGCAGATGACACCATCTTTTTCTCTAAAGCCTCTATAGAACATCTTCAAAACCTCAAGATTATCCTTTTGGTTTTTGGGCAAGTATCTGGTTTAAAAATCAACTTAGAAAAAAGCCCCATTTCAGGTATTAACATTAGGTCGGAGCTGTTGTCTAATTTGGCCTTGGTTTTTGAATGCAGAGTGTCAGAGTGGCCTTTGTCTTATCTAGGCCTTCATTGGGAGGAACCCTAAGACAATAGGTTTTTGGGATCCGGTGGTTGAGCGAATTTCGAGGAGATTGGATGGTTGGAAAAAGGCCTTTTTGTCTTTGGGAGGGAGGATTACTTTAATTTAGTCTTGTCTGTCTCACATCCCTAGTTACTTTCTATCCCTCTTTAAAATCTCATCTTCAATTGCCTCAAAGATTGAGAAGATGCAAAGGGATTTTCTTTGGTCTGGAGCGGGGAAGGGAAGAAAGATTATCTCATCAGATGGGATGTTGTTAGTAGACCAAAGGAGTTGGGAGGTTTAGGTTTTGGGAAGACTTCTATGAGAAATACAGCTCTCTTAGGGAAATGGCTTTGGAGGTTCCCTAGAGAAAGGAATGGTCTTTGGCATAAGGTTATTGCGAGTATATATGGGACATATCCTAATGGATGGGATGCCAACATGGTGGTTAGATGGTCTCACAAATGTCCTTGGAAGGCTATTGCTCAAGTTTTCCAGGATTTTTCCCCGTTTGTTCGCCTAGTGGTGGGCAATGGGGAGAGAACTCGTTTTTGGGAAGATCTTTGGTGGGGAAACCAAACTTTGTGTTCTCAATTTGCTAATCTTTATAGAGTTACTTCTATGAAAAACCTCACTATTTCAGATGTCCTTGGCTATTCCTATCCACTGTCTTAGAATTTTAATTTCCGTCGCAATCTTACTGATTCAAAAATTGATTTCCTCCCGAGATTAATGTTCTCCCTTAGTTCAGTGCTTCTCTCTCCTTCTTTGGCAGATTCAAGAGTGTGGCTTTTGTCATCGTCAGGCTTGTTTTCAATGAAATCTTTTTTCTTGGCCTTGTCAAAAGTCTCTAATCATATCTTGTTCCTTCCGGCCAAGTTTTTGTGGAGTTCAAAAGCCCCCTCAAAGGTTAATGCCCTCGCTTGGTTAGTAGCGCATGGGAAGGTAAACACCAATGACAAGTTGCAATTGAGAAGACCCTACAAATCCCTTTGTCCTCAATGGTGCATTCTTTGCAAAGGAAATGGAGAGTCGATTGACCACCTTTTTCTTCATTATCCAGTCACCATTGGACTCTGGCACAAGTTGTTTAATCTAGCAGGGTTGGTTTGGGTCCCTCCAAGGAGTTTTGAGGACATGTTGGTAATTACTTTTAAAGGCTTGGGGAACTCATTAAGAGGAAAGACACTTTGACAAATTGCGTGTCTTACTTTGGTTTGGATGGTGTGGTAAGAGAGAAACAAAAGGATCTTTGAGGAAAAGGGGAGAACGGAAGAGATTTTATGGGATTTGATTTTGTTCTATTCCTCTCTTTGGACTTCTTGTACTACAGCTTTTAGAGGAATTCCTCTAAGTGTTTTACAGCTCAACTGGACTGCGGTGTGCGCGTCATAAGTTTGAGTTTGTGGGGGTTTCTCTTTGTTTTTAGATTCCTATTGTTGGGTGTTTCCTCTTTTGTTCAGTTTGTGTAGGAAGGACCTCTCATCCTTCCCTTGGTTTCTTCTCTTTCTTCTGTACTTCTTATGTATCCTGTATCTTTTCTTCTATCAATATATTTTTCTTCATTTCTGATCAAAAAAAAAAAAAAAAAAAGAAACTAGCCCCATTCATTGCCTTGATAGAGGATGGCAACTAAGTAAAAAGGTCCCTCAATAGCAACTAAGTCAAAGTGCATCTATCCCCGCTTTGGTATATGCCCTCAATGAGCCATCCATGTCTTGTGGGCATTCACAAAGCTCAAGATTCCACCTGATAGGGGACATCTAATGCCCCCATATCCATGGTGCTTTGCAACACATGGAGCTCAGTTGTAAGTTAAAATGTCCATAGTACTTACATCTCATGATAGCATGTGTGGCTCGATGCCTCAATATAGCAAGCTGAAATAGGACAATGACATTTCCTAATAAATTGAACACTTTATCCTATTAACTTGGTAGAAATTCTATCAAAGGAATAAAATTACTGGGCTAATTGTTTTCATCATCTTTCTGGCATCAGGTTTCCACCCCGAATGATATCATTAGACATGCTTAGAATTGAATTGAGCCTAGGAATTGCTCAATTTTTGTTCCCTTGAAAATTTATTTAGTTCGCTATCCATGCAATAAGGTGGCTAGTTTTTTTAACATAATTAAACCACTGCACATATGTGATGGCATATTGGACTCAAATTCAAGCAGCCGAAAAACTAACCTCCATAATAGAAGGCCTGCGCCTGTGGAGCATAAACACTAGGTGAGTAGACAGTGCGGTCTCCACCAGCAACGGCATCCCTTGGATGAGGTATAGAAGCAGCATCCTGAGGTGAATTAGAAGAATCCGACCTCTCTTTTCTCGCAGTAGGGGGCTGCTGACACCATAACAGAAGACGATTCATTATCAAAAACACATTTTACCAACACAAACAAATGGAAACAACATCGAAATAGGTTCACACCTGTTCCTTCATGTTATCAGATTCAACAGCTTTCTCTTCTGCATCCATGATCAGTATGACTTATTAATTATTGACCAACCAAAGCTAAATAAATCCACACTTGCATACCTATGGACACATAATCAATAAAACTAACATGAAAATTATTTATAATATTTCCACGCAATACAGACTAAAACCTAAAAAATTCAATCACCGATATCCCAAAACGATCAGTAACCTCCTAGAACTATCAAACCGACGCAAAATCACACTGCAGAATTCGCCAAAACCCGCAATTCTCGACTGAGAAATTGCGAGATCTCGTCCCTCCGAACGAGATCTTGAAATTTCCAGATCTCGGCTGTGCTGCCGTCGAGACTCCGGAAAGGCGAGTTCGGGCATATGATCAGCTCCGGAAGCACTCACGCCAGCCTACGGAGCGGCGCGGAGGTGCTGATACTGGAGTGATCGGAGGGGAATTCGGAAGTATGGAGTAAAGTTGAACCAACCGTGGTTGTTGCGGTGGGTGCTGTGAGCATCGGTGGTTCCATCGTCGCCGTCGCCGGTGAGGATTGGGTCTAGAGTGACAGGCCTTTCATCCATTGTTCGGTCACAGACTCCGTGCGAGGGAGAGAGAGAGGGGTGGAAGAAGGAAAAGGGGGTTTCGGTGTTGGACAGTGGCATATAAGATGTTGACTTTCTTAATTGACCTTTGCTCTTCATGTAAATTACATGAATGCCATTCGTTTCTTTTAATCTTAATATAAGATCTTTTAATATTTAAAGAATTTATATTAGGTTTTAGATTTTATATTTGATTATATGATTATTTATCAATTATTTGAATATATTTCAACCAAATCTACAAATGTAAAATCATGATTTGATAAAGAATATCAATCATTACAATGACACTAAATTTCATTTTTTTTAATTTAATTTAAAACATTTTTTATTAAAGATATTAATAGTTATAATGTTTCTAAATATTTTAATTAAATAAAAATTTATTTATTTAAAAATAAATAAACAAGTATCATTTCACCATATTTTCTGAAAGTTTTTATAAATTATTTTTTTATTCTCTAACTTAAAATCGATTTTTAAAAACAAGTTTCAAAAAACATAATATTTTTATTTTATTTTTTTGCTTTTAAAAACTAGTGAAATCAATTTCTTCTTATTCTTTAAAAATTAATTTTTTTTTTTTTACTTTATTTTTAAAAATTGTTTCCAAAAATCAAAGGTCAAACAGTATTAAAAATTTTAAAAGAAAAAAAGAATTATGTTTTTAAAAATAAAAAATTATTTTTTAATTACACGAACTAAAATACTCTAAAGCTTTTCTATCCAGATATTCTTAAAAACACGAGTTTTAGTGTTTGAGAAGATTTTGTCCACGAGGCTTAAAATAAAATTTTGATTAAATATAAAATAACTTCCTATATAAGGAAAATAAAAACTTATAAAATAAGTTTTTATTTTGACTTCTAAAAAGTTGGAAGCTTCTAATAATTACTCGTTTAAACAATTTTTTTTTTTTTAAGATTTTATGATTTGAAAAAATTAATATAAAAGTTATAAAAATATTTTCAAAAAAATAAAATTGTATTTTGATTAATTCAATAAATTATTATTTTGACTTTGATTTTAATTTCTAGGTGAGCTGATTTTTTTTTTTTTTTTTTAATAATGTTATCCTAAATTTTATATTAAATTATTTTTTTCCATCACAAGCCCATTTTTAGAATGTTTAAACAGTTGGAATTATTAATGTTTTTTTTTCTTTTTTCTTTTTTAATGTTTTAAAGTTAGAAAACTCTTCATTATGGGAGTCTAGGGTTTTTAGATATAAAAGCATTGGCTTGATAGAAAATTGCAGAACTCCTAACCCTAAGAGAGCAATTTTCATTTCAAAGCTTGATCCTCAATTTAAAATAAAATAAATAAATAAATAATTATTTTTAAGAATAGTTTTTAGTGTTTTTAAAAACAAAATTACGATTAGAAACTGAATTCTAAAAAATAATTTTTATTCTCAAAAACTCAAAAAAAAACATGTTTGGTTGAGTTTAAAAAAAAAAAAAAAGTGTTTTAAAACAAATAAAATAAAAAGCATGTTTGGAAGTTGGCTTTTTTTTTAATTGAACGTTTTTTTTCGTAACTCCTCTAGATTTATGAAAAAAGATATAAATAAATAAAAATTTAACAAAAGATAATAATAAGAGGGTGATGGATTTGAATGGAAAATCAAATTACATTTTTAGTTTTTTATTTTATTTTAAAATTTGATTTTGATTTTGTTTTTATTTTATTTTAAATTTTGATTTTGCCTTTATTTTATTTTAATTACAATAAATAAAAAAATAAAATATTTTAATAATAACCCGTTAAATATCATAATAAATGAGGATTGACAATAAGGTAATCCTCTTCAATAAATGGTTAGATTTTTTAATAAAAAGATAAAAGGTTATAATTCAAATTTAAAACTTTTGTTAGCACTCTAAATTAATTGTAGAAATTTTACATGCAAATATTTAAAGAAATTATTGATAATTATGTAAAATAAGACATATTTTATTACTTTAAATATGAGAAATATTATTAACTCAATGATTTATGATTTATAAGAATATATTTATTTAAAATTTTCTTTTAAATGTTTGTCATTTTTTCCCTACTTTCTACCAAACCTTATCTCTCCAACATCCTTTCCAATTATTTTAAAAAAAATTTTAAATAAAAATAATAGATGTGTTTTAAACATAAAAATAATTTGACAATTAAATTAATCTATAAATCTAATGCCTTTTTCATATGTTTATTTTTTTGTAAAATAATTTTTTTTAAAAAAAATTATCAACTTAATATTTTAAATATATTAAAAAATTTATTGTATCCATTTTTAAATTAATTTTTATAATTTTAAAATTAAAAACTTGTATCAATTTTTAATATAAAAATTGTTTTTTTAATAATTTTTTATTTTTACTTTTTACCTTCTAAACATTTTCCATACCAACCCTAACCCCCAAATTATTTCTCTACCTTCTTCTTCGTCATCCTCTGAAATCTCTCCAATAATCTCTCTCACGATCTCTCCTTCTTGTTGCTCATGGTTGCTACTTCTACATAATCTACGCTTCTCTCTTTCTCTTTTATCTCAACACCTTCATTCCCCTACTCCTTCTCTTATTTCTCTCTCACAAACACACATATTTATCATCTTTGTGTGTGTGTGTGTGTTTTTTTTTTTTTTTTTTGTTCTCTGTGATTTATTGTGTGTGTGTTTTTCTTTTTTCTTTTTTGTTCAATTCACAATGTAAAAAAACAGGGAAAACAACTTGAGATTGTTCTCCAAAACCATCAAATTGATAACACGGAGAACAAATTTAAAAACACGGAGAACAATTGTCAAACATGTTTTTGAGTGTTTTTTGTTTTGAAGAACAAAAAATAGTTTTCAAAAACAACAACCAGACAGGCCATAAATATCTCATTGTGAAACTTTAATAAAAAGGTTTTAAGGAACCCACTAAGTCAAAGACTAAGAAAAGAACTATAGGTGTTAATGGTATAAGATCCTATGAAGTAGAAAATAACTATAAGTGTTGGTGGTATAAGATCTTGATTAATTTTATTTATATTTGCATGGGATTGATTATGATTGATATATAATTAATTTAAAGGAACAAACTAAAAATTGGTAATAAAGCATTAATTTGGGATTAATCGAGAGACTTCTTATTCAACCTATCCTCTCTAGGTAATTTTATTATATTAAAACTAGACATAAAATTTCTTTCAATTCATAAAATGCTCTATGAACTCAACCTAATAAGAACATACTTTGCATAATATATAATTATTTCACTTATCACATGAGGAAAAGTATATCATAAACATATCAAATGATTCTGATAAAAGTGCTTTTATCTATACCGTTTCTATTATAACTTGTAAGTACTTATATTAAAAACATTTTTATTGAATACGATGAAGTACTTTTAATATTAGCTTTTAGTAATGTGGTACAATAAAAGTTTAATTTGGAAATAATCACTCATCAAGGATTAGTTTAAAATTCATTTCAAAAGTAATTTTGGAAAATTTTGCTATCCATTTATAAGGGAAAGTTTTTATCATTAAAAAACACTTTTTAACTTTCCTAGAATCACTTATAAATACACTCTTATAACCCATTTGCAAGTGATTCTACGAGAAGGTTCTTCCTCATGCCAAGAAGGACTTCTTCACTATTTTTTCCAACAACCACAAATACCAATCATATCATTTGCCAAAATATATGAAGTTTTCAAAGGCATGATTATTATTATTATTATTATTTTGTTATAAATGAAGTGGTGAATGCCCACCACATTATTATACTAATTAACATTATTTATGACTTTCATTTATTGAATGTAATTATGAGATTAAATGAAAGTCATTTGGAAAGTCTTAGAAAAAGGCTTCTCATCCTTTGTGCAACATCCATCCCAAGTTCTCAAATCTTTTCTTTGATTCCCTCCTCCCCATTATATATTACAAAAAATAATATTATATTTCTCTCTATTTGATGGGAGATGTTTTTACAACCCGTTTTGTGAATTGTCATTTTAATGAGAGTATTTTCCCGTTATTAGGGAAAGAAAAGTTGATTCCAAAAGAACAATGAAAAATTACTTGGAATATATCTACTATGTCTCATCTTGATCCTCTTACACATCAATGTGAACTAAAAGTTCAAAAAATCATTCATTTACAAAATCTTGCAAATGAATTACCGGATGCATTCTTTTATATAAAGAAAGTGACAGTCACATATCTCAGCTACAAATACCCTAGCATAGATTGATGTCCCTATAGTACGATTAACAAATGGATCTAAGAAACGTCTGAAGTGCGATAGATGTATCGACTCAAATGATGTAACTCCTCAGAAGAAGAGAACATAAGGAAAACTTGACACTCTAGAAGAGACCATCAAAATGACTGATCAATCTAAATTTCATAAATCTATAGCCCTCGAAGAGACACAAATAAAGCAGAAAGCCCCTAAAGAGGCATATATTGCTTTGAATATGTAAATATAGGAAATCTTTCAGATCTACATAAAATAATATCACAAACGGGATATGTGTTTAATTGTAATAGTATTGCTATTTCATAGAGATCTATCAAATAAACAATGGTGGTCACATTATCTAATCATTCAGAAATACTTACAATTCATGAAGCAAGTCATGAATCTATATGACTGAAATCTATGATCCAACAACATATTCAGGAATCATATGACTCTCTTCCATCAAAGGCAACTCGACAATATTATTTGAAGATGAATGTATATGGCTAAGATTTATGATCCAACATATTCAGGAATTATGTGGACTCTCCTCCATCAAAGACAACCCAATAATATCATTTAAAGATAATATTGCATGCATTGCACAAATAAAAGGGGGTTATATTAAAGGAGATAGAACTAAAACACATTTCAACAATATTCTTTTATACACATGAACTCTAGGAGTAGTGAAATTGATGTTTAACAAATACACTCAAGTGATGATCTAACAGATTTATTCACAAAGTCATTGTCAACCTCAACATTCAAGAAGTTAATACACAATATTAGAATGTGTCAACTCAAGAATATAGACATGAGGGAAAGTATGTTTATAAAAGGATACTAGTGTATTATACTTCTTTTACCTTCGTTCAGGTTTTATCCCATTGGGTTTTACTGGCAAGTTTCTTAACAAGACAATCCTAACAGACCAAGAGTAGTCTAAAGAATCATAAAAATATTATACTTTTTTTCTTTTACTAGGTTTTTCCCATAGAGTTTTTTTTACTAGCAAGGTTTGAATGAGATGTATTCTTTTAATATGGTAGACATCCAAGAGGGAGTATTATAAATGAAATGGTAATGTCCACCACATTATTATGCTAATTAACATTATTTATGACTTCTATTTACTCAACATAATTATGAGATTAAATGGAAGTTATTTGGAAAGCTTATAAAAAGGCTTCACATCCGTTGTATAACATCCATCCCAAGCAATAAGAAATTCCTTCTCAATTATTTTCTTTGATTCTCTCCTCCCCTTATATATCATTAAGAATAATATATATTTCTTTGCGTTTATTCTCGTTTTATAACACTTTTTTATTTTTCATTTTTTATAATAAAAGGTGTCATTTAGATATATTTCCTATTCTTTTTAAACATAGAAAAAGATCATGAATTTTTAAAACATAGAGTTATCAAATTTTTTTTTACTACCTTAAATTTTAAAATTTTTGAACTTCATTTAAAGAAACATAAATAAATTTATTCTTAAGTTATTATAATTTTTTTATTAATTCCAAAATTAGATCCAACCTTTGCTTTACATCCTTCAAATGTTAAAATATCAATGACTCTTCACACCCTTCAAATCTTCTCCCACTATTTTCTCTCTATAAAAATAATAATAATAACATAGGGAAAGAAGATGTGTAGAGATGAAAAAACAAACAAAAGAAAGGGGGAGAACCCCCTGTAAGAATGTATTTTTTTTTTGGAATCCAAAGGCCTACTTGGGAACAGTTATTGAACAGTTTTGTAACTTAGAAAACACCTTTGATGAATTTTTTTATTGAAAATGGTTTTTCAAGAATTTATTTTGAAAATGGGTTTTTAAAAAATAAACGAAGTGTTTTCAAGTGTTTTTTCACATAGAGTATTCTAAAAAAATAATTAAAACTTGGTAGAATACTTTATAAACTTTTCCAGTATACATTAGTGCACACTGCTTAAGCAATTGAAAACAATCTTTAAAAACTGTTAGTATAAATGGCTTTTTGAGAAATGTTTCCAAAACATTGTCAAACACACCAAGATGCTTAGAATCAAGCAAGTATCAACCAATATTTTCTGACATTCTACTGGGAATAATTCCTCAAATTATATCAGCAGAACATAACATGGATTTCGAGTCTTTTATAGATCAAGTGATACAAAAAAAAAAAAATGTAACATGGAAGCATGAATAGCAGGAAAAAAGGAAACTCTCAATTCAGAATGGAAATGCAGAAATATGACTATTCACGTATGAATACACAAAGTGTAGAAGAAAAACATACCTATGGTAGGGAGGCAGAAGAGATCATCTTCAACCTTTTGTAAACAACAGTTGTGTTAAGAGTATGTGGGGGAGGAGAGCTCCTGGTGTAGTTTGTTTGAGTTTATAACATAGAATTGACTTGTTCTGATCTAGATACAGTATCTTTCAATTCCTGGCCCTTGGTTTCGAATGGGAAGAGTATTACGCAGATCCCAGAAATAAAGATTACAATTTCAAAGAGAATGACTGCAGCAGCTTGATGGCATCCATGCACCAAACCTACTGCAACAAGAGGGCACACCATCCCACCAATCCTTCCAACTGAGCTTGCAACTCCAACGCCTGTTGTTCTGACAGATGTTGGGTATATCTACAATTGAAGAGAAACATGGAGAGATTAATTTCTTGGTTCTGATGGAAAAAGCTCTGTTATATTGGGAACAAACAATAATAGCTGCAGACAAACCACAAATTTATGATCACTCATAATTAGATAGATAAATAGATGAGGGAAGACTAGAATCCCAGAGCTCTAGCTAATTAGAGCTTTAATACTATGTTAAAGAAGAAAGAATATGAGATGGGAATATGTTTTCTCTCTTCTTTCATTTTTTTATTAATTAGAAAATAATAAAGTGAAGTAGGAAATATTAATACATTCCACCCCATGGTAACCTTAAAATTCAAATTACAAAAATGCCCTCACAAATAATCTTTAAGGCTATGTATGGTAAAGTTGAAAAAAAAATGTCAAGGAAAGAAAATAAAAGAAAAAGTGGAAGGAAAGAAAAAAATAAAGGAAAATAAATATCAGATTTAAAGACAATAAATTATGTCACTTCAAAGAGGCATAAGTTTCTAAATAATTTTAATTATATTTGATTTTCTTGATAAAGTCAAACATGAGAAAATTATTTTCCTTATTATTATTTTTTTTTCTTGCCTTAGTACTTGTTGGGAATCAAACATAGCCTAAGAGCTCATAGATTAGCAAATGGATCATGTAGACAAACAATTGAGCAAGGATGTGAAAGTTATGTGATTTTAATAAGCATGGATTGTTTTTCTACATTTTGTCAGCCATTCCCAAGTGATAAAAAATGAATTTGTTTCTGTTGATACCATGGTTAAAATATTTTTTTTTATTAGACATGGTTAAAATAATTTGCATCAAACCTGGAACCACCTAGGCCTAATCGATATGCCAACTAAGAAGAATTTGAGTTTATCTAAAATCATCAAAATTCAACACTTGAATAAAACATAACAGTATTAAATTTACAAGAGAATTCCAGCAATGGGAGCTCCAGGAGCCAATGCATTGATTGCGGGTGAATCCAGATATAAACCTACTTTTTGAATTTGTGTTGCTTTTCACTTTCAATCATCATTCCGTATAAGATCACTCAAACAAGAAGGCAATCAAAAGGGTTTGTTCCACTCAAACCCAAATGAATATGAATTCTATAGTTGTTATCATGCATAGAGATTAGAGAATTGTAACAAAATCAGCACAGGATTACCATAACTGTCGGATTAGATTTGTAAGGAGGAAAAGCCTGTCCTTTTGCACACTTTTTATGCAGATAAAAGAATGGGGAGAACATGTAGATATGGGTTGGCTAATGTAAATTGTAAAGACAAGACAAAATACAAATTTGAAAAAAAAATACATGCATACATACATACATACATGCATACACACACACATACATACATACATACATACAAAGACAATCTAGCTGATTTAAAAAGTATGGGCAGATAGGGTTTCAATATTGTAAAAAATGTGGGTCTTCATGGAGCATGACATTTTCATAATTTCTTGTTTGTGAGATACCAAAGAGGAGTAAAAGTTTGATAACATTATCAGATGAAAGGTTAATTTCTCGACTTACCTCTGGAGCATATATGTAGACGACTGTAAAGGTTACTGTAATGCATATGCGAGCTCCAAATAGAAGAGCTGTTGTCAAACCTTGAGGCTGATGGAATACCAATGGGAGTAAGAAAATACAACAGAGGAAGAACATTGCTGACATTGACAGTTTGCGACCAAGCATATCTACTGTGGCAGCTGACAAAAGGAGCCCAGGGAATTCTAGAGGTGAACCAAAGGCAAATGTTACTTGATCTTCTTCCATTGGTAAGAAAAACATTTTTGATAATCAAGTAAAACAATAAAGAGATGAGTAGACAAGAGTACCTGCAAAACTAGTGATAAAAATATCTTTGTAATTAATATCCTGGGTCTTTTCAGACTGCAACTCAGTCACCCCACATTTATTATTTCCATTGTTCAGCTCAGAGGTCAGCAGCACGAGGCCATAATATGAAAATGCATTCCCAAAGAATACCATCCACAAGAGGAGTGTTGATCTGGCTAATGCTGGGGACAGAAGCATAAACAGTGATGAGATGCCTCCCATATTAGAATCCATATCCTTATGACTTGGGCCAGCATCTGCTTCTGGTGAGAGCAACTTCGTATCTTCTGATGGACTACTCTTCTCAGGTATCTCTACTTGGTGATCAGAAACAAGAATGCCAGGAGGTAGTTCTGCTCGGTTCATTCTAGCTATTTTCTCCAAAACACTAAGTGCCTCGGTTGTCCTACCTTTCAGGCATAAATACCTTGGTGACTCGGGTGTCACCCTATAGAATATAAGCAGAAGCAATGAAGGAAGAGCAGACAGTGCAAGTAACCACCTCCAACCCAATGTTGGCATGACAAACTGTAAAAACATAACATGAGAAAGAAGACTACCAGCCAAGCATCTTTCTTATTATGGGTATTAGCATAAAGATCCCAATCTGGTAAAAAATCAACATTATCTAAACTTCAAAGTCTCGATAAATAACTCAAACTCAGATTGGAGAAAATCTTTTTTTCTTTTTTTTAACTTTTTTGATAGGAGATGTAATCTGTCTTCTCTTGAACTTCTTTCTGCATATATTAAAAAAGTATCCAGAGTAGATAGAGCAAGAGCTAAGAACTACAGTAGGTTCTTCCTTAGTTTTCTAGGTTCATGGGTGATTGCAACACTAATCACCCATTGCTAATGCCAAATTATTGCACATAACCCCTATTCTCCACTATGGAGCAAAGAATCTCTGGATCAAGAATGGAAATCACTGGTACGCAAGATAGGTTATCATATTCAATGACATCATTGTTTGATTATTTTAAGAAATATAACAAAGTCTAATCTAAATCATAGGAAAAGTTTAAGAAAATTGATCTTGAATTTCTTCAATATAGAAATCTTAATGCATGCCCCTAACCTAATGGTCGAGAAAATGATGCTATTGATGATAGAAGCCTCTTTTGCTGAGACCACATGCCGAAGGAGCCACACTTGACTGGAAAAATAACCAGACATGTCCTATGTAGTTTATTGGAGAATATAGAAAACCATCAGAGAGAAAAGGCGATAAGTGATTTTTTTATAAATATCTAATTAATAAAAATATGCTACCAAAGGGTTAAAGAATTTTGAATGGTGAAATAAGGCATATCACTTCTCTCCACAAAGGATCCTAAGAATCTCATCAATGTCCTTTTACATGAAATCCGAAAGCATTAACCAACACTATATCTCCTTTATCTCCAGGATTAAAGATCAGAAATTAAGAAACTAGAGACAAATAAAGAGATCAAAATCCATGAAGAAAGCATGTCAACTCAGCCACAAATGATGAGGTAATCATGAGCATACCCACGCAAGTGAAGCCTCAAGAATCGTTCCAACAGTCCAGAAACCTGAAAAAATAACCATCCAAGTGCCTCTATTTGGAGCAGGAATGAACTCTAAAAACCAAGATGAGAGTACAGGACCACCTCCCAAACCCAGACCAACCAAACAACGAAGAATAATCAATGAAATATAATTTGGGGCAAAAGCACTTAGAAAACCGGCTGCAGAAGTCACCACTGCTGTGATGAGGAATCCCTTCCTGAGCAATAGAACAAAACAAAACAATTGGAACAAAGTATAAAAAAAACAACTTATACAGAACAGCTGAGTTATTAGAGAAAACAAATTGCATCAACACAATTTCTTAGAAAGAATAGCCAAAGCAAAATCATAGTTATCAGAGCAAGTAGAAGCGGGAGTTTTGAATAGTAGAGAAGTAAAGCTAGAATAGAATACTTGGTAAAGAAGCAAGTTAGAAAGAGTTGCAAAGCATTACAATTAGCACACACAAACAAGCACATTAATTGTATCTTCACAAGTTGATAGATACTTACTATTTTGAAAATTGGATTATACAAAAGTTTCATATTTTAAACACATTTAGCAACGAATTTGTTCATATGTATTACTCCAAATGCAATCCTCCATTTTTTTCTTGATATATGCCAATCCAATAAAGAAGCGGGGTGTTTTTGGGCTTCAATGGCTTGCTAGAATATATGCACTTACAATTTAAAAGTGATATCTATAAAGGATTATATAATGAATACAAGAAAGAGTATGCAATGATAAATTTTAGAAAAACAAAATGACAGTTACTTATACTAATAATCAATAATGGCTAACAAAACATGCTTTCTCATAAAGGAAAAAAACAATGAATTATTGGGTTGGCCTACTGTATTAGAAAAAGAGTAAACACTAAATCCATAAGAGTATTGATTATCATTAGAAGTTATGAAATTCTTCGCTAGTGGGCAACACTTGCAATACTTAGTTAATGAATCTTGGCACTCCTGATTAAAGTTGTAAATAAGTATAAAAGCAGAAATTGTTTCAATTTGAAGCGGACTTCCTTGAAAGTTTTTAAAGAATATCATTTTTACACCCATTCCCTCCCTCCACCACCCCAATTCATGCTCCCTGCATGTAATTGCTACAAGCAAGAGACAGAAACAATAAATGTGTAGGCACTATGTAACAATCACAAAATAAACCATAGAAAACATTAAAAGAAACAGGTACTTTAATTGAATTAACTTTGAAATATGCGGGAGCTAGGAATGTTTTGTTATGGTACACCTAGAATTGCTTCCTGGGAAGAAGAAAAATAAGACAAAACGAGAAGAAAAACATCATAGATGAGTCACACATGAGGCATATATAGAATAACAGAAGACAAGAGTAATAAAGATTAAACACCACAAAGCATGTCCAGAAAAATTAGAACATAAAAAATAACTAATGCGAGCAGAAAATAATTAGTTCAAGTATGAGCTGTTCAAGTTTGTTTAATTAAGCAAACAATATCTAGCATCGAATCAGCGAAGGAAGCTGTTTAAGTAAAGAAGAGGGGCTATTACAACCTAAACACAGAAATGGAAAGGGGCCTCACCTTCGACCGTGGTTATCAGAAACAATGCCCCATGAATATGCCCCAACTAGCATGCCAGCAAAAACTACACTAGTTATTAGGCTCTCTTCATGAGAAGAAAGACCCCAAGCAGACTGCACAGCTGGTCCTACGAAAGAGAGAAGCATCATTTCCATTGCTTCTGAAATCCAGCCCATCCCAGCATAAGCAAGCACAAGAATTTGGAAATTTCCAAATCCCATGGCCACAAGTGCGTCATCCACTGTGTAATTAGGGCTTTCATCCCCCATCTGCAAAACTAAAGAAACAGGAAAATTTTGTTCCAATTTATTAGTTAAAATAAAATTCAGCTTAATAGCATAATCACACAAACAATCATTTCAAATGAAAAGGGGCAAAATGTTTACAGATCGAAGTCATGTTTCTTCTTTAGTCATAATGCGTTGCCTGCATCATACGTAGTTGCAACCACTACCAAACATGATATCAGGAATGGTTGTGGAAGATCATTACAAGGATGAATAAAAAATATATTAGTTTAAATCCCTATGCAGTATTGCATCAATTTGGTGATTCTCAAGAAAGTTGGAATTGCTTGCTCTTGGAAAGAATTGATAACTAAATAGTATTCTCTTCTACTGTATGATTCCCAATAAAGTTTGGATGAATATTCACCAAACAAGCTTTGATGTTTTATCTTTACATTGGAGTTGCACAAACAAAGGTGCACCTACCACGAGATGAGCTCCAATTGTAGCAATAAGCTTTAAAATTATTCTTTTTTTCTTTTCATCAAATAGCTAAAATTCAATTGCATTGAGTTCAAAGGCTTTGTTGGTACCTAATCTTTCAGAGCTTTGGACATTAAGCTAAAAGAACTAAGCATATAGTGATATGGAGGTTGTCGGGGTGGTTGTGTGTATTGATACTCTAGGAAGATGCTATAACCTCAGAACGATGACAACATAAAGGGAGTTCAGATTGTTGAATTCAATTCATTTTCCTTAGAAATTGGACATCTTTTTGGAGCTAAACATTGTTGTTTTAAGCCCTTTATTGATGATAGAATACGTGCCTAATTCTATTGTTCTGTCATTCATGTTGTATGAATGGTTATCAATTTGGGAGATTATTATTTGCGGCTTGTTCTTGGGGAACCAACTGGATGTGCTGCCAGCAGCAATCATCATTGCGGCCATAGTAGAGAGTGTAAAGAAGCTCATCATGATGGAAATATCAGGTAAAAAATTATTTAATAAGCAGCAGCTGAACAAAGGAAGTTGCAGAATATGCATATGAGATCTTTGCAGCCTTAGGCCCTCATTACCGATGACTTGACTCCAGTAAACTTTAATTTCTTATCTAAATCACACATATACATTTGTATTATCAAATTCCACAAGTTCATGCATTTGCAACTTCAAATTGCAAGATCCCAAGAACCCTAGTTTTTGAGCATTTCCTTACTATAACGACAAAACCCGAACCCAAAATCCGCATAATTAAGAATGAAAAACTGAACATAAATGGAATCTAAGCACACAGAGAAACCCAAGTGAAACACCATACCAAACCTATCACATAAAAATCAAGAATCCATCGCCCAAAAACAATCAAACATTCAAAATAATCCAAATAACATACACAATCAACAAGCAATTGAGACTGCATACCGATTAAACAACCACAACCCACAAAAGTAACATTAAAATTAGATCCAAAAAAAATCAAGAATTCAAATCAAATTATTACAAACTCTGAAGAAAAAGAGGAAAAAGAGGAGGAAATGAAGAACCTGGTAGGAGGATGAACGCGGAGATGAGGTGAGAAATGGGAATGAGAAAATGGATTGAAGTAAATGAGAGGGTAGAGGGGTTGGTTTGTCATCAAGAAGAAGCAATTGGAATTTGAAAATTATCACCAACTACTCATTATAAAAATTATTATAGTTTTGGCTATTTATATGAAATTCGTTGCCCGTTATTGACTCCACGCCTCTGTCTCTGACTTTGACTGTCTATGGTTTCTCTTGTTTGTGGGCTTCCATTTAATGGGCCTACTCCCAGCACAGCCCAGCCCAGCCCAGCCCATTTCTGCTGAGCCTCTATATCATATGGCCCATATAGGAAGCCTAGTTTGTTTAATTTGATCATGCTTTTTTAATTATATTTATTTATATTAAAATGTTAATTTTTTTTTATTAAACTTAAAATTTCGTTGATGTTTTGTTTGTTCCTTATTTAAGGTCCACAACTAACTTTACAGCTACGTAGTAAATGATAATCGATCCATTACAAATGTTGGTTAGTTGGAATATTCATTTGTCATAATCTTTTGGGAGGCTTTATGGATATCATATTATGATTCCTCGAGGAAATGTTTGGTTCTCGGAAAGTTTATATAAAAAAATAAAAAAATAAAATTATAAGTGAAAGAAAGTATGAAAAACAATAATTCATTTGTTTTATTATAAAAAGTTTCTCTTATTTTGTAAACCTTCTCTTGGTAGCCAATTATTACATATGCGTAATTTGCAAAATAGACGTTCTCAGAGTTTGGTCAACCATATAATACTATTTGATTGAAACTTAGTATAAACAACTAAAATACTTTTCCACAAACATGACATTGGATGTTTCCGTGATTTATACTATATATGGTTGTATTGTATATACTTTTTTTCATACGTGCTATTTTAATATCTCCCTATACCACATTCTTAACAAAGTCTAAGATGCCTATGAAATGTTAATATCTCTTATTCTAAATATTTATCTTAGAGTCTATTTAAAATTGATTTTGGTTAAAACAATTCTTATCTATAACACTTTTGTCGATAACATTTTAAAAAAGATTTAGTTAATACTTAGAAAGTGTTTGGTGAAACTTAATACTTATTACTTAATGATTTAAATTACCTTTAAATTAGATTATTATTAAGTTGTTGACTTAAAAATTATTATTTAATTATTGGTTTAAGTATTAAGGTTGTTAGATAAAATTAACTTAAAAAATTATTTTAAATAATCAAATTGATATATTTATTCTCATAAATTATAATTACGACAAAAGAGGTTAAGTAACAATGGAGGTCATAGAGTGGCAAAATAAATCATAGAAATAATTAAGGCAAATGGGATTAAAAATATAAAATAAAAATATAGATTTAAGAATAAATTAATTATTTTTACTTATTACTTAAAATTATTTTTTACTTTAAGTTATACTATTAAGTTGTTCTACCAAACACCCACTAAATGTAATTTTTTTTATTTTTTTACCTAAATATTTGAGTTAAATTTAACTATCTTTCCCTCATCAAGCACTTACATGACAAAACTATTAAAAATCCTCCCTAACAAACCACGTCCACGGAGAAACAACTTTCCTTGTTCATTAATTTGTTTTATTAAATAATATAAGGTAAATATATAATAAATATATTATAAGATATAAGAAACTCGAATAAAAATAAAATTTTAAACATAAATTTGATTAAGGCGGTGTTTGTTTTTTAGTTGAATAAAAAAAAATTAAAAATATTTGACTTTTTATTTTCAGTTAAAAATAGTTTATTCATATCAACCAACATGATTAAAGTGAACTTATTATCAATAGATTCAATTTAGTTATATTAGTTAATATCAATAAATTACTTTTAATTGATTTTGACTTTTTCTATTTAGTCAAAAAGCAAACACCATTTAAGAATAACAATTGATTAAGATATACTTTTTAGCCAATAAAAGTTGATTAACAAAAGATGTTGAAAAATGATAGAAAAAGGGAATTTTGAGATGTAAGAAAAAGTTATATCTTTCAAATATTATTTAAAAATTTTAATTAATTGTATTTTTTGTCTTCCACTTAGCTAATATTAATGTGGCATAAAATGAATTAGCCAATGGTATCAAACTATCATGTTAATGGTACTATGAATTCTCACACTAAAAATAAAACAAAGGGATTAGTTCTTGACAAAATAAATAAGGAAATTAAGCTTAATTAATAGTAACTTGTCAAAATTTGATAAGAGAGGGTAACAAATAGAAAGGTAGACACCTAATCTAGCATTTCTTAAATAGAGCAAAACAATAATTTTGGACCAAGATAGCTGTTTTTACAAACAAAACATTCATTCCAATTCAAGCTAGTGCTTTTATTTTTTATTTTTTAAGAAATCGTATTTTTAAAATGCACTTTTAGTACAAATTTAAAAGCCATAGTTTCAAAATCTAATTTTAAATTTGTATTGAAACCCTAGTTTCATAATAGGGTTTCTAAAATTATACTAAAATCACATTTTGAAATTACAGCTTCAAACAATTATTTATTAATAAATTAAAAGACAAAAGATGAAAGAGAGAGATTATTTTAAATAAAATTTTCAACACATCTCTAAAAGATGTTTTATTTGGTTGAAAGATCATTTTGATAGTTTATTGAAAAAATAACAATTTTAAAATAAAATAAAACTAAATCCAACATTCTTTTCAAAATATAAATTAAATTAATCTTTTAGCTACTTTAGTTTCCACTTTGTTATTTAAAAAAAAAAAATTGTATTGAAATCATGCTTAATAACTATAGCCTTGGCCTTAACTCTAATATTAAAATTATATTCAGAATATATGATTTTAGTGGTTTTTAAAATCGTAGTTGGTGACTATGGTATTAACGTTAAATGTAAAGTGATACTAATATATTGTAGTTTAAATATGAAAAAAAAAAAATGGTTATCTAGGAGAAGAATTACCAAGAAGAAAAATGACAAAAGCAAAGGAGCCCACTCATTCCAAGGTTTAAGGTAAAAAATTAGTGCTAATATTTTAATGCAAACATCACATCCAAGATCAATTTTTCCACCTCATGAGTCCCCTAGTGGAGATGATTGTACCATTTAGGTTCAATGGGGGGTCACCATCCTCTGGTCATGATCAATGAAAATGTAACAAAGATGGGTCCATTGGTCCCAAAATGAAAACTTTTGTCCCTGTATAAAGTCCAAAAATGGGCCACGGGACATGGAAAAGATTGATGGGAGCTAGAAATGGTGAGCAAGAGGCACAGAGGCATAGACCCTACCACATGCCCTCGGTACCACTAAAAGATTAGGAGCCATACCCGCTTCCTAGCCTAGTGAGCATTCCTTATGCCCCACCTTAATCATTGTAAATTTAGTATTACAATAATAAGAAACCCTATTCAAGTTGATTACTAATACAATAATGAGAAATTGAAATTGATACCAAGTCGTGATTGGGTTACGATATACCTTGCGTATTCAACATCGACTCCACATCTATTAGAACAAGTCTTTTTAAAAAAGTATAAATAACCTCAAGGCATATTTAATAGTCTTTTTATTTTTATTTTAATCTGAAGTGGATTTGCATCGAGTTTAGATACCGTCCTATCTTACCTTAACTATATCTATTGAGTATAGTTAAGATTTGCATCAAGTTTAGGTACCATCCTATCTTATTTTGACTATATCTATTGAGTATAGTTAAAGTTTTATTTAAAATTAAAGTATAGACCTTTATGTTTCTTAAAAACATGGATAAATTGAAAAGGAAAGTGTCGAACCCTAGATTAGGTTCGAACTTTAAATGTTGGTTTTAATATCTCAAACATGGTTTTATGTAAAAAAAAACCAATTTAATTTAATTTTTATGATTTTTTTCTCCATTCAACACATAAAATAAAAATGAAAGTTCCCTTATTATAAAAATATATGATAATTTAATTAATGTATCATTTTAATAATTGACAGTCGTCATGATTGTTTTGGAAGAGAGGGGGCCCCCCACCTCCACAAGTTGGGAAGTAGGGACAAGGGATGACACAAGGAGCATCATGAAAATTGAGAAAGCATAAATTTTTTTATGGTCCATTCATGCATTTGTAACCTACCAACTCCAAAACCATACACTTTGAGTGTTGAAAAGGTAATATGCAGCAAATAGGAACTAGTTTGGCCTTGTGTTCTTTGAAAGGGTAATTGAACTCGACTGCCATGTTAGTGTATCACCCTCCACCATTTATTTGTTTATTTAGCACCTAGTTGTGGTATCTTTTAAATATTTTGTTTGAATACTAAAAGTGGAAATATTTTTTATTTTTCAATATTTATTTATTTAGCACCTAGTTGTGGTATCTTTTAAATATTTTGTTTGAATACTAAAAGCATATTACGTTCGGGATATGAAATTATAAGAGTCGAAACCATTTAATTAATATTATTTTTTCTACATATATCTAAAAAATACCTTTTTAATATTCTAGTAAAACTCACGAGATCATCTATAAAATATATAATTTCTAAATATAAAATCATGAATTTGATTAAACTAGGGATGACAATGACGGTTAATTTTTTTTACTTGATTTTTCTCGTTCCTAATTGAACGAATTTGAAATTTAAATAAATGGATTTGAGATTTTTAAAAAAATCTAAAATGGGTTCGAAGCGGGTTTGAGTATTATCTTATCTCACCTCGATTATATATAAAATTTAATTTCAAAAATTAAATTGATTTAAATTTTATTTTCTTATTTTTAATATATATAATAAAATACTTTAAAAATAAGTTATAAAAAATATAATATTTTAATTATTTATAAAATATATTTATTTTAATGTAACTAGTTTTTTTTTTAATTAAAAAAAAAAAAGTTAAACAAGCCGGGGGGTTTAAGTTTTTTTAATGAGATACGAAAAGGAAATGTTTTGAATAAACATAACAAAGTTGGGATGAGTTGACCTTCGCTTTAATATCAAAGAGGTATTCATGGGAAGGTACAGAATCCATCAACTTATATGGTATGTAAATTTAGGTGGAATGTTTTTTGCATTAATAACTTTGGTCCAATTGTGTATTTTTCACTGTGGAGATTGGGAATTCAGCACGTAACTCTTGGGTACCATAGATTTTTTCCCAAAATAATGGATGACTGTTACTTGTTTAATGGATTTCGTTCAGTGAATTGACCCAGGAATGAAAGTTATGTCAAATCAGGAGGAAATTAAGAAATTTCATTAAGGGGTCGTTGAAACATATACGGAAGTGGTGGGTGAAGATTAACGAACGAATTATTTACCTAGGAAGAAAGGCCGGCTCTATAAATGAATTCATAAGATTGAGGCGGAGCCGCCTTTGGAATTCTGAAGAGATTCAACAACTCTTCTCACTTCCCAGGTATTGTCTTCATCCACTCCGTGCTTATCCCTTTCTGGGTTCTTACTCTCTCCTCTTCAACCTCCAATCTTCGTATTCTCTTCACACTTTTTCTTGCTATGTCAATTTTCATGAATTACTGTTATATTATTTTGTTTTTGTTTTTTGTTTTTATTTGTAAAATTTGCATCTTTGTTGTTTATGAATTTGATTTTTCTGGAATGTTTTCCAAGTTTGGGAAGCTCTGGGTGGTGCTGAGGTCGTGATACAATGTTTCCTTTTTGGCTTTAATGGAGGAATCTTTGGAAATATTCTGTATTTGGGGTGGAATTAAGATGGTGATAGAAGGTGGGGTGTTGATTAAAGCTCACTGAGCTGCTTGATTGCCAAGGGAAGCCTTGAAAAATGTGGTCATGGGCAATGGGTTTTCTTGGTTTGTTTTGTTCAGTAAGATGGCATCAGGAAATTTTAGAAGAGTTGGGAGTCTATTACAAGTCTTGGCAAAATTTCTGTACTGCGGTGGGATAGGAATGGTGATAAAGATGGGGTGTTGATTAGAGCTCAACGAACTGCTCAATTGCCAAGGGAAACCTCGAAAAATATGGTGATGGGCAATGGGTTTTTGGGGCCGTCTTTGTTCTGTAGACGGCATCTGGAAATTTTAGGAGGCTTGGAGTCTATTATAAATCTTTGGGCAATGGGTTTTTTGGGTTTGTTTGGTTCAGTAAGATGGCATCTGGAAATTTTAGGAGTTGGAGTCTATTACAAATCCTTGGAAATATTCTGTGTTGGGGTGGGATTAGAATGATGGTGAAGGTGGGGTGTTGAGTAAAGCTCAGTGAGCTGCTTAACAGCGAAGGCAAACTTAGAATAATGCAGAGATGGGCAATGGGTTTTTCGAGTTTGTTTTGTTCAGTAAGGTGGCATCTAGAAATTTTAGGAGAGTTGGAGTTTGTTATGAATTCCTTGTGTGTGGATTTCAGAACGTTTGTGGCATTAATCTTTCTCTCTCTCCAAGAGCTTGGAGCAGAAGCTATCTAGTTATTGTTTTTCTCTTTGGTGATTTGTCCGCAGAAAATATCTCTGGTGATTTGAGAATTTTCAAAATGAGGATTATATAGGGTATTGCACTATCTAGAAAAGATAGATGGTTAACAGATCTGTAGAGTTGAATATGGCTAAGGGAAATTTTTTTTGGGGCTTGGGAAGCAATGGGGTTGAAGAAACTAGTGTCTATCCACACAAATAAGATTGGATTCTGATTACTTGTATTGCCCTGCATCAACAAGGAAGCACTGGGGAGGTACTTGTATTATTTGTGGAGCTAGATTGCTTTTGCTTTGGGGAGCCATGCAATTTCTACAACCTTAGTGCAGCTATCATTCTTTTCTCACCCCCCTTGACTCGTGTTCTGTTTAGTTTTCCTCCCAACTTAAATCAAATTACTTCTTCCTGCAGGTGCATTTATTGGTCTTTGTGGCACATGACTGCACCATCACAGTCAATTTCCCCAGTTGTCCACAATTCATGTTGCATCTAGCTTCTCGTAGATCCACATCCTTTTCTTCCACGATTGATGTTTGCATCACCACTTTAGCTTTTCTAGTTTTTTGGACTTATTATGTTGATTTCGATCATTCAGAAGCATAAAACAGAGCTAGTCTTATGATTGTCTCAGTAAAGAACTTTTTATCATATCTGTCCCTCTCCCTCCATGGCTTTAAACAGTTCTAACTCAGAATTGAGTTGACCCTTAGTCTAGTTTCATTTGCCAAAGTAGATCTCCAGCAAATATTCTTCATGGGATCTATCTTGAACCGTGTGGGAATTAATGTTATTTCTTCTTTTGAATATGCTAATTACTAGAAATTTGTAGCTTAGGTGAATAGTAATAGAGTCCAGACTTGGTTTATTTGTTGCTCTATCCTTCAAAACATTACGATTGCTTAGATGAGGTCAAAACAATTTTGCTGGACTAGGATACTGACTTGTCTTTTATTTTGTTAATTGAATTACTACATGGGTATTAAGTGTCTTAATGATTCCTTGTTAGTGTTCCCTGATGAAATGGTCCTCATTGCTTAGCTGGTGGCTGGTTTTACAGGTCCTGTACCAGAGAAGACTGTTTGCTATGCATCCAGTATACTCATCAGTTCATGGTTGGGTTTGATGTAGAGCCTTTTGCCTCCGAATTCCTGGATTAATTTCTCTCTGATTTGAATTGAACAGAATTCCCGGTTGATGGGTTTCTGTTTCTGAAATTGGTGGATATAGTGGGGACAAATATTCTTTTGTAGAAAGAAGTGTTATGGCATTTCTTTTCTCATTCTTTGTTATTGAAATATGACTCCTGCATAGATATGGAGATTGTTTTGTGTTTCTTGCTGGATTTTTGACTTTATCAAAACTTAAATCTTGATTACTTTTGGAGACTTTGTCATTGACCTGTAACTTAATTGAAACTCCGCCACCTATATCTTATTATAGTTATCAAATTGAAAGTTTTCTGCAGAACTGTAGCAAATTGCAGCCTTCAGTTTGGCAGGTGGATGAATGGTTTTTCTCTCTTCTGAGACCATGAATCACCCTATTGTTCTATCTGCAAAACAAACAGAGTCTACTAAAGGTTTTACTCAGTCTTACTGTGCTGCAGTAGCCCCAATTCATAACTTACTGAATGACGAGTTAGAAGGTCAAAATTCATTCAAGAGTGATTGTTCATCTTCACATTCACCTTTTACTCAAACAGAATTACCTGGTCCCCCCAGTTTCATGCAAGCATCAGTAGTTCAGCCCCAGAAGCTTTGCTCAAAATCTGAACCATATAGCTCTGTGTCTTCTGATACTCATGCTCAATATCCCAAATGCACATTTTCTCGTTCTTCTGTGTTTTGTACCAGCTTATACCTGTCATCTTCATCAAGCACTGAAACCCATCGACCACTTGGAAATCTTCCATTTCTTCCTCATCCATCAATGTCCTACCAGTCCATTTCTGCTGTTCATTCAACAAAAACTCCATTTTTCAGTGGGGATTCAAGCAGTTTATATGATGAGGAGAATACAGAGGATATGATGAAAGGCTTTCTCAATTTGTCTGGTGATGCTTCAGATGAGAGTTTTCATGTTATGAATTGTGCAAGTGACAATTTAACATTTTCAGAGCAATTGGAGTTGCAGTTTTTATCTGATGAACTTGATATAGCTATAGCTGACAACGGAGAAAATCCCAGACTTGATGTAAGTGCATTTTATTTGGGAATATTTTTTGGTTTTCTAATGATATATTTTCAACTCTGATTAAACATGCAAAGTGTAAGAATGGCACCATAATGCCACCACTACCCTAAGTCAACCTGATTGTTTAGAGATGTGATTGTTTAGAGAAGGATGGATTGAATGAGATGTTTAGAGGTTTTTTGTTTAGGTTAAATTTAAAATAGAAGATCTCAAGGAGGGTGCAGTTAAATGCTGTTGGGACCTGCCTCAGGTGGCAAGGGGACGGTGGTGGGAGTTGATAGTTTCCAAGTTCTATTTCATGAACCCAAAAGGGAAAGAAAACATCACCTGTCAAAACAAAGAAAGGAGGGGACAATTAAATAAAGTAGAAAATTTCGAGGGACTAATAAACAAACAAAGGTTTATTTTGCTTATGTACCGCCACTCTAACTGTTGCATAATCTTCTGCTGATTAGTTCCTTGCTTTTTTTATTGTTGATGTTCATTTTGTTCAGGAAATATATGAAATGCCTCAAGATTCATCAACACCAGCCATGGCATTAGGACTGACAGTCAATCAAAATCATCAATCTGCGGCACCATCTACTGATACTTCATCAGGTCAACCCTCTCCAGGGGCTGCTGCTGCACACAAGCCAAGAATGAGATGGACCCCTGAGCTCCATGAGCGTTTTGTAGAGGCTGTCAACAAGCTTGAGGGGGCTGAAAGTGAGTCCATTATTTTTTCTGTTAGGCAAGTGGGGCTTAGTGCTTACTTCATTGTGGGAAGATGAGTGTATGACTAATTCTGTAGCTTCAATTGCAATAACAGTAATCAAGTTGGATATGAATAATTCATAAGTTTATAACATTTTTTTTTCTGTTTTACAAGACTTACCTATTTTGCTTTGGAATGTAGAGGCAACACCAAAGGGGGTATTAAAGGTTATGAATGTTGAAGGTTTGACCATTTATCATGTGAAAAGCCACTTACAGGTATCATTCTGAATTTATTTAGTGGGTTACATTAAAATCAAATCCAGTCTTACTCAGTTTGAGGGTACAGTGTTATATGTCATTTTTTTTTTTTGTTTTGCAGAAATACCGGCTTGCTAAGTACATGCCAGAGCGAAAGGAAGGTAATAAATGCATTAGGGAGGAGTCATATTGCCATCATCAATCTTTGGAAAGGGAAAATTCACTATTATTATTGATATTAACATTCAACCATCTTTGCTTTTCTAACACATTTTTTATTAGCCTTGCCTTCCTGAGAGACCTTAACTTCATGCTCTTGTTGCCACTGGTGTTTCATTTTGCATGTTGAGATCATCTAAACAACAGTCCATTATCTACTAGCATGCTTGAAAAACCATTAGATCTTTGTAATAGCTGCTCTAACCTTATGAGTGTTTTTCATAGTTTTTTAATTTTCTAATTCGCAAATTTATCGAGAACTGTATGATGCTCTTTTACATGTAACGTATGAGCCCTACTGTTAGATTTCTTATAATTCAGTCAATTAGCATTCTCTTTGCTTGCCTCATCATTCATTTGTGTTTGCATATTCATGATGGTTACCCATTTTATAAACATTATGGTATCTGGTTTCATTATAAAATCACATTCTGATGTTTAAAAGAAGTGTTTGGTAGCAGTATCATATACCTAAAATTGCTGCTTGCTTGAATTATCATGGGCTGAACAACATTACAGCGGGACATTTTCCTTTGTGCCCAATGTTTATATTGCATGTAACATATAACAAGAATAGGCACAGGTTTTAGAATTCTTTGGAGCTTAGAATATGTTCAAGTGCCCATAGGAAAACAAGTTTGTGCATAGAGTTGTTAAAGGTGATTTCTTTGTTTCCCTTTTACGTTTTCTCCTCGGTTTATGCCTTATCCATGGTGCTGCCAGGCAAGACTTACAAAGCAGAGGGTGGAATCTTCTTGAGTATTGGTTGGGTGGATATGCCTGCCTATTGAGAAATATGAGTTAAAGGACTGCTTGGTTTAATTATTTAGGGATTAGAGTCTATCTCTCTCTCTCTCTCTCTCTCTCTCTCTCTTGTTGTTTGTCCTGGTGAAGTGTATATTTATCTATTTTTGACACAAAAAAAAACCATTTCATTGTGTTGAAGTACAAAGAATGATGAGAAATCCTTTGAACATGTCCACAATCCTTGGAATATGTTTATCAAAGAGGGCAACTTAATGAGACCTGCCGTTTTTGGGAAATGTAGTCATATTCATGATTAGCCTACTAAAATCAGGTCTAGTCATGCATCATGGTTGTCGATATGGGCATTTGTGTCACTGTAGTATTTGCTCTAGCAGCATGTAGTTGATCTTGGCACAAAGATGTTTAGATCAAGAACTGTGATACTCCTCAGGGCGTGATCTTGACTGTTACTAATTGAAAGCTTTCTACCTTCCTGGGGAAAAAAGAGTCTGAATATGTGTAATCAATGGTAACAGTGTTTCCATCATAGTGTTCTTTGCATCTCATAGTCCAACTATTATTTTCCATTGTAAAAGAAAAATTTTGTGCTCATACCATAAAAATACTTGAAACTCTGGCTTAAATTTTTCTATGTTTTTCAATTTTACTGTTTCTTTTAGGCATTTTGGAAGTGATATTTTTTATTTTTCAACTAGAATGGCCTGGTGTCGCTTTTAATTGATTATATTTACTAAAATCTTTCTGAATCCTTGTAAATGTTTGCTTTTATGTTTTAAGACAAGAAGGCTTCTGGATCTGAAGAAAAGAAAGCTGCTTCAAGTAACAATGAAAGTGATGGAAGGAGAAAAGGGTTCGAGACCATCTTTCACTCTTTTTCTTTCTTCTCTATTGTTATCTTTTTTGTTATAAAATAAATGAAACATTATTATTGTCATTTATTTGTTTTTTTTTTTATCTTACTTGATGTAGGAACATTCAAATCACTGAGGCTTTGCGCCTGCAAATGGAAGTTCAAAAACAGCTTCATGAACAGCTTGAGGTATGTTCCATGGTCACTTCGACTGTTGATGTACTGAACTTTGACTGGATCAACAAAGGAATTTTACCACAAAAGTGAAAAACAAAGAAGGAAAAGCAAATGTGGGATCAGATTCTTAAAAATTAAAGGGCAAATATTTTTCCTCTTAACAAGCTATTTGAGAAAGAACTAAAGAGTTTTGCAGCATTGTTGTCTTGATTTCCAAGGAAACTCAAGCAGTTTTACAATTGATGCTGATGAAACTGCAAAGTTCTAGGAGAATACATGAATTAAAAGCTGCAGAGTTTTGGAACCTTTTTTCTCTGCTTGTGGTTATTTCTCCCAAAAAGGTACAAGGAGAGGAGATTCCTATCCATGATTTCAGACAAGTTGATTCTGAAAATGTCTCTTTGAAGAGAAGTGATTTTAACCTTCTTTATATTATGTGTTTGGTTGAATACCCTTCTTGTCTGCCCAGTCACGTGTTTTATTTTAAAAATTTTTCTTATTTTTCTCCATTCTCTATCTGGTATGGACTTGTTGCCGTTCTTCCTGGGAATAGAAAATGTGATCACTTCTTCATCCTTGACCAAGTTAAATCAGTTTGGCTGTGGTCATTGATGTTCTCTCATTGATTTTACTTCCATTTTTACGACCCTTTTTAGTGTCTTTCCTATTCTGATACCACTCTTTTTCTTCTGAGAAGAACAAGAAACCGAACTTGATTGATTCTTCAAAGCTGTCTGTCTGCAGCATACTTTGTCATTGATTTAATTCGTTCTTCCTTTGGCACAGGTGCAAAGGACTCTTCAATTACGCATAGAGGAGCATGCAAGGTACTTGCATAAGATCTTGGAAGAACAACAGAAGGCTGGCAGTGCCTTGATCTCTCCTCCAAGCTTGTCATCACCGACTAACCCTCACCCAGATTCTGAAAGGCAGCCTTCTTCTCCATCAGCTACCACCACTCTCCCCCAACCAGCAGAGTGCAAAGCTGATTCCTCATCACCTCCACCATCAAAGCACAAAGCTGCTACTGAAACTACTGACTCTGAGCAGCAAGCATGCTCAAAGAGATCCCGTCTTGAATCCAACCCAGAATCAGTTTCAGATGAGGCTGTGGTTGAAAATCCCAAGCTCTTGTAGTTGAAAATCAGTTTCAGTTTCAGATCTGAAATTCTTTTTTTCTTAGCATTTGTAGGTATTCCAAGCTCTTGTAAATAAAGCCAAAACCCCATGTAAATTAGTAGGTAGAAGTAGAACTGAGTATTTGCTTGGTCTGTATGCTTGAAATTAGCTACTTGGGTGAAAGAGAGTGGCTCTCTTCTTGGATGAATTTGTTGAATGGAAGCATATTTTGTTCAGATTGTTGAATTTTTGGCTGAGTTTGTGAATTATTTAGATTTGGAATGAGTTTCTATGATTTCTTCATTTTTTTCCCATTAAAAATTTTCAAATTTTTTTTCCATCCAGATGTGTGGAAAATTCTATAGCAGTGAAGAAGTTATATATCAAAGTTTCTGTTCATAATACTCATGTCTTTATGTGCATGTGTATACATATAATATTGATAATATATACACTAAATTGTGTTTTTTAATAATAGAATATACATTAATATTAATATCATGAAATATGTTTTTTTTTTTACTATATATATAATTATTTTAATTTTTTTTACTCCTTATTAATTGAATTTTTTTGTATTCCATTTATTGCTATATTTAAAATTCTATATTATATTTATGGAGAAGGATGAACAAATGTTGGTGGAATTTCAATATCCTTGTAACATGTTTGGTTTAAGAAAAAATACAAGGAAAATAAAATATAAAGGAAAAGTATAAGAAAAAAAAGAATAAAAAAATTGAAGTTTATAAATTATTATTATTATTATTATTTTATGAGGAAAAAACTTTTCATGAACAAACCCTTAGGATGCTCTATGAGACTCAAATCTTAGGTGCAGACTGTCTTGTAACAGTCAACCTCGAGTAAATTTAAAGTATTTTTTATTTATTGTTTCAAATTATTTTATTTATTTTAAGTTTTAATTCATTAAAATAAAAATTAAATAATTTGAAAATATATAAGTTTTTAATTAATTTTAATTATATTTTATTTTCTTTGACTTTTTTCATAAGACAACATATATATGAAAAAAATTATTTTTTTTAATATTTTTTTTTCTTTCCTTGATTTTTTTTTAGAACCAAATATAATCATAATGTATGTATAGAGAAAAATGGTCAAATATTAAAAAAACTTACAAATATTTGAGCCAATAAAGAAGGATTTTTGAATTTAAAAATTATATTTTTGTTTCAATGGAAATTTGAAATTACCTATTTTATAATAAAGATAACATAATAGGTAAATTAGCATTAAAAGTAAAAAAAAAAAAAAAAATTACTGAGGAGATAAAAATCTCTATTTCATTTATCATTATTAATTAATTAATCAATAAAAAAATGAAGTATAATTAATTTAATTTTACAAAAATGGGAAAGATCGAGGAGAGAGAATCTCTAAAATTTGTTAATCAAAAATTGATTATTTTTATTTCTCTTTTTATTTATTTTGTCCTCTCAACTCTCAAGAAGTCCATTAAAAAACCGATTGCATTTACTCTGCTGAATTTGATTTGGGTAACCGAATTTGGAAAAGGCAGTATTGGATAAAATTGCCTGATTCTTTTTTCCCTTAAAAAGAAGATGGTGAGTAGGACTGTAGGAGGGAAATTCAGGGTTGAAAGAGTATAAAATCCATTGAAGGAGTTGGGAAAAAATGCAGTGATTGAAGAGAATATCTCAGAAAAAGAGTGATGGGTTGTGGGAGATGATGGGTTTTCGGTTTTTTTTGTACATTGGCATAGCCAAAACCAGTGGCTGAGCAGGTTGTTTTGGCACTCTGTGAGACCAAATCTTCAGTTACAGGAGCATTGAATGGTTTTGGAAGTGGGTTATCAGATTTCACAAAGTGGGTATGTCTCTCTTTCTCTCCTTTTCTCTATTCTCTCTCTCTCTCTCTCTCTTTTTCTCTATCTCTGAAGCATGCAAACAGACACTTGTACAAAGCCCACAGAAAACACCAGTAGGGGTTGTTGAGAAAACTCCTCCACCCTAGTTTATAACGCCTTCTTCTTTTCTTCTTCTCCTTCTCTGTTTCGTTCAGCCTCTGCCGCCGTTCTCTTCTATTCTCGTCTACCTTGTTTGCATTTTCATTCCTCAGGTTATTTATTTATTTTATAATTTTCATTGTGATATTTTTTTTTTGGGCTTGTTGGTCCGTGTATGATTTGCATGTATAGTAGATTGATCCCATTTGTTTGTTTTTTTTTTCTTTAGTAATTTTTTTGTAGTGCCTTTTGCTTCTTGTTTCATCTATTCGATCTGTTTTAATGTCTGTGTTCTGTGGACTCTCTATAGATTGAAAATCTGGAAGAGGGTTTTTCCTGGTATTGTTTAAAATGGACAAATAGTTGATGATTCCTGTCATTTTAGGGATTTGGGGGAAAATGGGCAGAAAGGAAAAGACAATGCTGAGAAGAGATTAAGAAATAATTTCAATATTCTTTAAATTTTTTGTTCTTTTACTTTCTACTTTTCTCTCTTTGATCCAAATGGAGCCTTAGATTTGTGGTTCTTCCCCAGCATTGCAGTGGGGATGGTGGTGCCAACATGAAGTATTTTGTTTGTGAATCAAAAAAGGGAAAATGAACTATGATGTGAGACTTTTTATTTGAAATGGATGCTCTGAGGTGACTGACTTCCATCAGGCAGCCTTAGTCATTAAATAGCATATTGGGATTAAATTCTCAGATTACCCTCTATAATTAGTATTTTTTTAAAAGTGGATTAGAACACATATTGTTGGGGATCTCCAATGTTTTTCATTTTCATCATCGAACTTAATACTTTTGGTTTTGTTTTGCTCTTCTCTGGGTTAATAATTTTGTTTAAACCTGGAAAAATAATGTATTTCCTTATTACTCTGTTTCGAGAACTGTAGTGGATTTAGCTTATTAGTAATATTTGTCTTTTGCCTTTTTATTCTTTTGAAGAAACTTCTAAAATTCATTGCAATGGTTTTGCAGGCCAAGCTTGGTGGAATAATTGATTCCGGAGTGTGTTCATTTAGGACTCTTGACTGGTTCACCTACAAGACGTATAATCTACACTAGAGTTATGACCGACCTGTTTAGGATTTTGTTCTCTTTTTAATGAAGGAAAATGGCTGCAACTATTGTGGTAAAGTGGTGAGTGGCTTTATCAGGGGGCGATATCACATTGTGGATCAGTTCCTCCTATGCTAAGGAACTGATGAAAGAAAAGGTACTTGAGCTGAAAAGAGGGAATCTCGGCAAGAAGTCGAGAAATTAAACCAACTCGATCTTCCTTCAAAGAGGAAGTCTCCCTTATATCAAAGAATGTCAAGCAAAGAAAAGTTGGAAGTATTCAGAATGCTGGTTCAGATGGTGGAAAGCATGCAAACAAAGACCCTGTAATGAAATGGTTTCATTTTCAGTTTTAAGTATGGGTTCAGAAAGAGCTAGCTGTGACAGGGAGGGAGAAGATATACTGGTAAGCCAAGCTAAGAAACGCATTGGCAGATTTTTGTATGAAATGGGCACTGATTTTAGTGCTGCAACCCCTACAAGCCTTTGTGGAAAGATTAATGGTATCCACAGTTGTCATCAGGTCGAGTATGACTTTCCTAGCCATCAGGAGTTGAAAGGTTGGATCGTTTGGGATGAGGTGAAAGAGATGCTAGATCATGTGCATGAGATTATAGATACATGGGCAACGACAGGGTGTAGCATTGTAGTAGATGGGTGGAAGGATGAGAAGGGAAGAAACTTGATGAACTTCCTTGTTGATTGCCCCTGGGGTCCAATTTGTTTTAGATTATGTGACATTTCTACCTTGTCTGATGATGTGGATGCCTTGGTGTTGTTGTTTGAACAGGTTATTGCGGAGGTCAGGGTTGAAAATGTTGTGCAAATCGTCTCCCATTCTGTGTCAGAATGTATGGCAGCTGTGGGCAATAGTTTGATGGGCAAGTACCCAACATTGTTTTGGACAGTTTGTGCATCTCATTGCATAGAGATGATATTGGAGAAGATTGGGATGATGGGCACCACTAGGGAGATATTGGATAAAGCGAAGACCATTACAAGGTTCATACACAGCCATGCAATGGTTCTGAACCTTATGAGGAATCATACGCTTGTCCATGACCTTCGAAGAGCAAGCCACCAATCCCATTTTTGACTTTACAAAATATAGTTTCAGAAAAATGGTGGCTGGAGAAGATGTTTATTTCATCTGAGTGTGAAGCTGAGACGGTTCTTAAGCCAACTGTTCTTCTGGTGGGTGTGCTATGCTTAATCATTAGGGGTGATAAGGGACAAATGTGTTACATATATGATACAATGGATGCAGTGCAGGAAGATATTGCAGTGGAATTTGAAAATAACAAATCTCAATACATGCGCTTCTGTTCCTCTAGTGGGTGTTAAAGTACAAACATGCTACTGACCATATGTCATTTTGGATGCGCCCATTGGATACCATACACTCAATACAACAGTTGATTTTTCTATCAAAATTAACTGCTGTATTGAGCTTATGGTACCCGATGGGCGCATCCAAAATGAGATATGGTCACAACTTGACCATTATTTTGATTTTGGGATGGGGAGAGCCATTGACAGAAGAAATGATATTCATCCAGGTGAGAGAAATATAATCCTTTGATTGTCCAGTTCTGCGAATTGGAACTATTAGATGAGTTGCTATTCACATGTATCGGAAATTTTGAATTAATTCCATAATTTTTATAAATATTATCTTGTATAGCCATCATACAAGTGTAATAGCCGTATTCTAAAAATATGGTTGTTATTGGAATAGGATAGTTGTGTTTCCTTATTTGAATGTGATTTAGTCAATTATTGTATATGATTTAAGGCCTTGTAATAATTCAGAAAAATAAAAGATCATTTTCATCCTTTTTCTTCATGGTATCAGTGCCAATTGATACCTGACATGTTTTCTGAGAAAAGCTTCTTTGAGGCTGGCCTTCATCATCATTGCTATCTTCACTGATATTGTCCTTAAGAACTCTAATATCCCAGCCTTAGTTGTTATCATCTCGGCTTGTTCTATCTTTTTCTTGCCTTTTTTTTTGTTTCTCAGATTCAATTCCTGTCCTAATTACCTAGAATATTAGAAATATTAAAAATATTACTGTTGCTAATTCTATATAGAACCGGGGTTCAATTTTCTAATGAAAACCCTACCTTCTAAATCACTACCACAAAATTGAATTGCTTAAACTTCATGGATTGGTTTTAATCACCTAAGCTATTCCCAAAAGCCAATGGAAAAATGAACTACATGTTAGGCACTATGTCACCACCGGCTATAGAGGATCCTAAGTTTTAAGTATGGGGGCTATAAAATTCAATGGTGATGTCCAGGTTAATTCACTCAATGCTCCCATAAATCAGTAAGACCTATATCTTACTAGCCTCTGCCAAGGACATTTGGAAGGTAGTCACTCAAACATATTTGAAGAGAGGTGTAGTACCCTAGCCGTGTGAACTGAAGTGACAGATCATCTTTACGAAGCAAGGATCCAAGACTTTCTCCAAGTATTACAATAGTCTTAAAGGGCTTTATGTTGGAATTGGACCTTTACCAAGATGTGGAGATGGGACTAGCAGTTGATAGGAAGAAAGTGAAAAATATGATAGAGAGGGAACAAATTTTTGACTCCTGGTTAGCGTCAATCGAAAGTATGATAAAGTTTACGGGCATATGTTAGGCAAATAACCTCTTTCATAGTGATGATAGGAGAAACAGAACATCCAACACCTGAGAACTCTGCTTTGTAGCCACTGAACTAGTCTATTAGGCGGAAAATTACAGAGAGGGTAGGAGACTTGTGGATAAAGGCAAGTTATGGTGTGAGTATTGCCACAACCAGAGACATGCTTGGGACATGTGCTTAAAACTGCAATCTGGGAACAAATTTTCTCAGCAGGGAACTGTTGGAAAGGAAGGAAACTGGTTGACCAAACCGGAGCAGGCCCATCAAACAGCAGTGATGGAAGATTCCGAAGAAGCCCTTCTTAGCAAGAATGATCTAGAGAGGTTAAACAAGCTGCACAACCAATTTGAAAATAAAGCTGTTGGCTCCACTCCAATTCCAGATTCTTGTTCCGCTGCTCAATCAAGTAATCTGTATGGTTTATTTTCTTCTAAAGGCTGTTGTTCAAGTACCTGGTCATTAATTCAAGTGCATAAGAGCATGTGTAGTTTTTCCACGTTGTTTTCTACATATTCAACTTGTTTTGGAAAGTGAATAATTAAGGTTGTTGATGGGCCATTTTCTTCCATAGCAGGTCAAGGAATAGTTCAATTGAACCCTACTTTGGTCTCAAAATCTATTCGGCATGTCCCCAACCTGTCATATAATCTTCAATCTATAAGGAAATCTCACTAAAGACCTACATTGCTCTCTGTTGTTCACCTCTTTTGGTTGTATTTTTCAGGACTCTATTATGGAGATGATGATTGAGCAATGCTGAATTGAAAGTACCATTTGAATACCGGTTTCAATACTAGTGCCTTGAGGCTTCAAAGCTCGGTTTCTGCGTTGTCTCCAAAACTGGTCCAAATGCGGCTGTGGCATAGACATTTATGACATCTGTCTTTCCTTTTGTTTAAAAATTGTTCCTGTCTTTGTTTGAGATCATCATTGTTAGTAACTTTACGATGCTTGAGTTCCTTATCGCTTTACAAATATTTTTGGTATTTGATGGTTTGTTACTTTTATATATGAGTGCACTAGTTCAACTTGAGCTTATATCATGAAATCCAAATATGAACTTTCATTAATTTTGCCCATCTTTCACAATCTTAGCTGCACTCAATTTGGGGCCAAAATATACATGCTCATAGTTGATAATGGAAAAGAAAATTTTAATCAAAATCTAAGCATTTATCTTTTTAAAATGAGGATACTGTTCATCCTCATCTTATGTAGACACTCCTTACCAAAATGGGCAGCTGGGAAAAAAGGAGATGGGTCAAAAGGTGGTTAATCGATTCTCCATCTCCTTTGCATAAAATGCATCAATGAGGACTGAGAGATTTATAGGGTCTTCTCAATAGTACCAATTGTAGCATGTTATTGGTGTTGACCTTCTCAACCGTAGCAATGTAGAGATTTGTAAGGTTGATATATAGACCTGATAAAAAAGACTTGAAGAAACCTCCACTATACAAGGAGGGTTATACAAAAGGAGCAAAAAAGCCTATACAAATATAACATCTCTTGACCTTGTAGGCCGAACCCTAGGGTGTACATATCGAAAGCCAATTAAGTTGAATTACACTCAAAGAATAGGGTTAAAAAAGTTTGTACAGTAAGCCTAAGAAGAAACATAGAAATGAAGCAAATCCCACATTATCTCCGACATCTTCCAAGTGTCCTAAAAATTCTAGCGTTCATTCCTCTCCATACAATCTGTAACAAAGAGAGACATGCGATCCTCCAAAGAGTCTTGCCTCTAATGGAGTTCTTAAAGCACTTGAAAGAAATCACCATCATGTTGCGAATACTACTTGGTTGAACCCACGCCGTCCCAGCTTGTGAGAATATCATATGCCACAATCCCAAAGTAATCGGACGATATAAGAAAAGATGATCAATCATCTCTTTACTCCTCCCTACATAGGATACACTAATCAGGGCTAAGGGCTTTGAAAGGCCTTCTCAATTGTAACATGTCATTGGTATTTACCTTCTTATGTGCCACTAACTACGTAAAGGTCATGACCTTAGAGGGGACTCTTGATTTGCCTTGTAGCATCTCTATCTTTCTCTCCCTTTATCCGTAGCTTTTAGTTGCCCTGCCTTCCTGACCCTTAATGCTGTTTCTGTTCTTGTGGCCACTGGTGTTTTGGTTTGAATGTTGAAATCATCTAAAACTATGTTCCATATCTAATAATACACTGGGAGTACCATTGAATCTTTGTAATGGCTACTCCAACTTAGTCAATGTTCTTCATAATTTTAATGCAGTCAATTAAAAATATAAGCTTCACTGTTGGATTTATTTTAATGTAATCAAGTTCTGATGCTCAAAAGAAAAACACTTGGTAGCAATGTCATAAATCTAAATTGCACAAGAGTATGTGTGCATTTTAGAATTCCTTGGAGCCTCTAAAAACATTCAAGTGCCACGGGAAAACAAGTTTCTGCATTGAATGGTTAAAGATGATTTATTTGTTCCCTTCAAAAACAAACTGCATCTAGCATGCTCACTTAGTAAGGAGTGTGCTCACCATCTTTTTCTCCTCACTTAGCTTGCAGGCTTACACCAAGGGAGTGAATTTACTTAGTTGAATAATTTTATAAGAGATTATGGGCAAAAAATCTCTGGATTTTGTTAATAAGTAGGTTATGGGTAATAAAATTAAAAAGATTGTTATCTAGTGTCTTGTCAATTAGTCCATTAAAAATGTAATAGCATTTACTCTGCTGAATTGGATTTGGGTAGCACCTTGAAAAGTGCAATTTTGAATAGAAATGCTGATTCACAATAACCATTCAGGATTTTTTTCTTAAGCAAGAAGAGATTAGAAGATGATTGTGTAGGAGTGAGTTTCAAAGTTGAAGATTTAAAATACACTGAAGAAGCTGGACAAAAAGATGCTGAAGGTGGACTAAACATTTTGAGAAAGGGTAATGAGTTGTAGAAGATGATGGTTTTGGTTCTTTTGTGTCTTTTTGTACATTGACATAGCAAAAAGCACCAGCTGAGCAGGTTGTTTTGCCACTCTTCAGTTACAGAGAGGTATGAGGAGGAGCATTGAATGATTTTGATTTTGGAACTGGGTTATCGAATTTCATAACATTGGTCTGTCTGTCTGTCTATCTCTCTCTCCCTCCCTCCCTCCCTCCCTCCTTTGCTTTATCTCTGAAGCATGCAAGCATACACTTGTACAAAACCCACAGAAAACACCACTAGGGGGTTGTTGAGAAAACTCCACCAGCTTCATTTTTAACACCTTCTTTCTTCTTCTTCTTCTTATCTGTCTCATTCACTCTTTGCACCTGTTCTCTTCTCTCTTATCTTCTTTGCAATTTCATTCCTCAGGTAATTTTTTTTTCCTTTTTGTATTTTTCATTGTGATGTTTAGTGGCTTGTTGGTCTCGCATGTATGTTTTTTATTATTGCAGATTGATCCCAATTTTCCTTTTTTTTTTTTTTGAATTTTTTAATATTTGTTTAGCTGCCTGTTTTATGCATTCAATCTATGTTAATGTGTGTTATTTGGACTCTTTGCTGGTTTTAGCTCTGGCATGGCCTTTAATAGTTAAGGTATGTATAGATAGATAATCTGAAAAACGGTATTTGCTGCACTCTGCTTAACCATAGAACTACCTATTACCATGTATTTTTTATGTTTAATCTAGTTCCTTAGTAGTGGAACCCCATAATTCTCCATATTCCAATTCAATGTAAGTAATTCTTGGTAAATTTTGATGTTTTGCTGCATAACTAGTTGTATTGCAATTAAGTCTCAGATGAACCTTCATAATTAGCATTTATTTCTAAGAGGATTTAAACATAGATTATTGTGGAGCTCCTATGTTTCGGATTTCATCGTATTCTATCGTAATATTATTTTTGTTTCGGTTTTTTTACGTTTTCTTTCAAACTGAAAAAAAATTATGAGTATCCTTTTTATTCTTCTACAATTGTGAACCTTCATCTCACGGTGGATTCCCCTCCCATTTTGTTCTCTCGACTCATATCTCAAATTATTTATGCATTTTGTTTTGGCTCTTTGCTTGGATCCAAACATCTAGAAATGTTATTCCCAAAGAGCAATGGTGATTACCACTCAAGCAAAAAGCCATCATAAGAGTAAATATGTTTTTATACTTAGGGGCCATTCATTTTCATTTTGTATTATAATAATTTTTTTTTTTGCATTTTTTTGTACTATGTTTGATGGCAGATGTATTTAAGTCATATTTTATATGGAATAATTTTTGTTTTGAGTATTTTAAGTACAATGTGTAGGGCGTCATCATATTAACCTGCCTTTGACTCTGGTTGAATTGGAATTATTAATCCAGCACTTCATAGGCAACACATTCTGTTTCAATTACTATAGTTGAATTTATAGCAAATTTTTTGCTTCTCTTGAAGAAACGTCTAAAGTTCATGCTTGTGGATTTGCAGATTGTGTGCAGTCAAAAGACTTGGTTGGTTCAACTGTAAGAGATTATCTGCATTCTGGACCTGACTGGTTGAAGTGGAGTTATCAGCTTCCAGTTCTGAACAAGAAGAATGGCTTCAACTGATTAAAAGATGCTTGAGTTGAAAAGAGGGAGTCTCAGAGAGGAATCGAGAAATTGAACCAGCCTGATCTTTCCTCGAAGAGGAAGTCCTCTCTTCAATAAAAAAATATCAAGCAAAGAAAAGTTGGAACTATTCAGAATGCTAGTTCAGAATGTGGAAAGTGCTCAAAAAAGAAAAAAGAAAAAGAAGACCCTGTATCAAGAGTAAACGAAATGGTTTTCATTTTCAGTTTTAAGAACAGGTTCGGAAAGAGCTAGCTGTGACAAAGACGGAGAAGATATACCCTCAAGGCAAGCTAAGAAATGCATTGGCAGATTCTTGTATGAAATAAGCACTGATTTTAGTGCTGCAACCCTTATGCAGCACTAAACAATATAGTAAAAAGCATCGATGTGCACTCACTAAGCACTCTGTAGTTGCTTTCATATGCTTTAAAGCAACTGTTGAATCAATATTGAGGTGTTAGATTCTCAAGATGGGAAGTCAATCTAGATATAGTTTTTTCAGCTGCAATGAGCACTTTGGTTGTCTTGGTGTGTTGTCTTTAATTATTGAGAGAACAAATGGTCTTTTTTGTGGACAACGAGATTATCTTGTTGTCCCTCTCTCCCTCCTTTCTTTGGGAGTGTTGCATTTGATATGTTAAATATTAGATGGCTTTGGCATTAATATAGACTATGGTTTTCACTTGGTTTTGAGATGACTTATGATTATTGATGTTGCAATTAGCAAACTTCTTATTAATCCGTTACTTTGTATTTTATAAAGTACAAAGGATTTTTTTGCTTGTGTTCATCTTGTTTAGGAAGTATTTGAAACAACTCAAGCTTCATCACCACCAGCTATGGGATTGGGACTGACAGGGAACTAAAGTTATCACTCTGTGACACCATCTGTTGATGCTTTATCAAGTAAACTCCCGGGGTTGCTGCTGCATTCAAGCCAATATTGAAATGGACCCCTGAGCTCCATGAGTGTGTGTTTCATAGAGGCTATGAACAAGCTTGATGGGACTGAAAATGAGTTAAGTATTTTTAAATCCACTTCTTTTATTTGCCTTGCATGGTAATTGACATATTTAAGCTGAACTCTCATGTGGTTTGGGACAGTTTCTGGGCTAAAATTGAATTTAGAAAAGAGCAAGTTGGTACCTCGGGGGTCCTGAAGGTGAGGTTATGTGCTAAGTTGTGGGGGGTGGGGGAGCTACCCACTGCATACTTGCGTCTCTCTTTGGGTGACTTTTATAAATTGTGACGAGAGTAGGATAGTGGGGGATGAGAGGTTTTAGAGAAGGCTAACTTTCTAGAATCACCACCAAGCATAATCTTAATATGATTTGTACAAATGCAGATTGGCACCAAAGAGTGATCTCTGATTTGATATGCAATCACTGGTGAAAACATGAGAAAATTGGATTTTATGGAAATATCATATAGGAATTAAAAAAAAAAAAGACAATTTTATATGAAACTTTAATAAATGATAAGAAATTGATAGTACATGTTTTGAATTGAGTTTTTTTTAAAGAAATTAACATATATTTTAATTTTTTCTCATAACTTATAGATAGAAATAGTTTTGTATTCCTTTTAGTGCTACAGTCAAAATTCTATATGATATTTATGGATAATGAAAGGCAAAGATTGGTGAAAAATGGATACCTTCTTTTGATATTGGTGTCCTAATCACAATAGCAAATATTTGAGTCAGGAAAAAAAAAAAAAAAGGAAAGGATAATTGAATGTAAAAATATTTTTATTTTATTTTATTATGAAGATAAATTAGCATTAAAAGTTAAAATAATATTTGTTTAAGGTGATATAAATGACGATTTCATTTATTAATTAATTTAATTTCACAAAAATGGGAAATATTGAGGAGAAAGAATCTCTATGCATATTCCATTCGAAGGCCCACAGCATTTACTCTGCTGAATTGGATTTGGGTGGCAACTTTGGAAAATGCGATTTTGGATAAAAAATGCTGATTCACTCTAACAAATCAGGGTTTTTTTTTTTTTCCTTAAAGAGGGTGGTGAGTAGGCGGGAGATTCATGCAGTGGGCGAAGAGGATATTCCAGGAAAAGGGTGATGGGTTGTGGAATACGATGGGTTTAGGGGTATGGGGTTTTTGGACATTGGCATAGCCAAAACCACTGGCTGAGCAGGTTGTTTTTGGCACTCTGTGAGGCCAAATCTTCCGTTACAGGAACATTGAATGGTTTTGGACGTGGGTTATCAGATTTCACAAAGTGGGTATGTCTCTTTTTCTCTGTCTATGAAGCATGCAAATAGACACTTGTACAAAATCCACAGAAAACACCAGTTGGGGTTGTTGAGAAAACTCCTCCACCCTTGTTTATAATGCCTTCTTCTTTTCTTCTTCTCCTGTTTCATTTGGTCTCTGCTGCCGTTCTCTTCTATTCCCTTTATCTTCTTTGCATTTTCATTGCTGAGGTAACTTTTTTTTTTTTTTGTTTTTTAATTTTTATTATTGTGATTTTTTTTTTTGGCTTGTTAGTCTTTTGCATGTATTGTGATTAAATAGCATATGGCAATTAAATTCTTGGATTAAAATCCATAATTAGCATTTTTGTTGCGGATGTCCTATGTTATGTTTTTGTTTTCATCATCTTTCTTAATATTTTTGGTTTTGGATTGCTCTTCTTTAAATAATTTGTTTTCTTTAAACTTGAAAAAAATGATGTATTTCCTTATTATTCTGTTTCCATAGCTATAATGGATTTAGTTAATAGTAATATTGAATTTTTTTTTAATTCTTTTGAAGAAACTTCTGAAGTTCACTGTTGTGGTTTTGTAGGCCAAGCTTGGAGGAATATTAGGGTTATGTTTGGGAACATTTTAAAAAACAATTTTTTTTTTACAACGTTTCCCAAAAACAGTTTTTTAGAGCAGTTTTCAAAATCAGTTCTGTTTTGGGAACTTGAAACGTTCTCTACCTAATTTTTGTGTTTCCAAATATTTCTTAAAAAATAACTTTTCTTTGTGGTGCTTTATTTTCAATCATTCTCATCTTTGTAAAATTATTTTTTAAAACAACTCCCGAAAAATCAGTGAAAACAATTAAAATTTAGTCTTAGAAAAGACCCTATTTCAAAACAATTCTCAAAACCTATTTTGAGAACAATTGATAACTGAACGTATGTTCGTGTTTGTTTTTGCTCTCAAAAACAAAAAAATATTCTTTAGAAAACTTCCCAAACATAGCCTTGATTTCTGGATTGGGTGCATTCAGGACTGTTGACTGTTTCACCCACTAGACATAATTGACATCAGGAGGTATCACTGTCCTGTTTAGGATTTTGTTCTCTTTTTTATCAAGGAAAATGGGTGCAATGAAAGTCTTTGTCAATGTTGATGATCATGGGAGGGCTGTTGATGAGAAAGAGAAAACTCATGTCCTTGAGCTGCAAAGCTGTTGATGAGTGGCTTTAACAGGCTCAAATACCATTTAAAGGGCATAAGGGGAGATGTATCATCTTGTGGAGAAGTTCCTGCAAATGTCAAGGAACTGATGAGAGAAAAGATACTTGAGTTGAAAAGGGGGAATCTCAGAAAGGAAATCGAGAAATTGAACCAGCCCGATCTCTCGTTGAAGAGGAAGTCCTTCCTTAAACCAAAGAATGTCAAGCAAGAAAAGTTGGAACCATTCAGAATTCTAGTTCAGGTGTGGAGAGCAAGCAAAAAAGGACCCTGTATCAAGGGTCGACGATTTCATTTTTAGTTTGAAGAATGGGTTTGGAAAGAGCTAGTTGTGATAGAAAGGAAGAGGATATACTGTCAAGGCAAGCCAAAAAATGCATTGACAGTTTTTTTTTTTAATGAAATGGGCACTGATTTTACTGCTCCAACCTCAAGGGCTTCAACAAAATTTTTAACCGTATCTTCAGTTGCCATCAGGTTGAGTGCGAATTTCCTAGCTATCAGGAGCTCAAAGTTTGGATCCTTCAATATAAGGTGAAAGAGATGCTACATAATGCACATGGGATTAGAGATACATGGGCAATCATGTGGTCTAACATCATAGTAGATGGGTGGAAGGATGAGAAGGGAAGAAACTTGATGAACTTCTATGTTGATTGCCCCAGGGGTCTAATTTATCTTATTTTATGTTACGTTTCAGCCTTGATTGATGATGTTGATGCCTTAGTGCTGTTGTTTGAACAAGTTATTGAGGAGGTCGGGGTGCAAAATGTTGTGCAAATTGTTTCCCATTCTACATCAGAAGGTATGGAAGCTGTGGGCCATAGTTTGGTGAAGTACCAAACAGTGTTTTGGAGAGTTAGTGCATCTCATTGCATAGAGATGATATTTGAGAAGATTGGGATGATGGGTAACATTAGAGAGATATTGGACAAAGCCAAGACTGTCACAAGGTTCATACACAGCTATGCAGCAGCTCTGAACCATATGAGAATGATACATGTGTCCATGACCTGGTGAAAGCCTCTAAGAGTAAGTTAGCAATTCTCATTTTGACTCTACTGAATATAGCCTCAGAAAAGTGGGGTTGGAGAAAATGCTTATCTCATCTGAGTGGAAGACCTCATGCTGGGCTTCCAGAAGAGAGGCAAAGAGGGTAGCTGATATTATGGTGGATCCCTATTTCTTGAGTGGGGCTGGGATGGTCCTAAAGCCAACTGTTCCTCTGGTGGGTGTTCAATGCTCAATCATTGGGAGTGATAAAGACAGTGCCCATTTCATACAAAAATCTGCCAATGCATTTCTTAGCTTGCATTGAGGTTACATCTTCTCCCTCTCAGTCACAGCTAGCTCTTTCTGAACCCATTCTTAAAACTGAAAATGAAATCATTTCGTTGACCCTTGATATGGGGTGTTTTTTTTTTTTTTTTTTTGTGTGCTTTCTACCATCTGAACCAACATTCTGAATCGTTCCAACTTTTCTTTGCTTGACATTCTTTGATTTAAGGGAGGACTTCCTCTTCGAAGTAAAGATCATCAGAGACAGACATGTGACATATGTGAAACATGGATGCAGTGAAGGAAGATATTGCAGAGGAATTTGAAAATAATGAATCAATACATGCCGTTTTGGAAAATGATTGATGAGATTTGGAACAATCATCCATATGGTGCTCTTGATGCTGCAGCTAATCACTTGAATTTGAGAATCTTCTATTCAAGGGAGTACAGTTTTGATAAGGAGGTTTTTGAAGGTATTAACTGCTGTGTTGAGCATATGGTACCTGATGGACACACCCAAAATGAGGTATGGTCACAACTTGACCAGTATTTGATTTTGGGATGGGAAGAGCCATTGATGGAAGAAATGATATTCGTCCAGGTTAGAGAAATATATTCCCTTTGATTATTCAGATCTGCACATCCTAAATGGAATGAATAGATGAGTTTCTATTTACACGTATCGGAAGATTTGAATTAATAATTAATTCCATGGTTTTTGTAAATATTATTTATTTTGTATAGCTGTCATACAAGTGTAATAGCCGTATTCTAGAAATCTGGTTGTTATTGGAATAGGATAGCTGTGTTCCTTATTGGTTGTGATTTAATCAATTATTGTATATGATTTAAGGTCTTGTACTACTTCAAAAAATAATAGAGATCATATTTATCCTCTTCTTCATGGTGTTAGAGCCAATTGATACCTGACTTATGTTTCCATTACTGGCATGCATTGCCGAGAAAATCTTCTTTGCGCCTAGCCTTCATCATCCTTGCTATCTCTGGCCTTCACCTCTATTCTCAGAGTTGTTGCTGATATTCCCCTTCTGGTCTTAATTGTCATCATCTGGGCTTGTACTGTCATTTTCTTGCTTTTTTTGCTTTGGTTCAATTCCTATCCTAATTACCTAAGATATCATAAACATTAAAACCATTGCTTCCGTTAATCCCATTCAGGGTATAGCTTCATTTTTTTGACAAAAATCCTACCTTCTAAATCACTATTATAAAATTGAATTGCTTAAACTTCATGGATTGGTTCCAATCATGAAGCTATTCTCGAAAAGCAAGGGAAAAATGAAATACATGGTAGGTACTATGTCACCACCGGCTACAGAGGATCCCAAGTTTTGAGTATGGGAGCCAGTAAATTCAATGGTGATGTCCTGGTTTACTTCACTCAATGCAACCAGAAATCAGTATGACCTATATCTTATTAACCTCTGCCAAGGGCATTTGGAGGGTGGTCACTCAAACATATTCGAATGGAGGTGTAGTAGCCTAGTTGTATGAAGGTGTAGTAGCCTAGTTGTATGAACTGAAGTGACAGATCATCTCTACTATGCAAGGTTCCAAGAGTTTCACCCTGGTATTGCAATACTCTTGACCTTTACCAAGATGTGGAGATGGGACCAGCGGTTGACATGAAGAAGGTGAAAAAATATGAAAGAGGGGGAAACAGATTTTTATCTTGCTGGTTAGCCTCAATTGACAGTATGATCAAGTCTGCATGATTAAATTTCTGGGCAGATTTTGGGAAATTAACCTTTTCCATACTTTAGAGAGGTATTTGCTTATGCATGAGCAGAAGAAGTTGAAAGGGTGTGATGCTTGGAAAATTAGAACATCCAACACCTAAGAACTCTGCTTAGTAGCCATTAAACTTGTTTTTAAGGTTGTTTTATAGGCGGGAAATTACAAAGGAGAGGGAAGGAGACTTGTGGATAAGGACAAGATATGGTGGGACTATCACCACGACCAAAGATTTGCTGAAAAATTCATGGAGAACTGCAATATTGGAACAAATTTTCCTAATAGGGAGCTGTTGGAAAGGGAGGAAACTAGTTGAACAAACCTAGGCAAGCCCATCAAAAGGTGGTGATGGAAGACTCCAAAGAAACCTTTCTTAGCAAGAATGGTCCAGAGAGGTTAAACAAGCTGCACGCCCAATTTGAAAATCAAACTGTTGGCTCCACTCCAATTTCAAGTTCCCTTTTTGTTGCTCAATCAAATAGTATCCATGCTTTGAATTCTTCTAAAGGCTGTTGTTTGATACTTGGATCACTGATTCGAGTGCATAAGAGCATATGTGTAGTTTTTCACATTGTTTTCTACGTATTAAACTTCTTTTGGAAAGTAAATAATTAAGGTTGTTGATGGGTCATTTTCTTCCATAGCAAGTTAAGGAATAGTTCAATTGATCGCTACTTTGGTCCTAAAATCTATTCAACATGTCCCTGCATTCACTAAAGAGTTGTCCTATCCGTAGGAAAACTCACTAAAGACCTTCATCGTTCTATTGTATTCACCTCTTTCGGATATATTTTTCAGGACTCTGTGATGGAGATGATGATTGAGCAATGCTGAATTGAAAGTTCTACTAGTGGTGTCAGGCTTCAAGACTTGGTTTCCACGTCCTCTCCAGAAGTGGTCCAAATTTGGCTTTGACATAGACGTATAGGACATTCGCCTTTCCTTTTGTTTAAATATTGTTCCCATCTTTGTTTGAAATCATCATTATTAGTAATTTTAATTTTGAAGTTGCCAAACAGATCACGTTTGATAAATACTCCTAATGTTTTTTCTGCTTTTGTCAAACCCTCTTTGATGCTTGAGTTCCTTATCACATTATAAATGTTTTAACTATTCGATGAATTGTTACTTTTATGGATGATTGCATTCGTTCAACTTGAGCTTATCTCATGAAGTCCAAATCTGAAGTTTCATTAAGTTCCTTATCACACGACAAATTTTTGGTTTTTGTTGGATTGTTATTGTTATAGATGATTGCATTCATTCAACTTAATCTTGTTTCATGAAATCCAAATATGAAGTTTCATTAATCTTTCCTTTCTTTTGCAATCTTAACTGCATTCAATTAAGGGCAAAAATACACATGCTCATATTTGAAAATGGAAAAGATGATTTTAATTAAACCTAAACATTTATCTTTAAAATGGGGATATTGTTCATCATTCGTCTTGTGTAGGCACTCTTTAACAAAATGGGGCCATTGAATGAAAAAATGGACCTTTATTAGAGGTTGCTTAGTAAGTTATTCTCCAAATGAGAGGTTTAAAAACCAACTAGGAGGAAGGTATGCTATCAGCTACCTAACTAATAAATCAGATGCATTCTTAAGTCCTTGAGTTCAAATCTCCCATGAATAAACTTGCTCCTTTTTCTCCAAGTTTCCAAGGGATTGGGAATCCATCTTTAAAGGTATCATAACCATTTGAGGGAAAACTTAATCTCGGAGCCCTTAAGTGTATCTTATTAGAGTACTCCTCTGCACAAAAGGGATATAAATGTTATCACCCTTCTACAAGAAAAAAAATATGTTACCATGGATGTTACATCTGTAGGAAACCACCTTTATTTTGGGGACACCTATCTTCAGGGAAAGAATGACCATATGAAGGATAGGTGCTGGGATTCGATTAGTAGCAATAGCTTCCAAATTTGAGTTTCTCATTCTTGAGAATTTTTTTTTTCAATCTTCGAATCCAAGTATCACACTTGACAATCCTCCACTAAGTTCATCCACTCAAAAAGAGCTTCTATTATACCTTTTGTCTTTTGAAAATCTACTTATGGGTATTCTAATACCATGCCTTTATCACTAAGTTCTCTAGACATGAAATTCTAACAACATTCCAAGAGACCTTGAACCTAAGACCATTGAAGGAGGTTATAAACGAGGAAATGCCAACATTAGATGAAATTGAGACTTAGGAGATTGCAGCTTACCAAAGGGAATTAGGTGTAAATGGATCTATACTATTAAATACAAAGTTATGGAACATTCAAGAGGTACAAGGCTAGGTTAGTTGCTAGAGGGTACACTTGGTTATGATGTTGAACACAGAGAAAACATTTGCTCAAGTGGCAAAGATGAAAAATATCAAAATTTCGTTATTATTATTTTCCCACTTGGATTGGCATTATAACAATTTAATGTTAATAAGGAGGTTTCGATTCATAGGTTAAAAAATTCTTTTGTGTGTAATCTTTGGTTGTGGACTAAGTCGGTTGTAAATGAAGGTCCTCTTTCTCTTCTCAGTTTTTTTGATTGGCTAGGTGTTAGTTGAGGGCTGCTTTTGTATTTCCTCTTCCTTTGCTTGGGCCTTTAGGCGCCTCTTGTATACTCCCTGTATGCTTTTGGGCCTGCCTCAAGGAGCCCTTTTCTAATATATTTCGTTTTTTTTGTGTTTGCCTATCAAAAAAAAAAAAAAACAATTTAATGTTAGGGATGTCTTTCTGTAGAAGAAGAGAATGGAAGGAATAAAAGGTATAAAATTCTTTTCCTTGATGTTCAGCTTGTACAAAGACCCACATGTATACAAAAATTCCTAGCACCAAAATTCGGAACTTTCCTAACCTAATTACACTAGATTTCATTGATTATTGGATTGCTTAATTCTCTCCTCAGTTACAAAATCATGGCTCTCCTAATTTCATTCTTCCACACTCCTCAAGCTAGTGAATAGATGTTTTTCCAACTTGGATACACTTGCTTGAATCGTTGTACTGCTTAAATCTTTTGTGAGTATATTTGCAAGTCGACAGTCAGTAGAGACATAAGGAGTACAAATCAATCCATCATCTAGTTTCTCTTTAATAAAATGTCTGTGTATCTTTGTGTTTTGTTTGATCATGTTGCACTGGATTATGTGCAATAGTGATTGTAGATTTGTTCTCTCAGTAAAGTCTCATTGGGTCATCCCATTTAATCTTCAAATTTTTTAAATTATCTTCAACCATGGTAGTTCAAAAATTCCTTGGGCTATTGTGCAAAATTCCACTTCTGGATTGGACCTTGCCACTAAACTCTGTTTCTTACTTCTCCATATCACTAGATTGCCACCAAGAAAGGTGCTACCTAGTGGTTGATCTTTTGTCAATCATAGATCCAACATAATTTGCATGTGTATGTTTTAAGTATTAGTCTCGAGTTTTGTTTAAATATGATGCCCTTTCTTGGAGACTCTGAAGATATTATAACATTTAGTCAGCAGCTTGTAGATGAACCTCTTTTGGACTGTGCATGAACTGACTAATCACACTCATGACATATGCTTTATTCGGTCTTATGTGAGAAAGATAAATGAGTCTTTCTACTAGATGTTGATACATCTCTCTATCTACTGCAACATCTTCCTTAACCTCTCTAAGCTAATGATTAGGATCTATTAGTGCACTTGATGGTTTACATGCCAACTTCTTTGTTTTCTTGAGAAGGTTTGTTGCATATTTCTACTGAGAAATAAAAATTCCTTGCTTAGAATGTGCAACCTTGATTCCTAGGAAGTATTTCAACCTTCCTAACTCTTTAATTTCAAGTTCCTTGGTTAAGCATTGCCTCAAAGTATGTCTCTCATTTTCATCATTTCCCGTCATGATGATGCCATTTACATATACCAAAAGGGCTGTAACTCCTCTTGAATCTGAATGCTTGATGAACAATGGATAATCTCCTTGACTTTGTCTATATCCTATGTTTTTCATCACTTTAGCAAACCTTCTAAACCACGCCCTTGAAGACCGTTTCAGCCCGTATATTTATACACCTTTTTAGTAACTACGTCATTTCCAAATCCAAGAGGGACTTCCATATAAATCTCTTCTTCTAGATCTCCATTCAAAAATGCATTTTTGACATCGAATTGTTGTAGATCCTAGTTATAATTTGTTGCCAATGATAATAAAATTTTGACTCTATACATTTTGGTAATCGGGGCAAATGTCCTGAGTTTTATTCTTCCCTAGGGCCTTCATTTTTTCATTCATGGCGTGTCTCCAAGTTTCATTAGATAAAACCTTAAATAAAGTGGTAGAAATATAAAATATTGTTCAAACTTGTAAGAAAACTCTTGTGGGATGGAGACAACTTTTCGAATGACACAACACGGGAAAGTGGATACAGAGGATGTTTAGCGCATTCCCTTGTTCCCTTCCTAATGGTAATAGGGAGGTTTTGATTTATGGGTTTTTTAGACTGAAGTTTTGATTGAATTTATAAGGGAGGATGAGAGACTGTTACTTCATTTCTAGAAGCCGGTTCAAATTCTTGAATTTGTATAAGTTTAGGGATTGCAACTTACTTCCTCGAGTACACTTTGCCAATCATTCGATTCTCAGGAGCAGGTTCAAAGGAGGGTACATATATTGGATTGGACACTTTTGGAAGGTCAATGAGAAAGAGATAAATGAGAAAGAGATCAATGAAACAGGAATCTCAATCCTTGTTTTCTTCAATGGAATTCCCCTTGAGGATAAGAAGTGGGAAAATAAAACTCACTTCGTTGAAAGTAACATTAGCTAAGATAAATTTTTTTTTGGATGGTCGATGGTAACACTGATATCCCTTTTGAGTTAAAAAATATTCCACAAAAAAACATTTGATTGCTCTTGGGTCCAATTTTCCCCTATTTGGACTATGAAGATGTACAAATGACACACATCAAAATATCTTAAGAATGAGATGGTTTATGATTCTTGTATTAGGATAAAATGATGAGAGTATTTCCATGAGACTTTTGAACCTAAGACTCTGGGAGGTAATCGATTTATGAGATGTATGGCGTTTATTATGGCTTCCCCCCTAAAAGATTTAGACACATGTTTTTTTGAGTAAAATGTCAGTGTTGTATCAAGGAGGTGACCATTTTTCCTCTTAGTAACTCCATTTTATTGTGGGGTGTTTACACATGATGACTCATGAATTATTTCCTCATGTTGAAAGTATGGAGTTAGGACCTGATTGAAATAATCTTTGACATTGTTGGACCAAAACCTCTTGATAGTGACACCAAACTAGTTTTTTTATCATATTATGGACATTTAAGAGAACAAAACTCACATCAAATTTGTGTTTAATGATGGAGATCCAAGAGACCTTAGTACAATCATCGATCCAAGAGAACTTTGTTGGAAAAATCCTTGGCACACTTGTCTTTTGTTTTGCGATGAGTTGTGACAAGGGGGTGACGATGACAATTTTGTTAAGGTCCCGACTGCTATAAAATTGTTTAAATTTTATATTATTATTATATTAAGTTTTATTTTTTATTTTTTATTTTCATAAGAAACAAACAAATGCATTAAATTAAGGATAAAGAAATATGAAAAAAGGATGGGGAATCCTTCCAAATACAACGAACTAATAAGAAAATATGTTGAAGCATCCAAAGTACTAAGTAAACTTATACAAAGTAAAGTACCGCATGAAAATTTACAAAAAACAACTCATAGCTCTAGTATTTGAATTATTTCCTTCCAAACAATCTTTACTCACTAACCCGCACTTGTCAAACTACACACTGAAAATCTATCAAGCTGGACCACATTAAGGGGAATGCCCTTGAATGCTGTGCTACAAGAAGCCCAAAAGGAGGCAAGGAAATGAATGATATCCCAAAGAGCCTTTAAAGTCCTTGTCTTGTCCAAAAAAAGCCTAGCATTTCTTTCTTCCCAATCAATCCAAATCAAAGTGAGACATAGTTTGCCAAAGAACCTTGCCTCTAATGGAGCTTTCCAATCCCTTATATGAGATGGTTATCATATCACAAATATCTGTAGGAGGAATCCAGTCCAACTTAGCTTATCTAAGAAGTTTGTGCCATAGGCCCAAAGTGAATGAACAATATAAGAAAAGATGATCCACAGTTTCTATGCATGCTCTTCTAAAGTTATTAATGGTGACCTAAAGTTAGAAGCCTTGTTGAAGGTATAATGTTTTATAAAAATGGTGACCTAAAGTTAGAAGGCTACCTTAATGCAGATTGGGCAGGTTCTATTATATATGAAAGATCAACAGTAAGATATTATATGTTTCTAGGAGGAAACCTTGTCAACTTGAAGGAGTAAGAAACATTCTGCCTGTCAAGTGTGGAAGCCGACTTTATGGTTATGGCTCGAGACAACACTAAAAAACATCTCTCTCTCTCTCTCTCTCTCTCTCTCTCTCTCTCCCCCTTGCTTTGACGGTGTTGTTTTTGAGTTGGTTAATATTAGATGGTTTTCATTTTAATATGCACTATCATCTTCACTTCGTTTTAAGATGTCATATGGTTATTGACATTGCATTTAGCAAACTTACTATTGATCTATTAAAAGTACAAAGGATTGATCTTTCTTGTGTTCCATATATCCTGTGTGCCACTCTAACGTACAAAGCTTTTTAATGCTAATGTTCATTTTGTCTAGGAAATTTATGAAACACTTCAAGCTTCATCAACCCCAACCATTTGATTGGGACTGACAGTGAACTATAGTTATCACTCTGGCACCATCTGTTGATGCTTTATCAAGTCAACTCTGTGTGGGAGCTGCTGCTGCAAACAAGCCAAAAATGAGATTGATGCTGAGCTCCATGAGTGTTTTGTAGTGGCCATCAACAAATTTGATTGGGCCTGAAAGTGAGTAAAATATTTCTCCTTCTGGCAGGCAAGTCGGGCTTAGTTCTTATTTCTTTATTAGGAAGACAAGTTGTGAGACTAACCCTGTAGCATGAATGCACTAAACACTAATCAAGTTGGACATGAAAGTGGAAGGTTTGTCCATTTATCGAATGAAATGGTACTTACAAGTATTAAAATTGAATTTTATGTTCTTGATTTGAGCCTACAGTGTCACGTAATAATTTTTTTCTTTTTTTCAGAAATACGAGCTTTCCAAGAATGGCAGAGAGAAATGAAGGTAATAAGTGCATTGGGGGAGAAGTTATTCTTACAATCATAAAATCTTCATCACTCTCTGGAAAAGGAAAATTCAATATTGTTTTCGCCATTGATATTCAACCATCTCTCTCTCTCTCTCTCTCTCTCTTTCTCTCTCCTAAATCTGTATCTTTTATTTGCTTGGCCTTCCTGAGAACCCTTACCACTGTTTCTGTTCTTGTGGCCACTGGTGTTTCATTTTGCTTGTTGAGATCATCTAAACAATGATCCATTATCTAATAACACAATGGGAGTACAATTGAATCTTTGCAATTGTAGAAGAGAGATTGAAGAATAAAAGGTAGAAAATTCTTTTCCTTGATTCTTCTTCTTTTAATCTGTATGGAGACCCGTATATATATACACATATTCCTAGCACTGAAATTTGTATCCTTCCTAACCTAATTACATCCAATCCCTTTGATTACAGGATTGTCCTAATTTACTTTCCAATTACAATATTATACAGCTTCAGCTTTCTAATTTCATTCATCAACAGTAATTTCTTTATAATTTTAATGCAGTCAATTAAAAATTTAAACTTTACTGTTAGATTTCTTATAATGCAGTCAACTAATATTCGCTTTGCTTGCCTTATCACGTGTTTGTGTTTACATGTTCATGCTGGTTGCTTGACTGTTATAATTTTTTTATGATAGCTGGTTTGTTGCAACCATACCTAGAATATGGTATTGGCTTATGGGGAAAGGAAGTCAAATTCTGGTGGTCAAAATAAAAAACACTTGGTAGCAATGCTGTAAATCTAAATTGCACAAGAGTAGGTATACATTTTAGAATTCCTTGGAGCCTTGAAAAACATTCAAGTTCCACAGGAAGACAAGTTTCTTCATTAAGTGGTTAAAGGTGGTTTATTTGTTCCCTTTTAGTTTTTCTCATCAATTTTTGCCTTATCCAAGGGGTTGCTAAGCAAGGCCTATGAGGCAAGGACTGGCAAACTAGAATAAACTGCAACTAGTGTGCTCACTTAGTAAGGAGTGTGCTCACTGACTTTTTCTCCTCACTTAGCATGAGGGCTCACACCAAGGGAGCATTCTCAATGTAGTTTGTTTTTCTGTTCTGGTCCTTGTTTCCCAAGTAGAAGATCATCCAAGAATACGTTCTCTTGTTGAAGGAGCCTAAAATATTTCTATTTTCAACAGTTTCCACTCAAATTTATCATCTTCAGTTTGATGAGGGACTCAATACCATTGCAAATTCAGCATAATATTTGGAACTTTGTATAGAAACTGAAAACAATGATTATTTGTATCTTTTCAACTTTTGTGTTGATGAGAAAGAGAGGTAGTAGAATTTGAAATGATGCTCTATATAGATAAAAGTACAAGAAGCCCAAAGAGAGGAGTAGAACAAAATCAAATCCCATAAAATCTCTTCCGTTCTCCCTTTTTCCTCAAAGATCCTTTTGTTTCTCTCTTGCCACACCATCCAAACCAAAGTAAGACACGCAATTTGCCAAAGTGTCTTTCCTCTTAAAGAGTTCCCCAATCCTTTAAAAGCAATTACCAACATGTCCACAAAACTCCTTGGAGGGACCCAAACCAACCCTGCTAGATTAAACAACTTGTGCCAGAGTCCAATGGTAATTGGACAATGAAGAAAAAGGTGGTCAATCGACTCTCCATTTCCTTTGCAAAGAATGCACCATTGAGGACAAAGGGATTTGTAGGGTCTTCTCAATTGTAACTTGTCATTGGTGTTTACCTTCCCATGTGCTACTACCCAAGCGAGGGTCTTAACCTTTGAGGGGGCTTTTGAACTCCACAAAAACTTGGCTGGGAGGAACAAGATAGGATTAGAGACTTTTGACAAGGCCAAGAAAAAAGATCTCACTGAAAACAAGCCTGACGAAGACAAAGACCACACTCTTGAATCCTATTTTACAATATAGATAAGATATTAGATATATTTTGTGAATTAAATAGCATTATATTTATTTATGGTGGTGGGTTCCCCTAATATAAATAGCCATTTTATTTATTAATATTAGTATTAATTAATGATAATTGTAAAATTTAATTTGAATAATTTTATGAAATGGGAGAGATTTAAGGACAAATAATCTTGTGATTTTGTTAATAAATAGGATATAGGTAATATAGATATTTTAATAATATTTAAAAAGATTTTTATATAGTGTCTTATCAACTAGTCCATTAAAAAGGCAATAGCATTTACTCTGCTGAATTGGATTTGGGTGGCACCTCCAAAAAATGTAATTTTGAATAGAAATGCTGATTCGCAATAATTATTCAGGATTTTTTTCTTAAGCAAGAAGAGATTAGAAGATGATTGTATAGGAGGGAGTTTCAAAATTGAAAAATTTGAAATACATTGAAGAAGTTGTACAAAAAAATCTGAAGGTGGACAAAAAATTTTGAGAAGGGGTGATGAGTTGCAGAAGATGATGGTTTTGGCTTTTTTGTTCATTAGCATAGCCAAAACCACAGGCTGAGCAGGTTGTTTTGTAACTCTTAGGTTACAGAGAGGTGTCAGGGGGAGCATTGAATGGTTTTGGAACTGGGTTATCAAATTTGACAAAGTTGGTCTGTCTCTATCTCTTTCTTTTTCCCTCTTTTTCTTTATCCATGAAGCATGCAAACACACACTTGTACAAAACCCACAGAAAACACCACCAGCTTCGTTTCTAACGCCTTCTTTTCTTCTTCTTATCTGTCTTATTCACTCTGTGCAACTGTTCTCTTCTCTTCTCTTCCCGTCTCTTCTCCTCTTCTCTTCTCTTTTTTGTATTTTCATTCCTCTGGTAATTTTTTTGAACTTTCATTGTGATTTTTGTGGCTTGTTGGTCTCTGGTGTGTATGTTTCTTATTTATTGCAGATTGATCTATTATTATTATTATTTTGAAATTTTTAATGCGTTTGGCCGCCTGTTTCATCTATTCAATCTATGTCAATTTGTGTGTACTCTCTTTGATCCAAATAGAGGCTTAGATCTGCGATTCTTCCCAGCATTACAATGGGAAAAGTGGTAACAATATTTAGTCCTATATTTGCTGCATTCTTTTTAACCATGGCACTACCTATTGCCATCTATTTTTGATGTTTAATCTAGTTCATTTAGAACCCAAAATTACTCCATATTCCAATTAAATGTTAGTAATTCTGGATAAATTGCGACTTTTTTCTGCATAAATAGTTGTGTTGCAATTAAGTCTTAGATTAACCTCCATAATTAGCATTTCAAATAGGATTTAAGCATAGATTGTTGTGGATCTCCTATGTTTTGGATTTCATTTTCCATCTTAATATTTTTTTTGTTTCTGTTTTGTTCTTCTTCAAAAAACTCGTTTTGTTCAAAATGAAATAATTATGAGTATCTTTATTATTATTCAAGATTATGAACCTTGATCTCATAGTGGTTTCACTTTCCTTTGTTGTTCTATTGGATATATATATATCTCTTTACTTGGATTAAAACACCTACAAATGTTATTCCCAAAGAACAATTTGATTACCACTCAAGGCAAAAGCCATTACAAAATTGAAAAAGCTTTTATACTTAGTTGGGGACCATTCTTTTGCTTTTTGTGTAATGATAAAATTTCGCAATTTTTTACTGTGTTTTCATGGCAGATATATTTAAGTTGTTTTTTGTTTTGTGCATTTTAAGTAAAATGTGTAGGATATCATCATACTAGCCTGGATTTGACCCTGGTTGAACCCTCTGCATTTCATATGTAACACATTCTGTTTCAATTACCATAGTCAAATTTATGGTTTGTTGGTTATATTTAAAATTTTTTGTTTCTCTTGAAGAAACGTCTAAAGTTCACTCTTGTGGATTTTCAGATCGTGTGCATTCAGTGGGCTGCTGTCATTTTCGGGCATATTTTCTCATAGTTTCATTGGTTGGAGAGATTATCTGCATTCTAGACCTGACTGGTTGTTGTGAAGTTATCAGCTTCCAGTTCAGAACAAGAAGAATGGCCACAAATGAAGTCTCTGCCAATGTTAATGATCATGGGAAGGCTGTTGATGAGCAAAAGAAAAAGGCTCAATGCAACTACTGTGGTAAGGTGGTGAGTGGCTTTACCAGGCTCAAATACCATTTAGCAGGCAAAAGGGGAGATGTATCACCATGTGGAGAAGTTCCTGCAAATGTCAAGGAACTGATGAAAGAAAAGATACATGAGTTGGAAAGACAGAAACTCAGAAAGGGAGTCGAGAAAATGAACCCGCCTGATCTTTCTTTGAAGAGGAAGTCCTCCCTTGAATCAAAAAATGTCAAACAAAGAAAAGTTGGAACTATTCAGAGTGCTGGTTCAGACAGTGGCAAGCATGCAAAAAATGACCCTGTATCAAGGGTCAATGAAATAGTTTCATTTTCAGTTTTAAGTATGGGTTCAAAAAAGGCTAGCTGTGACAAGGAGGGAGAAGATATACCTGTAAGCCAAGCTAAGAAATGCATTGGCAGATTTTTGTATGAAATGGGCACTGATTTTAGTGCTGCAACCCCTACAAGCTTGCGCAGAATGATTAATGGCATCCACAGTTGTCATCAGGTTGAATATGAGTTTCCTAGCCATCAGGAGCTGAAAGGTTGGATCCTTCAGGATGAGGTGAAAGAGATGCTACATCATGTGCATGGGATTAGAGATACATGGGCAACCACTGGGTGTAGCATTGTAGTAGATGGGTGGAAGGATGAGAAGGGAAGAAACTTGATGAACTTCCTTGTTGATTGCCCTTGGGGTCCAATTTGTCTTAGATTATGTGACATTTCAACCTTGTCTGATGATGTGCATTCCTTGGTGGTGTTGTTTGAACAAGTTATTGCAGAGGTCGGGGTTGAAAATGTTGTGCAAATTGTCTCCCATTCTGCATCAGAATGTATGGCAGCTGTGGGCAATACTTTGATGGACAAGTACCCAACATTGTTTTGGACAGTCAGTGCATCCCATTGCATAGAGATGATGTTGGAGAAGATTGGGATGATGGGCACCGCTAGGGAGATCCTGGATAAAGCGAAGACCATTACAAGGTTCATATACAGCCATGCAATGGTTCTGAACCTTATGAGGAATCATACACTTGTCCATGACCTTGTGAAACCCTCAAAGAGCAAGTCAGCCATCCCATTTTTGACTTTACAAAATATAGTTTTAGAAAAAGAGAGGCTGGAGAAGATGTTTATCTCATCTGAATGGAAGACCTCATGCTGGGCTTCCAGAAGAGAGGGGAAGAGGGTAGCTGATATAGTGCTGGATCCCTCTTTCTGGAGTGGAGCTGAGATGGTTCTAAAGCCAACTATTCCTCTGGTGGGTGTGCTATGCTCGATCATTAGGGGTGATAAGGGACAAATGTGTTACATATATGAAACAATGGATGCAGTGAAGGAAGACATTGCAGAGGAATTTGAAAATAACGAATCCCAATACATGCTCTTCTGGGAACTGATCGATGAGATTTGGAACAATCATCTACATAGTGCTCTCCATGCTGCAGCTAATCACTTGAACCCCGCAATCTTCTATTCAAGGGACTACAATTTTGATAAGGAGGTGTTTGAAGGTATTAACTGCTGTATTGAATGTATGGTACCTGATGAACACATCCAAAATGAGATATGGTTGCAACTTGAACAGTACAAGGATGCAGAAGGTGATTTTGGGCTGGGGAAAGCCACTGAGAGAAGAAACATTTTTCATCCAGGTTAGAAAAGTATATCATTTTAATTGTTACAACTTTTGCTACTTTGAATCTTCCATAAGTGATTTATTTATTTAATTTACTTTTGGGAGGGAAAATTTCTAATTTATTCCCTGTTAATTTATCTGCAGCCTTGTGGTGGTCCAATTATGGAGGACATTGTCCTGAGTTACAAAAATTGGCCACTAGAATTCTAAGCCAGACATGTGACGGTGCTTCAAGATACAAGCTCAAGAGGAGTTTGGCTGAGAATCTACTAGCAAAAGGAAGGAACCCAATAGAGCAAGAGCGATTATGTGATCTCACCTTTGTGCATTACAATTTGCACTTGCGGAATGCTGATTGGAGTACAGACACTGACACTGACACTGAGTTTGGGGAGATTGACCCAATGAATGACTGGATTGTGTGGGAAGGACCTTCCACTTCTCAAGCAAATGTTGAGCCCAGGTATGATAAACATGATTAATAATAAAAAGTTGACTTAGGAAGCCATGTATTTTCTTTGATAGAACACCTTCTGTTTTGATAAATATATTCTATTGGATGTTATTTAGATCAAATCGAACCTTCAAATTTCACTAATTCAAGGACATAGTATTTAGTGCAGGTATTCATAAAGGAATTTAATTTCTTTCCTGGTCTATGACTAGAAAGGAGGAAATTGCTTCAATGTTCCCTAACCTCTTGTTACATATCATCTGTTTTTCATGTGGCTTGCAACTAGAAATTATTGCTTGGATGGAATCAACATTATCACAAACTAAGATAGTCTGATTATCTTTTCAATAGTAATTTGTTTTTTTTTTTTTTTTTTTGTTCCTTGTTTTTTTTGTTTACAAACCTACAGTTGAGTTACTATTAAATTATTGAAATAGTAAAGGAAAATTGCTTTAAGAATTATATGCTATTTTCATTCGTTGGTATTTGTTTGCAATAGCACCTATTTGTTTGCAGTAGCCATTACACTAATGCAACCAATTACACAATTTTCTGTTTTTCTTAGGGCTTGTGCTTTCTTCTTAAGTTTGTATGGAATCTCATTCTCTGAATAGCAATATGGTGTGTCCCATGTCTATCGTCACACTCAAGGCATCTAGAGGTTTAAGATAAGGAGACCTTTTATCCCTTTTTTGTTCACTTTAGTTGCAGATGTATTGAGTAGGATGTTATTGAGAGCAGAGGAAAGAAATGCCTTGGAGGGTTTCAGGGTGGGTAGGAATAGAAAAAGGGTGTCCCATTTGCAATTTGCAGATGATACCATTTTCTTTTCTAGCACTCGAGAGGAGGATATGCAAACTCTCAAGAGTGTTTTGCTAGTGTTTGGGCATATTTCTGGGCTCAAGGTTAACCTTGATAAAAGTAATATTTATGGCATTAATCTTGAACAGAATCATCTTTCTAGGTTGGCCGAGTTGCTTGATTGCAAGGCTTTTGGTTGGCCTATACTCTACCTGGGTCTTCGTTTGGGAGGGAATCCCAAGGCTTGTGGCTTTTAGGATCCAGTGATTGAGAGGATCTCGAGAAGATTAGATGGGTGGCAAAAGGCGTATTTATCTTTTAGAGGCAGGATAACTCTCATTCAATCTTGCCTCACCCATACGCCTAGCTACTTCCTCTCCTTGTTTAAGATTCCCGCCTTAGTGGCAGCAAAAATTGAGAGATTGCAAAGAGATTTTTTATGGTTAGGGGTTGGGGAAGGCAAAAGAGATCATCTTGTTAGCTGGGATGTAGTGTGTAATCCGAAGGCAAAAGGGGGATTGGGATTTGGGAAGATTTCTATAAGGAATTTCGCTCTCTTAGGGAAATGGTTGTGGAGGTACTCTAGGGAGGGTTCAACTCTATGACATCAGGTTATTTTAAGCATTTATGGATCACACTCTAATGGTTGGGATGCCAACACTATTGTCAGATGGTCACATCGTTGTCCTTAGAAGGCTATTGCACAAGTCTCTCAGGAGTTTTCCAAGTTTACTTGGTTTGTGGTAGGAGATGAGGAAAGAATTCGGTTCTGGGAAGACTTGTGGTGGGGGGACCAACCTTTGGGAGTCCAATATCCAAGACTATTTAGAGTAGGCATGGATAAAAATATTCCTATTTCTTCAATTCTTGGCTTTACTCGCCCATTTTCTTGGAATTTTAACTTTCGCCGTAACCTTTCCGATTTTGAGATAGAAGATTTAGAAGGCCTCATGCGGTCTCTTGATCGTCTGCATTTATCACCTTCGGTTTCAAATATGAGATCCTGGTCTTTATCTTCTTCAAGACTTTTTACAGTCGAATCTTTCTTTCTTGCCTTATCTCAATTTTCTGGTTTTCCTCCAATTTTTCCTACTAAGTTCATTTGGAATTCTCAAGTCCTTTTTAAAGTCAAGTCCTTTGTCTTGTTAGTGGCACACAAGAAGGTAAATACTAATGACTTGCTACAGTCGAGAAGACCCTACAAAACACTTAGTCCTGATTTTTGTAAGCAGTGCATGAAGCATGGAGAATCAGTAGATCATCTTTTTCTACATTGCTCTTTGACGATGGGGTTGTGACACCAATTATTTCAATTAGCCAAGACGGATTGGGTCCCCCCGATGAGCATCTTCGACATGTTGTCCACCAATTTCAACAGTTTTGGTTTTTCTGAGAGAGGGATTGTTTTATGGCAAGTTGCGTGCATCGCTTTAATTTGGATGGTGTGGCGGGAAAGAAATGCAAGGATTTTTGAGGATAAAGTAAGGAATTCAGAGAATCTTTAGGATTCTATTCATTTCCTTGCTTCTCTTTTAGGCTTTTTGTTCCAAGGTTTTTAAGGGGACTCCCCTTAACGTGTTACAACTTGATTGGTTAGTGGTGTGTAATTTTAATGGGTTGGTCTAACCTAGAGAGTTTGCTTGTTTTTACTATGAATTTTCTTATATTTGCTACTGAAATGGCTCTACACCAGGGCATGGGCAAGGTATGAAAGGGTTAGGGCTGGACTTAGGTTAGGAAAATACCAACCCAAAATTATTTAGGGTTGGTATGGGTTAACAGCTCGTTGAAGGTGAAGACAATCCGCTGAAATTTAAGCCCGCATATTATTATGAATTTATTATTTGTTAATTGTATTATTTATTATTTTATTTAAAACATGAAAAAAAAAATATAAAAGGATAATGAAAGAATTATAACTTTATCATTTTTTAATTATATGAGACTAATAAATTTATCAATCTTGTTTAGCTATTAAAATATTTTTAAATATTGAAACTTGAGTTTAAAGTTATCATTTATATTAAATTAGTAATTAATAATATATTTTATGCCTTTGAGACTTACTTGATTTTAAAATTTTATTTTGTTATATATTTTACATTTTATAATTTTGAACTAAGTATTTTATTCATAAGAATTTTGTTTCATAACTTGTGAAAAATAGTGGGAACCCATAGAGACCCAAGTCGCCGGTGAATTTGGTGTGGGTTGAGAATTTCCAACCCAACCTCGGGTTGGCTTTGTGTGAGTTGGACATATTCATAGGTGGATTTGGTGTGGGTTAACCTCCTAACTTGCCAACACACCTTTTTATTGATGTCAAATGATTGGCTGAATGAGTCATAGGCTTTTGATTGCAAAGTAACTATTGGAATCTTGAAAGGGAAATAATCTTCCTAAATTTAGTTTGTCGAAAGTACATGGAGTTTAGGCCTTGTTTTTTTTGAAGTCTATTAAGACTTTAGATGTTTTAACATCATTTGTCTTTTAAGTCAAATCCCATTTGATGATATATTGTCTAAACACAAAATGTATTTTTTTTTATCTTAAATCTATTGAATGATACTTTTACATGAATTTTTATTCAAAATTCAGAAAAATTTAGACTTACTCAAACTTTAGGTAAAAAAATCAAAAGCTTCCTTATCATTGGAAACTACTTTAGTTTTTACATTAATCAGGGCACATTTTTATGAGAGAGTGTAGGATCAGGGTTCAAAGTATCAATCGAGTCCGGTATGACCTGGCCGAGTCGAATCTGCCTCGGCTAGGTTCAAGATGATTTTGAATCATCAGATTCGACCAATTTTTTGAAAAAAAAAAAAAAAAACTCGTTTGACTCGATCGAGTTTCTAATTCAAACCCAATACTCGAATTAGGTCATAAATCCTTCTTCTTCATCCACAAAATAACCCTTCTTCATTGCTTGTTGGTGCTATTGTGGTGATTGAAACTTGAGAAGTGATGATTGACACCGATGGTTTCTCATCCTCCAAGCATTGGCTTCTAATCCTTTTTGCTATTGGCGACATCTTGGATGGTATTGGATTTTTACTAGCGATGGATGACATCTCATTAGTGCCTTGGCTCTTCTTGCATCCACATCTCCAACTGTACTTCATGGTGATGACCTTGGAAGCTTGAGAACAAGATTCACCCTTAATTGGAGAAGAAGATTCAGATTGGGGAAAAGATTGGGTATTGGGTATTTTATTATACATCAATAATATATATGGTATTATATTATAGTATTTGGTATTATATTATACAATATTATGAATTAGATATATGGGTTGAGGATGGGATTTCAAAAATATATATGGAATGGGGATATTATATGGCTTTGCATAAAGTTATGAACATGAATTTTTATGTGGCTATAAATATAAATTGTTAATACATTAATTGATATATAATTAATTTTATTATACTTACAAATTGAGGAAAAAAAAATTGCATAAAAGAATATCATTTAATATATTTTAATCATTAATTAATAAAAATATAATTGTTTTATCATATTCATTAATCATATTCTTTTTTAATTTTTTGGGCTATTAAATTACCATATTTTGTGTACCACCCAATACCGATCTGAGTTATCGAGACTGATGTGCCTCAATACCTTCGAGTCAATGATTGATACCACAACTTTGAAACATGTGTGGGATCTCACTTCATGGATCTTCGTCTCTTCCCTTAAACTACCTCATTTGTCTTATCATTTACACATTTTATGTTTCCTTTGTAGGGTAGGCTATTGGAAGAAATTTGAAACTTCTTAGAATGAATATTTTCATTTTGTTTTCTTTAAGCAACAAGATTTGGAAAATGGAAGAGAACTATGACTTCACCAAGAGTCTTTCTTGGCTTTATATAATAATATGGATGCAACTTACAACACTGATATGAAGGTCACAACATCTTCCTTTATGTTCGGTGAAGAAGTCATTTTCTCATTGAAGCCAACTCATAATGAAGCTGGTGAGGAGATGGAGGAAATGTTATTATGACATCAACTGGTGGTAGAGTTTGGAAGTGGGAAGTTGTTGATAAATGACACTACTTTGAAATTTGGCCTAAAAGAATTAGAATATGGATGAGAAGAAATATTTTATTGTTGGAAAAAAAGTTGGATATTAATCAAACAACAAGCCACTCATCAATTTTTTTACAAAAATCTTGCTCTTACAACTTTTGGTAACTTATTCATCGAGACTTGAAAGGTTTCCTTAATGTGCAAATTACCGGTTTGTGTTTTCTAATAGACTAGATCTAGGACAAGTGATCAAAATGAAGCCAAATTTCTCTAAGCAAGTGAGCACAATTGGGAAGAGGTTATAGATTGGGAATATGAACTCAATGGAAGAAGAAGAGCTTTTTGACATTTTTAAAACAAGACTCGCCTCACCATATCATAATGGGATAGAGGAGCTCTTAAAGATTTGGCTCTCATAATGAGGTAGCAAGAAAAATTTTTAGTTGCAACTATGGTTGGTTTAGATCATTGAAGATTTGTCTCATTTAATTCCTTCCATAAACTGGAAAATTAGCATAACGGTTCGTATTTTGCCCTTATTGTTCTCTCCATGAATTAACCTTCTTTGGCAACAAGCAAAGGTTTCCATAAATAACAAAGGCAACTCCTAAGAAACACCAAAGGAGGAAATTAAAAGTGTGGTAAACTTAGGGTTTTAGCCACCTTATAATGAATAAGTAAGTGATTTACGAATTCCTCATTTTGTTCGCACACACAGGATTGATCAGCTTTGCACAAGCAACACTGATTGCTTGTGCACAACCAACAACAATTGGCTCAAAATCTACTCACATTTTGGTCCAAGATGAGATTTTTGTCTAAAATATCTCAAGCAATTAAATCAATCCTGGAAGGTGCAACAAATCTCTGGACCTTCCTTTGTGGAAAAGAAATATTGATACTTAGATTCAAAGCCTTATGGTAGGATTTCATAGAGAAATGACTACCTTTTTTACTTCTAAACTAGCTTTTCCTTTCTGCATGAATGCAATACGACGTTATAAGAATAAGTCAAGAAAGATTCTACAAACCTCAACTCTTAATAAGCTTTTGATGAGCCTCAGGATTCAATGACGTTGATTACTTTGTATATTCCAATAATCACAAATTTGGGAAGTGATCATCAAGAGGAATCTCCCACATTGAATATAATGAGTAAAATTTTTGTTTCTGGCCTATTACCCACAAAAATACTAGTTAAAGGATGGAAGGTGTTCCATCATCTATTGCTTCTCCGTATATTTGAATTGGGCCACCATGTTCATTACTAAACTCCTCCATAGCAACCTTCCTCAACAACCTTTTTTTTATATATAGCAAAACTATAAAGGCACTTTTTTATTTTTGCCTTCATCTTTTAGAAACAATATATTCATTCCATTGAATTGATAAGTAAAATAGAAGAATGAGAAGCCCTTCCAAAATATATAATGCTTATAAAAGAAAAAGAAAAAGAAAAAGAAAAAGTATGTCTATGTTTCTCTAGAAAAAACAAAATAAGTTTTATGATTTAATGAGTGTAAATTGATGTAAAAGACAACAATTGCTATGAGATGGTAAAAAATCCCCTATGAATGACAACATTTGCTCTACTTTTTATTGATTGTAGGTTTCATCTTGATTTGCTAATTGTGTTACCCAAGAAAAATAATATCCCAATCTCTAGAATTCCAAAAATTAGCAAATCCATCGGTTGAGTGACTACAAATCTCTTTACCTTTTAGACAACTTTAGGAAGACCATAATAGAATCTCCTTTGACATACTGATTGGATAGACATGTGATCTTAACTTCCTATAAATCCTCTACAACGAGAACAATCTCGGTCTCAATAGGTAAAGATCCTTTAACATGTTTAAAACAAACTCAAAAATGTCCATCAAAGAACCTCTTAGCTCAAGTTGTTATGGGTAATTAAAGAGTATCTATCAAACTTAATTTTATTTAACCCATTTAAGATGGTATCCAAACAGGATGTCTCTTTAGCTAATCCTATAGAACAATAAACATGGTTGCCATTTCCTATTAAGTATTGTCCCAAATATAGATTTATTTGCAATCTCACATAGAAAATTGATTAAAATGAGATAAATAACTGGACATTTATGCTATAGCCTTCCTGTTGCAAAATTTTAGCCACCTAACAATATTATTAGTATCTTAGCATAGATGCTCAAGATGACCTTGTGCCATAAATTGTCACTTTCTATAGAGAACCTCGATAACCACTTCCTTAAGAGGGCTCTATTGCTCAAGAAGATCCTATGAAGCCTGAATTTAAAATCTCATCCCTTTTGGGTTTACATACCTAGTCTTAACCAATGTGGTGGTCTTTCTCCCTATCTTTGACTCCCAATCTTTCAATCCTAGAGGATACTTTTAGTAAAATCTTGACTGTAGAAAGCAAGAAAATGTGAACAAGTGACAAACATATTTACATAAGAGTTATTCTACTACTTAAGAATGAGCCGACCTTTTTTTACCATTTAAACAATTTGGTATGCTGTTTTACATTGGTTCCCAAAAGCAAATAGCTTGCTTTGGGTCCTACCGGATCTAAATAAGAAAAGGGCCAATCAAGGACTTTATATTTTGAAAGGCTAGCTAAAAAAATAAAATTTTATTTTTTGGTGTCTAGTAGTGAACTAATCTAGAAATTTAGCTTAGGGCATTATACAACCAAAAACTATTAATATAAGGTTGTGACTTTGACTCGTTGGCTAATGATCTTTCCCTTGGCCCTAGATCTGCTGGAGTCCTGAACCTTTAATCTTAGAGCAAATGAAATTGTTGCAAGAACTCAATTTTCTAGAGTTTCAAACATAGAAGCCCAAGGTTTGATGGGGGGATTTGGCTTTTCTTAAGTATTATATTTTCTATTAGTCTAAATAGATTATTAATATACCCTTCCTTCTTTTCATTTTCATATTATCAAACACGAAGTATGGTAAAGGGCAATTGGATGTGTTTGTCGTAATTTGAAATCAACTTGCTTAATAAAGCCTTTTCGAGGACAACCAAATTTGAAGTTCTATATTGCATTTTCCATAGAAGCCAAATGGTTGACCAATGACTGGATGCATGTTCCTTTCAAGATTCCCTTCAAGATATCTTTGAAGCTTTGCTTGACTTGAAGTTGGTAAAGGATGTAAAATGACTATTGTAATGTTTAAAAATAAAAAAATAAAAAAATAAAAAAATTAGGAGATTAAACTCTATCTAATAGTTGGTCAATTGTTTAGATAGATCCATTTGGTTGCTTAACATTCGAAGGAAACAACCTATATCTTAAGAAAAAAAAAAAAAAAAAAAAAAATGGATTTTAAACCATATCTCGAGATGCAATGTACGATATTAGGTTTCTTTCTTTGCTTAGAAGTTGTAAGTCTTATCTTTTTTTCTATTAAAAGAAAAAGTAAAAGAAAAAAAAGAAAAAAAAAAAAAATTAAGGGGAATAGGATGGAATAATTTTCAAATCTGAAAAGGTTGCTACTATACAACACTAGCAACATACAGTGAGTTGCACATGTAGTGCTTGAGCTTATTTTATCTATTAGAGCCTTTTCAAATTCTTTTAAAACCAAAAAAAAAAAGTTTTCTACTTTGGAAATTGAAAGGAATTGGAAAAACTAATCTATTTTATGTCTTTTTATTTTTTTTAAAGAGACCAAAAAAAAAAAAAGAAAAAAAAAGAGGAGAATATGCAACATGGGTTGTTGATTTGTTGCATCCATGATGCAACTATATCTTGCAATGTGCGTGAATGTTTACTTGCTTTAGAAAGATACTACTTCTTTTGGAGGTAAGCCCTTAATTGGGTGTGTGTGTGTGTGTGCATATATTGGGAAAATATAGATAATTGTATTGATTAAAGCGCCTAGAAAAAGAATGGGTTAAAATCCATGTACACTCAATACATACATGTCATAGACAGACAAAGGAGAGTGGAAAGATCCTTGCTCTCGAGGCCTGACTCAAGTGGTAAAGGGATGGGGGGGTGTTGTGGGAGGTTCCAAGTTCAAATCCCAATGGGGAAAAAAATTTACCTATCAAAGAAAAAAAAGTGGAAAGATCCAACTGTACCACCTGGCTACCTAATGGGCCATGCTGTCCACAAAACCCAAAAATTGAAATATAGCTAAATAAAAAATCCTATTAGACCGCAAGTACAACATTTTTAGAAGTACATCTTTCATCACTAATATTAACTGCTTGACAACTTCAAAAGTTTTTCTATTGTGCTCTTTCCAAATGATCCAAAATAAAGCATAGGGGAATGACCTTCCAAATTACCTTTTGTTTGTTTCCTGCAAATACACCTTGCCGGCTGAAGAGGACATTTTCGGGTGTATGAAGAAGAACCTAAGATACATTAAACAAAAAAGAATATTTGGGACCATGACCCAGAATCCAGTTAGAGTGGATGAGGATGTGGTCAATAGACATATTTGTAAGCTCTCAAGTATATGAGGGGTACTTCCTATGTGGTTGAGTTTGTGGGTGTTTTCCCATCCGCTTAACCTTGGATACTTAGTGATCTTGGTTATGGGGTTTGCCTTAGGTTGTGGTTTTGGTGCCTTTTTTTTAATACCATTTATTTGGTTGGTTGGCATCCTTCCTTGTGTTGTCCTATTTGATAGCTACTAAATATAATCTTTTTATTTCCTATCCAAAGTAGGAAAATGAAAAATAATTTCTACTAACCCTACTTTGATGATTAGACATGTTGCAAATAAACTAAGTTTTGATAATTCAGAAGTTGTCCATCTGAATAACATTGATTGGAAACTGTTTTGCCCATTAGTGAGAGGAACATTATGTTAGCCGCCTAGTAGATGGCCTATTAATTGGACACTTGGTGTGAAGTCCCACTAGTTGGGCAATTGTTAGTGAATAAGCAAACTAATTTTTGTAGATGACAGTATTTGTGTTAATTTGTGAATTCATTTGGAAGTAAAGTGTTTGCTATTTATTTGTGATTCAGGAATGAGCTTATCTTTTCCATGATTTTATTAATAGATATCTTCCGAAATTTTAATTGTGATACTGTATTTGATCTTGTTACTATATTATTTTCTCTTGTTGAGTCTTCAAGCTCGCTCTTTCCTTTGTTGTTCTCTCGACTCATATTAGTTATGCATTTTGTTTTGGTTCTTTACTCGGATTGAAACACCTAGAGTCGTTATTCCCAAAGAGCAATGGTGATTACTGCTCAAACAAAAAGGCATCATAAGTTTGAACATGTTTTTATACTTAGGGGGCCATTCATTTTCAGTTTGTATCATAGTAAAATTTTTCAAATTTTTTTTACTGTGATTCATGGTAGATGTATTGAAGTTGTTTTTTGTTTAGTGTACTTTAAGTAAAATGTATAGGAAGTCAATATACTAACCAGGATTTGACCCTTGGTTGAACTGGAATTATGAACTGAGCATTTCATATTTAACACATTCTTTTTCATTTACTAAAGTCAAATTTATAGCTTATTGGTAACATTTTTTATTTCTCTTGAAGAAACATCTAAAGTTCACTGTTGTGTATTTGAAGATTGTGTGCATTCAGGAGACATGACTGGTTCAACTACAAGACATATTTCCTCATGGTTTCATTGGTTGGAGAGATTATCTGCATTCTGGATCACCCTAGTTGAAGTGAAGTTATCAGCTTCCAGTTCAGGACAAGAAGGATGGCTTCAACTGAAGTCTCTGTCAATGATCATGATCATGGGAAAGCCATTGATGAGCAAAAGAAAACGGTGCAATCCAACTACTGTGGTAAGGTGGTGAGTGGCTTTACCAGGCTCAAATGCCATTTAGCAGGTGTAAGGGAAAATGTATCACCTTGTGGAGAAGTTCCTGCAAATGTTAAGGAACTGATGAAAGAAAAGATACTTGAGTTCAAAAGAGGGAATCTTGGAAAGGAAGTCAACAAATTGAACTGCCCTGATCTTCTTTCAAAGATGAGGTCCTCCCTTAAATCAAATAATGTCAGGTAAAGAAAGTTGGAATCATTCAGAATGCAGGTTCAGACAGTGGAAAGCATGCAAAAAGGGACCTTGTCTCAAGGGTCAACGAAATGGTTTCATTTTCAGTTTTAAGAATGGGTTCAGAAAGAGCTAGCTGTGATAGAGATGGAGAAGATATACCCTCAAGGCTGACCAAGAAATGCATTAGCAAATTTTTGTATGAAATGGAACTGATTTTAGTGCTGCAACCCCTACTAGCTTGCACAGAATGATTAATGGTATCCACAGTTATCATCAGGTAGAGTATGAGTTTCCTAGCTGTCAGTAGCTGAAAGGTTGGATCCTTTGGGGTGAGGTGAAAGTGGTGCTACATCACATCCATGGAAGGATGAGAAAGGGAAGAAACTTATGAAGTTCCTTGTTGATTGCCCTCAGGGTCCAATTTGTCTTGGATTATGTGACATTTCAGCCTTGATCAACGATGAAGATATCCTGGTGCTTTTATTTTGAAGAAGTTATTGGGGAGTTCAGGGTGGAAAATATTGTGCACATTGTCTCCCATTCTGCGTCAGAATGTATGGCAGCTTGATGGACAAGTGCCGAACATTGTTTTGGACAGTTTGTGCATCTCATTGTATCGAGATGATATTGGAGAAGATTGGAATGATGGGCACCACTGGGGATGTATTGGATAAGTGAAGACTATTGCAAGGTTCATCTACAGCCATGCAATGGTTTTGAACCTTATGAGGAATCATACACTTGTTCATGACCTTGTGAAACCCTCCAAGAGGAAGCCAGCAATCCCATTTTTGACTTTGCAAAATATAGTCCCAGAAAAAGGGAGGCTGGAGAACATGTTTATCTCATCTGTGTGGAAGAACTCACGCTGGGCTTCTAGAAGACAGGGGAAGTGGGTGGCTGATATAGTGGTGGATCCCTCTTTCTGGAGTGGAGCTGAGATGGCCCTAAAGCCAATTGTTCCTCTAGTGGGTGTTTTATTGTTGATTATTGGTGGTGATAAGGGACAATGTGTTACATATATGAAACAATGGATTCAGTGAAGGAAGATATTGCAGAGGAATTTGTAAATAACAAATCCCAATACTTGCCCTTCTAGAAACTGATTGATGATACTTGCCATAATCATCTACATAGTCTTCTCCATGCTGCAGCTAATCACTTGAGCCTGGGAATCTTCTATTCAAGGGACTACTGTTTTGATGAGGAGGTGTTTGAAGGTATCAACTGCTGAATTGAATGTATGGTTCCTCATGGGTGCATCCAAAATGAGATATGGTTACAACTTGAACATTATAAGGATGTGGATGGTGATTTTGGGCTGGGGAGAGCCACAGAGAAGAAATGGTTTTCATCCAGGTTAGAAAAATATATCCTATTGATTGTTCACAACTTCTGCTATTTTGAATCATCCATCAGTGATACTTTACATATCATATTTACTTTTAAGAGGAAATTTTCTAATTTATGTTCCCCATCAATTTATCTTATCTGCAGCCTTGTTGTGGTCCGACTGTGGAGGACAATGTCCTGAGTTACAAAAATTGGCCACTCAGATTCTGAGCCAGACATGCTATGGTGCTTTGAGATACAAGCCCAAGAGAGGTTTGGATGAGAATCTACTCACAAAAGGAAGGAACTCGGCAGAACAAGAGCGTTTGTATGATCCCATGTTTGTGCATTACAGGTACAATAAGCTCAAATAAGAATAAAAAGTTTTGTTAGAAGCCATGTATTTTCCTTGATGAAACACCTTTCTCTTTTGATAAATAAATTTGATTGGATGTTATTTATGTCAAATTGGACCTTCAAATTTCTCTAGTTCAAGGAAATAGTATTTAGTGCAGGTGCTTTAATTTCCTTCCTGCTCCATGACTGGAAAGGAGGAAGTTGCTTCTATGTTCACTGACCTCTGTTACATATCATATGTTTTTCATGTGGCTTGCAACTAGAAATGATTGCATAGATGGAATCAACATGATAGCAAACTAGGATAGTCTGATTATTCTTTCAATAGCAATTTTTTTATATTTTTTATAAACCTATATTTGAGTTCGTATTAGATAATGGAAATAATGAAGGAAAAAAGCTTTAAGAACTATTTGTTATTTTTACTCATTGGTATTTGTATGCTATAGCACCTATTTGTGTATGGTAGCCATTACCTATTCAATTTCACTGCATAATGGGTAAAATTGGTGATCTGTTGGGAGTTTTGTCTTGATTTCTTAGCATGTTCCCCAATCACCTGAAAACTTTCCCTTGTCTCCATAGCCCTTCAGGCTTGTGCTTTCTTGTTAAGATTCCATATCTATTGTCACACAGCTGAGAGGAACATTATGAAGTTAGCCACCTGTTCAATTTCCCATTAATTCGGCATTCAGTGTGTAGTCCCACTAGTCTGACAATTGTAAGTGAATTATAGTAAAGTGCTTATTGTAAAGCATTCTGAAAGCAAACTAATTTTTGTAGAATATATTGTTTGTATTAGTTCTAAATCGATTTGGAAGTAAACTGTTTACTATTTATTTGTGATTCAAGTTAGTGAAAATAAGATACGCATGATAATTTAATTTTATTCTGTATAAGAAAAAAAGGCTTCTATCTGTTGATGAAGCATTTACTTAAAATGAATGGATCCATATTAATGAAATGAGCTTATCCTTCCTATGACACTATTAATATTATGATATCTCCCAAAATTTTAATTCTTGTCCTGTACTTGATGCCTTTAACTGTATATTTTTGTCATTGTTCAGTCTTTGGGCTCACTCTTTCCATTGTTCCACATTTCAGGTGTATACGATGTCAGCTAGGAGGGATCATGAAAAGATGGATGCTCCTACTAAGACTGACTTTTTGGTTGATGGTTTAGGATTCCACTTGTTTAGTATTATTCATTTGGGTTATAGTATTGGATAAGTGTTATTACTTGGAATGTTGTCTTTGTTTGATTCATTATATTTAGTATTTATAGTGGAAACTTAAATGACTTTGGTTTTTCATTTAGCATGCTTTGTCTATTGCTACCCTTAGCAGGGACTAGTAGTGAGCATATCAGCTTGTTATCTTCATTTGGAGGTCTTTCACAGTGAGTGTATCAGCTTGTTATCTTCGTTTGGAGGTCTTTCACTGTGAGGCTCCACACCTGATAAGTGAAATGACCTTGGTATACCTGGCCTCTGGTTTGAGCTGTCACATGTATCCTTGTGGAGCTCATAATAACCTCACTTATGGCCTTATGTGGTTGGCTGGAATGGAGATCTCATTAGTTTTGTTTCCACTCTGAAGAATTTATCAAAATGGCCTAGATTGAGAATTGAAATCTGCTCTTCCCTGTGGGAGTAACCCACATTCAAATCAGCTCCTTTTTCCCTACAGCCCTTTCTATTACAGTATTCTCATTTCTATTCCAAGTGATATTGAAAAAAAGAAAATAAAGGAAGCCAGCGCAAGTTTTGTAACTGCCCTCCTAATCGTTCATTCTCCCGCACAAACCATAAAGACATACCCATCTCTCATCAGGTGACCTCTTGGTTTTGTAGCCTCCATGCTCTCTTTTGTCACACTGGTGACTCTCTCTCTCTATCTATCTATTTCTCTCTCCTTTTTTTTTTGTGCTTGCTTGAGTTTTGTAGAGAAGACAGTGGCTTAAATTCTTGTATGGTTGGTGGTTTGATATTACGGATTAAGCTGATTTTCGGCGACGATTGGTAATATCATGCATTGTTTTAACACTTCTATAATGTTGAACTAGGGGTTGGTATTTATACTTAATTGCTGATGGTCTAAACCTCAGTTTTGGTGTTAAAATAGGGAAAGGGACAAATAATTTACAAAATTAAAAATCATATGCAACAGAAAGCGTGGAATCAAGAGGGAAGAGAGTAGAAAGTTACGAAGTGGTGGAGCCTCGGAGTGGCATATTATCATGTGCGTGTCTCATCGCTGGATGGACCAAAATTTGCTTCTCCCAAAGATCTTTGAATGTTATAATTAGAGCCCACTTGATGCTTCGAAAAATATATTTGCAGGTGGTCTCCATCTGTCAATCCATTAATCTATACAATATTAAAAATCCACTCGATGTTAATTTAGGAAAATCATTTTATTTTGTTGGTGATGACCTGTCTCCCATGTTACTCAAGTTTCAACTCTGGACTTTTCAAATTCACAAAGAGCAGTGATTCATCTTTCTTCTCTGTTCCATCTTTGGCTGAATTCTAATCTTATTTTCTGTAACTTCCGGAAAGCTATGGAGTTCCTGAGCTCAATCTTGGGTCTTCTCCCATGCTTATATGATCACACCTCCAAGCATACGGTCTACATTCGTGATCTGAAGACAAATCTCCAAGCCTTGAGCAAGGTAATGGTGGATCTCAACAACTTGTATGAAGATGTGAAGGAAAGGGTTGAAGGTGCAGAGCAACGACAGATGAGGCGCAGAAAGGAAGTGGGTGGCTGGATCTGTGAAGTGGAAGACATGGTGAAAGAAGTCAAAGAAATTCTGCGAAAGGGCGATCAAGAAATCCAGAAGAGATGTCTTAGATGTTGTCCCAGGAATTGCTGGTCTAGCTACAAGATTGGAAAAGCAGTAAGCGAAACGCTGGTTGCTGTATCTGGTCAAATCGGCAGAGGACATTTCGATGTTGTAGCCGAGATGCTGCCTCCTCCTCTAGTAGATGAACTGCCCATGGAGGAGACTGTGGGCTCAGAATTCACGTATGACAGAATCTGTAGGTTTCTCAACGATCCACAAGTGGGAATTGTGGGATTATATGGAATGGAGGGTGTGGGCAAAACCACCCTCTTGAAGAAAATCAACAATGACTTCCTCACTACATCCAGCCATTTTGACGTTGCGATTTGGGTTGTGGTGTCAAAACCGTCCAACATTGAAAACATTCAGGAAGTTATTTGGAATAAATTACAAATCCCACGGGGTATATGGGAAATTAGAAGCACTAAGGAGGAGAAGGCTGCCGAAATACTGAGAGTTCTGAAAACAAAGAAGTTCGTGTTGTTGTTGGATGACATCTGGGAGCGACTTAATCTCCTAGACATGGGGGTCCCGCATCCTAATGCTCAAATGAAAGCTCAGAAGAGTACAGAAGTGGCGTGTTTGTCATCAGAAGCGGCTTGGACTTTGTTCCAGAAAGAGGTAGGAGAAGAAACATTAAAGTCTCATCCACATGTACCGAGGCTTGCAAGGATTGTTGTTGAAGAGTGCAAAGGTTTACCTCTCGCTTTGATTACTCTTGGACGAGCCATGGCAGGTGAGAAAGATCCATCAAATTGGGACAAGGTAATACAAGATTTGAGCAAATTTCCAGCTGAAATTTCAGGTATGGAAGATGAATTGTTTCATAGATTAAAAGTCAGTTATGATAGATTATCTGACAACGTCATCAAATCTTGTTTTACATATTGTTCCTTATTCCTTGAAGATTGGGAGATTTCTAATGAAAACCTTATAAGATATTGGATAGGAGAGGGATTTTTGGGTGAAGTTCATGACATACATGAAGCGCGTAATCAAGGGCATAAAATTATTAAAAAATTAAAGCATGCATGTTTATTGGAGAGTGGCGGCTCAAAAGAACAAAGGGTTAAGATGCATGATGTGATCCACGACATGGCTTTATGGTTATATTGTGAATGTGGGGAGGAGAAGAACAAAATTTTAGTATACAATGATGTTTCTAGGCTAAAGGAAGCTCAAGAAATTCTAGAATTGAAAGAGACAGAGAAGATGTCTTTATGGGATGAGAATGTTGAGGAGTTCCCTAAAACATTGGTGTGTCCCAATCTCAAGACTTTAATTGTGGCTTGTGATAAGTTGAAGAAATTTCCAAGTGGATTCTTTCAATTTATGCCTGTAATAAGAGTTTTGGATTTGTCAAATAATGATAATTTAAGTGAGTTACCTACTGGAATTAGTAAATTGGGTGCCTTGAGATATCTTAATTTGTCATCCACAAAAATAAGAGAGTTGCCTATTGAACTTGGAAATTTGAAAAACCTAATATTTTTTGTTCTGGAACATATGTTTTCCCTTGAATTATTCCGAAGGAATTGATATCAAGTCTCATATCTTTAAAGTTGTTCAACATGTACAATAGCAATGTTTTAAGTGGAGTTGAAGAAAGATTGTTGGATGAGTTGGAGTCCTTGAATGGCATCAATGAGATAGGTATGACCATATTTACTACTCTTTCATTCAACAATTTAAATGGTAGTCACAAATTGCAAAGGTGCATAAGTCATCTCCAGTTGGATAAATGTGGGGATGTGATCTCACTTGAACTATCGTCTTCATTTTTGAAAAAATGGAGCATTTTCTATGTCTTAATATATACAAATGCAATGAATTGAAAGACATGAAAATCAAACTGGAAGGAGAAGGGGCACAAGGGGATGCGACTCTCCCGAACTACATTGCCGCAAGGGAGAACTACTTCCACGCCCTTCGTGAGGTATATATCAAATATTGTTCAACATTGTTGAACTTAACATGGCTTGTTTGTGCTCCATATCTTGAAGAACTTCGCGTTGAACATTGTGAATCAATAAAACAAGTGATATATGTTATGGAGTAGGGGGAAATTTGGAAATATTCCTTAGACTCAAGTACATCACACTCAACAAACTACCAAGATTAACGAGCATCTATGGGCATCCATTGCTCTTTCCCTCACTTGAAATCATCAAGGTGTATAAATGCAAAAGCTTAAGGAGCCTCTCATTCGATTCCAACACTTCAAACAACAATCTAAAGAAAATTAAAGGAGAGACAAGTTGGTGGAATAAGTTGGAGTGGAATAATGAAACCGTCAAGCATTCTTTTGCTCCGTATTTTCAAATTAATCCAGGAAGCTGAAGCATATTTAACAGACGTTGAGGAGTCCAAAATTGGTGGCATAGATGATATGCAGGAACAATCGATATCAAATTTTCAGGTATTAATTAACTTTTTTGCTATATTTGAAAAATATTTTTATTTCCCCATTCCCTTCTTTTGTGGAAATTTTTACTTTATCGACATCAAAGTGCATCAAAGTCTCAACATCATAATAACTTTTAGTGTTTGATTTATATGGACTACTTCCATAATTTTCAACCTAATCCTAATAATTTTGGTGTGGTTATATTTATTTTTTTCATCCTTCTAATCTTAAGCCTTCATTTTGATGACAAACATAATTAAGAAAGGATAAAAATGTAAGAAATCCAAATCCAAAATCTATAATTTTTTTTCCTTTATTTTCTTTTTCTTGTATGGTTGTTCAAATCTTTCGAGATCTAAATAAAGCTAAATCTACCCCCATTCTATTCCATTGTTCTCTCCTTCAAAAATCTTGGATGGGTAATTCAATTCTAGTGCCCCCTTTTGGAATAATTGTCATAGAAGTTTGCCCAAATGGCACTTTGAAGAAGGTCTATTATTTAAAAATCAGAAGGTCTATTATTTAAAAATCAGATGACATTTCACTTGAAAATAATGCAGAGTTTTCACCTATATTATATACTGTCTGAATTTTATTTTTGATTCATTTCGATCTATAAACAGAAACGGAATACCCAGTTTTAAAGTATCAACTTCATTTCAACTTATATTTCAAGTTAAATAATAGATATTCCATTCAGAATTCTTGCATTGTATGATGTGTTTACGAGGGTAATTTCTCTTCTCTTGTTCAGTTGGCTCTGATCAGTTTTTCCTTTTGTCCTTTTATTGCATTTAGAGTTGGGGCTTGTTCTATCAGTTCTGGCAACAGCCGGGTTGATCTTCTTCATATAGATTGGGGTGCTTCTGTTTTTGCTGATTGGAGATGTGCTGTGCTTTCTCCTTGTACTTGATATTCGGGTGAGAGGTGGATTATGTTTACTTGCTTGCTTGCTGGCCTGAGTTTCTGATATGTTTTGTCACGGTGGCATGAGTGCTGATTCTCAGAGCATTGATATTTCATGGTGCTGAGACTGCTGGGAAGGTTGCAGCATCCTTTTTGTTTCTGGCTGGAATTGGATTCTGTGTGTTGCCTTTGCTCTCTGGTTTCTTCACCTAATTCAACAGAGCCACATGCTTTGGTCCATATACTAGAGCACTGCATACTTCCTTGAGTTTGACATGCCACTGCCAAGTGCGTTGTCCATAATACCAACAAAATTCCTCCGACGCCACCACTTTCCTCCACCTGCCACTCTTCAAATCCCACATGTACGCAAACCTGGGCTTCACCAAAGCTTCTGCACCCAATCACTAATAGCTTCCCCTCCCATGTTGTCATGTAAGCTGTGTGGTGAATCTTAGCTGGAAATTTGTCTACTGTCTGCCATCTGGATTCCTGCAGTGCCACCACCTCACCCGCATGACACATGTATATCCCCATGTCACCACCGTCCACGCAGGTCCTCAGGCACGTGCTGGCTTCCAGGATATCCTCCTCTACATTGTCCCACTGCCAGTTGGCAAAATCGAAGGCTTCTGCTCTCCTCTCGAACTAGCCTTGCATCTCTATGCAGTTTCCGCCAATGACATGGTACTTACCACGGTGGAAAAACTCTTTGCATTCATCGCGCTCCCTTGCCATGTCAGGAAACGGGCCCACTCATCCTTTGCCACGTCATACACCAACGCAGGCCTCAATTCGTCACACATCAAAATAATCAAAATTCATAATGTAACCTCCAAAATACATATTATCATTTGCCTTCTCATGCCCAAAAATTCAAAATAAAAAATTCCACGTAATCAATACTTTTGTTACTATTATATTTTTCATGTTTTGGATTTTAATTCTTTTAATTCATTCCATCTTCATTATTTAAGCCCAAGTTCTACTATTAGTAAAAATAAAACCCCATTTCAAGAAAATATGAATCCATAAAATTTTAACAAATATGAAAGGTAAGTATATATTGAAATACATTGATAAAGTTCTTGGTGTTAAGTATATATAAGTTCTTTTTAATTCTATAAACACATTTTAAAATAATAAGAGTGCATTGGATTTATTAACTATTTTGATAATATTTTCAATATACTATATAGTAAAATATATATATATTTTGGAATAATAACTTACCATTGTATATAATTATACTCTCTAAATTTTTAGAAGTGATTTTTTGATCATCACTTTCTATTATATATAATTGTACTCTCTAATTCTTTGAAAGTGATTTTTAAATTTTTTTTTAAACCTTCAATTTTTATGAAACTAATATTTCTAACCCCTTTTGAAATCACTTTCAAATAGGTTATCTACAACCGGATATTTTCTTTGAGAGCATTTTTAAAATAATCTCTTATTAAATATTTTTTTTTAAATATTATAAACGATTTTTCAACTTTTTAAAAGTGTTATTTAAAGGCTGTTTGGCCATGTTTTCGAATGCTTGTTTTTAAAAATTGTTTTTAAGTTAAAATAATATTTTTTTTTAGTGTTTTATAAAAATAAGGGTATTTGACAATTGTTTTTTTAAATTTTTTTTTCTTATAAAATTAAAAAAAAAAAATTGTTTGGATAAGTTGTTTGTAAAAATGATTTTTCTGTTTTGATTTTCTAAAAACATTTTAAATTCAATTTATATACTATTAATTCAATTCAATTCAAATCTTATTAAAAATAAAAATAATTTTGTATTTACAAATAAATTTAAAAATAAATAGTTTTTAGTAAAACATAAATAGTAATATTATAATAAAATCATAAATTATATTTTTTAAAAAAATATAATACTTTCAACAAATAGAATAAATTTTTAACCATGTCATAATAATTCACATAAAGTTACCTAACAACTAGAATAAATTTATTTATGATAACTAAAACATGAGTTTAAAACTCTAGCAAATACTAAATATTATTTGACCTTAAAATTTCAAAAAAATCAACCAAATTTAATTTGACCTTAGAATTAAGAGCTTTGAAAATGTAATTTTGGCACCTTCAAGTTAAGTATTATTAAACTAATAATAGAATTCTTATTTATTGTTTTAAAATATTTTAGTTCTCCAAAACATCTCGAGACTGATCACACTAACTTCTTTTAATATGACTCGAATCAAGATTGCTATCATACTTGAGTAATCATATTTTAATCTTATTTGCATTTAAATTGATTTGATCTACATAGACGAGATTTTCCCCTTTTTGAGACCAACAAAAAAAAAATCTCAATTACCACCCCTACTTAATTGTTTTTTTTCTTTTTAAATCCATTTAGTATCAAAGAATGATGGTCACAAAGTCAAGCCTATGACCTGTAAATGAAAGGCCAGCAACATCAAAGCCATATATAAAGCATGTCATAACAATTTTTTATTTGTAAACTATGTAAAGCATATGAGAAATGAAAAATTATCCATCAATATATTAAAATAATGAAAAACTTGATCTTTGGGGTAGATTAGATGCAAAATTATGTTCGGTTCCCAAAAACTATTGAGGAAAAAAAAAAAAAATAGAGAAAGTGATTTTTTTATGTTTGATTGTCTTATAAAAAATATTAAAAAAAAATCAAATATAATTAAAACTACTTAGAAACTTATATATTTTAAAATAATTTAATATGTACATTAATAAATTAAAATAAATAAAATGAACTTGAAGTAACAAATAAAAATAATTTATTGAGTTTTAATCTATTTTTTATTTTTCCTTTTTTCTTTTTTATTTTATATTTTATTTCTCTTACATTTTTCCTCAAATTTTTTAGGAACCAAACATAACCAAAATTATTTACAAATCATGATGTCTTCTAAGTTGAATTGATCATAAATTAAATAATAAAGTGACTATAAAATAAAAATGGAAAAATATGAGAAACATATTTTAAAACATTTGGAAATAAAGAAATTTAAGGGTTTTAGTATCAAGCTAGTGAAAGAAAAGTTGGGTGACGGATTATGATGACAGGAAATTCCTGGAAAAAGGAAAATGTAACAGCATCTCATTTATTTAAAAGAAATTTAGAAGTGGAAGAAGAATATATGCCTACTCATGAAGCGAAATATTCTTTTCTTTTGGGTTTCACTTCCTTTCCGTATTTTGGGTGGAGTAAGGGATCTGGAAACAAAATATGGATGAATACATGTTGTCCAGTCCAGATTAGAACAGCAAAAGAAGGGTTGTCGTTTATTAACGGGTATTTGTTGTATGATCATGAATGCAATGGTAGGCAGCTGTGAAATGGAAGCAAGCTCAGAATATATACTCTATTTCCAAATCAATCATTCTCTTCTTACAAGAATGGTATCACAAAGCTTCCCCACTTCCCAAGTGATGCGACCCTCTTTTTCACTATTTCTTTCTTCATTCTGGGTGCAAAGCAGGCCCCACCAATAAGATCAAATTCACCCAAAGAAAATTGTATTACAAACCAATACTAGTTTCTTCATTCACTTGTTCAGACCTCTGATGCAAGCTCTCTTTCCTCCAGATTTCAATACTCTATCCATAGTTTTTAATCAACAAAGGGAAGTGATTCATCTGCTCCCACAACTGCAAACTACCACCTCTTTCTTCTATCGTTTGCTGAACGTAATTCAATCCCTTTTTTCCTTTGATTTCCCGAAAGCCATGGAGTTCCTGAGCTCAATCTTGGGTCTTGTCCCATGCTTATATGATCAAACCTCCAAGCATACGGTCTACATTCGTGACCTGAAAAAAAATCTGCAAGCCTTGCGCAAGGAAATGGTGGGTCTGAACAACTTGTATGAAGATGTGAAGGAAAGGGTTGAAGGTGCAGAGCAACGACAGATGAGGCGCAGAAAGGAAGTGGGTGGGTGGATCTGTGAAGTAGAAGACATGCTGAAAGAAGTTAACGAAATTCTGCGAAGAGGTGATCAAGAAATCCAGAAAAGATGTCTCGGATGCTGTCCCAGGAATTGTTGGTCCAGCTACAGGATTGGAAAGGCAGTAAGTGAAAAGCTCGTTGCTTTATCTGATCAAATCAGCAAAGGGTATTTCGATGCTGTAGCCGACATGCCGCCTCGTCCTCCAGTAGATGAACTGCCTATGAAGGAGATTGTGGGCTCAGAATTGACGTATAACAGAATCTGTGGGTTTCTCAAAGATCCACAAGTGGGAATTATGGGATTATATGGAATGGGGGGTGTGGGCAAAACCACCCTCTTGAAGAAAATCAACAATGACTTCCTCAATACATCCAGCCATTTTGATGTTGTGATTTGGGTTGTGGTGTCAAAACCATCCAACATTGAAAAAATTCAGGAAGTTATTTGGAATAAATTACAAATCCCACGTGATATATGGGAAATTAGAAACAGTAAGGAGGAGAAGGCTGCGGAAATATTGAGAGTTCTGAAAACAAAGAAGTTCGTGTTGTTGTTGGATGACATCTGGGAGCGACTCGATCTCCTAGAAATGGGGGTCCCCCATCCCGATGCTCAAAATAAGTCCAAGATAGTTTTCACCACCCGATCACAGGATGTGTGCCACCAAATGAAAGCTCAGAAGAGTATAGAAGTGGCGTGTTTGTCATCAGAAGCAACTTGGACTTTGTTTCAGAAGGAGGTAGGAGAAGAAACATTGAAGTCTCATCCACATATACCGAGGCTTGCAAAGATTGTTGCTGAAGAGTGCAAAGGTTTACCTCTCGCTTTGATTACTCTTGGGCGAGCCATGGCAGGTGAGAAAGATCCCACAAATTGGGACAAGGTACTACAAGATTTGAGGCAAATTTCCAGCTGAAATTTCAGGTATGGAAGATGAATTGTTTCATAGATTAAAAGTCAGTTATGATAGATTGTCTGACAATGTCATCAAATCTTGTTTTACATATTGTTCTTTATTCTCTGAGGATTGGGAGATTTCTAATGAAAACCTTATAGAATATTGGATAGGAGAGGGATTTTTGGGTGAAGTTCATGACATACATGAAGTGCGTAATCAAGGGTATAAAATTATTAAAAAACTAAAGCATGCATGTTTGTTAGAGAGTTGCGGTTCAAGAGAAAAAAGGGTTAAGATGCATGATGTGATCCATGACATGGCTTTATGGCTAGATGGTGAATGTGGGAAGAAAAAGAACAAAATTTTAGTATACAATGATGTTTCTAGGCTGAAGGAAGCTCAAGAAATTCCAAATTTGAAAGTGGTAGAGAAGCTGTCATTATGGGATGAGAATGTTGAGAAGTTCCCAAAAACATTGGTGTGTCCCAATCTCAAGACTTTAATTGTGAAGGGATGTAATGAGTTGACAAAATTTTCAAGTGGATTCTTTCAATTTGTGCCTCTAATAAGAGTTTTGGATTTGTCAGACAATGATAATTTAACTAAGTTACCTATTGGGATCAGTAAATTGGGTGCCTTGAGATATCTTAATTTGTCATCCACAAAAATAAGAGAGTTGCCTATTGAACTTTCAAATTTGAAAAACCTAATGACTTTGCTTTTGGAGGATATGGAATCCCTTGAATTAATTATTCCGCAGGAACTGATATCAAGTCTCATATCTTTAAAGTTGTTCTGCATACACAATACCAATGTTTTAAGTGAAGTTGAAGAAAGCTTGTTGGATGAGTTAGAGTCCTTGAATGGCATCAGTGAGATACGTATCACCATATTTACTACTCTTTCATTCAACAAATTAAATGGTAGTCACAAATTGCAGAGGTGCATAAGTCATCTCCAGTTTGATAAATGTGGGGATGTGATCTCACTTGAACTATCATCTTCATTTTTGAAGAGAATGGAGCATTTGCAACGGCTTTGTATATCCAATTGTGATGAATTAAAAGACATAGAAATTAAAGTGGAAGGAGAAGGGACACAAAGGGATGCAACTCTCCGAAACTACATTGCTGCAAGGGGGAACTACTTCCGCGCCCTTCATGAGGTATATATTGATAATTGTTCAAAATTGTTGAACATAACATGGCTTGTTTGTGCTCCATATCTTGAGGAACTTACCATTGAAGATTGTGAATCAATAGAACAAGTGATATGTTATGGAGTAGAGGAAAAATTGGACATATTCTCAAGGCTCAAATACCTTAAGCTCAACAATCTGCCAAGATTGAAGAGCATCAACCATCATCCGCTGCCTTTTTCTTCACTTGAAATCATCAAGGTGTATGATTGCAAAAGCTTAAGGAGCCTCCCATTCGATTCCAACACTTCAAACAACAATCTAAAGAAAATTAAAGGAGAGACAAGTTGGTGGAATCAGTTGGAGTGGAACGATGAAACTATCAAGCATTCTTTTACTCCATATTTCCAAATCCATGAAGCTGAAGCATATTTAACAGACTCTGAGGAGTCCGAAACTGATGGCATAGATGATATGCAGGAAGACTCGACATCAAATTAATTTCTATCCGTTTTTCAGGTATTAATTAAATTTTATACTATATTTGAAATAATTTTTTTTTTCCTTACCCCAATTCTTTTGTGGAAATTTTTACTTTATCAACGTCAAAGTGCATCAAAGTCTCAACATCATAGTAATTTTCAATGTTTGATTTATATGGACTATTGCCATAATTTTCAACAATTTTGGTGTGGTTATATATATTACACTCAGAGTTGGGACTTGTTCTAGCAGTTGTGGCAACAGCCGGGTTTCGATCTTCTTCATATAGATTGGGCTGCTTCTGTCTTTGCTGATCGGGGATGTGCTGCTCTTTTTCCTTGTACTTGGTATTCGGGTGAGAGGTGGATTATGTTTGCTTGCTTGCTGGTCTGAGTTTCTGATATGTATTGTTGCGATGGCATGCGTGCTGGTTCTCAGAGCATATATTTTCATGGTGCTGAGACTGCTGGGAAGGTTGCAGCATCCTTCTCGTTTCTGGCTGGAATTGGATTCTGCGGGTTGCCTTTGCTCTCTGGTTTCTTCACCTAATTCAACAGAGCCACATGCTTTGGTCCATATATTAGAGCACTGCATACTTGAGTTGGACATCCCACTGCCAAGTGCGTTGTCCATAATGTTATGTTATGTAAACAAGTTTCAACTTTCACCCATTGTGAATTGAAATGTTTAATTTGAGAGAAAAAGTGGCTGATTTTAACATTTGAGGTTTGCTAATGATGATTTTTCTTGTTATAATTGTGATTGCATGAAAAGAGAGTTGATGGAACTTTTTCTTGTTAATGGTGGAAGTATAAGCAGTGTTCTAGGACTCCAAATGTGATACTTTCTCTCAAGCAATTATTTTGTAAAGTATGATCGAAAGAAGTGATTAGCTAACTGACATCAATAAACATAACTCCTAGAATTTCTTAATTTTTTTGGTCAAAAAAACAATTAAATATGATATAATATTTGTAGAAATTAATTTTAAAAATATGCTCGATCCCATTGTATTTAATATGCTTAAACCTTGTAAGTTGTGTGTCTGTTATTTACCATAATTTGAGCTCAGCAAGGACCTCAATGCTTGCATCGACTTAGACTTCACAATCCAATATTTGTGAGACTAATACATATTTTGTTAAAAAAGTTTATGTTATATTCAATTCTAGAAAAGTATTAAAAAAATTAAGAAAAATAGCTTTTTGATATTTCCTTTTATTGTGAAAAATATGAAAAAAAAAAAAGTATAATTAAAATTACTTAAGAATACAAAATTATTTTTAACACTTTTATTATTAGCATTCACCATATATAGATGTTTTTTTACAAAGATTTGGTCAATATTTAAATATAAAATATGAAAAATGTTCTTAATAGTGTTTTTTAAAAAAAAATATATTATATAAAAATGAGTGAATTTTAGAAACAAGAGTTAGGAAATAGTTTAAATAATTTTCTAAATTTTTAAAATTAAGTTTTTATTCTTAAAATAAAAATTAGTAAAACATTTACATAAAATATAAAAATTATTAAAAGTTTATATTGAAAAAGTAATGTTTTTTTTTATTTAAAAAATTATTACTTAAAATGTTAAAATTTTTCAAAATAATTTTTAAAGATATAAGATATTTTCATATTTTTTGTAAAAGATGTTTTATTTTTAAATAAAAAAAATTATTTTAAAAATAAAAAATAGAAAGCATGTGCTAAAAGAAAGCCCAGCAAAAAAAAAGGGCCATTATCTCCACACACACCAGGAGTACATATAGAGCACAATGGCACCAAAAAACAAAAATAAAAATAAAAAAAATCCTCAAGGGTCTGAGCGCAATCAAAGAAAGTCTTTAGGAAAAAATCATTGAATGCTTGATCTGAGCGTCCCTGGTCCCTGAATATTCTGCAATTGTGATCCTTCCAATAGATCAAAACAAAGGGGGACCAACTTCCAAAATATTCTACTCCTTTTTTGCTATCAAGTCCCCTGTCAGCTTAGAAGTAGCATTCTTATTGACTCTGGGAGAACCTACTGTGTGTCAAATAAAGCCAGAAGAAGGTCCCAAAGCCTTGTCGCTTTGATTCAATGAACTAGAATATGACTAGCTGACTCCTTTACATTGCACAAACAGCACTTATTCATCATTTTCCATCCCCTTTATTCATCAGATGTTCAGAATCTTCTCCCAAGCAGCTTCCCACCTGAAGAAACAGACCCCTAAAGGGGCTTCAGAATTCCAAACCTGATTAACTGGAAGCTAGTTTCCCTGAAGTCTCAGAACTTAAGGAAAGAAAATACAACTTGACAGAGAATATCCCGCTCACCTCCTCCCAAACTGATCTGTCCTCCCTGGATCCCAGAGCAGCTGCAGTATAAATATGTTCCAGAAAATTTTCCGTCTCCCCCATCTCTTAATCATGACAATTACTCCTAAAACAAAGGTTCCAAAATCCTCCCCCATCCTCCATCCCAAGCTCTCTCACAGCACCATTCATATTGGAGACGAAACTAAGCACGAAGAAAGGTAATCTTTCAATGTATGGTCACCACGCCACCTGTCAAACCAGAACTTGGTTTTTAGCCGGTTTTCAACTGAAATATTAGTCCTTGACCAAAGCTCATCCCATCCACATCTAATAGCCTTCCAAAGACCCACACCCTATGCCTCTGCTTTCTCTTTGGAAATGCAACCCTGTTTATTGTTAGAATTAGCTCCATAATGAATAGATATAGCATTGTTTTTCATTTCAGTTATCTTTCTACTCTGTTCAATGTTTCTTTTACATAGAAGGTACACCCATGTGCGCATGGTTGTCGTATTTTAAACGCTGTTGGAGGATGATTGGAACCATCAATTCTAGTTGTGCTAATGACATGATTACTTATAAGTTATAACACTAACTGCCTCCTTCTATTAAACTTTGTCATTTCCAATCATAACCTTTAACACACGTCACATGTTCCCCAGCTTCTACTTGTACAAGGAATACAGAGTATTTTGGGCGCACTATATGCCAGTAATAATTAATAGCATGAATTTTTGCCTCCTGATCTGCTTAACTTCTCAGAAAAATGACATTTGCTCAAATTAAGTCCAATGTTTCCAGTAGGAAATAATTATTCCTTGTCTACAAGATAGGAAATATTACAAAACATGTTCAGAAACAGCTCTACAAGATAGTCAATACAGTTTCAATTTGCATATCATCGCATCATACTCTCCACTCCTCTATCCTTTTGGAGTCCAGTGGTTGTTCTTTGATTAGCCACATTAGTTTAGAAGGAAACTGATTTTTGTTCGCTGCCAGCAGATTCTTTGCAAAACTTAATGTGAAGCTTGAAACCTTCAGGCTTCTAACTGAAAGGGAAATAAGCACCAAGTAAATAATATAGGAAAGACTGAGAGTAGATACGCAAAATATAAAAATAACCAGCGTAAGTCTCTTGGATTCTTTTCTTCAATCTGAAAGTAAAAAAAAAAAAAAAACAATAGAGTTTCCTGTGCTTCTCTCATAGAATATTGGAGCAAGCATGTACTTCATGATACAGTTGGATCTAGAAGTGTTTGATAATGACCTTGGCTTGTCAAAAATTTACTGCAATCATAGTTCCAGTCAACTTATTTTATTTGGTCCAGTTACAGTTTAGGGAAATCCAACCTTCTAATCTAAGTTAATTAATTAAGGAAATTAGAAATGCTAAAGTAGGCGAGTAGTAGTTCTCACTATACTGTAAGAAGTCCATTTCTCACTGATGCCAAATAATATATATATATATATATATATATATACACCACTAGCCTTTATTTAAGTATGTATTACTCAATGTTCATACTCTAATTGAATTTAACAATTTTAAAAATAAAAATAATTTAGAACTCAAAAATTACACCAATTAATATTATTTCTAGGCAGCATAAACAGCAATTATGAATTTATTTCACATGCAGATCATACATTATAATCCCATAAACGCTCTTCCATGTGATCATGCAAATACATAATTCTTGGTGCACAGCCCTGAGCAGGAATCCACGCAGCTTTCCACAAGGATCAATAAAGTTATATGGAAAGTGTGATATCCTGTTTAGGACTGGGGAAAAAGTTTATGATATTACAAGGTAAGATCAAGGAAGCAGTATCCTATATTGGACAGAAAAAAAAACTTCTTGATGTTATATATATATGAATTTTTTTTTAACCATATAAAGGTATTTTAAAATTGTGAAGTTCCATTAAATCAGAATGGATAATAGATCTATTGGATTCCAAACGGATAATTAGCTTATTGAATCCGGGTAGAGAATGAGCTCATTGAGTCCAAGGCGAATAATGAATTTATTGAGTTTATGACAAACAATAATTCATTAAGTTAAGAGCGAACAATATTTATATGATTATGAAGAGGATTTTAAAGAAAAAGACATACCGAAAATTTTTTTAGTGCTGATATGGATGCACTTGTTCATGGCACAACCACGCTTGCGATAAGCATGGGGATTTGGCTGAGCCCCAGATTTTTTACCCATACATTTTGGCAAGCACTCAAGAGCGCAAAACTCTTTATCGTGCAAAGCCCAAAGCATTTGACATAGCACATTGAAAGAGCTGCTGCGGACTGCCCTGCAAGCATCCCCAACACCAGACCCACAATTAAAAATGCCCGTAGGTTTATTTATATTGAGTTAGGATATGTGGTCGAATAATGAGATGAATGAGCAGAGAATTAATAATGGTAATTATGGGATTGAACCTTGTATGGAAAATGAATGAGGTTGATTCTTGTATTTTGCAATATGCTTCATGTTTTATAGGAGACACGAATGCTTGTCCTCTCCTATATATTCTTCCAAAAATACTCTCAAAAATATTCATTTAATTAAATACTATTTATGATAATAGTAGATATGATAATATAACACAAATATAAAATTATTAATGCATTAAAAGTATTTTGGACATGATTCTAACAAATGTTTTTAGCTTTAAAAATGTTTTTTAAAAAATATCTGATGATAAGTAAAATTTATGAAACACTTTAAAAATTTTGAAAATTTTGAAAAATTACTTATATGATTGAAAAATCACTTTTAGTATTTTTTTTTTTAAACAGTCAATATGTAATTCTATTAAAAATACTTTTTAAAAAAAAACTTTCATTAAAAATGCTTTAAGTCGAAACACTTCCAAACGCACTCTTAATTTTGTTTCGAAAGTCTTGATTTGTCAAAATTTTTTCTTTCCAATAATACTATATATCATTGAAAAATGCAATTCAATGCTTTCATGTACCTATCATAGTGATTTTCAGCATGATATAGTGGTAATGAAGGCAAGCACAAAAACCATGGAGACACGGTCTGGAGCCAAGCACAAAACAATGGAGACGCGGTCTGGACCCAAGACTAAAGGGGTATCAATACGCATCTTTGTTAAGAAGGGAGAAATTAAAAGAAATGGTGGTGCCTATACATTGAATCATTGACAGAATTTTGCGGGGACCCATAGAAAAGATATGCTCAGATATCTCTTTTCGAAAAGAGAAGACAGAATAATTTGGCGACCCAGCTTAATCCATCATTCAACCAACTTTCTCCTTTGAAAAATCTTCCGATCGGGTATTGCATCAGGTTGACCCAGACCCAGTCGCTTTGAATTACCAAACCCCACTCTCTGCTCTCTTCACTGCAAACCCTAATCCCTTTTCCTCTTTGTCTAAATTTTGGTCCCTTGTCCGTGGTCTCCTCTAACTTTTCCCATGTTACTCAAGTTTCAACTCTGGTCTTTTCAAATTGACTAAGTGCAGTGGTTCATCTTTCTTCTTTGTTCCATCTTTGGCTGAATTCTAATCCTATTTTCTGTTACTTCTGGAAAGCTATGGAGTTCCTGAGCTCAGTCTTGGGTCTTGTCCCATGCTTATATGATCACACCTCCAAGCATACGGTCTACATTCGTGATCTGAAGAAAAATCTCCAAGCCTTGAGCAAGGAAATGGCGGATCTCAACAACTTGTATGAAGATGTGAAGGCAAGGGTTAAACGTGCAGAGCAACGACAGATGATGCGCACAAAGGAAGTGGGTGGGTGGATCCGCCAAGTAGAAGACATGGAGAAAGAAGTTGCCGAAATTCTGCAAGGAGGGAATCAAGAAATCCAGAAGAGATGTCTCGGGTGCTGTCCCAGGAATTGTTGGTCTAGCTACAAGATTGGAAAGGCGGTAAGCGAAAAGCTGGTTGCTGTATCTGGTCAAATCGGCAAAGGACATTTCGATGTTGTAGCCGAGATGTTGCCTCGTCTTCCAGTTGATGAACTGCCCATGGAGGCGACTGTGGGCCCACAATTGGCGTATGAAAAGAGCTGTAGGTTTCTCAAAGATCCACAAGTGGGAATTATGGGATTGTATGGAATGGGGGGTGTTGGCAAAACCACCCTCTTGAAGAAAATCAACAATGAATTCCTTGCAACATCCAATGACTTTGAGGTTGTGATTTGGGCTGTGGTGTCAAAATCGCCCGACATTGAAAAAATTCAGCAAGTTATTTGGAATAGATTGGAAATCCCACGTGATAAATGGGAAACTAGAAGCAGTAGGGAGGAGAAGGCTGCAGAAATATTGAGAGTTTTGAAAAGAAAAAGGTTCATCTTGTTGTTGGATGACATTTGGGAGGGACTTGATCTCCTAGAAATGGGGGTCCCGCGTCCAGATACTGAAAATAAGTCCAAGATAGTTTTGACGACCCGATCACAGGATGTCTGCCACCAAATGAAAGCTCAGAAGAGTATAGAAGTGGAATGTTTGGAGTCAGAAGATGCCTGGACTTTGTTCCGGAAGGAGGTAGGAGAAGAAATATTAAATTCTCATCCGGATATACCGATGCTTGCAAAGGTTGTTGCTGAAGAGTGCAGAGGTTTACCTCTCGCTCTTGTCAATCTTGGGCGGGCCATGGCAGCTGAGAAAGATCCCTCAAACTGGGACAATGTAATACAAGATCTACGCAAATCTCCTGCTGAAATCACAGGTATGGAAGATAAATTGTTTCATCGATTGAAACTCAGTTATGATAGATTGCCTGACAATGCCAGCAAATCTTGTTTTATATATCATTCCATGTTCCGAGAGGACTGGGAGACTTATAATTTTCATCTTATAGAACTTTGGATAGGGGAGGGGTTCATGGGTGAAGTTCATGACATACATGAAGCACGTGATCAAGGGAAGAAAATTATTAAAACTTTAAAGCATGCATGTTTATTGGAGAGCGGTGGTTCAAGAGAAATAAGGGTTAAGATACATGATGTGATCCGTGATATGGCTTTATGGTTATATGGTGAACATGGGGTGAAAAAGAACAAAATTCTAGTATACAATAAGGTTGCTAGGCTTGATGAAGATCAAGAAACTTCCAAATTGAAAGAAACAGAGAAGATATCATTATGGGATATGGATGTTGGGAAGTTCCCAAAAACATTGGTGTGCCCCAATCTTAAGACTTTATTTGTGAAAAAATGTCATAATTTGAAGAAATTTCCAAGTGGTTTCTTTCAATTCATGCCTCTACTAAGAGTTCTGGATTTGTCAGCCAATTATAATTTAAGCGAGTTGCCAACTGGGATTGGTAAATTGGGTGCCTTGAGATATCTTAATTTGTCAAATACAAGAATAAGGGAGTTGTCCATTGAAATAAAGAATTTGAAAAATCTGATGATTTTGATTATGGATGGTATGGAATCCCTTGAAATTATTCCACAAGACATGATAGCAAGCCTTATATCCTTGAAGTTGTTCTCTATTTACAAATCAAGTGGAGTTGAAGAAACCTTGCTGGAGGAGTTGGAGTCCTTGAATGACATCAGTGAGATATCAACCACCATATGCAATGCTCTTTCATTCAACAAACTAAAGAGTAGTCACAAATTACAAAGGTGCATAAGTCATCTACATTTACATAAATGGGGGGATGTGATCTCGCTTGAACTATCGTCTTCATTTTTTAAAAGAATGGAGCATTTGAAGGCGCTTTATATAAGCCATTGCGACAAATTGAAAGACGTGAAAATTAATGTGGAAAGAGAAGGGATACACAATGATATGACTCTTCCAAACAAAATTGTAGCAAGGGAGGAATACTTCCACACTCTTCGTCATGTGGATATAGAACATTGTTCAAAATTGTTAGACTTAACATGGCTTGTTTATGCTCCATATCTTGAACATCTTTACATTGAAGATTGTGAATTGATAGAAGAAGTGATACGTGATGATAGAGAAGTCTGTGAAATGAAGGAAAAATTGAACATATTCTCAAGGCTCAAATACCTCAAGCTCAATAGGCTGCCAAGATTGAAAAGCATCTATCAGCATCCGCTACTCTTTCCCTCTCTTGAAATCATCAAGGTGTATGAATGCAAAGGCGTAAGGAGCCTCCCGTTTGATTCCAACACTTCAAATAATAGTCTGAAGAAAATTAAAGGAGAGACAAGTTGGTGGAATCAGTTGAAGTGGAACGATGAAACTTGCAAGCACTCTTTTACTCCATATTTCCAAATCCATGAAGTTGAAGCATATTTATCAGACTCTGAGGAGTCCGAAATTGGCAGCATAGATGATGTTCAAGAACAACCGATATCAAATTAATTTCTATCAATCTTTCAGGTATTAATTAACTTTTATGCTATATTTGGAAAATCATTTTCTTTCTTTAATCCCATTCTTTTGTGGAAATTTTTACTTTATCTATGCCAAAGTGCATCAAAGTCTCAACATCATAATCACTTTCAATGTTTGATCTATCAAGTTTGCCCCTTTTGAAGTAACTGTTAGAAAATTTGCCCAGAAGGGACTTTGAAGGAGGTCTTTTATTTAAACATCTAATGACATTTCCTTTTGGTTATTTGAGAAGTTGAAAATCTGCAGAGTTCTCAACTATATTATTTATTTTGTCTTAATTTTTTCGATTCATTTCAATCTATAAACAGAAAGAGAATACCTAATTTCAACTTAACTCCTTATATTTCATGTTGAAACAACAGGTGTTTCACAACAATTGTAGGTAAAGATATTCCATTAAGAATTATCGCTTTGTTTAATTCATTTACCAGGACCAACTATAGTAATTTCTCTTCTTTTGTTCAGTTGCCTCTATCTGGTTGACTCTCAGTCGTTTTTTCTTTTTTTTTTCTTTTCTTTTATCTATTGCATTCAGAGTTGGGGCTTGTTCTAGAAGGTCTGACAACAGCTGGGATTCAATAGGCTGTATCTAGTGGAGCCTTGAGTTTTTTGGTTGGATGCAGAGTAGGGTCTTGTTCTACCCGTTCTTACTCAGTTGGGATCTGAGCTTCTTTGACTGTTTCCTATTCGTCCTGCTCTTTTTCCTTCTAATTGGTATAGACGTGAGCTGGATTATGTTTGCTTGCTGGTCTGAGTTTCTGATATGCTTAGTGGTGGTGTGCTGATTCTCAGAGCATCGCTATTCATGGTGCTCAGTCTGCTGGGAAAGTTGCTTAATGTCCAGATGCAGGGGCTCTTCTCGGTAGGCTTTGGTTGGGATCCATGTGTTTGCTGGAATTGGATTCTGTGGGTTGCCTTTGGCTTTTGATGTAGGCTGGGTGTTTTCTTTGTTGAGACTGGTGGAGTATGGTGGCTCAGAAGCTGCTAGTAATCTCTGTTGTATGCTGACGCTGGAATCTTCATGGTGGTGGCTCTGGTGGGTCAATATGATATGGAAATGCTTTTGCCTTTCGAGTCCTTGGGCGTCAGCGGGTTGGCTGTGTTTCCTCTGCGCTTTAGTTCATATACCAAAGTGCATACTTCCTTGAGTTCCATATCCCACTGCCAATTGTGTTGTCCATGATTTAATGTAAAGTAGTTAATTTGTATACTTGGCCTTCAGTTCCTCTCTAGAAAACCTTGAACGCTCTTTATGAATGAAATGTTGTGAGAAAAACTGGAGTTGATTTTCACATTTGAGGTCGTTAATGGTGATTTTTCTTAATGTAATTGTGATTGAAAAGAAATTTGATCAAGGAGTCGAAACTATAAGCAGAGTCGATCTTATTCAACATTACATTATAATTTGGTACCCCTCACAGATCGCTCCAAATAGCATTGAAAAGTACTTCCATTTTCCTTCAGTGGAGGCTTCTTTTTCTTTGCTGGTTAATATTCATAGCTTCAGTGCTTGATGACCTCCTGCTCTAATCACAAACAAATGCCCCAATAAATAAGAATGATTTGTTCAGGAAATTTGAAAATACTTGAACAATAAAAGAAAATAATACAAGAGAAAGGAAAAGAAATTCAGAAAGCAAACACTTGGTAGTTTCAATTTCAATTAGCCCATCTTTGAAACTAAAATGTAAGTCTTGGTAGAATAAAAGAAGACATGCAACATCTTAAGAAGATTCATCTAATGGAACGTACCATGCTACAATAGGAAACTAAGGCTAAACAGTAATTTTTGGTAGAATAGATATCGCATGCCAAAAAGAATGTCTTGTAGCTTTGACTGCTTCAAAATTCTTGTACGTATAGCCCACAAACCTTTCGAGATCATACTTGTTTCTTTAGGCCTGTGAACATACGACTCTCGCAGAAGATCTTACAACTTTAGGAGTTCATAGTGTCCATGAAATCAAATGAAAAGAAAAGGATGTATAGTCAAGTTCATGAAAAATAAAGAGATGGTTTATTAAATTTCACAAGTCTGGGACATCTAAAACACTTTAATTGTGTTTGGTTGAGTTTTCATTTAAGGGGCAATTCCCATTAAGCCTAATGATTGACCACCGATGACTTGAAAATTGAAGCATTGGATGTGCCACATGTAGTTGATGTTGCATTATTGAGGGTGGTTATATTATAAATAGGCATGATAAGAGCATGAGTTATTGACTGATTACCCGATCCTGATTTGTCTCATTTATATTAATCTATTCTCATCCCTATCCCAACAAAAAATTTTAAATGAGAAAGGATGGATAAGAGAATTTCTCATACCCACCTTATACCATTTATTTATTTATTTTTAGTTTTTTAACAATTAAAAATAAATATATTTTATAAATAAATAAATTTTATAAATTTCATAACTTATTTTATTTAAAAATAGATTTTTTTTAATTATTTTATGTGTTCAAAAAGGACAATGAAAAACAATAAATGAAATTATTTTTAAATTTAATTATACGGGAGGCATATCTTGAACCCTGCCCCTAACCAACCCTAGTTTTAAAACAAAAAAATGTTGAATTTGTATCTAATCAGTTTTTCTTCATCTAAATTTGTCTTATTAAAGGTAAGTATTTGAAAAAATTTGTCTCATTATCATTCTTAATCATAATTTTTTTTAATTTAAATTTAGATATCAACAAATATTTAAATTAAATTAAAAATTCTTATGCAAACAAGGGCTTTTTAGTTGCAGAAAAATTGTGTACCTTCCTTGACATTCTAGATCCAGTTCTTGCTGTTTTTGGAGGATCCACGTGAGGAACAATTTAAATTTATTCACAAATACAATTATTCAAAAAGGCATCATACTGAACACAAGCAAAATAACTACAAATGTTAATAGAAATGGATGGAAGCACACAGGTGTAGAGAATATAAAAAAGGATTTTGAAGCCAAAAAAAAAAATCAAAATAAATAAAGTATATGGTGGTTTATTATTGCTCAGGCCAAATAATTGATTGTACATGTCAATGGGCCTAATATTATTGCTCCGGCTTTTGTTCTAGATGTCCAGGCCCTGTCACTGCCTGAGTGTGAGGTCATGGGTCGTTCTCTGTATAGGTAGGTTCATCCCTTGTCCATTTGTATACTTTTGATCCATGTGGTCAAGCCAACTTGGCTGTTGGGTGCTTCAGGTGCGATACCTTCTATCCTACTTCTTACCCAATTGAGTGATTAATCTTAGACGTCATGGGGTCATACACCTCTAAAACTTGAGTTGGTGGACTTCCTTTCCCAGTTCTGATCTTTCAGAGTCTTTCATGGGCTTGAGTTCTAGCATGAGCTTCCCGTTCTCCCCTACCCTGGTCCTATGGTACTATTTATTTTTCAAACTTGGCCCTAGATTTTTTTTAGTATAAAAAGTACTGTTTGGTTGAATTTAAAAAAACTCATAGGTAACATAACCTTTCAATAAGCTTAAACCTCTATCTCTCAAAACTTTCAAAATCCTTCTTAAAAGTCTCTTTTGGCTAAAACAAATATTTGAGACTCGCATTGTATATGTCTTGATAAGGGCTTTGAGGGACTCGCTAAAGATACAGGTGACAATTTTGATATGATACATTTATATGATACAATAACACGACTTGAAAACGATATAAATTTTAATAGATTCAGATTACATATAACATATTCATGTTATAATCATATCAACTCATATGATCCGTTTAATAAAAATGTACGATTGTCCGACCCCATATAGCTTGTTTACTAATTCATGCCAAACAAACCAATTTATTTAATCGTATCAAAATGATGTTTAACTCATATAAAATTATTAATATTATATATTTCAAAATTATTAAAAAAAATGCTTATTAGTTATAAATATGATATAGTTAAAAAATGAAGTAATTAAGTAAAATTTTATACATTTCATTGTAAAGATTAAAATTATTTTATCATTAGAACATTTGATAGAACTATAAACAAGCGTAAAATTAAAATTTTAATGTATTTTTATATTATAAACATTTTTTAATTTAAATTTTATAATTATATTAGTTAAAATTTAAAAAACTTAAAATGTATCATATTCCATCTTGCTGGATTTTATGAAGTTAGAATTTGGCATTGGTATCTTTGGTTGCTATATTATGAGATTTATTTCTTTCTGGATATATTAGATTTGATATCTTGGTTGCTGGTTTCTGTATTTGCTCAATTTTGTAGCTAATCTTGGATCTTGTCTATGCATTTCAGTTAATTCTAATGTTTTTCTTTTTTAACTCTTAATTCCTTTTTCTATAATTTATGCTGCTTCCTTTCTTATTTTCAGTTTTCTTTTCCAGTTACATTGAGTAGAACCTTCTTTATTTGCACTAGGCTAGAAACTAATAGAGTACTAAGCAATGATGTTGGTGTGGACCTATGTTTTTTATGTGTCCTCACTTGATGGTAAGACTTAGTCTCAATGAAAAATTTATTTTTGAAAACTGATTTTTTGTCAATATTTTTGGAATTGTTACTTATTTTATTTTATTTTAAAAGAGAAAATAAAAATAAAAAAGAAAAACCCTAAGAGTGACTCTTTCAATGCGTAAGACAAGTCCACGAGCCAAGACAAATTCTAAGATGGTCTGATCTATTGTTGGAAATGCTTGGCCATGTGGGCAACACCATTAGGATCAGAAGATGGCGAGTAGCAGTACATCTTTCATGGCCCAAGTTGATCATAAGGGAGTAACCCCCTTTGTGTCTGAAAATATAAGGCTATGTTTAGATTGGCTTTTGAAGGCTGAAGACTGTTCTTTAAGCCCCAAAAAGGAGCTTCTTCTTGTGTTTGGGTAATTTGATTAAAAAACCTTTTGGGTTAAAGAAGAGCTTAACATGAAATCAGATTTAAAAAGTTACTTCTTGAGGAAAATCATGATTTCAACTTCTGCTTCCCAAACAAGAACTAGATTGATCTCTTCCTTATTTTCTCAATTTAGAGATGATGGAGTATTAATATTATTTGCTCTAGGTACGGTTTCTTTAATGTTATTGGTTGTTGGAAAGCATTGAACTGATATGGTAGTTTCTAATTTTCCTTTGTTTTGTTTTTCGATCTTTAATATCAGGTTCTGGGCTATGAAAAGTTCTCCAGGAACTGGAACTGGAGCTGGAGCACCAAGCACCGGGCTTTATGTTTTGTGGAAAGACACTATCAACAAGTTTTGCAGGAACCACCAAAACCATCAAGATTTCTCCAACTTCTGAGTATACTTCATGCATTTCCCATATCATCGATGATTCCCGTGTTACACATCTTGATCTTACACAGAGATTCAAAACACACAGCTACTCAGGAGTGGATTCTATGATCTGGGTCTAACCAGGAGGGGCTATAATCTCAGTTTTTGGTGGTGGGTTGGTGGATTGCATGAGGTTGGTGCCACAGCCACCTACCATAACCCCATTTAGAGAAATGCCTGGGTAATGGAAACTCTTGTATTAGTGAAAAAAATGCCTCCATTTCTGAAGTGTGGATGCACTTACGTGGACAAACAGTACACAGGTCATCTACCATTCAAAGGTCTTCTCATGTTTTATTTTCCTGCCTCATTCCTATTTCAGTCTTCAGTAATGGAAGAGAATGGAGCTGGACCACTTCATTATTTTTCCCTTCTTGCACCCAAGTGTGTTGAATTGCATTCACTCAGTGTACTAAGAGCTCCTTCAGCAGTGCCCACCATTAAATGACAAAAAAAAAGACCCATCATCATAGCCCACCAACTCCACCATATTTGCTATACTCATCAAAATTAGAATAATGACAAATACAGAAGAAATCACCCAGAAGTGAATTATGCTAATCTTTCAAACAGAACTGAAATGAGGGGTTTTGGAGGGATGAGTCCTTTGTTTTTTATTGGCAAGTTCAAAGGGTGGATAATGGATTATATGATCATAGGGTTGTAATTATGAGTTCAAACATTATCATTGGTACTTGATTAAGAGAGTAGCAAAAAATTATATCAATATGAAGTGACTAGGGCAAACTGAAAAAAGAAAAAAAAACCCCCAAATAAAAATGTACTACATTTGGAATTAAATGTACTACATGTTAATTTCAAATTATAAGATATTTTATTTTATTGCTTTATCTTTTTTTTTTTTTAATTCTATTTCTTTTTTTATATTAATTCTAAATTATTTATTTTGCAACAGTTAATTTTTTTTTTTTAAAGTTCTTCCATGGCTTTAAATGTGCAAAATTTAATTTTCATAGAATAGAAGTCAACTTTTTTCTTTGTAAAAAATCTTTGACTATAAGTAAAATATCATCTGGGGTTTTAAGAATTCAGTCAATTAAACAAACTAAACAAGTGTCGTAATTGGAGCAACAAATGAACTTGACATGGCCATGTCTGTGCTTGTTGTGACCACCCTTCCCTCAAATGTCTATAAACGCAAGCCCACCAACAAATTAATGTGAAATGATGGTATGCAATATTTTTTTTGTATATTTACTTCATAGATTATACAATATTTATAAGAGAGAAGAAAAAGGCATATAAGGATTAAAAAAAGCTATATAAGGAAAAATCTAAAATAAATTCCTGTAATATGTTTTTTATCTTGCCTTGCAACAATAATAATATTCAAATTCCCATAATCCAAGGAACTAAATATTCAACTACAAATATTCTCCTTGCTTATGAAAAGTAAAATAATCAATCCCTAAAAATAAAGGATCAATTAGAATAAAATCTAAAATATGAAAATCTTTGAATATACTCGATTGACATAATTTTCTCCTAAACATTTTCGTGAAGAGTATGAGATGCTACCCCTCCATCTATCTTTTCCGCGTTACTAATCTTCTTCTCCAATGTGGGTTGAGCACGAGATGAAGAAACCTAAGAGAAGATGCTCTTATACTAGATTTGTTTTTTTTTTTTTTTTTTTTTTTTTTGCAATGTAGGAAAACACTCTTTTCCTTTGTAATAATAAGAAAATTGAATTCTAGGTCAAAATGGTCTGTTTGAATAAAAGAATATAACTTTTGGGTCCTTCTAAAACTTATGTTTAGTGTGGCCTCTTTACAACCACATGAGTGCTAAATCATTCTCTTAGTTTCAAATTTATCAAATTACTCCCCTATTTTAACTTTCCCAAATCACTATCCCAACGTACCACTGGAATATTGCTGTTATTTTTTTTTTAACATCCGATTTAGAGATTTCTTAACACAAGCCTCAAGACCATGAATTCAACCTACCACCCATCATGAGGGTTTTTATAAGGCTAAAGCCAATCGATTAGAACTTGTTGTGAGCCTAAATGACTCTAAGCTCAACTTCATAGGCACCAACTACTCCAGCAAAGCTGCATCGACTTAGGTTTGAACATATATGTTGGGATCTTACATCTAAGTAATGGAATCAATACCATTTTTATTTTTAAAAAAGTGATTTTTAGGTTTAAAATACCAACCTTTAGATTTTGATATTCCCAAACATTGAATCCAAGTGTTGAAGAATCAAATCGATGTTGTTAGAAGAAGTCTTATAGACACAAAATCTTCCACCCAATGACTCTTCTTTGATCTTGAAACACTTTTGGTGGGGGAGGGAAGAGAAGATGGAGGCTATGACTCTCTTTCTTTCTAGAGGTGGAACACAACTTTATGGAAAAACTATGGAAACCTTAACCCTTAAAGGGGCATTTATAAGGTTCCCTATTGACCTTAAGTGACTTGATATCGATTTGTTTATGATACATGATATATTTTGCGATTTGCATAATGAGAAAATGTAGAGAAGAGAGAGAATGAAATTAACAGATATTTTATGTTTGGTATTGGTTTGATTTTTGTTAAACGATGTTTCAATTGTCTTAAATAAGTTAGTTGTGGTAAATTCATGTACTAAAGGATTGTTGTGGAGAAAATTAAGGAAAAGGGGAAGCAAATTTTTTAATATAGTTTGTTTTGATATAGGCTTTTGCAAAAGATTGGTTCAATGTCTCTGGTGTAAGATTTTTCTTAGTAAATTTAAGAGTATTTTGAAAAGAAGAAAAAATTTCTTCCCATAATAGGTAAAACTTTTTACAAAATTGGAGTCAAGTTTCACTCTATTAAGGAGTTCTCTATTTGGTTACATACAAGCACAAGCATGCACATATATTACACATTTAACACTATTTTTTTCATCATAACTTGCATTTATGTTGAATATGGTGAACTATAATTTTATTTTATTTTTTGAATAAGATTTCACTTTTTATTTGCAATATATAATTTTTGCAATGAACATTAATCGAAGGTTTGTTTTCAATTGAAATAGTATTCATCTGTTTCATTCTTAATCCTTGACAACTCCTAATAATCTAACATCCATTGATTCAACATAGAAGCGGAAGAGAACCTGCAAAATCTCTTATAACATCCAATTGACCAAAGAAGCACAAGTGGAATGTATTGAAATAAGGGGAAGAAAAATAAAAAATACATTTTCAAGTGTATAAATTATTTTTGTGTACTATCTTAAATATATTTTACTCATTTTAATTTTTTTTATTTATAAAAAGATCAAATTATTTAAAAATATATAAATTTTAATTAATTTTAATTATATATGATTTGTCTTTGTAGTATTTTCTTAGAATGTATCAAACACAACACAATAGTTTCTATTGGCTCCATGACCTTGGAAAAGAGACCCACCAACATATGGGTCTAATAATATTATGAAATGAGTTATGGAGGTGGATTGAGTCTTTTTTCCAGATTATCTAATACATTTTGAAAATAATAATATTGGCCATGAGAGCGATTACACATGGGTCATTCTAGTAGATTGCTTCCACTTGTGCCAATACCTATTGATGAGTGTCTCCTGACAAATGCATTAGGGAGTAGGTGGAGAGTTCCCTTATCTTAAGCAAACTCTCATTATGTGTTGGTCACATACAAAGATGAGTATTATAGATAACAATTTGATTAGGTTTGAGCTAAATAGTAATTTTTGTTATGATAAGATTATTAATATTATAATGTAAACTTTATTATATGCATACTAAGATTTGAATGCATCGGGTATTATATATGACAACCTTGCATAGATGATATACTAGTATTGCTTCTAGACATTTGTTTAGTTGATTAGGATATTTAGTAGACGATGTTGTTGCCTATATTTTTTGATCTTGTTGAGTGACATCGTCTTGAATGTGTTGTGATAGTTTAGACTCATGTAGGATTTTCCATTGATGTCTTCCATAGATACTAACCTTCACTTTGTAGATTGACATGGTCGAGACTAGCATGATTAAAGATTGCATTATGAGTATTATGTGGCATTATGGGATTCTAAGGGGACCACATTATCGCTATTGAGCCTAGAGTGTCTCATATGGACTACCATGCTTTGTACATGATATGTTATTGTTGTATTACATGTCACTTTATTACACCTATAGATGATGTTGGACTTATGCGATACCAGACTATTGTTTTATCTGCCAATTTATTGTTTTGTACTACTTTAATATTATTTACATATTGCATAGAATATTTATTCTAACAAATAATTACATATCATTCTATGTGATAGATTGATACTCTGACATTGATCATATCTCGAGGATGTCATGCATTAGAAGACTCTAATAGTGATGTTGTTGGCATTGATATTGCTGATATTATTCGCATGGACACTAATGTTATGCAAATTATCTAAGGGAATTATCGTCTCCCATATGTACAATATGGAGGATGTAGGGACCCCTCCCCCTGATGACACGTGGCACGCATTTCTATCCGGATGAACTACATCCGGATCTCCCCCAAGAGTACACGTGGCGCGCTTCTCCTATCCGGACTCCCTCAGAGAGAGGCACACGGCACTCACAAGCGCCACATCCGGGCCACTGCCATATCCTATCCGGATATGTTTGTTCACATTGTTGACCAAAGAAAGCATGCCTTGCTACGTCATTTTGACATCCTGTCATAGTCCACATTCCGACGCTTGCAGAGTGAAAGGACAGGAATGATAGCAAGTCACATCCCACGATCTCTGACACCCGCCTGTAGGGCAAGGATGTCCTTGCCACCACCTAGGGGCATCATGATAAACCAAAAAGTCTTCCATCATTAAAGGAGGAGAGAGAACTCCTGTCACTATATATATAAACCTTCGCACAAGGAAGAAGGTAAGCTTGTTATACCTAGTAAAGGCCGACTGTGCTAACTTCTCATTCTCTCCATAACCATGGCTGACAAACTCATCGGATGGTGTGTTCGGACACCCGGTCCGGGCATCTTTTGCAGGCACAACTGAACAAGAACTCAATATTGGTTGGGATCGTGCGTCCATCTGGTAGCAACGTGGATCATAGGGATGCGAGGCCTCAACATTGGCGCCGTCTGTGGGAAAATTTCGCTGATTCAGTCATCGGCAAAGATGGCCACACCTTCCAGAAGCCATTCATCCGTTAGAGGAGAGGAAAATAACTCTGAATGACGCGAAGCCATCGAAAGAAGACAGTTAGCAAGCGAGCGACAACTGCAAGCTCTTCTCCAAGAGATGACAAGATTAAGAGAGGAAAACACAATATTGCGTATCCAGGCATCATCGACGGGACCTTCCCGTCGCCAGCATTCAAGAGGCCAAGTAGCCAACTCAAGGCCTCACCCAGAGTCGGTATACCCCGGAACAGCGGGACCAATCCCTGAAACACGCAACGTTGGGCCACATGAGCCACACACACCTATGCCTCGAGCTTCCCGTGAGGGAGCTCGGACTCTACTCGTTTCTCGTCTAAGAGACAACGTGACAGAAGGTCCCAGTTGTCGGGCGCGATGCGTGCGAGACTGGGCCCCTAGGAGCCTGGCAGGCCAAGTCCGCCAATAGCCACCACATAAGGAATGCACCATGATCCTACGGTCGCCCCTATGCCACAGAACGTTCTCCCGCACCGTGACCCCTTGGTCGCCCCAAGCTGGGAGAAATCTCCCAAACGAGCCGCCAATTGGCTCCATCAGCAAAAGGCTGGACGACATACTCTCCACGCCCTTTTGCTCTCATATCATTCATTACGAGCCCCCAAGGGGATTCCTCGTACCCAAATTCTCCACGTACGATGGGTCTAATGACCCCTTCGATCATATCATGCATTATCGACAGCTCATGACTCTCGATATAGGCAATGACGCATTGCTATGCAAAGTATTCCCCTCCAGCCTACAAGGGCAGGCCCTCTCGTGGTTTCACCGCCTACCTCCCAACTCTGTTGATAATTTCAGGGACCTATCGGAAGTCTTCGTGGGACAATACCTATGCTCCGCTCGGCATAAACAGAACATCAGCACTCTGCAGAACATAAAAATGAAGGACAATGAGTCCTTGAGGGAATTCGTGAAGCGGTTTGGTCAGGCCGTCTTGTAGGTGGAGGCCTGCAGCATGGATGCTGTCTTACAAATCTTCAAGCGAAGCATCTGTCCAGGCACCCCATTTTTCGAATCACTCGCTAAAAAGCCTCCCACGACGATGGATGACTTGTTCCGGCGTGCCAACAAATACTCAATGCTCGAAGATGACGTACGAGCAGCCACCCAGTAGCAAGTCTTGGTTGCCGTCAGGTATCCAAAAATAGTGCGGAGAGAAATGCCAAACATCCGGACAGGCCAAGGCCATCCGATCGAAGGCAGGAAGGGCCGAGTCGCCCGGAAATGCCGCCCCTCACACCCCTTTCCATATCCTATGAGAAGCTTCTTCCTATGATCCAAGGTATGTCCGATTTCAGGTGGCCTAGACCCCTCGGAACGGATCCATCCAAAAGGGATCGTACTAAAAAATGTGCCTACCACAAGGAGCATGGCCATATAACGGAGACATGCAGGAGCCTCCAGTATTTGGTGGAAAGGCTTATAAAGGCGGGGCATTTGAAGCAATACCTCGGCTCGGACGCCGGAGGAGGAGACGCTTCCCGGAATCGCAACTCTGGAACCCCCACGGTTCCAGCCGCCCCTAAAGCCGTCATAAACTACATCAATGGAGATCCATCGGACGAGGAGCACGACTCCAAACGAAAAAGACAGAAATTGTTGTGGGAAGCAATGGTGCGCGAGCGTGTCAACTCCATCCGGCCTGGGATAATGGGGGGGGGCCCTCACCCCATAGACGGGACAATCATTTTCCCACCAGCAGACCCCACACGGATATTGCGGCCGCATCGCGACGCCCTCATTTTATCCTTGGGAATGGACAAGTTCAACGTAAGACGCATCTTAATTGACCCAGGCAGCTCAGCCGATCTGATGCAAGCATCGGTGATAAGCCACATGGTACACAATTTAGTTGGTCTCGAAAATCCTGGGCGAGTCTTGTCCGGGTTCAACGGAGCATCAACTATTTCCTTGGGAAACATTGTGCTGCTAGTCCAAGCTGGCCCAGTCACTCTCAACGTTCAGTTTTCGGTGGTACAAGATTTATCACCCTTTAACGTTATCTTGGGACGCACATGGCTGCACTATATGAAAGACATCCCCTCCACGTATCATCAGATGGTAAGCTTTCTTATCGAGGAGGGGCAAATCGACCTGTATGGCAGCCAGTTAGCCGCTCGCCAATGCTACCAAATAGCAAGAGAAGCCGGGACCAGTCAGGAGGAGAAACCCCTCCCTGAGTCCACTCATATACTTGATCAATAGCAATCACTGTGTCTGGCGGACAGAGATCCCCCTGTAGCAGATCCCTTGCAAACAATCCAAATCTCGAAAGAGGATGCTCACCTTACTCACATCAGTTCCCTCCTTACTCCTGAAGAGACCCAGAACACCCAAAACGCCCTCTGACAAAACCATGACGTTTTCACATGGGCGCATTCTGATATGAAAGGAATTCACCCCTCCATCGCCTCTCATAAGCTTAACGTCTTTCCAACAGCAAGACCCGTCCGGTAGAGGGTAAGACGTTTTCACCCTGACAGGCAAAAGATTATCCGGGATGAGGTTGACAAGTTGCTGGAAGCCGGATTCATCAGAGAGGTGGAATATCCGGACTGGTTGGCAAATGTAGTAGTGGTACCCAAAAAGGAAGGCAAATGACGGGTGTGCGTCGACTACACCAACCTCAATAAGGCATGCCCAAAAGACAATTTCCCCCTACCACGCATAGATCAAATTGTGGACTCCACTGTTGGACAAGGGATGCTCTCCTTCTTAGACGCCTTCTCCGGATATCACCAAATTCCCATGGCTCCAGCCGACGAAGAAAAGACAGCCTTCATAACGCCACACGGACTTTATTGTTACAAAGTCATGCCGTTTGGCCTCAAGAACGCATGCGCCACTTATCAAAAACTAATGACAAAGATCTTCAAACCTCTGATTGGCCGCACAGTAGAGGTATATATTGATGACATCGTTGTCAAAAGCAAAACACGAGAGGAGCATACCCTCCACTTACAGGAAGTCTTCCACCTCTTAAGGAAGTATGGCATGAAGCTGAACCCTTCCAAATGCGCCTTCGGCATAAGTGCTGGCAGATTCCTAGGATTCATGGTCAGCCAAAGGGGGATAGAGGTTAGCCCGGATCAAGTAAAGGCAGTCATGGAGACACCACCCCCCAGAAATAAAAATGACTTACAGCGCCTCACAGGCAAATTCGTCGCGCTAGGACGCTTTATAGCCCGCTTCACTGACGAACTACGACCCTTCTTTTTGGCAATACGAAAAGTTGGAGCGAGTGGGTGGACGGACAGCTGTCAAAATGCCTTCGAAAAAATTAAACACTGCCTCATGCAACCACCCATTCTAAGCAGCCAGGGGGCAGAGTGGGCAGTGAGCGCTGTTCTATTCCGCAGCCCCTCACCCAAGGAACAGAAACCTATTTACTATGTTAGCAGAGCATTGGCGGACATAGAAACAAGGTATTCGAAGGTGGAGCTAACGGCCTTGTCACTTCAAAGTGCCGCCCAGAAGCTTCGCCCTTACTTCCAAGCCCACCCGGTGGTCGTGCTAACCAACCAACCCCTTCGCAACATACTACACAAGCCGGACCTAACCGGAAGAATGCTTCAATGGGCCATAGAGTTGAGCGAATTTGGAATCGAGTTCCAACCCAGGCTGTCCATGAAAGGCCAAGTGATGGCTGACTTCGTGCTAGATTATTCTCGAAATCCTATCCGGCAAGAGGAACCAAGTGAAAAAGAATGGTGGACCTTGCGGGTTGATGGAGCCTCCCGGTCATTTGGATCCGGAGTAGGGCTCCTACTGCAATCACCAACAGGAGAACATCTGGAGCAAGCCATCCGACTGGGATTCCCCGCCTCCAACAATGAAGCAGAATATGAGGCCATCCTATCCGGATTGGACCTCGCCCTGGCTCTATCCGTCTTTAGGATCCGAGTCTATAGTGATTCCCAACTTGTGGTAAGGCACGTCTAGAACGAATACGAAGCTAAGGATGAGCGCATGGCGCGATACTTAGCCAAAGTAAGAGACACCTTACAGCGCTTCACCGAATGGACGATCGAAAAAATTAGGCGGACTGAAAATACTCGTGCAGATGCTCTGGCAGGCATAGCTGCTTCCCTCCCCATCAAAGAAGCCATATTATTGCCTGTGCATGTGCAACCCAACCCCTCAGTCGCAGAAGCCTCCACTTGTAATACCATCGAGGCAAACCAACCGGACGACAAAAGCTGGATGGAAGTTATCATAGGATATCTCCAGACAGGCGTTCTTCCCAAAGAACCCAAGCAGGCACACAAGATCCGGGTACAAGCCGCCCGCTTCACCCTGATTGAGGGGCACCTGTACAAGCGATCCTTTACAGGCCCCTACCTTAGATGCCTAAACAACTCAGAGGTTCTATATGTATTGGCTGAATTACATGAGAGGATATGTGGAAATCATGCCGGCGGTCGATCCCTGGCGCATAGGGCCCATTCGCAAGGTTATTATTTGCCCACGATGAAAAAGGATGCGGCAGCTTATGTCAAAAGATGCGACAAGTGTCAAAGGCATGCTCCCATTCCACATGTACCGTCGGAGACATTGAAACCCATTTCAGGCCCCTGGCCCTTCGCATAGTGAGGCATGGACATAGTAGGACCCCTATCAGCCGCAGTTGCCCAGAAAAAATTCCTGCTTGTCGCCACGGATTACTTCACTAAATGGGTGGAAGTTGAAGCATACGCTAGCATCAAAGACAAAGATGTCACCAAATTCGTATGGAAGAACATCATCTGCCGCTTTGGAATTCCCCAAACCATAATAGCTGACAATGATCCACAGTTTGATAGCAAAGTTTTTCATAATTTCTGCTCGGAACTAAACATCCGGAATTCATACTTCACACCGCGTTATCCTCAAAGTAATGGGCAAGCAGAGGCCACAAACAAGACCTTGATAACTGACTTAAAAAAGAGGCTCGAGCAAGCCAAAGGAAAGTGGGTGGAGGAGTTACTCGGCGTCCTATGGGCCTATCGAACCACACCCGGACGACCAACGGGCAACACTCCCTTCGCCCTCGCATACGGTATGGACGCTGTCATTCCTACTGAAATAGGGTTACCCACTATCCGAAACGAAGCAGAACAGCAGGATGATTCGAACGCGGAGATAGGAAGAAATTTGGACTGGGCGGACGAAACAAGAGAGACCGCATCCATCCGGATGGCTGATTATCAACAAAGAGCAGCTGCCCATTACAATCGCAAAGTAAGACCCAGAAGCTTTAAAAATGGCACGCTGGTACTTAGAAAAGTTTTTGAGAATACTGCTGAAGCAGGAGCAGGCAAACTCCAAGCCAACTGGGAAGGCCCCTATATAGTATCTAAGGCAAGCGAAAGTGGAGCCTATCATCTACAAAAGCTAGACGGAACCCCGTTGCTCCGACCATGGAATATATCTAATCTAAAACAGTATTATCAATGAAAGAGAGATAGAAACACAATGTCAAAAACATATATGTTTTATTGATACTTGTGAAATTACATACAAAAGCTCTCCGGACTACACATTACAAAGAGGAATCGCAGTAAAATTTACAAAAAGAAAAAGCCCTCATTGGCTAAGCTTGCCGCGCAGCTTGTCTTCCTCACCCGGGGGAATCGAAGGGACGTCCCGTTTGATACCATGTTTCTTCATACAGCAGCGATAGCCAAAGAAGAACATTTCATCTACCTGCTTCTAGTAATCCGCTTCGAGTTCTTCCTTTTGCGCAGCAAACTCAGTCTCCAACTCTTCCTTTTGTGCTGACAAGCGCGACTGCAGATCCTCTCTTTGTTTTTTCTCGATGGACACCTCGGTCCGGAGATGCCTCACCTCTCCCCTTAGTTGGTCCATCTCACCCTCCACCTCATGCAGGCGGGCGTCTGTGGATTCCTCCCGGCTCTTCGCCTTAGCAAGATTCATCCGGAGAGCCTCGTTGTTCTCCTGACACTTCTCCAACGCCTCAGCATTCTCCTCAGAAGCTCTCCGGGCGGCGGATAAGCTGGCTTCGGCTTGCTCCAGTCTTAAGCGCAATTTCTCTTCGCTGTTCACGCGCTGCGAGATGAAGGCCTTCATATGATCAGAAACCCGCAGCAGGTCCATAAAGAGATCGTGTTGTTGAACCATGCCGCGGATCCCGTTCACCAGCTGCAGTAAAACAAACAGCAAATTCAACTATCAGTCATGTGAAAAACACACTAGCATGGCAAGAAAAGACAAAGGAAGAAAGGTTATACCGTCTCCGCCGATTCAAACATCTTCGCTGAAGGCACAGCTACATCTGAGCCGGATGGAATCCGTTTCAGCATTTCTTCCAACCCCGCGTAGCTAGAAACGCTAGCGGAGACGCAAGCTGCATCATCAACAGGACTCCCCCCTTATGAGGCGGACGGGAACGACTCCTCCCCCGGATCAGGAGCCCCATCGTGCACGGTCGCCTGGACCTCTTCGGGTGAATCCTCATCCAGGACCACCACGGGGACGGGTGGGTTCCCTTTTACCATCTCCGTCTCGCTACCCTCCGGGTGATCTTCCCGGACGGATGAGCAGCTAACTTCAATAGTCTCCAGAAGGTGATCCTGAATCCTCCCGAAGAGGCCAGCCTTTAAGTCGTGAGCCGGACGAGACCTCCTTGTAGCAGGCCCCTTCACCGGTACAATAGCAAGGGAGCTTGGCTCGCAAGGAGGCACACCCTGACCTTCAACAGCCGTTTCTTCCGTTGGAGGCAGCATCTCAGCAAAGGAGGCCCCGGCTGCATCCACCTCCGGCTGGGGAGTGCCGGGTTGATTCACTGAGTCCGCTTCCTCAGCCAAAAGGGCCAGCCGTCTAGCCGTTGTCACTGAAGGCCCGGATCCCTGCAGACATGCGAGACGTCCGGAGCCGCTTGAAACAGATGGCAAGGGGAGGGGGTCCGGCGTTCTTATTATTACTTCCTTTTCATAAATTACAGGTGGTGTTACCACTTCCTTTTCAGGAGTTGGAAGCTTTATTTCCTTCCCCTTGTTAAGGGGCTTCTTCCTCTTCTTTGCTGGGGCACCAGCAGTAGGAGTGGATGCAGCGCGTTTATTCCAAGGAGCCTTGCGCAGCTTTCCTTCTTTTCTTTTTTCCTCCCATTCCTTCAGACGGGCTTTGCGTGCCTGGGCGTCTGCCTTTTGCGCGTCCTTATAGAGTGGGAGGTCCTTGGGAACAAAGTGTTCTTCGGACACCACTTTTTTAGGCAGCCGCCTTGGAAGAATGTTCAGAACAAACGGCTGGGGCTCCCGGATGACCGCGCGGAGATTCTGCGCGGAGAGAAGTGCTTCACAACTTCTCTCAGCCATCGTAATCTCAAAAAGCCTGTTCAACCGGTTGAACGAGGCTTTCTCCACCCATTCTAGTAGCTTCCCCCTTTGATCCTTGCTTACACCCAAAAAAGCAAAGCATATCAGCCGCCTGATAATGCTGATCTAATTCGCAACAAAAGCAGACAGGGAGTAACTTATGCATACTTAGGATCTCCAACAAGTAGTTGGGAGTAAACGGCATGTCCAGATGCGCCGTCAAGCCCGCCCAGACGCCCTTGACCAACACGCTTCCTTAGGCAGCCCCTTTGTTCGAATCTGAAAGGCTAGTCACCATGTGTAGGGACGACAGGCTGGCGACGAAGCTGAAAATGTCATTCTTTGCCTTCTTGATGGTGTAGATGAAGAGGACCTCCAATAGCGTCAAGTCCAGATTAAACAGCATGCTCAGGATGCTGCACCCCATTAGCACCCGGACCATGTTCGGATGGACATAAGCAGGTGGAATCTGAGTAAAATGGAGAAACTCCTTGAACATAGACGGAAGGGGGAACCGGAGCCCAGCGTTGAATTGTTCATTGGTGAAGAAAATAGACCCGTTCTCAGCTTTATCGGTTGACACAGCCTCTCCATCCATAAGCTCAATGAGCACTCCATTGGGAATGCAGAAGCGTTTGCGAAACTCCTGCGTATCCAATTTTTTAATGGATTTCTCCGCCTGAGCATCTCCGGACGGGCCAGGTGAGGTAACTTCCTGAGTTGCAGACATTTTTTAGGATAACGTTGAAGCAAGACCTGCATGAAAGAATACCAACAGTCAGAGAACTGCAACCCATCCCAAACCACAGTCAAACACTCCCCAAAAAAGCCCTAGAAACTGGAATTAACCCCCAATCACAAGCAACTTGCCCAAGCAAACCACAAGCAACCGCAAAGCCAATGCAAACGACAGAGAACAACAAATGAGAACGTACCGAAGGTAGGCTGGCGAAAAGAGGACGAATTCCGCGGCACAATCACCGTCACGGCACGAACCTTGATAGCAGAGACTTTAGAAACTCACTCACGGGCGAAGATACGCAAATGGCTGAGGAGAAAACACTAACAGTCGAAAATGCAGAAGACAAAATGCAAAAAGGAAAGATTCAATCTGCTATTTAAATGAGAGACAATCTCTTGGAATTTTAACCGCTCAGCTACGCTATCACAGAAACGACACGCCGCCTTGAAATTCCCCGAGACGGCGGCTCATCATAAATGCTCTTCTGTCTCTTCGCCCCCGCACACCACATGGCCCAATGAGCGAACAAGGAAGCCTCAGTTTGCAAAAACAAGTAGTCATTTTTAACCCGCCCATTTTTGCCCGGGCAAAATAGGCAAGTTAAAAGGGGGGCATTGTAGGGACCCCTCCCCCTGATGACACGTGGCACGCATTTCTATCCGGATGAACTACATCCGGATCTCCCCCAAGAGTACACGTGGCGCGCTTCTCCTATCTGGACTCCCTCAGAGAGAGGCACATGACACTCACAAGCGCCACATCCGGGCCACCGCCATATCCTATCCGGATATGTTTGTTTGGATTGTTGACCAAAGAAAGCATGCCTTGCTACGTCATTTTGACATCCTGTCACAGTCCACATTCCGACGCTTGCAGAGTGAAAGGACAGGAATGATGGCAAGTCACATCCCACGATCTCTGACACCCGCCTGTAGGGCGAGGATGTCCCTGCCACCACCTAGGGGCATCATGATAAACCAAAAAGTCTTCCATCATTAAAGGAGGAGAGAGAACTCCTGTCACTATATATATAAACCTTCGCACAAGGAAGAAGGTAAGCTTGCTATACCTAGTAAAAGGCCGACTGTGCTAACTTCTCATTCTCTCCATAACCATGACTGACAAACTCATCGGAGGGTGTGTCTGGACACCCAGTCCGGGCATCTTTTGCAGGCACAACTGAACAAGAACTCAATATTGGTTGAGATCGTGCGTCCATCTAGCAGCAACGTGGATCATAGGGACGCGAGGCCTCAACAGAGGAGGTAGGCCACCAAAATAGTTGACAGTTGCTCGATTGTTACTTATTTAAGGTCGATGGACATCTCGAGTAAGAGGTAGATATATTAGTTGTCAAGCCATCTTATCGTCAATGTTAGCATCATTACAACCCCCTACCTTTTTATACCCACGATTAGTACAATCATCCAACTATTCTAACCCAATATTAGTACAATTCTCTACCTCTTTAGACCCCCTATTAGTACCTACTGTCTTTTCAGATCCGCTTTTAGTAATGTCAATCCCCTTTCATTGCACCTTGATGCTTCCTTAACTACTCTATTAGGATCTGAGTTTAGAACATCAGTTGTACCCCTAACACAGATATCTACACCATCTACTCTACCACCATCAAAGCCTTCTATATTTGTACCTATACTTGTAGAGACTATCACATCTACTAAGCTAAATTTAACCCTAACCATTTTGAGAAAATAGGTGTGGCCCACATCAACCTAGATTGCAACCTCCACTGCCTCTATTTCTAACTTCCATAGATAGATGTTCATCACATGTTACATGTAACATGTAGAATTGGTACTTGCTCTAGTTAGAGAGAGGTGACGAAAAAGGAAGAAACTATTGATTATACATAGGTTCTCTTCCTATGAAAGCAAATGAAATTATTTACTTTTTTTTTTCCACTATATAAATGTTTAGTATATATTTTTTGTGATTTTGATGAAATCGATAAAAATTACATTTTGTTGTAATTTTTTTGCAAATTAATTTCATTAACTAATTTCAAAATGTATCTTCAAGACATATATATTGTGTGTCTACAAATAATAGTCTTTTTTTTTACGTGAAATTATAAACATATGCTTTATAGTAATAAAAAAATCTATATATGAAAACTTAAGAGTATAGTATTATTCAATAAAAATAAATTTGTAAAAATACTAAAAAATTAATATTTAATTTATCAATAAATTAAATATTTTAAATTAATAAATTATATAAATATGTAGGACAAAATAAAAAATTTATTAAAAAACATGCAAAAGTGTGAAATTCAATAGAGCAAACATTTCAAAAATGAAACCACATTTGCACTTCTAACTTCAAATATTTACATTTTTTTTCATTTATTTTTAATTTTGTCTTGTTCATATCTCATATAACTTAACTTTATTATTTCAAGATTGTTAATTTATTGATAAATAAATCACTAATTTATTATTATTTTTATAAATTTGTCCTTATTGATGTAATATTAGATGCTTAAATTAAAATATATTAATTTTTTATTAATAAAGTATATAATTTTAATTTTAACATTAATTTTTTAAAAAGTTCAACGGTAAAACCATATATAGTAATTGAGGCTTCACTTCAAAATTGAAGTAACATTTACCAATTAAGACTTTTGTTAAAAAATGAATCTGTATTAGGCAATTGAGGTTTCTTTAAAAAATGAAATCACATTTGGGTATTATGGTTTCAGTTAAAAAATGAAATTGCATTTGACTATGACTTTAGTTAAAATATGAAGTCTAATTTAACAATTATAGTTTCAACTTAAATTTACAAAAAGAACAGAAAAAATATTAATGACATGACTCCTTTTTGGCAATAAAATGATAATTTTTAATATAAGTTTACAAAAATAACTAAAGTTAATTTTTTTTGCAAGCCAATTTTGATCCAAAACTCCTTCTAAGGAATATATAGTATAAAATATATTTTATATAAAAAATAATTGCTTATTATTGAAGATACATAATAATATAAACGTGTTTACAAAGGATATACTTTGTATATTATTAAATATATTTTAATATTTGGTATACTAATAGAGGGGAATTTTAGTAAAAAAAAAAGAAGAAAACATTTCATATTATATGTCAGATAGTTTGGTAAATAATTTGAGAAAGGGCAAAAACTGTGAAAAAGAAAAAAACAGAAAAAAAAAAAAAAGAGGGCGGGGGGTTGGGGGGGGGGTGGGTGGAGGGAGAGAGAACCTTTCTGACAGTGATGAGCTGTTTGACACATTGGTGGTGTCGTCTTGGAGCCGTCTGGCACGATGGCACATTGGCTTTGGGTCATATATATATAAAATATTTTTTGAATTAAAAGGAATTGAAAGTAAGGTGGGTGAGAAGATAAAAAAGAGTGGGTATATATAACCAGTCTTATTCAAAAATTGATAATTCATTTGTGTATTTGGGACATACGTGAATGGGATAGTTCATAGTTGTTTCAATGATGTTTAAGACAAAATCAAGGAGGCTTGAAGCAATTATGTGATTGTAATTTAAGCAGAAAGGACCCTCATGGTCAATGCAGCTGCAGTGGTGGTTGAATCTTAATACTCAGCTCTCTCTCTTTGAGATATTTTTCTTAATTGATAGACTGAAAATGAAAGCAGACTCAGACGCTGCCTCTGAACCAATCTTCATTATCTAACAACTGTACATTCTAGATCCTGCATTTAATGCTTCCATTGTAAGATAAAAGAGAAAATGCAAGAATTAGAAATTCTTGATTTTGGGTTTCCCAAATTTGACTTGTGGGGTTTGGATTATGGAGAAAGAGACAGCATGGTATTCAGGCAAATGGGTTCTCAAAATTTGAAATCTTCAACCATAGAAGAATGGAGTTTTGTGGGTTGTCTTACTATATAAAATAGCAAAAAGCATCCCTTGTACACTCACTAAGCTCTCTGCATTAGCAGACAAAACCATCTGCCACCATATGCACATATGCTTTGTTTTTCTTGTTTTTCAAAATCAAATAATATTATATTTGGTACCATTTCAGTGCCACTCAGCCCATTATTTTGGAAGTTGTTTTAGATTTTTCTCTATTTTTTGATTTAAATCTTTCTGTATTTCAAATCTCTGTTGCCAAGTCTCTGACTTTCAACTGGGGTTTTGTTTTTTCCTCTTTCTCTATTATTCAGAATTTGAATTCTGCAGACAGAAACTGAGGGAAATGGACGGTTCAATGCTCGATACTTGTTTTTTTTCAAATAACAAATCTTATATTATATTTTAATTTTGAAATGGTATCTGCACAAGCATTCAAAAAAGCATCTTGCTTGTCTGCCAAGGCTTTTTCTCATGAATGTTCTAAGTTCTAACTTCTAACCCAGGTTTCTTTTTTCTATCTCTTTGATTTATTCGCGTTTGGGTTGTTTGAGGATTTGGGGATGGAAAATTAGGAGACATTCATTGCTTGAGATTGATGGGTCTGTGTAAAATTTGAGACAGAATTTGGGGACCACCACTTCTTCTTTACATACAAAAACCAAAATGCATTTTTTTAGGTCACTTGTTCTTTTTCTTTTCACTCTCAAGCTCAGTTTACCTTTTCTCAAGAACCAGAAATCTGGAGATGGGCTGTTGTTGTAAGAGTGGAAGTTTACTAGGTAGGCCATCTATGTCCTATTTCCCATTTATCCATCTCATAGCCACATGCCCATCTACTTTTGTCTTCTTTGAGGGCTTTTCTCTGCTTTTCCTTTATCATCATTGCTGGTTTTTTTTCCCCTTTTCTTTTCACACAATCATTTCTTCATGAACTTCAGTATTTGTTGCACCCAAGAATTATTTCAAGTAAATGTGTGGTTGACTAGTTCATCAAAGCTCTGGCATATGCCCTAATGCTTGAATTTTTGGGTTTTGTTGCTTCTGTCTTGAAATCCCTAATGCAAGTTGTCTTAATTACATTTGGATGGTTATGTTTGAAAATGACTGGTAGCTGTGTCTTCATGAGTTTCTTTGTCCTTATTAGCCTTCACAGGTGTCACAGTGCTTTTTCCATGAAATCTACACCTCATCATGCCCTGTATTTCAAGTTATTAAGCTTTGTAGATGCCACTATTTAATTTGCATATCCACACATTTGAATTCCCAACTTCATCAGGATCTTCTTAACACTAGTCTGGTTTTTTTTGTGTTGCTCAAATTCATGTTTATGCTCATCTCATGCTGCATCAATCCGGAAAACAAGTATAGTTGTTTCAGAAATTGCTGGGTATGGTTAATGATTTCAAGATGTGTGACTCAGTTATTGTGCAATCTGCCTCAGACCGGTATGGGTACATCCTGTTATTGTTCTTGGTTCTCTGTTCCTTTTAAATTGGATGCTGTCATTTTATTTTTCTAATGGAATTTTCTACAGAAATGATTCCTGCAACAAATGTTCACCTTCTGGTGCGAGTTATTGTAGTTCTGCAACTCTCTATGATTTTGAGGGCAATTTTCAGAACAATCACTCCTCCTTCAAGGTCTGTGGTTGTCGACATGCATCCCCCTGTTAATTTTGTGTTTCAGTAGTCTAATTTACAAAATTGAAGGAAACATGTTTGGAATTAAATGACTTTTTCTATTTGTACCTTCTTCCTCATCTTTTTTCTTTTGTACTTCCTTCCCCCTGAAGGCTTCACACAATTTTTGAAGCCAGTTAGTCTGTTCTCTTATTTTATTGTCTCTTTTTTATTTTTTGTTTTTTGTTTTATCTTTATAGAATTTTGGCTTCAATTATACAGCACTAAAACACACAGACAGAGTTGTCTTGGTAGTTATTGATAAGGTATAGTTATTACATAGGCCTGAAAAGCAATATCTTAAGCTTTAATAAATAGGGGAAAAGGGTTTTGGTTTTATTTATGAGGCTTATTTATATCTGAATTCCATCTAATTTCTCATTGTCTGTTATCCAAGCATTTGAGCTAACTCAGTGGCAGAAGACTTGTAATTAAGTAGTTCAAAAATGATTTCAAACTTCCTTTGTCATATTCACTAGTCATATGCTCCCATCCTTAGGTTTTTGGGTTTAATTATTTCTTTGAACTTCAGGTGAGCAATATTGGTGAAGAAGCTGAGAGACTTGGCTCAAGCAATAAACAGAATGGTGCTTGTCCTTATAGGTTCCAACTTGAACAGGATGTAAGATTCTCTCCATTTTAGATGCCCCATTATAAGATATTGTGTCAGTTGCTATTTACTTTGCATTTGCAGGATGGTGAACTGAAGTTCTGGAGTGTTGGATGCTATGAAATGATTATGATACGTGGCCATGGTTATGGCCTTAACATGCAGTAAATTGATTGTGATCTATCACATGTGCGCGGGGTATACTTGTTGGTTTTAGATTCGTCGTAGGTATCACATTTGTCAAACCAAATTTCTTAGTACATGGAAACATGGATGAATTATAAAGCATAAAGATTTATTTTTTAGTGTCAGTGTTGTCAAACCAAATTTTTTTCAGTTGAAATGAACACTTGTTTGTCTTAGTGTTGCCTTTAATTGTTAGAAGAGTAAATGTTCTTTTTATTTTTTTTAATTTTTTTATGGAGGGAGAGAGAGAGAGAGAGAGACTCTCACTGTTTGCAGGAGGTGTTGTATTTGAATTGGTAAAATATTAGATGGTTTTCAAATTAAAATAGATCGTATCATCTTCACTTGGTTTTTAGATGTCATAAAATTATTGATTTGCTTTAAGCAAACTTCATATTAGTCTCATACCTTGTTTTATCTAAATAAAGTTCAGGAGTATTATTAAAGATTTCTGTTGAATGAGTTGGTTGCTTTTTTCTAATAGAAGTCCCCTTTTTATAGGTAGAAAGATTACAGAGGCAACTTCAAGAAGAGATGGAACTCCATGCTATTCTGGAAAATGCAATCGAGAAAAACAGTGGAGAATTATCTAGTTCATCATGCCTCCCTCACAATGTATGTCAATATTTCAATCATCCTTTGTAATTAAGTGCTTGAATTGCTTATGAGAGATGATGTAATGTCTATCAGGAGTGTCTCTAAAAACCACCCTAAGACTATATTTCACCTTATCTAAATATATCAAAGTATATCAGATTATGTCGGGCCTAATATCTTCTTTAAGCATGCTGATTTGGAAAGATAGAGCAGAACACCAAAAGAAGAATTCATGTAACTGACTCGAGGTAGTTGGAATATAAGGCTTTTGCTCAGTTCAGTTAGTTGGTTCTGAGCTAGTTGATATCTAAGTCCCCTTATAGGCTTTTTGGAGTGGTTGACTACCTATTGAGGGTAGGGGGGGTTTCTAGTCTTTTTTTGGTTTTGGGGCTTTTGCCGCCTTGTATACTTCGTGTATGTGTGTGGCTTTTTGCCTTTGTTCTTAATCTATGCTTATTTATCAAAAAAAAAAAAAAGTCCAGTAATCAAAGACTTGAATAATCCTTTGGTGTTTCTTTCTTCTCCTTTGTAGTTATATTAAGGACTTATCTCTTCTGGACAAAAGGAGCACTCACTGGTAATTGGTATTAATGTCACCATTACTGCCTTTCCTACCTCTCTCAAGCCCAGCACAGTCACCAGATTTGCAGAATCTCCATGACAAATTATTGTGATCACCATCTAATGTAGTTCAATCCCTGCAACGTTCAAGCATATGGTTTGCTATCATAAAACCAAAGCAACAGTCAACTCCATCATCTCCACAATTTTGTCATTACACTACATTCAACAACCACTAATTCATCACCTCATCGGCAGAGCCAGCCAATAGAACTGCCAGCAGCCACTGATCCACCTGTGTGTTCATCAAATCCAACGTCACCTCTAAATTACATCAGTTTTCAGTCTCCACCACTAAAAATTAGGAGCTCTACATTTTTAAATTTGATTAATCAAGCTACCTTGCTCTGAATTCCTTGTTTCCACCTTATTTTAGATAGTTGAGTTAAGCATATTTAAATCCCCTCTACTCTTGTAAAAGGCTAGTAGGAGCACTGGCGGAGCCATGTTTTATGCATAATAGGTGATTTGAACCCCTAACCAAAAGGTTCATTGATTCCCACTAAGCAAACACAGAGCAGCCTTGTATTTTTTTTGACCCCATGAAATAATGCCTTTAATCTTGCCCTCCCACCCACACAATGAGCTCCTTTCTTCATTGTCAACGTAGTACAAACAATGAGTAGAACTATAGGCTTTGCAGTATTGAATGAGAATAAAGTCAAAGGAGCTGAATTTGTTTGAAGCCCCTTTTCCACTTAAAAAAAATCAGTTTCTTTTTCTGAAAAGTTTCCATTCCATTATTTGAGTTTGGCAGTGAGAATGACAAGTTGCAATTTTGATTAGCTATGGAAATCAATTGCTATTTTTTTTGGGATCTTATTTTCATAAACCAATTGATGCAACTACCACAGACTCAGATGCCAATGATTGGGTGATTGGATTTAATTTATTTATTTATTTTATTTATATTTTATTTATTTATTTTTATTTTAATGTGAGAACAACTAGAATCAATAAATTTTAGACCATAATGGCCTCTGGTTGGATTCCTTTTTGTTCCAAATCCTTTTTTTTAAAAGAAGTTATTTCTTATTATAATTTTCATCATTCCCAAACAATCTAAAATTAGGAAGAAAAGCCTTCTTTACTATAACAGCTTTTAGAATGTAAATGCTTACTTTTAAACTAGTGATCTTGTGTTGAATTCATTGAGTTGTCTGTTAACTAATATCCCATGTTTTTATTGACCATTCCCGTCTCAATCATTGAATTGTGGTTGCAGATTAAATAATATTCTTTTATGCTGGGCATTCCCTTTTTAATCATGTCTGAGGTTTAAAATGGGTTTTAAATAATGATAAAATTATTTTCCCCTGATCTCTGCACAGGCTCAGGAGCTCTTGGCTAATATTTCAGTATTGGAGCTCACAGTTTCAAAACTTGAGCAAGAGATGGTGTCTTTACATTTTAAGCTTAGTCAAGAAAGAAATGAACGGAGACTTGCAGAATACCGGATGCGACATTCATCTTCTTTTTCATTGTTGCGTTGCTCCCCTGACAACATGAAAGCATCGGTATGTAATCTTAACTCTTTCATAAATTATTTTTGACAATATAGAAAGTTTATATTGTCCTGGATAAACTTTTGATGAAAATTATAGTTAGATTCGTTGTTGTTCAGCATGCTATTGCAATTATTGGTTGTTGTTGTTATTATTGTTATTATTATTATGGTTTGTTTCTGTTTTTTCTTATTTATCACTGTTACCATCTTCTTTTGTTTATAATCATTTACTTCGTATTCCTTTTCTAGTTCTCTAATTAACTCAACCCAATAAATCCTTAATATGACTTCATTGGATTGACATATGTAACGATCCTCATTTTTTTTTTGAGTTCTTATTGTTAAGAGCATGATATGTATATTGAACCCAAATCATATAAACTTAAGTTTTTAGGAAAATTGGTAGTTCAACATGGTATTAGAGCCTGATTTGGCAGAAGGTCTTGTGTTGGAGTCGCCTCTTTGCAATTTGCATATTTATTTCCACATTTTCATGTTTGTAAATCCAAAAAGGCTATTTGCATTTGTTTCTCTCTCTCTCTCCCTTGCCTCTCTATGTCTCTCCATGTGCGGGTATGGGGTCACATGTGAGGGAGGGCTTTAAGAGCATGATATGCACATAGAACCCAAATCCTACAAGCTTAAGCTTTTAGGAAAGTTGGTAGTTCAATACTTATGATTTGCAAGATATTTTGCCTTTTCCCTTCATGCAGCTGTTATGCATTTTAAGATGATCTCATAGCCTTATGTCACGGACTTAGTCGTTTTCTAAGCTCGTGCGGCACTTAGACAAGTCAAGACACTTGATCTTGCTAAGTCAGCCTGACTCCCAATGCTTAGCTCGCTAGGCTAAGGTGCTCACGACTTGGAAGCTTAAGAAGGCGTTGTAGGCAACTCTTAAAGAATGGAAGATTTATTGCTTTCAAAGGAAGCTTTACAATGCTTGGAAGCTCACTTGCTTGGTTAGGAAGTGATTTGAGTGGTGCTTTGGCCAAATGAGGCCCTCACCTATTTATAGGCATCAAAGGAACTCTCTAGAACCTTGGAGGGTTCCTTACAAATCAAGAATATACAAGAGATCTCTAGAATTCTCTAGAAAGCCTTGGACTCCTCTCATGTCTTCCACCATAGTGTAGAGATATGTGGACATCTCTAAGCATCTCTAGAACCTTCCACACTCTTCCCACCAATGGCTTAGTGTAGATGGCTCCAGAGTCTTCCGGAAGCTTCCCTCCTCCTATATAAGCCCATGAGGAGGGTCATTTGAAGCATCCTGTGCCACTTAGCTCTACCAAACATTTGGATATCAACCCAAAAAAAATTCTGTGCTTTTATAACTGATTTACTCAAAAGGTTTATACATACAAAGATTGAATTATTGCATAGTTGAAAATTTTTTGGAGCAAGAAATCAAACTAGATTCTCAAAGTTGAACTAGTTTTCTTTTGGCGGATACTAAGGTTATGTATCAATCCCCACTTCTAAGAATTTTTTTTAATTAAAAATAGGTTTTGGGGTTTCCAGATAAAAGACAAGACTGATCATTTAATTCTTTTGCTACTTCTATTTTGTAGTTGGAATCTTTTAATATTTGTTCTTCCATCCTAGTTCTATCTTTATATAAATGGGAGAATGGGCGAAACAGACACCAATGTTGCTCACCAGCCATTCATCGCTCATATGCTTTTATTTTGCTTGTTTTATAGAATTAGTATATCTGAAACTTCGGATGTGTAGCTAAATGTTCTATGTTGTAGTACAGAGCATGTTGCTTGGATAATGATGGATGGCACCATCTTTTTTTGAAGTTATAAACTATGTGCCACAGTAAATTTAATTGCTCTTACACTCTGCAGAAATCATCATCATTGAGGTGTTTAAAGCATTCCATTTCTGAGCTGCATCATTCCTATGAAGATGGCTCATGCCAGGAGCTAAGAGATCAGCCACCGGCATCTACTAGCAAATCATGCAGCACATACTCAATGGTAGAGGTATATCTTCATTCTCTTACCTATAGAAATTTTAACTAGATGACCATCTTTAGTGCTCTGATTCACTGAAATTTTTGTCGCTACATTAGATCCTTCTTCTGCACTCTTTGCATTTTGTTCCAGAAATATAGAAGTATTGCTTCCTAGTCTTTTGACCAAAAATCCATAGATGATATTTAGTTTTGAATCAACTCAAACTGGCTCTTATTTGCTGCTTCTAAATAACGGCTGGTTTCAGCACTGCATACTGATATGCATTCTTTATTGGAAATGAGCAATACAACATATATGCAGCTCGCTCTTTTTTTTTTTTTTTTTAAATTGAATTATCTGTGTGTATGAGTGTCATTGTAAAAATATCTGAGTCCCCATACCTAAAGATTAGGTGATCATAAGAGTACCTTGTTGAGCCACAAATAACCTGTGTCCATGTAACATAGAGGGGAATATCCAAACCATGCTGTTCTTTTCTGAAACTTGTTGCAATGGTCAGCATCCTTTTTGGTTTTCTTGGTGGTAATAAACAGAGGCAGGAATTTAAGTTGGTTGGTTCATGTTTCATATTCTTGCATTTTGGTTCTCATTGCTTGGAAGCCCTTCTTTTGCACTGTATGTGATTCAGCTGCATATATACCAATTGGTTTATGAACCACTGGAAGCAGCCAAAGGGCTCTGAATCTGTACTAAAAACTGGATGATTATATTCTCTTTTCCTTGTTTTAATAGCATAGATGGCCTGAGGGTCTGAAAAAATATTCTGAACTCCACCTGATATTAGGTCAGCAATATGAATTCCATATCGAGACTATGAAATGAGCAAAAACGTGGACCCCATTTTTTTAACTTACAGGGTGTGGCATGAGTGGAAGCACAAACTGATTTTATTGCAAGAACTTGAGAAAATTACTTATGGTGACGAGTCAAATTCGAAGTATTCATAGCAGCTGCAGTACTATGAGTTAATTATCAAAACTGGTTCACATTTGACCTAATCCTTGTTATAAGTAAAGTTGGGCAACAACACAAGAAAGAAGAATGGATTTGCTATCTTGTTTGATAGGGTGATTAGAGCAATCAATCACTCAGATAAATAATTTGGGTGGGTGATATAACTCCCATTCATAGGAGCTAAACAGATTGACACACTTGATCCTGAAAGGGTGCAATTTACGTCATGAGATTGTGAAAAGCCACAGTACATTGGTTAGGGGTAGAATCCTAATTGCAAGGTTGTGATCGAAAGGACTATAGAGTGGCCTGGATCTATCTGGAAAATAGAAATTCAAAATTTGGAGCTCTAGTGTTCAACAGAATATGTGAGCTTCTCTTCTTTCTCAGCTCTCGTAAGAATTCTGTTTGATGGAGAAAAGAAAAAGGAAAGAAAAAGGGAATCATTTGTGTTTCTTGCAGATTTGGTAAATCAAAGGGCACTCAAAGGATTGGTCTCTGTTAGTGCAGGTGTAGTTAGATAACATCATTGTTGGTATTCATTATATTCTGATGAGGACTTTCTTGGAACTCACTGCAATCCGACTATGTAGATTGGTTCAGGGAAATAAATGACTCAAGGAAAACAACATTTTTATGTTCCTTGAAGTCATGTAATCCACTTATTTATTCATCTTCTTTTTTGAACTTTACTCTGACATCCTTAACTATAATGTTGTATGAAGTAAGAAGAGGGGAGCCCACCCCTGATGTAATAGTGCTGAGACATTTTTATCTTACGAAAAAATAACCATATAGATCAGTAAATGAAAGAGTTTTTTGGGGTTGTCTTGATGCTCATAAGGGAAAAAGATTTAAAATGGTGAGCTCCTCGATAATGACAAATTTCATTGCTTAATTCATGTTTATTAAGTGCTCTCTCTCTCTCTCTCTCTCTCTCTATTTCTGTATGCTTTATGTGTTCAGCTAACCTTGATGAAGGCTTCACAAAAATTTGTAATTGATGACAGTGGGAAGCTAACATTTAATACTTCATATCAGAATGCAGAGAACTCAGTAGCAGTTTTCCCTGAGGATATAATATCCATGAAAACAGATACCAAATGTTATCAACCTGTAGACTTTGGGAAACTTACCAAGGGGATGCCTCCTAAGGGTCTATGGGAGCACCCTAATCAACTATCAGAAGAGATGGTACGATGCATGAAAAATATATTCATATCTCTGGCTGAGTCTGCTATACCATCCAAACCATCTGCAGTGGAGAGTCACTGCTCTTCCATGTCACCTCGTGGACATCTTTCAAATTCATCTTTGTGGTCATCATCTGAGCGCTCAATCATTTCATCATGGGTACAGAGCCCACAAGTTGATGTACAAGGTCACTCTGAAGTTTTAGCCACAGAGAATGCCTGTGACCCCTATAAAGTGCGTGGAAAATTAAGTTGGGCAGACATTGGAACATATGGTTTAGCAACTGAGGTTTCTTGGATGTCTGTTGGGAAGAAGCAACTAGAATATGCTTCTGGGGCACTACGGAGGTTCAGGTAAGAAATCATTCCACTATCCTAAGTTTAAATTTTTGTCTCTCTTTTGAAACAATGGTAATATAAGGTTTCTAAAATTCTAGAAAATATTACTAAAACTTTGAAAAATATCAATAAAACTTTGAAAAATATTCAGAGCAGTTAATGAAACAATTTCTGCATTTGCTTTCACTAGGCAGTTTTCCTTATGTTGCGAATTCTAATTATCTTAGCCTTTTGAAATTGCATCCACATTATTTGTATATGCCAAACACAAATGTATTACATTGCACATCTATCTTTTCTATACATTCTAGTTGTCCCATTTAAGCATGTCCATCGTTTTTCTTTGCAGTCAAGTAAGGTCTAATGATTTAGGAGACTTATCCAAGGTAGCTATGGTTCCAAATGAATTTTGAGAAGTTTCAATATTTGAAGATGAGTTTACAGAGATGTCAATTTTTTATTCTGAATCCTCCCTCACATTTCTTTCCAACTCGAGTATTTTGTTAATTTAATAATGTTGGATTGGGTGAATAGTTCAATTTCTACTCATTCAATGGGGATGTTTGCTTAAGGTCCTTGCACTAAATCAAATTGTATATGGGTCAGATGAGCTGAATGTCTATCAAAAGGGGGAAAAAGAAGAAGAGAAAAAGAAAAAAGGAAAAAAGAAGTCAGATAAAGCTTAGTAGGCCTAGTCAAAGCATTCCCTAAAGCTTTGTCCCTTATTTTCTTTGAATGGATGACTGTTGTATGGATCTAAAGCTGATCATTGCTGTTTTGGTGATATTTTTGGGAGAATAGAACACTAGTTGAGCAGCTGGCCAAAGTGAACCCTATCCAATTGAGCTGCAATGAGAAGCTGGCTTTCTGGATCAACTTATATAATGCACTCATAATGCATGTGAGTTCTTCAGTTCTTGTTATATGTATAGATTGGAATCAATTTACTCAAGGCATTGCTCCATTTAGCTTTGCAGATGCATGAAAATATGGAATTTCTTTTTTGGAATATGACAAATCAGTGGCAAACTTTGTTTAATTTTACTAATGCCTAAAAAATGGACAGGCGTACTTGGCATATGGAGTCCCAAGAAGTGACCTGAAGCTCTTTTCTTTGATGCAAAAGGTTTGATATCTGACATGGATGCTCTTTTATCTATTTTTGTGGTTTGTTTGTGATGGACTTTTCTAGAGAATATCCTTCTGCATGGTCAAGATGTCACACTACAGATATTTATTTATATGGCTCTCCAGTGCAATTATCAGGGGCCAGATGAACAATAACATGGTCTTTGCTTGGTGGGCTTGGGTCACAAAGCAGTCAATTGCTTTGGTGCTTACCAAGCGCGCGCACATGTGCACGCACACATATATATGTTTATTATTTGGATACAGTTTTTATCATGCTATTTAAAAAAAGGTTTTATAATTTTGCAAATAACTGCAGTGTAGGATGGATACTGTCATATATACTTGAAGAGCCAATGAGAGATAAAAGTTGTGGGCACTTTTGATAAAAGCAAATTTTGTGGGTACTATAGAACAATGGAGGAGAAGCATTTATCTTTTTGAATGTTTTGATTATGATTTCTGGAATTTGGATGTGTTCATTAATCTTGCTACTTGCTGTTGTGTTCATTAATCTTGCTCCTTTCTTACCATAGAGTTATTTTTGCCATTTTCCAGTTCTTTGTCCTATTGTGGTTAAAACAATTATAGCGAGAATTTAAGGTTGTTTTATTTGACAACCATGATAGTACCCATGTATTGCAGTACATGTGTTAAGAAATTCATAATTGATTAACAAAGTGGAAAAGGCTAAAATTGCATCCTGGAGCAGATCGGGGTTATATGATATGAGGTTGCCTCTGAGGATGATAAGGAAAGTCCTGATTCACCTGTGGAGAAAACCAGAAGTCATCTATGGTATAAATTAAACTATTATTGCTGTTTATGGGCCAAAGGAGGGAGATAAACTCATAATGAAGAAAAATGAAGGTCACCACATTCTAGCACAATCAAATCGGGAAGAGATGGCTCTAAGAAATGGTGTTTTGTGACTATCAAATTGGACATATGAATCATTAGAATGTGATTCATATTTATCGAAGTTTGTCCCCTTTGTGGATTCAAATGATCATATTTGATTTTTAGGAAACAAGAAGGAAGCTAACACAACTTTTGAAATTATTCAAGCCAACAAAGGCTTTAAGGGATCTTAATGTTATTCTAGCTCTTTCTCTTGTCTGCTCTGCTTGTTTATTTCTCCAAGAAAGGGATGAAGAATCTTTTTGTGAACTTTCAAAAGCCTTGTATCCATCTCATTGATGAGTTTTTTGTTTACTGTGTAACCAGATCAATCTAGGCGATACATTAATTGTTTTTGATGATTTATCATCTCATATCCAGAAATGTAAGGCTGTAGCAGATGTGTATATAGTTGCTCACTTGGTTTTCTGTCTTCAGGCGGCTTACACTGTTGGGGGGCATTCTTTCAGTGCAGCTGCTATTGAGTATGTGATTCTGAAGATGAAACCACCTGTCCATCGGCCACAAATTGTATGGAGTTACTTTTATGGTCTCTAATGAGTTGCTTGTGTGGTTCTTCTTCTCTTTCACTTGGTTCACTAATCATTAACTTTTCACGTATGGAATATTATCAGGCTTTGCTACTTGCCCTTCACAAACTGAAGGTGTCAGAGGAGCTACGGAAGTCTGCAATTGATACATGTGAACCTCTTGTAGCTTTTGCTCTCAGCTGTGGGATGTATTCATCACCAGTAGTAAGTGTTTTTTTGATACTTTTCCACTATTCATTGAAGCTTAATCTTGTTCCATGAGTCAACTTGAATTCTATGCAGATAAGGATCTACACAGCAAAGAAAGTAAGGGAGGAGCTTCAGGAAGCTCAGCGCGATTTTATTCGGGCCTCAGTGGGGTTGAGCAGCAAAGGGAGGTTATTGGTGCCAAAGATGCTGCACTGCTTTGCAAAAGGCTTTGTGGATGATGCAAAACTGGCTGTATGGATATCACATTACCTTCCACCCCACCAGGCTGCCTTTGTTGAGCAGTGCATTTCACAGAGGCGACAAAGCCTTCTTGGTTCACGCAACTGTGGGATTCTTCCCTTTGATTCTCACTTCCGTTACCTGTTCCTGCCTGACCAACTTTCACTCTAATGGTGCTTGTTTTATACTAAATATGCAGCCTTAGGCCAATTTCCACCTTGGAAATGACTTGAGGATGGTTGCAGTTTTGGTGTTTTTGCCTTGTAGACCAGTTGTATCCCTGTTGGGTGTTGTATATGTTGTTGATGGACAGCAGGAGCTCAAGTATGGGGCTCACTGCAGATAACTGACATGTACTAGCTTCATTTAACAAACAGTTAATAAAGAATTAATGAGGATTTGTTCTATTGCCTACTGATTGATCAAATCTTTTATTCTACAAAAACTCAAGTCTGGTGGTTGTTGAGAGGTAGTCTGGCATTATTAGGACTGATGGGGTATATTGAGACAAGAGGCTTCAACCTGAGCTGTATGGCTTTACTTCCACGCAGATGGATATTGTAAATGGAAGCCAGAAGGGAGCCAGGTTGGTTGGATTCAGAAGGGCAGACCAAAGGTATAAATGAATTGGGGTAAACTATGATGGCCTCTTCATTAAATTTATAGAGCCCACAGGAGGGTCCATTCTGAGTGCCTAGCTTCAGCTAAATCCTTGGACAAAGAAACAAGGTTGTAACCCAACATAATACAGCTTCCCACATAGCTTCCCTGGGCTCCCACCTATCCTACGATATTCTGGTATTCTTATCCCATCGGACTTGCCCGTCTCCTAGAGCCCCTAAAGAACTTCATTTTTCTCTAAAAAAAAATCCTTCATTAACTCTAATTTAATTCTTTTTTTCAATTAAGTCTGGTGCATCTTGCCTTCAAGGATCCTACTGATGTCATTGAACTTCGAGGTTTATTATTCTATGAGTTTGAAACCAATTTTAGATTTTTTTATTTTTTATTTTTATTTTTGTTCTTGATAACATGGAGTTTGAAGGAAAGAGCATTAGTTTTTATTCAACCTTCGAAAAAGTTTATCTTGATTAGGAAAGCTTAAGAAAAGAAATTAGATCAATGGTTGAATAAAAAAGTTAAAAAATAAGAAACTTTACATAAATTTTTGACTCTTAAATCAAAGAAGCAACAAGGTGAAATTAAAAATTTCAAAGAGAACATGTTTTAGATGTTTTGACTTGTTTTTTCAAAAATTATTTTAAAAAATAATTATATAAATATAGAGAATGATTAAAAAAAAACTACATATATATATATATATATATATATATATATATACAAAAACTATATAATAATAATAAGTATTCTTTTGAATACACTTCATTTTTTCTATTTTTAAAATTAAAAAGTGTTAGTATATAAAATATGAAAACTCTTAGAGATTTATGTTGAAATAATAATGGGTTTAAAAACCGTTTTTAAAAAAATTGACGTATAAAAAATTTGTACTACCTCAAATTTTAAAATTTTTGAAGTAATTTTAAAGGCACAAGATAAATCTTTACTTTTTGTACAAGATGTTTTACTTTTATATAGAAGTTTTTAATTTTAAAAATAAAAAACAAGAAGTATATTCAAAGAGGCACTAGTATAACAAAATTTTAATATTAAATTTATTTTAGCCAAAATAAACTAAAATAGTTCTAAATAAAAGAAATAAATTTTATTAATTTTAATAATAAAAAAAAGTTTTTAGTTAAAAATGCAATTGGTGGCTATAGTTTAAGTTTAAGTTTAAAGTTATAGTCACCAACTATGATTTAAAAAATGTTGGAGAATCTATGTGATTCTCTGACTTACAAAAATCAATGTATAGTTGTAGAGATTTTGGTAAAATAAAGTAGTTTCCTAATTCTAACGCTTCCTAATTTTCATGTAATTAGTAAGGTTGTCTCTTGATTTTTGGGGATTGATAGGATGAAAACTCTCGTTAAATAGGTTGTAGGTAATATGTATATATATATATATTTTCCTTTGTAAATGATTATTCAAGATAGCATAAAATAATATTTTTTCTCATGGTATTAGAGCTTCGGATTGAAAATCTCTAGAATAGTAAAAGAGAATAGAGCACACAAGATGAAGACAAAAGGAATTTTAGTTGAAGGTGGAGTCGATTGCTCTCTCATTGGAATGTGATACAAAGAGAGTGTATCATAGAGAAATTGAAGATTGACTTAATGGAATTTGGTCCGAGGTGGAGATTGTTGGGAAGTGTCCCAAATTCCTAATTAATGAAGATTCTTTTTTTGTATAGAATATTGTATAGAATATTTCCTAAGTTGACATATTATTGTAATATTGTATAGAATATTCCCTTGTAGTGATAATGCAAGGGGCTATTTTAATGAAACCCTATCAACTTTTCTTCAAAAGGAAGATATTGTTCATTATTCATCCTCTATGGATACTCCACAACAAAATGAAGTCGCTAAACATAAAAATAGATGCTTATTTGAGGTTACATAAATGCTTTTGTTTCAAACACATGCTCCTAAATCTTATTGGGGAGAAGCCATGTTGACAGAAACATATATACTTGATAAATCGAATGCTCTCAAGGATTTTTGGATCAAGAGTCCTATGAGTGTTTTTTCCAACCATTTTCCAGACTCTCACATCACTTGCAAGCTTACTCCTAAAGTTTTTGGGTGTGTTAACTTTGTGCATATTCATGCCCATAATTGGGGAAAGCTTGACCCATGTGCCTTGAAGTGCATCTTTGTAAGATATTCCGCCACAAAAAATTGATTTAAATGTTATCACTTATCTTCAAGGGAATTCTTTATCACTACAAAATATAAGGATAAGGATCATTTTCTACTTGATCTTTCTCTTCTATCAGGTTCATCAAGTTTTACTTCACCCCAATAGCCACTATCCTTCTTTGTGTTACCTGGGTCATTTCCTATAGCTTTAAGCAACAATCAACTTGAAACAAAGCTTGAAATAGGGCTTGAAATAGAGCTTGAAATAGAAATTCCAGCCTCAATTCCTGCTAATGCTTAGCCACTCCAAGTGTACTCTAGGAGAAGGACGTCCATTCCTCCACCTATGCAAGTTCAAGAGTCCAATTCGCAATCAAGTATGGAAACACCTCCTACTATAAATGATCTAGATGTTCTCATAACACTTAGGAAGGGAATTCGAAATTGCACTCAACATCCAATATCCCATTTTGTTTCTTTAGACAAACTATCTTCTCAATATAAGAGTTTTTTCGCCTAAGCGAATTCTATTTAAATTCCTCAAACTCACCATGAGGCACTTAGGGACAATAATTGGAAAAATCTCATGAATGAGGAAATTAAGGTGTTAAATAAAAATCAAACTTGGGAAATAGTGGACCTTCTAGAAGGAAAAAAGATTATAAGGTGTAAATAGGTGTGTACAATAAAATATAAAGTTGATGAGTCTTTAGAAAGATATAAGGCAATGTTAGTAGCTAAAGGCTACATTCAAACTTATGGGCTTGATTATTAAGAAACTTTTGCACTTGTGGCAAAAATGAATATCATGCGTGTGCTCTTATCTTTGGTAGCTAACTTTGATTGGTGTTTATAGACATTTAATGTGAAAAATGCATTTTTACATGGTGATTTGGAAGAAGTGTATACAGAGGCACCATTGGGTTTTGACTAGTTATTTGACATGAATAAATTTTGTAGGTTGAAAACTTTATATGGGTTGAAATAGTTTTCGAGAGCATGGTTTGGAAGATTTACTAAAGTAATACTAAAGATGAAGTACAAACAAAGTAAAAAAGAACACACATTGTTCATTAAACACTCAGCTTCAGGGAGAGTTACAACATTGATTGGGTATGTTGATGATATAATTGTGACATGCAATGAACCAATGGAAATGCAATTACTTAAAGACCAGTTGGCCAAATAATTTGAAATAAAAGAACTTGGAAAGCTCAAGTATTTCCTAGGAATTGAAGTAACTCGATAAAAAAAGGAATATTTGTGTCGCAACAAAAGTACATACTTGATCTTCTCAAGGAATCTGGAATGTTAAGATGCAAGTCTATTGACACACCGATTGAACTGAACCACAAGCTAAGTGAGGCTAGTGATGATACATTAGGGGATTGAGGAAGATATCAGAGGTTGGTTGACAAGTTAATTTACCTTTTGCACACACGACCGAATATAGCATATGTGGTGAGTGTGATTAGTCAATTTATGCATAACCCAAAGGATGTTCATTTTCAAGTTGCCTATAGAGTTCTCCAATATCTCAATAGTATCCCAAGGAAAGGAATTTTGGTTAAACAAGATGGAAAGCTAAGCCTTAAAGCATACATAGATGTTGATTAGTAGGAAATTTAGTAACTTGGAGAAGTATGAAGCAGATTATGGTGGCAAGGTCAAGTGTCGAGGTAGAATTTAGAGCTACTAATAGTATTTGTGAACTTTTGTGGTTGAAAATCATTCTTGATGATCTCAAAATTAAGTGGCAAGGACCAATGAAGTTGTATTGTGACAATAAGTTGGCCATCAACATTGATCATAATTCAGTTCAACATGATTGAACCAAACATGTTGAAGTCAATAGACACTTCATCAAAGAGAAGTTTGAGAGGGGAGTGACATGTACACCATATGTCCCAACACATGGGACAATTAGAAGATATTTAAACCATGGGATTGATTGGCTCTTCATTCCAAAAAGTTACAAGCAAGTTGGGAATGAATAATATTTTATTCACCAACTTGAGGGGGAGTGTTGGAGAATCTATGTGATTCTCCGACTTACAACTCTAAAGATTTTGGTAAAATAGAGTAGTTTCCTAATTGTAATACTTTCCTATTTTTCATGTAATTAGTAAGATTGTCCCCTGATTTTTTAAAATTGATAGGATTGTGATAGGATGTCAAACTCTCCTTAAATAAGTTATAGGTAATTTGTATATATATTTTCCTTTGTAAAGGATTATTTAAGATAGCAGAAAATAATATTTTTTCTAAAAAATAAATTCAAAACCATAGTAACTAATAACTACGGTTTTATCATGGTAACGACGGTCTTGTAATATGAAAGAACAATTGAGGCCACGTGCATGCCAACATGACTGAGAAGCGTAGGTTGGAGATTATTTGAAATTCAAGTGGGCGGATTATTTATTTATTAAATAATCCAAGGTAAAAAAAAGACACATCGGAAATTCTTGTCTAATCTAATAAATTTTAAAATGTTTTGAAGTGATTTTTAAAGATCAAATGTATATTTTTATATATAAGCTTTTAATTTTAAAAATAATATTAAATTTATTTTAACAAAAATAAACTAAAACGTTTTTAAATAAAACAACAAAACTTTATTAAAAAAAATTATATTTTAAGTCAAAAATATAGTTGGTGTTTGGGATTTTAGAATTTAAGTTCAAAAGTATAATTATTAATTATGGTTTTAAACTTAAATTTAAAATCTTGGTGGTTGTGGTTTAATCCATTTGAAAAGAAAAGAGAAAAAAAAATTCAAAACCGTATTTACCAATACAATGATGGCTTTATTATTTAAAATCATTGTCATTTTTAAAAAATTTCAGGCACATGGATGTTAACGTCACCAAAAATAATAGTTTGAAATCTATTCTAATTCCATTCCCCAAGCTAGGTTTCCAAGTGAGTGCATTAGAAACAAATGTGTCATGAATGTTTGATAGTGGGTGTCGGCATGCAGCAGTTGAGAGTAGAGCCCCGACGCATGACCTATAGGAAGAGTGTAAATAATTTCAATTTTTATTTTTGGGAATTATTTTTTAATTTATTTTATTATATTATATTTTATTTTATTAATGTTATATTTTTGGGAAGAGTCCTAGACCACTGGTTCCCTAGTGCATCGAGTTTGTCTTCGAGGAGGGTGGATCTATTTCAAGGACAGTGCTTGTCACGCCTCAGCCGATAAGTTTTTTCTCCTTATTTATTATGTTCTTTGTTTGTGTCTTTTGGGCTAGTATTTTGTTTCTATACCCCTAAAATCCCAACAATCTTGAAATATATCCAAATGGAAGCTTTCCTAGTTCACACTCGTCTTGACACCTCTAAAATTGATCCCTTCAATAGGACATTCTTTAAGAAATGACAGAAAAGGGTTTTCTCTGCAATTGATGTGGTGAACTTGGAACACATTTTGACTGACCCAAAACCAGAAGATGATTCTCATCTATTACCTACCTGGGAAACTAGAAATAAACAAGTTAGGCATGTTATTTTGAGTACCCTTTCTAATGAACTTTTTGATATTTATTGTCAATATAAAGTTGCAAAATAAATTTGGGATGCAATGTTGGTAAGTTCAAGAGCATCCTTGAACTTGTGGGGGGAAGTTATCCTATCCGCATTTCATATTCAAAATAGAATACCTTACAGGAAATTTATATGGATCAACCTGAGGGTTGTGTAGTTCCAAGGAAGGAGAAAAAGGTGTGTAAATTGGTTAAATTACTATATGGGTTAAAACAAGCTCCCAAACAGCGACACAACAAGTTTGATCATGTGTTAATAACTAATGGATATTCCATTAATGATGCTGATAAGTGTATCTACAGCAAGTATGAGGATAACACATGTGTGGTCATCTGCCTTTATATTGATGACATGTTGATCTTTGGAACTAACTTAGAGGTTGTGTGTGAGACCAAGAAATTCCTAGGCTCTAAGTTTGATATGAAAGACCTAGGAGAGGTAGAGGTGATTCTAGGAATTAAAATAACTAGAACACCTAATGGGCTTAAACTTTCTTAAGAGCACTATGTTGAAAAGATCCTAAGGAAGTTTGAACACTTTGATTGTAAACCAGTGTCAACTCCTTATGATCCCAGCTTATAGTTGAAGAAAAAATAGAGAACATAGTGTTGCCCAAATAGAGTATGCTCAAATCATAGTGAGCCTAATGTACTTAATGAACTGTACCAGACCTGACATTGCTTATGCAGTAGGTAGATTGAGTTGGTACACTCAAAGTCCTAATCAGGACCATTGGACTGCTATTCGTAGAGTCCTTAAGTACTTGAGAGGCACCATTAATTATGGTTTGTGCTTTAGTGGATTTCCAAGTGTCCTTGAAGGATTTAGTGATGCAAATTGGATCTCAGATTTAGATGAGATGAAATCCACTAGTGGATATGTTTTCATACTTGGTGGAAGTGCAGTTTCTTGGAAGTCTGCCAAGCAAACTTGCATTACTCGGTCTACTATGAAGGTTGAGTTTATTGGCTTAGAAAAGGTAATTTCTGAGGCTGAGTGGCTTAGAGGCTTAAAGGCTTAGAAATCTCTTAGCAGATATCTCTTTATGGATGAGACCAGCCCCGTCTGTGTCAATGCGTTGTGATAGCCAAGCTGCAATTGCTAAGGCTAAGAGTAAAATATTTAATGGGAAGAACAGGCATATACGCCTAAGGCACAATATTGTGTGACAACTACTTGAAACAGGGGTTATATCCCTAGAATTTGTGAGGTCAGAGTTGAATTTGGCTAATCCTTTGACCAAACTACTAAATAAAAAACGAGTGGAAGAAACATCGAGGGGGATGGGGCTTATGCCTATTACATAAGTCAAGAGTGGTGGTAACCCAACCTATTAGAATGGAAATTCCATGAAGTAGGTTCATATGGGTAATAACAAATCACTTGTTGACTTGAGGTGCTCTATCAACTCTAATTGTTTGAAAATCCATCCCTATGGTGTAGATATAGCGTATTCTGCATTGACTAAGGTTGAGTGTTTACTCCTAATGAATTCCATATTTCTTATGGATGGTATGTTTAAATGCAGAACATACTTGATGGATTCATCTATATAAGAGTGGAGGTGAAGTCGCTTCCTATGAGAACTTAGGCAGGTTCTCTAGAGCTCTCATGAATGTCCAGGTAGGGCGCATGACTTATTTGTGCCAACCTGTTTTGTACAGCTCATAGTATAGTTGAGAAACCAATGTGGATAAAAGTCCCTTGAGTTACATCAAGAAACACTGGTTCATAGAAATTTATTTTCACCGTGTTTTGTGATTCAATACTTATTTGTCCTAAGACTGGTTCATGACCTTCAGGCACCAGTACTTATGCATTAGATTCTTTTTTCCTCCCAAAAAAAAAAAAAAAAAGAAAAAAGAAAAAATTACGTTTGCACTCAGTGGGGGATTGTAGGAAGAGTGTAAATAATTTCTATTTTTATTTTTGGGAATTATTTTTTAATTTATTTTATTATATTTTATTTTATTCTATTAGTGTTATATTTTTGGGAAGAGTCCTATTAGGATTGTGCTAGTGGAGTTTCATTCTTTTTATAAGTAGAATCACCTTTCACTTTGTGTTATCTTCTAATTACAAGTAGATTTCTTTTGGGACTGTGTTAGTGGCTTATAAAAGTAGGTCATCCATTTTTTTTTTTAAATCCTAATTTTTTCCAGAGAATAAATTTTTTAGAGAGTTTTTCAGAAAATTTTCCAGAGAGTTTTTCAGAGAGTATTTTCATATATCTATTTGGAAGAATTTTTTCAAATCCGAGCTATACACATCTCGCTTACAGAATGCACCCAAGGTGAAATTTGACTGTTGAATCCTAGAGGGAGACTATTGGTTTCCTAATGTACTGAGTTCGTCTTCGAGGAGGCCACATCTATTTTAAGGATAGTGCTTGTCACGTCTCAGTCGATAAATTTTTTTTTTCTTATTTATTTTGTTATTTATTTATATTTTTTAGACTAGTATTTTGTTTTTGTACCCTTAAAATTCCAACATGACCCGCTAGCATATAAAAGTGGGCAAGCCAAAGTTATGTACTGCATGGGTGGATCTTTATCACTGGGCCTTCAAGAGGACAACCGCCTGCCCCCAGAAGAAAGGACAGCCTTACGTCTTCTCAAAGAAAGTAAGATGGTGGTGTCACTTCAAATTTCCAATAATTTCTCTCCACTTTGAATACACCACACCATGGTTTTAAAAACCGGACCGGACCGGACGGTCCGACCGTCGACCGGTCACCATTCCGGTTCGGTCCGGCCATTGGACCGCAAAGAGGTTGAGCCGGAATTGAACTGGCTGAACCGACGATCGGACCGCCGAACCGGATGAACCGACCGGTTCCTTCCGAACCGTCCGGCTTAATCTCTTCTTTTTTTTTTTTCTTTTTTTTCCTCCCAGCATCCGCGCGACTGTTCCCATTGTCGCCGATCACTGGACCGTCGTCCCGCTGGCAGCAGCCCCCGCACGTTGGAAAGCCCTCCCCCAAAAAGCTGCAAAGCCCCATCACCGGCCACTCAACCCCCCCAAAATCGTGGAGTTAGGGTTCGTGAAATTTAAATCCATTGGCAGAAAAACAAAGAGACCCCCAAAACAGATCCGGAAAACACAAGGAGCAAAAAAACATAGCAATTTTTTTGGTTTTCCTTGGGGGTTTTGCATGGATTTTCTCGGAAATCAAACGAGGATGAATTTTCCCGGAAATCAAATGGGGGATGGATTTTCTTGGGAATCAAACAGGGGTTGCAAAGAAAAAAAAACAAAAACATGATTAGATTAGTAACTGCAAGGATTGAGAGTGGCAGAGGAAAATAGGGCTTTTTTAGGGATTCTCTCGTCTGGAGGGCAACTTCAGAAAAGGGCTTCTTGATGCCCAAGTGAGAGAAGTGGATGCCCCTTTTGATTTTTAGATTTAGTAGAGATAAAAAATTAAAAAGGAAACAAATCATGAGAACAATTTTCCTTTCTCTATATAAATAATTATTAATCCATCTTTATTTTGATTAAATCGCTACCATTGAAATTTCGGTTTTTGATATTTTATAAATTGAAATTAATTTAATAAGATAAATTATTAATAATTTTAAGTATTTAAATAAATTAATGTTAATAGAAAAAATTATTATCACATATTTTTAATAAAATTTTAGAAATTAAATCTCAAATAAAATATTTTATATAAATATTTCAGAAAAGGGCTTCTGGATGCCTCCTAAGAGAATTCCTCCATATAAATAATTATTAATTATTAATAATTCATCTTAATTATTATTAAATCAAAACCGTGGCTTGAGTTCAATGCATGCTACCATTGGACTATGATATTGTCAAATTTTACATAAAATTTTTTAATTTTTTAATTTTTATAATATATAAAATAATAAAATATATATTTATGACGTCACCAGTTCGATAGCGGTTCGATAACGGTTCGACCGCCGGTCGGACCAGTGAACCGTGAACCGGTAACTTTTCCGGTTCAATGACCGGTCTGGTTTTTAAAACATTGCACCACACAATCACATTTGTACATTTACTTTCTTTTTTGTCAGTGGGGACCAGGCTGACGCTGAGAGACTCACATGCTGAATAAATATCTAAGGCTGCGAAGATCCGGACTATTATCAGCTTTTATTGAAGAAACTGTTCATTGGAAATGTTAAAAAACATATTGAATCCAAATCCTTCAAACTTAAGTTTTTAAAAAATTTAATAATTTTATATGACATTAGAATTTGGCGTGATGGGAGGTTATACGGTGTAGTAGTCTCTTTATGATTTGCATATTTATTTCTCTATTTACATATTTATAAGACCAACAAGGATTATTTATATTTATTTGTCTTTCTTTTGCATCTTTCTATGTCTCTCCATGTCCAAGTATGAGATCGTATGTGAGTGAGCGTATTAAACCTTATTTTGGTTCGTCGTACAAAACTCCATACATATATAGAATCAAATTATATGGAAGAAATTGTTTCCTCACATAAATGAGGTGTTTTGTAAATTTTAAAAAATCATTATTTTAAAAAATTTAGAGAATTCATTGAAGTTATTCTTGAATAAAAGATGATTTTTAAAGAATTATTTTTCTTTTGGTAATAGAACTTGTTATTTAAAAAACAAAACAAAGCACATTTTTATGAAGTGATTCTTATGAAGAGCATTTCTTTGTGAGCGTTGCTAGCAATACCACCAAGGATTAAAAGGGCTTTAATCATAATCACTCTAGCCCTTCAAATACTTGTTTGAAAGAGAAGCTTAATTTCAAAGGCAATGAATTTTTATGGCCTTTAAATGTGGGGAAGAATGAGACATTATTTGGGAACATTTTTAAAAACACTTCTTTGCTTGAGAAAGTTTTCAAAAATATTTTTTAGAATAAAAATCAATTTAGAAACTTAAAATATTTTAACTTATTTTTTGTGTTTCAAATATTTTTTTTAAAAAATAACTTTTATCTAGTACTTTATATAATTTCAATCCTTATCCATAATTGTATTATTATTATTATTTTATAAAACAATTAAAAAAAAATGTTAAAACAATTAAAGTATGCAAGAGAAAATAAAATAACTTTTATCTATAATATTTTATATAATCTCAATACTTATCCGGAATTGCACCATTATTATTATTATTTAAAATAATTCAAAAAAGAAAAAAAAAAAAGTGAAAACAAGTAAAGTGGAAATTCACATTTTTAAAAGATTTATAGGTTTGGAAACCTACTATATTAACAAAGCCCATCATGCATGTGAATCTCCTTCCCTTTTACTCTGGACTTTTTCAGCCGTTGTCTGTTTCCTTTTCACGGCTGTGACCCCGATCAAAGGCTGGTATGGCCTCACAAATTCTTCTTTTCAGTATCATAAATTCCGGAGCTTATAGCCTATAATTAAAGCTTTAAAGGTTAGTGAATCTGAAAGAATATGAAATCCATTTTTCATCGTTGAGTTTTATTTATTTATTTTTGTGAGAAAGAAGAAAATAGTATTCCTTAGGGTTTTACCATTATCGTACACAATCCTATAAACTTCATTATATCAGTCCAAAACTTCAGTCTTCATATTATGACCAAGACATTCACCATATTGAAGAGAGAAATTAAACGGACCCAATAAGTCGAATTAGAAGAATTTTAAGAATTTGAGAAATATTAAGAATTGTTATTTATTTAGGTATCTTATATCAATTAGGACTTTTTATCTAATAGGAATTGAAGTCCTAGTACAAATATCACTAGTTTATTATAAATAAACTTGTTATTATGTTGAAAAGTAGAATGCAATAAAGTATTATTTTAGCAAAAATGTTATCAATACCCAATTGTATGGGTTCCAACAATTGATGTCAAAACTAGAAGATTAGAGAAGGTGAAGTGCTAGGTTAGAGCTAAAATATCAGGGAATATGCAAAATCACAAGAAAGTTACAATTTTGTTGGTGAAAGTATGACTACAAATAATAATTCAATTTATCCTTAATACCCAAAATTCATAGGTAAGAACTTTGATAATTGGTGCGTTTAGATGTGTGTCTTGTTTAGATCTCAAGATTTATAGGATCTAGTAAATAGTGGTAACAACGAATTGATCGATTCAAAAGAATTTGAGGCACTATCAAAGGAGTAAAAAGATTCATTGAGAGATTCTCGAAAGAAAAATAAAAAAACACTACGAAATATTATAAATGGTAGATGAATTCATTTTTAAGAAAATCTCAGAGATGGAAACAACAAAAGAGACATAGGTTATTCTACAAAAATTATACAAAGGTGATGAACATGTCAAGCGAATGAAGTTGCAAATATTAAGAGGTGAATTTGAGTCTCTTCGCATGATTGATTTTGAATCTATCTCTGATTATTTTGATCGGGTACAAACTATTGTTTACCGGATGTAGGTTGATGGTGAGAAGCTTGATCTTTAAGTGCGAGATTCAACTATGTTGTTGCAACAATTGAAAAAGGAAAGGATATTTTCACTCTCATAGTTGAAGGGTTGATGAGTTTATTGTGTTCGCATGAACAATGAATGAATCAAAGAATCAACTCTACAAATTTGGAGCAAGCCTTGTAGAGTAGGGCATCTATTGAAGGCATGGTGGTCAACAATGTGGTAGAGGCCGTGGTCGTGGTAGAGGTAGAGGACATAACAACTTCAACAATAAAGATGGAGATGTTGACGTAAGTTCTTCTAAAGGAAGGGGCAACACTTCTAGACTTAAAGACTAGTTACACATGCATTGTTTCATATGTAAAAAGTATGAACATTATAAGTAAGAATGTCGAACGAAATTATAGAATGAATAAGACGAGTAGGCAAACACCATCCAAGTAGAGTAGAATTTGGTATAAGCCTACAATGTAGCAACATCAAATGTAGACCAACAAGATGTTTGGTATCTTGATACATGAGGCAATATTCACATATGCATTAAGAAAGAATTATTTTCACAATTAGATGAATAAGTATGAGACGAAGTTAATTTTGAAAACAAATCCAAAGTTTTGATCATGGACAAAGGTAATGTTAAAATATGTTCTAAAGATGGTACTGATGTTACTATAACAATTGTATTTTTTGTTTTGGATTTGTTTTAGAATTTGTTGAGTATAAGACAATTAACAAAAGAAAAAAAAGGGACATATCATTAATATCTCTCATGGAGTTTGCACCCTTAGTGATAAAAATAAGAAAATGATTGCAAAAGTGCAAATAGCAAAGAATAGGATGTTTCCTATGTTTCTTCAAGCAGAAACTTAATTTAGCTTGAAGACAATAGAGGAAGATAGCGGTTGGCTTTGACATATTTGGTTCGGTCATCTCAATTTTGATGAGTTGAAGTTGTTAGTATAGAAGAACATGGTAATAGATTACTTATGATTGATATTCTAGATCATGCATGTGAAGGAAGTCTCCTTGGGAAACAACATAGGAATTCTTTTCTAATTGGAAGATCCAAAATAGCTAAACAACCTTTGAAGTTGGTACATAGATATATGTGATCTCGATGAGGTAAGATCTCTTGGTCACAACAAATATATTTTGACCTTTATAGATGATTTTAGGAGAAAAACTTGGGTTTATTTGTTAAAAGAAAAATATGAGGCTTTTAACAAGTTTAGAGAATTCAAATTTCTTGTTGAAAGACAAAGTAGTTGCAATATTAAGATATTAAGATACCTCCAATGAGTTTTATAATTATTGCAAAAGTTAGGGTATATGATGACAATTTATAGCTAGTTATACACCTCAACAAAATGGTATTGTTGAAAAGAATAATAGAATCATTGTTGAAATGACAAAAAAACAAGTTAAAGGCCAAATCTCTTCAAAAAACCTTTTGGGCAGAAGTTGTTACACGTGTAATGTTCTTATTGAATATGTGTCCTACTAAAGCAGTCTTTGGAAGAACACCCGAGGAAGCTTTGAGTGGTTATAAGCTGAAAGTTTTTAGTTTTTATTTTATTTATTTATTTTAGTTTTATTTATTTATTTATTTATTTTTTTTACGAATTTTCGGGTGTATTACATATTCTCATATGTTGGTAGATCAAAGGTTAGCCACTTCTATCAACTCCCCTAGTGTTCGAATGCCATGGGTGTTTGGGTGAATGCACCATAAGGTTAGAATATGTGCCTTTCTTGACAACAAGTGCTTTTAGCAGAGTTGGTAGCGCCTAGGGTCTTACAAGTGGTATTAGAGTTGAGGTCATGGGTTAGAACCTTAGGGGTGCCATTGGGGGGAGATTGTTGGCAGATCAGAGGTTGGCTACATCCATTAACTCCTTTTGTGTTCGAATATCGTGGGCGTTTAGGTGAATGCACTATAAGGCTAGGGTATGAGCTTTTCCTAACATCAATTGCTTTTAGGAGAGTTGGTAGCACCTAAGATCCTACACCATATACAAAAATAGTGTAGAAAAAAATTTGATGATAAAAACGAGAAACATATTTTTATTGGTTATAGTGATGTAACTAAAGGTTACAAATTGTGTAATTTAGAAATAGGGAAGTTGATTGTGAGTAGAGATGTTCAATTCCTAGAGAATAAGAGTTGGATATGGACTCAAACATAAAGTGAGGAAAAAAGAGTTGTCCTTAAAGAAGACTATGTGGTAGACAATGAGAATCAAAAGGATTTTATAATAGATATTTCTACTTCAAACACACTTTCTTCTATTAGAAGTTCTCCTATGCGAACAAAAATGGAGTAAGAGTTTAAATCACTAGGATGCTTAAAACATTCTCACATTATGCTTGCATAACTAAAGGATTATGAAGTCATGAAAGACACTAAAATTACTGATGAAGATTTAGTTAACTTTTGTCTATTTGCAGATCGTGATATGATTTCAAATGAAGACGAAACAAGTGATGAGAAGTGGATTCAAGTAATGAATCAAAAAATTCAATCAATAGAGAAGAACAATACATGTGAGCCAACTAATCTTCCAGTTGGAAAGAAGCCTATAGGGATTACATGGTTTATAAGACAAAACATAAACCTAATGGTAAAATTGATTAGTTTAAGGCAATATTGGTTGCAAAAGACTATAAATAGATGCCATATATTGATTTTTTTGAAGTTGTTGCATCAGTTACTAGACTCGATACCATTTGCATGATAATTGCACTTACAACTCACAAAAGGTGGAAAATTCACTAAATAGATGTAAAGTTAGTTTTTCTTAATGGCGTACTTGAAGAAGAGGTTTTTATTGAACAACTATTAGGTATATTAAGGAAATACAAGAGAAACAAGATTATAAACTCAAAAAGACCTTGAATGGCTTAAAGTAGTCACTACATGCTTGGTACATATGGATTGATAACTATTTATTATGACATGGATTTCGAAAGAGCCCTTTTGAGCATGCACTTTATATTAAATCAAATTCTAATGGTGATGTAATAGTTGTATGCTTTTATGTGGATGATTTAATTTTTATAAAGAACTATAAAAATTGTTTAAAGATTTTAGTGAGGCAATAAAACAACAATTTGAGATGACATATTTAGGATTAATATCCTATTTTCTTGGAATTGAAGTCCAACAAATAGATGATGATATCTTTATGTCAGAAAAGAAGTATGCTATAGACATTCAAAAGCGATTCAAGATGGAATTATCATCAACAATAGAGCGACTAGTGATGAAAAAGGAATACATTGAAAAATTAGTAAATCTCACATATTCCAAGAGCATAGTAGGAAGTCTTCATTATTTAACTTCTACTAGACCAGATATTGTTTATGAAGTGAGAATTATTAGTCGATTTATGGAAAAACCATATCAATCACACTTGCAAGTGACAAAGCGAATTTTAAGGTATGTAAGTGGTACTCATGATCATGAAATTTTCTACCCTTATTTAAACAACTTCAGTTTAGTGGGTTACATAGATAGTGACTACGAAGGTGATGTAGAGACTAGAAAAAGTATTACTGGGTATGTTTTTTTATCTTGGAATATAAGCATTCTCATGGTCATCAATGAAGCAACAAGTTGTAGCATTATCAACTATAAAAGTTGAATACATGACAATTACTTTCGTAGCATGTCAAGCAATTTGGATTTGCAGAATGCTTAGTGAATTGAAGTATGAATAAAAGGGTCTTACAAAGATTTTGTATGATGATAAGTTTGCTATTGCATTGACTAAGAATTTGATGTTTCATGGTAGAAACAAACACGCAAGCATCAAATTTCATTATGTTAGGGAACCTGTGAAAAATCAAGAGATCAAGCTTGAGTTTTGTAGATCAGAAGATAGAGTTGCAGATATTTTTACAAAGTCACTAAAGATGGATGTGTTTGAGAAGTTGAAGATGATGCATGGTGTGGTTGACTTTATAACTCGAATTAATGGAGTCTATTGAAATTATAATCCAACTTAAAGTCAAATTAGAAGAATTTTAGGAATTTGATAAATATTAGGAATTGTTATTTATTTAGGTTTCTTATGTGATCAATTAGGATTTTTTTGAGTAATAGGAATTGAAATCCTAGTGTAAGTATGATTAGTGTGAAATTAAGACTAATCCAATTAGGAAAATCACCCACGGAAATGAGTGAATTGGGTTTTTGAAAAAGTTTTCAAATCACTACAATTTTTTTTTAAAATTTATTTAAAAAGCTCAAATATAAAGAGATACAATTAGAGAGAGCAAACACAAATTTTATAGTGGTTTGACACCCCTTGCCTACATCCACTCTCCTCAAGCTCCACCTGAATGAGAGTTCTACTATTCTTGAAGCTTTTAAAGTCTTTACACTTAGATTTTGGCTCCAATGAATACTTACACACTCCCTTCAAGTATTCACCAACTTGAAACTTTTAATGCTCACAATCTCACTTAAATAATAATGAAAGAAACTCTCAACCTAATTCAATAAATGCTCAAATATACAACAAAGACTAGGATGAATAACAAAGGGTGCACTAGAGGGTATGCAAGTGAAAATTAATGCACTAAAGAGAGAAAATGAGAATTTTAAATGAAGAATAAGAGGTTAAACAATTAATTGTAGGTATTATCTTATTCATAAATGAAGTGAAACTTTCTATTTATAGGTTTCTACTCTCGGGAGATAAAAAAGTTGAAAAGTGGCCTCATCCGGTCGAGTTCCAATTCAACCGGTTGACTAGCTGTTGGACATTAAATGTACAGCAGGTGACCGTTAGGTCTTGACTGGGAAAACCTACCCCTTGACTAGGAGAGGTCTCACCTTCAACTAGGAATGCATAACCATTGGAAAAGAGAAGATTTTTTGTATATCTCGATCGGTCCTTGACTAGGAAGACTTAACTAGTTGAATGGTTCTCTAATTGGTTGAGTCAGTTGACCAATCCCTTCGACTGGTTCATCTATTTTGATCCGAAAACTTATCTTTTTTATTATTTTATTTTACTTCTAACACATAGATAATGTTTTTTAGTAAATTAACATATCAAATTTAAAACATTTTGCCTAAGGTTTGTATGAAAATACTTGAGTTTTAATAAAAATTTAATTTTAATGTACAAACTAAGTATTTAAAGATGCATGAATTGGTATATCCTAAGTGCACTCATGCATTCACTTTACAAACAAATTCTAGGCTTGAACGGTCTTTATATTCTCTTAAACTCTCATCCTTTGATCCCTTGATGAATATTTTGCCATTCCAATTGATTTTCTCAATTAAAACCTGAAACATATCTTGATTTTGAACCATTAATTAATATAATAATAATCATGGTTTGTTATCATTAAGATGTCATTATGAGAACTCTTTAGGCTAATAATTAGTTTATTATAAATATGCTTGTTATTAAATTGAAAAGTAGAATACAATAAAATATTATTTTAGTAAAAATATTATCAATACCCAATTATGTAGATTTGAACAAGTAGAAGTCATATGGACGTACGGAACCCAATTTCAGTTGATCAAGTTGAGATATTCAGATGTCACAGGTCTAAAGACGTGGGCGCCCTCAGTCTCAATAAACTCTATCTGCCCTTTCAAGAGGTGCATGTACACCACCCAGTCACCATCTCTGGCCGGACTTGGCATTGGCATCACGTACCCAGCTTCCCCACCCCATGGAAAATGGAATGATCCCAGAGCAGGCCTACCCCACCCGAAATCCACCTTTGACACTGGGAATCTCTGCCCTGATGATACCACAAATGCCGGTCCATCGCTGCTGCCACTGCAGTATATCTTTGCTAAAGCAGGCTCTGGACGGTGAGCCTCCACCCAGTCGATGAGGCCCAAGAAATGCTCCTTTGTCACTGCCCCTTCCAGGTACTCATGAACGGCATCTGCCACCCAACTCAAGGGTTTCTCTTTCAGTTCATCTATCATTTTCTCACCAAAGGGGATTGACAGCACATTTCCAAAGTAAGAGGCCATCACTGCTGATTTATCCTCGTCTCCACTGCTTAACCGCCTTCTTCCGTCCACCACGATGCCCATCTTGCATATCTTTTTATTATCATTTTCCATGACAGCACTTGCCGCGACCATCTTCCACAAAAATGCACTGAAAGACTCTAGTTTAGTTCTCTTGTAAAAGTTGCCCTTGCTGGTACTGGCTAGTGTTTGGAGTAGACTGAGCTGTTCGGCCGTGACATAGTATATGCGGCTTATGAAAGGATCAGCACCGCCCGGCTGCGGAGCTCTGGGAGGAGGTAAGGCTGATATAAGGACGTACATTTCATCCAGGGAGGGATCGTAGGAGCCTGGACGTCTAGTATTGAGGAGAGAGCGCCGGAAAGATGGAACCACAGATAATGGCTTGCACAGGGCCATCTCAGCCCATGAAACTAGGAACATATTAGCAGAATATGCGTCAGCTATCCGATGATCGAATGTACAGCCCACCACGACTCCACCACATTTGAGCTCGGTCACCTGTCATTTTCCTTCATTTGTTTTATCACATAGAGTAATAATGTCCCCACAATATCATGTGTGTGTGAGTGAGAGAGAGGGAGAAGCGTTACCTGCACACAGAGGACACCATGCTGCTTCTTGGGGACAAGCTTGCCTTCAATACTGTCGTCAGGGTTGTACAAGCTGAGGTCATGAAGTTTTGCATCTGCGTAAGCCTCCATGAAATCCACCCCTCGGTTATTGCATAGAAGTTCAGGTTCACCCACTGAGTTACTCACAACTTCCCCTGCAAAAGGATAATAGGAGACCAGTGCTTGGGCCAAGGCTTTCCTCAGAACCCCAGGCATGGACCCAAAGGTGAAGTCATCACCTCCATTAGCATTCTGATGAGGCTTCTTGTAACAGAAAAACACACTCACATCTATAGGAGGCAAAAGCAGATCGAGGTTAGATAGCGGCAGCCAATGCTCCTGCATTGGCACCTCCGCTACCACTAGCTCTTTCCTGGTCACAGTCACCGTGAAGTACTTTCCTCCACCACCCATGGTTTTTAGCCAAGAGAGAAGGAAATATGCAGAGGGGATGAAGAGTAGGAGTGGATTTATAGGCCCCTTAGGCAGCAATGAAAGAGATCCTTTTAGGGTGCCGACACTCAATTTATTTGTCCCTATTGAGTGTATACTTAGGCTGGGTAGATTGACTTTATAATTGGTGTCAGAGCTACATATACATCTTAAATAGGCCTAAATATGTAAGAGAAACATGGTTAACTAATTAAGCTCATCCATCATGGAAGGTTTTTAATCAATCAATAGCCCACTTTTTAATGGAAGTGATTATGGTAATTTTGGAAAAATAGAATTGATATAGTATATATTTGCAATCCTCTACACTATGAAATGTGGGACATCATTGAAGATGAATTATATTTGCCAACTAAAATTAAAAATAGGGTTAGTATTCCAAAAATAAAAATAGAGTGAGATGAGTATGCATGATTAGAAGAAACTACAACTCAATGATAAGGCAATTATGAGTATAAATAGGTATATATATGAGTTAAGGTTAAACATTCCTTTTAAGTAAGTAATTACTTGTGAAGGTTAAAAATGCTTGATCTATTGTGTTCCACGAGTTTATGTTGTGATCATGGAAGAAAATATCGGCGAAATATGGCGATATTTCGGCGGCCACCGACACGATATATAGGACGGATATATTGTCCGGTCAACGCTTGGTCAACATGGGCGGTCAACAGTCAAAGCTCAAAATTGAGCCTTTTTTCCGCTGCTGCTGGGGGATTCGAACCCCCAACAAAAGGTTCAGCCTTTGTCCCAATCTCCAACAGGGCAAGTTTGCCCTTTAGTATTTAATATGCATTCAAGAAATATATATCAAACGTTAAGATATAAATAAAATATTAATAAAAACACTTTAAATAACAAATTAATTATAACTATTTTATAATTAAATGAAAAATTTTCATTTAATTGATTAATAAAAATATATCATAATTTTATTCATAGTGTTTTTAATATTATTAATATATTAAAAATTTATACATATATCATCATTTATTTTATAATATATCATAATTTTAAAATTAAACATATTATAATCACATATCACATTATTATCATCAAATAATATTTTATATAATTTAATAATCAATATAAACTTATCAATTTTATATTTTTTATTAACATATACAATATTATATATATATATATATATATATATATCAATTTATTAAAAAAAAAAACTTTAAAATATCTATTATGCTTTTAATTTCATTTCTAAGAATTTTATTTTATATTTTTATAAGTTTTGATCAATTTTAGGTTTACTATTATAATTAAATATCACAATATAATCATCCAATAATATTTGATATAATTTAATAATCAATATACACTTATCAAATTTATATATTTTTATTGACACGTACAATATATATATATATATATATTAATTTATTTATTTAACAAAATAACTTTAAAATGTCTATTATACTTTTAATTTCATTTCTAAAGTTTTATTTTATATTTTTATTAGTTTTGGTCAATTTTAGGTTTATCGATATTTTATGTCAAAATATCCACCGATATATCTCCGATATATCCGATATATCCGTAAAATCGAAATATCGATATATCCGTGATTACCGATATTTTCTTCCATGGTTGTGATATATTTTTTGAGTGATGTGATTTGTTGGTTAGATATTTTGCTAATATATGTAGCATAGCTTTCACCTTCTTATCATGCTGGATTCTTCATTTTCTATGTAAAGTTATAATTGGACATGCGATAATTGGGTATGTAGCATAGCTTTCACCTTCTTATCATGCTGGATTCTTCATTTTCTATGTATAGTTATAATTGGACATGCGATAATTGGGTATGTAGCATCGCTTTCACCTTCTTATCCTGTTGGATGGTTCATTTTCTATGTGAAGTTATAATTGGACATGAGATAATTGGGAGAAGAAAGTTCAAAATTCATTTTATGACATCCAATGTGGAGACGTTAAATTTTGAATTTGTTTTGTACCTATCCATAATTAGCACTTTTTCTTCCTTCTATAATTTCTCTCTATTTTTTTTCTTTATATTTTTCTTCAGATTCTCTTGAACCAAATATACCCTTAAAGCCTAAAACAATTTTTGTACAAATTTTTCTCTCCCCTGGTCGGAGCCTTTTCTAGTTAGGTAAGCAAAAAAATTTTAGAGGGTATGTTCGTACCTACCTTTGATTTTAGAGGATGGAAAGATACAAAGGATTCTTGTAGCTCCTCATTGCAAAAGATTTTGCGGCAAAAGAGACCTATAATAGTAAGCTATATTCAAATTGTCAAGCTTCTTCTACAGGTATTTATCTATATTGTCTTTTAGATATTTTTCCAACACCAACATAACACAAAATGCTGATGTGTTATATTATGAATGACCATGGGGTGTAATCAACATATGCTGAAGGCAATGCTCCCAAATTTACCAACCATGTCAAAATAAAGGACTTCGTGGAAGAGGAAGGACTTTTGCTTTGGCCATAGTGATCGCATTGGCAAATGCCCCCATTACGTTTCCATATTTTCTTGCATCGTTTTGTGGTTGTCAAAGGCTAGTAGTTGTTGATTAACTTTCTTTTGAAGCATGTACAAAGGAAAAAGATTCAAATATGTGAAAGGTGAATGGGTAATTAGGAATGGTAACGGGACAAATTTGAGTTCGACCCTACCGCTATTATAAAACCCCTTTGGGGATGTTTGAACGCTCCTTTCCAATTTTATGCAATAATTTTTGTTTTTTGTATTTTCTCTAAAATTGTGATCTAATTAACATTGGTCATTCCTATTATACTCTGGCCTAAAATCAAGGTTTAGCATATTGTCCAAGTTTCATCTAAAAATTTTAAAACTTAAAGCATGAATCACACAAAAGATTATAGTGTTTGTAATTACTCATTTAGAAGCCTTTAAACAAAGCCTTTTGGTTGGAAAACTTCAAGCATGTTCGTATATAAATTTAGCCATCATGAAGTTTCACCAAGTATGAGAAATATACTATTTTTAAAGATTTCTTAAATTAAGATAAAAAGTGATAGATTTTGTTTCTTTCCTATTGACAAGACAAAACAATTTCTGAAAATTTTAATTTTCGTTTACTTTGCTCATGCAAGACATTTTCGCAAATTCTTTGATAGAAGCTATCATTTTATAACCAAAAATAGAAAAATAGAAAATTAGATTATTTTTGAATTTATTTTTATTAAATGTGAATAAGCGATATTTCATTATTTATATTGTAAACTTAAAAGTATAAATAAAAAAATAAATAATGGAAAGCCAACACAGCGAAAAGGAGCTGTGCTTGTTAAGGGGAAAGGCTGCATAGTCTTGGTGCATGATACCTACCGCATAGAGTCTATCTTAGCTTGTTGGGTTATGGACCACACACAATGGTTGTGTTGGGTTGCGTGAGGTGATCAAAGCCCACACACACTTCTTTCGATTTTCATGCTTTCACCAATTTTTGTTACTTAGAACCCTTGGAGTTCATTCGTGAACCCCCATTGAAGGATTTTAGACCATGGGAACTTCATTTACAACTGTGAAACTAATTTTTCATGCAACAAAACCAAAGATTTTATGTACATTTATGGAAATACTCTGTTTTAGTCGTTCAACCTGCATCTCTTTTCATTATACCAAAACCAAATTTCATAAAACACTCAAGATATAGAGCAATAACCCTACTCAATAGTACAACTATAAAACTTCTGCAGGTATCATATCACATAAAAAATTTCTCCTCTTGAGCACCTTCCACTTATATCTAAAAATCATTTATGACAAAGAGTGAGCCAAGCTCAGTTGAGAAGGGTTTGATTATGAAACTAAGTATATAAAACATCATTTTAAAGCTTTTAAGTAATGTTAAATAAGGATTTCATTCATAAGCACGAATAATCATCAGAAAGTATACAATATCACTTTTATATGCCTTCTTTGGTAGCTCATCAGCTGCTCATGACCATGGATACTTATATATATATATATTTTAGGACTCGTACCTAGGGATATACATCCATATCCTCTATTATATCCAAACATGGAAGTAGGGTAGAATAAATTACACCCAAATGTGCCAAGTAGCCAAGTTGGCTTGAATTGAACTAATGTAGGGAATTCTAGTTTACTCTGTTTTTCGTAACTCTTGATTAGTTAGGTGGATGCAAAACTTTCCAAGGCTTCTAAAAATCTATGCATAGTGGAAACATATGGTATAAAAAACAATTTAGATCTAGAAGATCAATGATTACCTCAAATCGGGATGTTCTCAAATCATTTCTTATTAATGTAGACAGCCTTGAAGTCATTAAAGATCTTGTAGACGTAGTAATTTTCCACTTGATGACTTTAGCTCTCTAAGAGTATATGTTAAATTCTATCAAAGTGATTACTAAGGCTATAAATTTCATGATCACATGTCCTTAGAATTACCCAAGGGAACACACTATCTCAAACTCATGAAATATCATGATGTCTATCTTGAGAATATCTGTTGTCATTTCCTATAGTCAATAGTAATCTAATTTATAAGGACTATATGACCTCTTAAGAGTCTCACCTGTAGGTTTAAAATCATTAAAAACCTCTAAATTAATATTATCTTAAGGTTGAGAGTTCATGCGGCATAGTAACTTGATGAAGTCATGACTACCCAATAGCTAATTATGTGATGACTCAATGTAGGTCTTGTCCAACATGTAAACCATATATACTAGTACACTTATCATGGGAAGCCTATCTTGATGAGCAAGACAAGTCATCCCTCTAATTAAGAGATAATGCACTACAATCTCACATGAATTGCCTAATGAATTAGTTGTGAATAACTCATCTACTTGCAAGAAACCCATGACTTAATATTCTATGTAAGTCCTAATGCACCCAAATAGTGTATAATGCAAGTGATATAAGCGTAAATGCTCATTGTTTTATTTTTTCAAATAAATGACAATACAAAAGAGGTTAACCATTACTTGAGGCTAAAGGGATGCAGGTCTATGCCTACCATTCTTATCAACAAACATTGGAGGTAACCACTCATATTTTCCTGACTCTCTTGCCTTATTTTTAGGAAAAAATTATCCAAACCTTCCATTGAGGGCATTTATTCCCATTAAAGAAGAACAATTAATTGAAGTTTCAACTCTTTGTGATTCCATTGATTAAGAATTAACTAGTAGGAATAATTTTTTTCTAATTTTTAAAATTCAACATCAAGTCTTTAATAAGAGAATTACCTATAGAGGGGTGAGTCGGTATTCTAAGCAAGTTGTCCTTAAAAGTTCAATGTTTTTTTGAATTATAATAATATCATTTATCTCAATGATTTCAATAATGAGTACAAGATAATCAATCCCACAAAACACTAGATATAATATGAAAAAATCACCAAAAAAAGTTTATAGAAACTTCGTAGATGTAAAAAGCCATGGGTTAAATCCATAAGCAGAAAGGAATTATACATAAAATTACATGATCAAGATGCTCCTACTCCTTAGAGTCTTATCTTGATAACAACTTACACAATTCTTCGCATCATTGACTTAACACCTCCTGCTCCTTATGGGATACCCTAACCCTGTGCTAAGGCTAGTGGATCAAACACCTTTTTCATTAAAAGAATCTGTCAAAATCATTCGTGAAAGCTTGAGAGTTGAAGAACTAAGGCTTTTGAATAACTATATTCTTGTGACTATTACAACTCAATAAAATAATCTATTTATACAATTTTAGAGAGTAATTTGAAATTTAAATTTCTAAAAGCACCCTTAAAAACTGCAAAAAAACCAAATAAAAGAACCTAAAGTAGAGGACAAGTGATTAGACATCCCAAAGGCAATTGTGCAAGCCACCACAAGGTCTAGAACTCCATTACATTTGACATGTCACTAGTTCATTTTCATCATGATCAACTCATATTGACATAACATCTCACCCGATCGATAATGGTGTGATATTTAACTCATCCATACTATATATAAAAGACTAAAGTATTTGTTGACTTTTTTTTTTTTTTTTTCCAAAAATACCTTTATCATCCCACTTATATGTACTTGTATCCTATCATTATTTTATTTAATTAAAAATTCAGACACTGTTTTTCTTTGATGATTAATTTCTTTTTTCATTTCTAAAATTGCAAACCTATGAACAACCTAAAAATGAATTTTTATAATGTTTCTTTTAAAAAAAATTTATAATTTAATTAAAATAATTTTAACATGAAAAGTTAATATTATTTCCAAAATTTCTTAATAAAAAAATCGGTGATTATTATTATTATTATTTTTTGTATTTCTCAAAATGTAAATCTATAAAACAACCTAAAAGTTAATTTAGATAATTTTCTTTTTAATATTATTATGATTTAATTAAAATAATAATATTTCATGATAGTTGTGGACCCCGCATTTCGGCTCGCCCTATATATCCACATGGATGCATCGATCACATATATAATTGATATATATGACTTGGAACCCCATCCCCATATACATTGTGCGTTAACTGAGGCTTGGGATGTAATTAAGCTAATTTAAGATACTCAGGTGTGAAGGGCCTGAAGACGTGAGCAGCCTCCCTCTCGATCAACTCTATCTGGCCTTTCAAGAGATGTACGTACACCACCCAGTCACCCTCTCTCACCGGGCTTGGCATCGGCATCACATACCCAGCTTCCCCACCCCATGGAAAATGGTATGACCCCAGAGCCGGCCTTCCCCACCCGAAATTCACCTTTGATGCTGGGAATCTCTGTCCTGATGACACCACAAATGCCAGTCCATCATTGCTTCCACCGTAATATATCTTTGCTACAGCTGGCTCTGGACGGTGAGCCTCCACCCAGTCTATGAGCCCCAAGAAATGCTCCCTCGTCACTGCCCCTTCCAGACACTCATGAACGGCATCTCCCACCCAACTCAATGGTTTCTCTTTCAGCTCATCTATTATCTTCTCGCCAAAGGGAATGGACAGCACATTTCCAAAGTAATTGGCCATGGCTGCAGCCTTATCCTCATCCCCACCGCTTAATCGCCTTCTTAAATCTACCACGATCCCCATCTTGCATATCTTTTTGTTATCATAGTCCACGTCTGCACTTTTGGCAACCATCTTCCACAAGAAAGCACTGAGAGACTCTAGTTTAGTCCTCTTGCAGGAGCTACTCTTGCTGGTGGCTAGCATTTGGAGTAGACTGAGCTGTTCGGCCGTGACACAGTAAAGCCTGCTCATAAGAGGATCAGCACCAGGCTGTGGAGCTTTGGGAGGAGTTAAGGCTGAGATGGGGATGTACATGTCGTCAAAGGATGGAACGTAAGAGCCTGGACGTCGAGTGCCGAGGAAAGACCGCCGGAAAGATGGTGTTACAGATAGTGGCTCGGACTGAGCCATTTCAGCCCATGAAACTAGGAACATATTGGCAGAATATGCATCTGCTATCCGATGATCAAATGTACAGGCCACCACAACCCCACCACATTTGAGCTCCGTCACCTGTCATTGTCTCAATATTAGTTCATTTTTATCACAATTAGCCTATTAGAATTACAAGTAATTAGGATTAACACATGCAGAGAAAGAGTGAGAGATAGTTACCTGTACTGAGAGGACGCCATTCTTCTTCTTAGGGACAAGCTTGCCTTCAATGCTGACATCAGGGTTATACAAGTTGAGGTCTTCCAGCCGTACATCCGCATGAGCCTCAATGAAATCCACCACACGGTTGTTGCATAGAAGCTCAGGCTCACCCACGGAGTTACCCACAACTTCCCCTGAAAATGCGTAATAGGACACCAGTGCTTGGGCCATGACTCTTTTCAGAACCAACCATGGACCCAAAACTGATGTCATCACCTCCATTAACACTCTGATCATGTGGATTCTTGTTACAGAAAAACACACTTACATCTAATGGAGGCAATAGCAAGTCGAGGTTGGATAGAGACAGCCAATGCTCCTGCATTGGCAGCATTGTTGCCACTACTTTTTTCTTGGTCAGAGTCACAGTGAAGTCTCCTCCACCACCCATGATTTCTAGTTATGAAATATATGTGTAGATGTGTGAGTGGGAAACAGAGATAGAGGGATACAAGGAATACAGGAATGGTTGTTTGTAGAGGAGATGAGTAAAGGAATATAACTAGATGACCATCTTGAGTGCTCTGATTCATTGAAATTTTTGTCGCTACATTAGGGGCTTCTTCTGCACTCTTTGCATTTTGTTCCAGAAATATAGAAGTATTGCTTCCTAGTCTTTGGACCAAAAATCTATAGATCATATTTAGTTTTGAATCAACTCAAACAGGCTCTCGTTTGCTGCTTCTAAATAACGGCTGGTTTCAGCACTGCATACTGAAATGCATTCTTTCTTGGAAATGAGTAATACAATGTATATGTAGCTAGCTACTTATATTTTTTATTTTTTATTTTTTTATTTTTTTTAAATTGAATTTTATCTGTGATGTATAAGTGTCATTGTAAAAATATCTGAGTCCCCATACCTAAAGATTAGGTGATCATGAGAGTACTTTGTTGAGCCACAAATAACCTGAGTCCATGTAACGTAGAGGGGGGAATATCCAAACTATGCTGTTCTTTTCTGAAACTTGTTCCAATGGTCAGCATCCTTTTTGGTTTTCTTGGTGGTAATAAACAGAGGCTGGAATTTAAGTTGGTTGGTTCATGTTTCATATTCTTGTATTTTGGTTCTCATTGCTTGGAAGCCCTTCTTTTGCACTGGATGTGATTCAGCTGCATGTATACCAATTGGCTTATGTACCCCTGGAAGCAGCCAAAGGGCTCTGAATCTGTGCTAAAAACTGGATGATTATATTCTCTTTTCCTTGTTTTAATAGGATAGATGGCCTGAGGGTCTGAAAAAAAAATTCTGAACTCCACCTGATATTAGGTCAGCTATATGAATTCCATATCAAGACTATGAATTGCGGAAAAATGTGGACCCCTTTTTTTTAACTTACAGGGTGTGGCATGAGTGGAAGAGCAAACTGATTATGTTGCAAGAACATGAGAAAATTACTTATGGTGACGAGTCAAATTCAAAGTATTCATAGCAGCTGCAGTACTATGAGTTAATTATCAAAATTGGTTCACATTTGACCCAATCCTTGAAGTAAAGTTGGGCAATAACACAAGAAAGAAGAATGGATTTACTATCTTGTTTGATAGGGTGATTAGAGCAATCAATCACTTAGATAAATAATTTGAGTGGGTGATATCACTCCCATTCGTAGGAGCTAAACAGATTGACACACTTGATCCTGAAAGGGTGCAATTTATGTCACGAGATTGTGAAAAGCCACAATACATTGATTAGGGGTAGAATCCTAATTTCAAGGTTGTGATAAGGGGTTTGCAAAGGCTCCCTTATGAGAAGGCACCAAAAGGACTATAGAGTGGCCTGGATCTATCTGGAATACAGAAATTCAAAATTTGGAGCTCTAGTGTTCAACAGAATATGTGAGCTTCTCTTCTTTCTCAGCTCTTGTAAGAATTCTGTTTGATGGAGAAAAAGAAAAAGGAAAGAAAAAAGGAATCATTTTTTGTTTCTTGCAGATTTGGTAAATCAAAGGGCACTCAAAGGATTGGTCTCTGTTAGTGCAGGTGTAGTTAGATAACATCATTGTTGGTATTCAATATATTCTGATGAGGACTTTCTAGGAACTCGCTGCAATCCGACTATGCAGATTGGTTCAGGGAAACAATGACTCAAGGAAAACAACGTTTTTATGTTCCTTGAAGTCATTTAATCCACTTATTTATTCATCTTCTTTTTCGAACTTTACTCTGACATCGTTAAGTTTAATGTTGTATTAAATAAGAAGAGGGGAGCCCACCCCTGATGTGATAGTGCTGAGACATTTTTATCTTATGAAAAAATAACCATATAGATCAGTAAATGAAAAGAGTTTTTTGGGGTTGTCTTGGATGCTCATAAGGGAAAAAGATTTAAAATGGTGAGCTCCTCGATAATAACAAATTTCAATGCTTAATTCATGTTTATTAAGTGCTCTCTCTCTCTCTCTCTCTCTCTCTCTCTCTCTCTCTCTCTCTCTATTTCTGTATGCTTTGTATGTTCAGCTAACCTTGATGAAGGCTTCACAAAAATTTGTAATTCATGACAGTGGGAAGCTAACATTTAATACTTCATATCAGAATGCAGAGAACTCAGTAGCAGTTTTCCCCGAGGTATAATATCCATGAAAACAGATACCAAATGTTATCAACCTGTAGACTTTGGGAAACTTACCAAGGGGATGCCTCCTAAGGGTCTATGGGAGCACCCTAATCAACTATCAGAAGAGATGGTACGATGCATGAAAAATATATTCATATCTCTGGCTGAGTCTGCTATACCATCCAAACCATCTGCAGTGGAGAGTCAGTGCTCTTCCTTATGACCTCGTGGACATCTTTCAAATTCATCTTTGTGGTCATTATCTGAGCGCTCAATCATTTCATCATAGGTACAGAGCCCACAAGTTGATGTACAAGGTCACTCTGAAGTTTTCGCCACAGAGAATGTCTGTGACCCCTATAAAGTGCGTGGAAAATTAAGTTGGGCAGACATTGGAACATATGGTTTAGCAACTGAGGTTTCTTGGATGTCTGTTGGGAAGAAGCAACTAGAATATGCTTCTGGGGCACTACGGAGGTTCAGGTAAGAAATCTTTCCACCATCCTAAGTTTAAATTTTTGTCTCTCTTTTGAAACAATGGTAATATAAGGTTTCTAAAATTCTAGAAAATATTACTAAAACTTTGAAAAACATCAATAGAACTTTGAAAAATATTCAGAGCAGTTAATGAAACAATTTCTGCATTTGCTTTCACTAGGCAGTTTTCCTTATGTTGCGAATTCTAATTATCTTAGCCTTTTGAAATTGCATCCACATTATTTGTATATGCCAAACACAAATGTATTACATTGCACATCTATCTTTTCTATACATTCTAGTTGTCCCATTTAAGCATGTCCATCGTTTTTCTTTGCAGTCAAGTAAGGTCTAATGATTTAGGAGACTTATCCAAGGTAGCTATGGTTCCAAATGAATTTTGAGAAGTTTCAATATTTGAAGATGAGTTTACAGAGATGTCAATTTTTTTATTTTGAATCCTCCCTCGCATTTCTTTCAAACTCGAGTATTTTGTTAATTTAATAATGTTGGATTGGGTGAATAGTTCAATTTCCACTCATTCAATGGGGATGTATGCTTAAGGTCCTTGCACTAAATCAAATTGTATATGGGTCATATGAGCTGAATGTCTATCAAAAGGGGGAAAAAGAAGAGAAAAAGAAAAAAAGGAAAAAAGAAGTCAGATAAAGCTTAGTAGGCCTAGTCAAAGCATTCCCTAAAGCTTTGTCCCTTATTTTCTTTGAATGGATGACTGTTGTGTGGATCTAATTAAAGCTGATCATTGCTGTTTTGGTGATATTTTTTGGAGAATAGAACACTAGTTGAGCAGCTGGCCAAAGTGAACCATATCCAATTGAGCTGCAATGAGAAGCTGGCTTTTTGGATCAATTTATATAATGCACTCATAATGCTTGTGAGTTCTTTAGTTCTTGTTATATGTATAGATTGGAATCAATTTAATTACACAAGGCATTGCTCCGTTTAGCTTTGCAGATGCATGAAAATATGGAATTTCTTTTTTGGAATATGACAAATCAGGGGCAAACTTTGTTTAATTTTACTAATGCCTAAAACATGGATAGGCGTACTTGGCATATGGAGTCCCATGAAGTGACCTGAAGCTCTTTTCTTTGATGCAAAAGGTTTGCATAGTCAAGATGTCACACTGTAGACATTTATATGGCACTCTAGTGCAATTATCAAGGGCCAGATGAACAATAACATGGTCTTTGCTTGGTGGGCTTGGGTCACAAAGGAGTCAATTGCTTTGGTGCTTATCAAGCACGTGCACATACACACACATATATATATATATATATGAGCCAATGAGAGATAAAAGTTGTGAGTACTTTTGATAAAAGCAAATTTTGTGGGTACCATAGAACAATGGAGGAGAAGCATTTATCTTTTTGAGTGTTTTGATTATGATTTCTAGAATTTGAATGTGTTCATTAATCTTTCTCCTTTCTTACCATAGAGTTATTTTTGCAATTTTCCAGTTCTTTGTTGTGAGTCTTCAGCTAAGTTGGCAATTCCAAACAAAATTCCTAAGTGTCCCCTAACTCAATTTACCAATCCCTCTTTGGACTACTTGACTTTGAAGATTAAGACTTTGCTAAAGGCCGAGGTATGTAGCCGAGTGTGTGGTGATTGAATGTGAATCAACCCTGTTTTTCATCTTTAAATGAGTTAAGAAAGCTGGGAGAAATAATTTTTGGTACAAGACTTTTATTCCTCTGCTTCTGGATCGATCTTGGTGTAGGGGCAGATCGATCCAACTAACCTGATTCTAAGATCAATTTCCAGCCAATGGATTAAGGGCTTCATTCTCATTTAAAATCAAACTTTCTCTCATTTTTGGAATGAGAGAGTTGCAGTCGTGTGAGAGTTTTTCCTTTCTCTCCATTTTGAGTATGTTTGTCTTCTAAGAAAATCCCACAAGTTTTCCAAGAAATTTTTCTTAAAATGGATTTTCTGAAAAATGAACATGGGTTGATTTATGAAACATTCATCTCTCATTCTCTTGGTTTTGTGCAAAAACCCATTTTCTTCTTGTGTGGATTCAAGAAGAGGCCGAGATTGAGCTTGGTGTGGACTCCAAGTGTGCTTCGGGAGAAGAAGGTGAGAAGTTGAAAGTGAAAGGTACTGGTCAAGTGGTTCGGGAAGGATTGGTTGGCTTGAACCTTGTATTCGGTTTTTATTCTTCATAGTGGATGTTTTCGATCGATTGTAGGCCCATGGTTTTTGATCTCTTCGGAGGTTTTCTACATTAAAATCTGGTGTCTCATTGTCTCTCTCTCTTCTTAGCATCTTTTGTTCAGTTTCAACAATTCATTAGAATTTTGATTGTCTACTACTTGATTGATTGATGGAGAGAAATGGCTATGAATCATCTTAATTTGAAGCTATTTCTGATTGTTGATCATTGACATTTTGAGGTATATTGATCTTGCATTTATTTGAATTTAGTTTAAGTTGATTTGAGTTTGGGCGTGTTGGATCAAGTGTATGTGAATTGCATTTTAATATTGTTGGGAAGTGTTGTTGCATTCATAAATGCATGTGATTTATAATTTGTGTTCTTGAGAATATGTGAAGAGAAGAAAAATATTGAAAAAGTTTCAAGGTTTGCTAATTTGAGTTGAGAATTTTTTTTATTGGTCAAAACACCTATTCACTCCCCCCTCTAGGTGTATTCCACTATTGAGATTCACCTTTTCATTTGTCCTATTGTGGTTAAAACGATCATAGTGAGAATTTAAGGTTGTTCTATTTGACAACCATGATAGTACCCATGTATTGCAGTACATGTGTTAAGAAATTCATAATTGATTAACAAAGTGGAAAAGGCTAAAATTGCATCCTGGAGCAGATCGGGGTTATATGATATGAGGTTGCCTCTGAGGATGATAAGGAAAGTCCTGATTCATTTGTGGAGAAAACCAGAAGTCATCTATGGTATAAATTAAACTATTATTGCTGTTTATGGGCCAAAGGAGGGAGATAAACTCACAATGAAGAAAATTGAAGGTCACCACATTCTAGCACAATCAAATCGGGAAGAGATGGCTCTAAGAAATGGTGTTTTATGACTATCAAATTGGACATATGAATCATTAGAATGTGATTCATATTTATCGAAGTTTGTCTCCTTTGTGGATTCAAATGATCATATTTGATATTTAGGAAACAAGAAGGAAGCTAACACAACTTTTGAAATTATTCAAGCCAACAGAGGCTTTAAGGGATCTTAATGTTATTCTAGCTCTTTCTCTTGTCTGCTCTGCTTGTTTATTTCGCCGAGAAAGGGATGAACAATCTTTTTGTGAACTTTCAAAAGCCTTGTATCCATCTCATTGATGAGTTTTTTGTTCACTGTGTAACCAAATCAATCTAGGCGATACATTAATTGTTTTTAACGTTTTATCATCTCATATCCAGAAATGTAAGGCTGTAGCAGATGTGTATATAGTTTGCTCACTTGGTTTTCTGTCTTCAGGCGGCTTACACTGTTGGGGGGCATTCTTTCAGTGCAGCTGCTATTGAGTATGTGATTCTGAAGATGAAACCACCTGTCCATCGGCCACAAATTGTATGGAGTTACTTTTATGGTCTCTAATGAGTTGCTTGTGTGGTTCTTCTTGTCTTTCACTTGTTCACTAATCATTAACTTTTCACGTATGGAATATTATCAGGCTTTGCTACTTGCCCTTCACAAACTGAAGGTGTCAGAGGAGCTACGGAAGGCTGCAATTGATACATGTGAACCTCTTGTAGCTTTTGCTCTCAGCTGTGGGATGTATTCGTCACCAGCAGTAGGTTTTTTTTATTTATTCTTTTCCACTATTCATTGAAGCTTAATCTTGTTCCATGAGTCAACTTGAATTCTAAATATCTTTTTGTGCAGATAAGGATCTACACAGCAAAGAAAGTGAGGGAGGTGCTTCAGGAAGCTCAGCGCGATTTTATTTGGGCCTCAATGGGGCTGAGCAGCAGAGGGAGGTTATTGGTGCCAAAGATGCTGCACTGCTTTGCAGAAGGCTTTCTGGATGATGCAAAACTGGCTGTATGGATATCACATTACCTTCCACCCCACCAGGCTGCCTTTGTTGAGCAGTGCATTTCACAGAGGCGACAAAGCCTTCTTGGTTCACGCAACTGTGGGATTCTTCCCTTTGATTCTCACTTCCGTTACCTGTTCCTGCCTGACCAACTTTCACTCTAATGGTGCTTGTTTTATACTAAATATGCAGCCTTAGGCCAATTTCCACCTTGGAAATGACTTGAGGATGGTTGCAGTTTTGGTGTTTTTGCCTTGTAGACCAGTTGTATCCCTGTTGGGTGTTGTATATATTGTTGATGGACAGCAGGAGCTCAGGTATGGGGCTCACTGCAGGTAACTGACTTGTACTAGCTTCATTTAACAAACTGTTAATAAAGAATTAATGACGATTTGTTCTATTGCCTACCGATTGATCAAATCTTTTATTCTACAAAAACTCAGTCTGGTGGATGTTGAGAGGCAGTCTGGCATTATTAGGACTAATGGGGTATATTGAGACAAGAGGCTTCAACCTGAGCTGTATGGCTTTACTTCCATGCAGATGGATATGTAAATGAAAACCAGAAGGGAGCCAGGTTGGTTGGATTCAGAAGGGCAGACCAAAGGTATAAATGAATTGGGGTAAACTATGATGGCCTCCTCGTTAAATTTATAGAGCCCACAGGAGCAGGGGTCCATTCTGAGTGCTTCTCTTCAGCTAAATCCTTGGACCGTGAAACATGGTTCTAATCCAACATAATACAGCTTCCCACATAGCCTCCTTGGGCTTCCACCTATCCTACAATATTCTGGCATTCTTTTCTCACCAGACTATCCACTTCAAAGTGAGACTAGGGACACATCTAAAAACCTTACCTGTCTCCTAAAGCCCCTAAAGAACTTTATTTTTCTCTGACAAAAAAAATATTAGGGCATCTTACATCCAAGGATCTTACTGATGTCATTGAACTTTAAGGTTGATTATTCTATGAGTTATGTGTGTGTTTGAAATTGTTAGAGCTTAAGGAATGATTATAAAATGTTTAACAAGTGTATAGAAAGCATGAAAAACAAAGTTAGAAACTCCAAAAGGAAGTAGGATGTTGGAATACCATAAACGTTCAAGCGAGTAAAAACTAGGAAAAATCATGCTTCCATACACCAATAAAAAAAAAAAAGAGGCTTTTAAGGACTCTAACTTTCACTTTCAATGGCACAAAACATGCACTTGAATAGTATTACTATAATTGTCCTTTCTAGACCTTTCATGTCAATTATATAAAACATGCACTTGAATAGTATTCCTACAATTGTCCTTTTTGGACCTTTCATGTTAACAGTATAAAACATGTACTTGAATAGTATTATTACAATTGTCTTTTCTCGACCTTTCATGTCAATCGTGTAAAACATGCACCTGAATTGTATTACTACAATTGTCCTTTCTTGACCTTTCATGTTCACCGTGTAAAACATGCACTTGAATAGTATTACTAAAATTGTCCTTTCTTAACGTGATAAAACACTTAAAAAAAAAAAAAAAGCAAAGAATCACAACTCTCTACAACACTTTCACTTTTAATATCTTTTTTATTTTTTATTTTTATTTTTTTATCGTTTAACATCATTTTCTTTTTCTTTTTTTCACTCCATATCAAAGCCACCATAGTTCTCCTTTTAAAACCTTTTTAGTTTCAATTTTGTAATGTTTCATCTTTTTATATTTATTGGTTTCAATCATTTTATTGAACCCATTAAACAAAAAATGATAACATATAATATATAATCATAGAGAACACATAAAATATAACTTAAAAATACAATGGAAAAAAATTGAAGTTTGTTAGTTTTTTAAAATATTCAATTTATAATTTTTAAGAATAAAAGAGTATGTAAATACTTTGGAGTAAAAAGATAATAACTATTTTTTTTATTAAAAAACAAAAACTTTTGTTAATTTTTATGATTAAAAATAATATTTTATTTTTCTTCATTTTTTTTTTATATAATCTATAAGTTATATTTCTTGTTGTAAAATTTTCTTATATTATTATTATTTTAAATTTTACAAGTCACTTGTCATAATCTCGTAGCGATAATTAAAATACATGTTTGATATAACTTCTAAGTTTTTTTTTTTTTTTGGTTAAATATATGGCTATGAAAATTTTTATGTCACATGATATAATTTTATTTAATATAATTGATGATCTTAATACAAATTTAGAAGTAATATATTAATAAAGTTTATCATACACCTTCATGAAATCAAATATTTAAAAAATATTAAATTTTAGATGATTTTGTTACTAAATCCATTTTTGAATCTCGCGTACAAACTTAAGAAAAATGTGTACATTTTTCATCAAAATATATACTTTCTTAAAAAAAAAACACATACATTTTTCTAGGGTGAATCAAGTTTGGGGGACATCGGAGAGTGATTTGCAACCATACCCCACTCTTGAAATCAAATTTCGAACAAATTTTAGAAAAATATATAGGTACATCTTTAAGAAAAATAGCTACATTCATTCTTAAAGGTCCTATCTCCCTTATCATGGTCTATATATTCCTTTGGAGACCCTTAGAAAGTGATTAAAGGCCCTCTTTCATCCCATAATGAACTTTGGAACTCAAGGTACATTCTTAAGAAAAATAGGTACATCCATTTCAAGGGGAATTGGAACCATTATCTCATTTATCATAGTTTATATATTCTTTTGGGGACTTTTAGGAAGTGACTGGAGGGCCTCAAAAAGTGATTAAAGGTCATTTTTCATCCCATAATGAACTTTAGAACCCAATGTATATTCTTAAAAAAAATAAGTACATCTAGTTCAAGGGAAACTGGAACCCCTATCTCCCTTATCAAGGTTTATATATTCCTTTAGGGACCTTCAGGAAGTGACTGGAGGCCCTCTCTTACCCTGAAACGGACTTTGGAACTCCTAACAACATCCTTAAGAAAAGTTGCTACAACCTTAAGAAAAATTGGTACATCCTTAAGAAAAATTGGTATATCTAATCCCAATTAAGTGTACTGGGCTTCCTATCTCCCTTCTCATGATCCATATATTCTTGTGGGTAACCTTGGGAAGGCATTAAAAGTTGTTCCCCACCTCGAAACAATGTTGGAACTCTTGGTACATCCTTAAGAAAAATTGTTACATCCAATCCTAGGGGTGCCCAGGTCCTTATCTCCCTTCTCATAATAAATTTGTTCATTTGAGGACTATCGGGAAGGAATTGGAGGTCGTTCCTCACCATGGAATAAACTTTGGAACCCTAAATACATCTTTAAGAAAATTTGGTATCCTTGAGCTATTAAGACCCCTATCTCTCTTTTTATGATCCATTTATTTTTTTGAGGATCCTTAGGAAGTAATTGGAGGTTGTTCCGCACCATGGAATGGACTTTGGAACCCTAGGTACATCATTAAGAAAATTTAGTACATCCATAAAAAAATTTAGTACAGTCAATCATCAAGCTATCGAGACTTTTATCTCCCTTCCCATAGTCCATTTGTTCCTTTAGGGAATCTCGGGAAGTGATTAGAAGTCGTTCCTTACTCAAGAATAGACTTTGGAACCCTAGTTACATCTTGAAGAAAATTTGGTATATCCTTAAAAAAATTTTGTGCGTCCAATTCTTCGGCTATTGAGACCCTTATCTCCTTTCCCATGGTCCATTTGCTTCTTAGCAAACTCTTCGAAATAGACTTTGGAACTCTAGTTACATCCTAAACAAAATTTGGTACATCTTTAAAAAAATTTCACTTTGGGACTCCAACTTTCACTTTCAATGGCACAAAACATGAACTTGAATAGTATTACTATAATTGTCCTTTCTAGACCTTTCATGTCAATTATATAATACATGCACTTGAATAGTATTTATACAATTGTCCTTTTTGGACCTTTCATGTTAACAGTATAAAACATGTACTTGAATAGTATTATAATCGTCTTTTCTTGACCTTTCATGTCAATCGTGTAAAACATGCACTTGAATTGTATTACTACAATTGTCATTTCTTGACCTTTCATGTTAACCGTGTAAAAAATGCACTTGAATAGTATTACTATAATTGTCCTTTTTTGACGTGATAAAACACTTAAAAAAAAAAAAAAAAAAGCAAAGAATCACAACTCTCTACGGCACCTTCACTTTTAATATCTTTTTTTTTTTTTTTTTTTTTTTTTTTTTTTTTTTATCGTTTAACATCATTTTCTTTTTCTTTTTTTCACTCCATATCAAAGCCACCATAGTTCTCCTTTTAAAACCTTTTTAGTTTCAATTTTGTAATGTTTCATCTTTTTATATTTATTGGTTTCAATCATTTTATTGAACCCATTAAACAAAAAATGATAACATATAATATATAATCATAGAGAACACAAAATATAACTTAAAAATGCAATGGAAAAAATTTGAAGTTTGTTAGTTTTTAAAAATACTCAATTTAGAATTTTTCAGAATAAAAGAGTATGTAAATACTTTGGAGTAAAAAGATAATAATTATTTTTTTATTAAAAAACAAAAACTTTTGTTAATTTTTATGATTAAAAATAATATTTTATTTTCCTTCATTTTTTTTATATAATCTATAAGTTATATTTCTTGTTGTAAAATTTTCTTATATTATTATAATTTTAAATTTTACAAGTCATGCATATTTGTCATAATCTCGTAGCGATAATTAAAATACATGTTTGATATAACTTCTAAGTTTTTTTTTTTTTTGGTTAAATATATGGCTATGAAATTTTTTATGTCACATGATATAACTTTATTTAATATAATTGATGATCTTAATCCAAATTTAGAAGTAATATATTAATAAAGTTTATCATACACCTTCATGAAATCAAATATTTAAAGAATATTAAATTTTAGATGATTTTGTTACTAAATCCAATTTTGAATCCCACGTACAACCTTAAGAAAATTGTGTACATTTTTCATCAAAATATATACTTTCTTAAAAAAAAACACATACATTTTTCTAGGGTGAATCAAGTTTGGGGGACATCGGGGAGTGATTTGCAACCATACCCCACTCTTGAAATCAAATTTCGAACAAATTTTAGAAAAATATATAGGTACATCTTTAAGAAAAATAGCTACATCCATTCTTAAAGGTCCTATCTCCCTTATCATGGTCTATATATTCCTTTGGAGACCCTTAGAAAGTGATTAAAGGCCCTCATTCATCCCATAATGAACTTTGGAACTCAAGGTACATTCTTAAGAAAAATAGGTACATCCATTTCAAGGGGAACTGAAACCATTATCTCCTTTATCATGGTTTATATATTCTTTTGGGGACCTTTAGGAAGTGACTGGAGGCCCTCAAAAAGTGATTAAAGGCCATTTTTCATCCCATAACGAACTTTAGAACCCAATATATATCCTTAAGAAAAATAAGTACATCCATTTCAAGGGAAACTAGAACCCCTATCTCCCTTATCATGGTTTATATATTTCTTTAGGGACCTTTACGAAGTGTATGAAGGCCCTCTCTTACCCCGAAATGGACTTTGGAACTCCTAACAACATCCTTAAGAAAAATCGCTACAACCGTAAGAAAAATCAGTACATCCTTAAGAAAAATTGGTATATCTAATCCCAATTAAGTGTACTGGGCCTCCTATCTCCCTTCTCATGGTCCATATATTCTTGTGGGTAACCTTGGGAAGGGATTAAAAGTTGTTCTCCACCCCAAAACAACTTTAGAACCCTTGGTACATCCTTAAGAAAAATTGTTACATCCAATCCTAAGGGTGCCAAGGTCCTTATCTCCCTTCTCATGGTAAATTTGTTCATTTGAGGACTATCGGGAAGGAATTGGAGGTCCTTCCCCACCATGGAACAAATTTTGGAACCCTAAGTACATCCTTAAGAAAATTTGGTATCTTCAAGCTATTAAGACCCCTATCTCCCTTCCTATGATCCATTTGTTTTTTTGAGGATCCTTAGGAAGTGATTGGAGGTTGTTCCACACTATGGAATGGACTTTGGAACCCTAGGTACATCGTTAAGAAAATTTGGTACATCCATAAAACATTTAGTACATTCAATCATCGAGCTACCGAGACTCTTATCTCCCTTCCCATAGTCCATTTGTTCCTTTAGGGAATCTTGGGAAGTGATTGGAAGTCGTTCCTTACCCAGGAATAGACTTTGGAACCCTAGTTACATCTTGAAGAAAATTTGGTATATCCTTAAACAAATTTTGTGCATCCAATTCTTAGGCTATTGGGCCCCTAGCTTATCTTCTTTCCCATGATCCATTTGTTTCTTAGCAAACTCTTAGGAAGTGATTGGAGGTTGTTCTTCACATCGGAACAAACTTTGGAACTCTAGGTACATCTTTAAAAAAATTTGGTACATTCTTAAGAAAATTTGGGACATCCATAAGAAAATTTGGTATATCTAATCCTAGGGCTACCAAAACCCTTATCTCTATTCTCATAGCATATCTGTTCATTTGGGGACCATTGAGAAGTGATTAGAAGTCGTTTTCGACCTCGGAATAAACTTTGGCTAGGTAAATCTTTTAAAAAATTTAGTAAATTTAGGAATGACAATTTCATGGGTAAATCAGGTCACTTGCCTCACTTTGCCCTTATTGGGACGGGTATGAGAATATACTATTCAGGTATAGAATGAGTTTGGGGAGTACATAAAAACCCGAATCAAGATTGGAGTAGGGATAGGTTTTGCAATTACCTGTCTCGCCGCATATATGAATTACCAATTTACCCTTATAATATTACAAAATACCCAAAAAGTCCTCCATATATATAATCGTTCCTTTCAAAATTTCTAAGGTTCTTTTTGCTTGTAAGACAATAAGAGAGCTCTCATTTTCTCATTTCTTTTTATTTTCTCACTTCTTCTTAAATTGCTTCTTCTCGTTTCACCCTAAAAACACATTTTTTGCTCTAAAAACCAGAATACCAAATTTATAAACAACAAATTATTAGGGTTTCTATGGATTCCTCCATTCCAAGTAAGAAAACAATAAGTTTTGAAGCTTTGTTAGAAATATGAATTGTTTTTCATATTTTTCTGGTTTTAATTGATGGATTTGAGATTTTTTAGGTTGTTTATTTGTAGATCTATGCATTTTGTCCTCGTATGGGCATTTTCAATTTTGTCGCACAACAAATGCTTGATTAAATATGGATGAAGAGACAACATAACATGGGTGCCTTTGGAGTGTGAATCATTTTGAAAGGGGTTCTTTGTAGCTTAAATATGATGACCTAGATAGTGTTTATTGAAATTCTAGATACTCATGTTATGTTTAATAGGCTCTATTTGTTGTTAGAGACATAATTCCTTGGGGAAAAAAAAATACATAATATAGATGAGTGGCTTCAAGTCATGACAATAGTAGAATTTTTTTTTTTCAACCTAGTCAAATAGCTACAATATACTTGCCCTACTCTGCTCCTACTCGATTCACTCCATCCCGGAAACACATTTGGGATGGGGATGGTATTATCAACTCTTTTGTAAACGGGTATGGGGGACACCAACTCGCTTTGCCCTGAGTTTGGGACGGGGATGGGAAAAAAATTATATAATCGAGACGAGAATGGGGTAAGGGTGGCCCACCCTATTGCCATCCTTAGGTACATTCAACTCTCGAGTTGTTGAGACCCCTGTCTCTCTTCCCATGGTCCATTTATTCCTTTAAGGACCTTCGCAAAGTGATTGGAGGTTGTTCCCCACTCCAGAATGGACTTTGGAATCTTATGTACATCCTTAAGAAAATTTGGTATATTTTTAAGAAAATCTGGTACATCCTCAAAAAAATTTAATACATCTAATTTTCAGGCTACCAAAACCCCTATCTCCCTTTCCATGGTCTATTTGTTCCTTTGGGGGACCCTCGAGAAATCATTGGAGGTCATTTCCTACCTCGAAACAAACTTTGGAATCCTAGGTACATCCTTAAGTAAATTTGATACATCTAATCATAAGGCTACTAGGACCTCTATCTTCCTTTCCATGGTCCATTTCTTCATTCGAGGACCTTGGAAAGTAATTGAAGGTCATTCTCCACCTTGAAATGGACTTTGGAACCCTAGGTACATCCTTAAGAAAATTTAGTACTTCCCAAGGGTTTCTAATAAAACAAATGGACCATGAGAAGGGAGATAGGGGTCTTGGTAGCCTGAGGATTGGATATACCAAATTTTCTTAAGGATGTACCTAAGGTTCTAAAGTCCACTACGGGGCAGGGAATGCCCACCAATCACTTCTCAAGGGTCTCCAAATGAACAAATGGACCATGAGAAGGGAGATAGGGGTTTCGATTACTCAAGGATCAGATGTATCAATTTTTTTTAAGGATATACCTAGAGTTCCAAAGTCAGTTCCAAGGCGGGAAACAACCTTTAATCTCTTCCTGAGGGTCCCCAAAGGAATATATGGATCATGAGGAGGGGTCTCGGTTTCCTTAGGAATGGATGTATCAATTTTTGTTAAGAATATACTTAGGATTCCAAAGTTCATTCTAGGGTGGGGAAAGACCTTCAATTAGTTATCAAAGGTCCTGAAATGAACAAATAGACCATGATAAGGGAGATAGAGGTCCCGGTTTCCCTAGGAATTGATGTACCTATTTTTCTTAAGAATATACCTATATTTTATGAAATTAATATAAAATGTTAGATACATTTTTTTATTTATGAAACAATATATTTCTTTTATTTAAAAAATTAAAGACTTTAACCAAACAAAAAGTTGGATCCATGATGAAGTTAAAACTAAAAAAAGAAAGAAAGAAAGATAAAAGCACCATCATTTGTTAAAATTTTGATATAATAAATTTAAAGTAAAAATAAAAATAATAAAAATAATAAAATAGTATTACAAAAATATTTTTACTTTTACATGTGATAAAATTTATAAAATAAATAAATCTTTTATTTAATGATAATATAAAAAATATAATATCATAAACCTATAAATAATAAAATATAATTTTTAAATTTAAACCTTAATTTATCAAATGTATTATTATAATTAATATTTGAAATCATCAAGTATATTATTTGTGGGATAATATTTTTATTTTTTTTCATTATATATTTGTGTTTTTATTTAAATTGTTATATTAACTATTTATTATATATTATCATTTTAATTTAATATGTCCAAAAAATAATTAAAATCAAAGAAATTTTACGAGAGAATATATGAACATATTAAAAGAAATGTCAAATGAAAAAGAGAAAGATAACAATTAGAAATATGATAAGGAAAAGTGAGTTTTGACTCACTAATACGAAAATATATGAAAAAAAAAAAGGACCCCAAATTTTTTAAATCGGCAATATCTTCATTTATTTAAAAATAATTTAAAATATATGCACTTGTTAATGAATCATCTCATCATTCCCTAAAATAATCATTTTACTTGTGATGTCATCAACAATAATTCTCAAGACTCTTCCATGTAAATGTTTCCCTAAGATTTATTATTATTAGAGATTTTTTTTCCTTCTAGAAAGTGAAAAAAATTCTAAATAAAATAATAATAATAATAATAAATCTAAAAGGAAGGAAAACATTTATGTAAAGAAGTCTAATCTAATTGTCAATTATTTTGATAATATGATAAGAAAAATGACATTTTAAGAAATAATTAGATGACTCATTAAAAAGTATATATATTTCAAATTATTTTTTAATAGATGAATATAATATTGATTTAAAAAATTTAAAGTTTATTTAAAAATATGTGGTAATGAATATGATGGTAAGAGATGGAAAAAAAGAAAATAGAAAAAGGAAAAAAAGTAGGAAGGTGGTAGTAGGTGAGACATGTGAAAGAGTTGATGCGAGGGAAATGGGAAAACAAAAAGTGATGAGAGTATTTGTCAACAACTTTTGAAGTGGTAGTTATACTTCGTACTCAAATTTTTTAGGTAATTTTGGAATAAATTCAAAATCACAACTAAAATATATGAAGAGGTAATAGTTTTTCTCACTTTACATTAAAGTTGAAAAGGTAAAGGTAAAAGTAAAATTGTAAAAAACTTATTTATTTATTTATTTGTGGGGGCCTCAAAAATTCTTCTTTTCAGTATATACTTCGTTAAGATCATGAATTCTGGAGCTTATAACTTACGACTAAAGCTTTAAAGGTTAGTGAATCGGAAAGAGGAAATCCATTTTTCATTGTTGAGTTTTGTTTATATTTTTTGGGAGAAAGAAGAAAATAGTACTCCTTAGGGTCTTACCATTATCATACACAATCCTCAGAACTTCATTATATCAGTCCAAAAATTCACTCTTCATATTAGGACCAAGACATTCACCATATCGAAGAGAGAAATTCGAAGGACCTGATAAACTATAAGGCGGAGGGATGAAGAATCTAAGAAGTCATATGGATGTAAGCCAATTTCAGCTGATCAAGTTGAGATATTCAGATGTTAAAGGTCTAAAGACATGGGCGGCCTCAGTCTCAATCAACTCTATCTGCCCTTTCAAGAGGCGCATGTACACCACCCAGTCACCATCTCTGGCCGGACTAGGCATTGGCATCACGTATCCAGCTTCCCCATCCCATGGAAAATGGTATGACCCCAGAGCCGGCCTACCCCACCCAAAATCCACCTTTGACGCAGGGAATCTCTGCCCTGATGATACCACAAATGCCGGTCCATCGCGGCTGCCACTGCAGTATATCTTTGCTAAAGCAGGCTCTGGACGATGAGCCTCCACCCAGTCAATGAGGCCCAAGAAATGCTCCTTTGTCACTGCCCCTTCCAGGTACTCGTGAACGGCATCTGCCACCCAACTCAAAGGTTTCTCTTTCAGTTCATCTATCATCTTCTCACCAAAGGGGATTGACAGCACATTTCCAAAGTAAGAGGCCATCACTGCTGATTTGTCCTCGTCTCCACTGCTTAACCGCCTTCTTCCGTCCACCACGATGCCCATCTTGCATATCTTTTTATTATCATTTTCCATGACAGCACTTGCCGCGACCATCTTCCACAAAAATGCACTGAAAGACTCTAGTTTAGTTCTCTTGTAAAAGTTGCCCTTGCTGGTACTGGCTAGTGTTTGGAGTAGACTGAGCTGTTCGGCCGTGACATAGTATATGCGGCTTATGAAAGGATCAGCACCGCCCGGCTGCGGAGCTCTGGGAGGAGGTAAGGCTGATATAAGGACGTACATTTCATCCAGGGAGGGATCGTAGGAGCCTGGACGTCTAGTATTGAGGAGAGAGCGCCGGAAAGATGGAACCACAGATAATGGCTTGCACAGAGCCATCTCAGCCCATGAAACTAGGAACATATTAGCAGAATATGCGTCAGCTATCCGATGATCGAATGTACAGCCCACCACGACTCCACCACATTTGAGCTCAGTCACCTGTCATTTTCCTTCATTTGTTTTATCACATAGAGTAATAATACCCCGACAATATCATGATGTGTGTGTGAGTGAGAGAGAGAGGGAGAAGCGTTACCTGCACACAGAGGACACCATGCTGCTTCTTGGGGACAAGCTTGCCTTCAATACTGTCGTCAGGGTTGTACAAGTTGAGGTCATGAAGTTTTGCATCTGCGTAAGCCTCCATGAAATCCACCCCTCGGTTATTGCATAGAAGTTCAGGTTCACCCACTGAGTTACTCACAACTTCCCCTGCAAAAACATAATAGGAGACCAGTGCTTGGGCCAAGGCTTTCCTCAGAACCCCAACCATGGACCCAAAGGTGAAGTCATCACCTCCATTAGCATTCTGATGGGGCTTCTTGTAACAGAAAAACACACTCACATCTATAGGAGGCAAAAGCAGATCGAGGTTAGATAGCGGCAGCCAATGCTCCTGCATTGGCACCACCCCTGCCACTAGCTCTTTCCTGGTCACAGTCACCGTGAAGTACTTTCCTCCACCACCCATGGTTTTTAGCCAAGAGAGAAGGAAATATGCAGAGGGGATGAAGAGTAGGACTGGATTTATAGGCCCCTAGGCAGCGATGAAAGAGATCCTTTTTTGCAATCCCATGTTATAAAATATCTAAGAGCAATGATTGGAGAAAGGAGTGGCCACAATAACTGATCAGCGTCATCGTCACGTGAAACGTATTTGCATTTCCAATGTCAACCTCGTATGCATCTAGTTGCAGCTGCCAATGGGATAGTGGTAGGATGTTGTAAATTCATATAAAGGGGAGGGCCGGCCAGATAAATGTTACAATTAGCTTAAGACAAGGTCACCATGAATGGAATTTTTCGGAGTAATTAATGGACATTGACTAGGCTTGATTTATGGGATTTTGATTCTTCTTTTACATATACTAGCTTAAGACAAGATGATATTCCCATGGAGATGTCAATCTTGGGCCAAAGTAAATGAAATATCAGGTGCTTTTGAGCATGAATCACTCAATTGTTGACTTGTAGAGGTAGCCACCCTATCAAGAAGAAAATGGAAGTCTATTGCATGTGTTTCATATGAGAAACATACATACCAACTCAGATCGAGGGAATGGGATACAGGGTTAGTAATGATTGGGGCGATCACCTTATATTAAATAAGGTTTTCAAGTTATAGGTAATTAGTGAATTATTATAAATCTTTGTGTTTGAATTTTCTCTATCTTTTCACCTTTTCTTTTATCGTGATTTCAATTTTATTATTATTACAAACTTTTATTGTTTTGAAGATCTATTAAAAAACATTAAAAGTGCCCCACACTCGATTTATTTGTTCCTATTGAGTGTATACTTAGGCTGGGTAGATTGACTTTATAATTGGTGTCAGAGCTACATATACTTCTTAAATATGCCTAAATATGTAAGAGAAACATGGTTAACTAATTAAGCTCCATCATGGAAGGTTTTTAATCAATCAATAGCCCACTTTTTAATGGAAGTGATTATTGTAATTTTGGATAAATAGAATTGACATAGTATATATTTGCAATCTTCTACACTATGAAATATGGGACATCATTGAAGATGAATTATATTTGCCAACTAAAATTAAAAATAGGGTTAGTATTCCAAAAATAAAAATAGAGTGAGATGAGCATGCATGATTGGAAGAAACTACAACTCAATGATAAGGTAGTTATGAGTATAAATAGGTATATATATGAGTTTAAGGTTAAACATTACTTGTGAAAGTTAAAAATGCTTGATCTATTGTGTTCCACGAGTTTATGTTGTGAGATATTTTTTGAGTGATGTGATGTGTTGGTTAGATATTTTGCTAACATATGTGGCATACCTTTCACCTTCTTATCATGTTGGTATATAAGGTTATACTTGGACATGAGATTGAGAGTAGAAAGTTCAAAATTCATTTTATGACATCCAATGAGGAGATGTTAAATATTTTTGAATTTGTTTGGTACCTGATCTGTAATTAACACTTTTTCTTTCCTTTCATTGTTTTTTTTCTATTTCTTTCTTCAGATTCTCTTGAACCACACCTACACTTAAAACCTAAACAATTTTTGTACAAATTTTTCTCTCCCCTGATTGGAGCCTTTTCTTGTTAGGTAAGCAATTTTCGTACCTACCTTTGATTTTAGAGGATGGAAAGATACAAAGGACTCTTGTAGCTCCTGATTGCAAAGAGATTTTGCAGCAAAAGAGACCTAAAGGTGAAGTCATCACCTCCATTAGCATTCTGATGGGGCTTCTTGCAACAGAAAAACACACTCACATCTATAGGAGGCAAAAGCAGATCGAGGTTAGATAGCGGCAGCCAATGCTCCTGCATTGGCACCACCCCTGCCACTAGCTCTTTCCTGGTCACAGTCACCGTGAAGTACTTTCCTCCACCACCCATGGTTTTTAGCCAAGAGAGAAGGAAATATGCAGAGGGGATGAAGAGTAGGACTGGATTTATAGGCCCCTAGGCAGCGATGAAAGAGATCCTTTTTTGCAATCCCATGTTATAAAATATCTAAGAGCAATGATTGGAGAAAGGAGTGGCCACAATAACTGATCAGCGTCATCGTCACGTGAAACGTATTTGCATTTCCAATGTCAACCTCGTATGCATCTAGTTGCAGCTGCCAATGGGATAGTGGTAGGATGTTGTAAATTCATATAAAGGGGAGGGCCGGCCAGATAAATGTTACAATTAGCTTAAGACAAGGTCACCATGAATGGAATTTTTCGGAGTAATTAATGGACATTGACTAGGCTTGATTCATGGGATTTTGATTCTTCTTTTACATATACTACCTTAAGACAAGATGATATTCCCATGGAGATGCCAATCTTGGGCCAAAGTAAATGAAATATCAGGTGCTTTTGAGCATGAATCACTCAATTGTTGACTTGTAGAGGTAGCCACCCTATCAAGAAGAAAATGGAAGTCTATTACATGTGTTTCATATGAGAACCATACATACCAACTCAGATCGAGGGAATGGGATACAGGGTTAGTAATGATTGGGGCGATCACCTTATATTAAATAAGGTTTTCAAGTTATAGGTAATTATTGAATTATTATAAATCTGTGTTTGGATTTTCTCTATCTTTTCACCTTTTCTTTTATCGTGATTTCAATTTTATTATTATTACAAATTTTTATTGTTTTGAAGATCTATTAAAAAACATTAAAAGTGCCCCACACTCGATTTATTTGTCCCTATTGAGTGTATACTTAGGCTGGGTAGATTGACTTTATAATTGGTATCAGAGCTACATATACTTCTTCAATAGGCCTAAATATGTAAGAGAAATATGTTAAGCTCATCCATCATGGAAGGTTTTTAATCAATCAATAGCCCACTTTTTAATGGAAGTGATTATGGTAATTTTGGAAAAATAGAATTGATATAGTATATATTTGCAATCTTCTACACTATGAAATATGGGACATCATTGAAGATGAATTATATTTGCCAACTAAAATTAAAAATAGGGTTAGTATTCCAAAAATAAAAATAGAGTGAGATGAGCATGCATGATTGGAAGAAACTACAACTCAATGATAAGGTAGTTATGAGTATAAATAGGTATATATATGAGTTAAGGTTAAACATTACTTGTGAAAGTTAAAAATGCTTGATCTATTGTGTTCCACGAGTTTATGTTGTGAGATATTTTTTGAGTGATGTGATGTGTTGGTTAGATATTTTGCTAACATATGTGGCATACCTTTCACCTTCTTATCATGTTGGTATATAAAGTTATACTTGGACATGAGATGAGAGTAGAAAGTTCAAAATTCATTTTATGACATCCAATGAGGAGATGTTAAATTTTGAATTTGTTTGGTACCTGATCTATAATTAACACTTTTTCTTTCCTTTTATTGTTATACTTGGACATGAGATTGAGAGTAGAAAGTTCAACAACTCATTGCCTACTTAGCACGCACCTTCAACAACAGACTATCGACCCACTTGAGTCTCTATCGGCATCGGGACCTTCCATTTCTCAAATCTGTGGTAACAATTGTTCTACTCTGTCTTTTCCTCATCCTTTTGTTCCTTCCAATGCTTGGATAATTGACACAGGGGCCACCTACCATGTTTGTTGCAATATTTCTTTGTTTTCTTATTCCACACTTGTTCATAATACCACTGTCACTCTTCCTAATGGTCTTGTTGTTGCAATCAATTGTGTAGGCTCTGTGAAGTTATCTAATACTTTGAGCTTGGATAATGTGTTGTTTGTTCCCATGTTCACTTTCAATCTTCTCAGCATTAGTGCTCTTACTCTTAGCCATAATTATTGTGTTAATTTCATTTTAAATTCATGTGTCATTCAGGACCTCACTTGGGACTTGACGACTGGGAAGAGTAGAAGATGAAACAACCTCTATTTTCTAGAATTAGGGAATGAATTTTCTAATTTTGTTTTTGCAAATTCTATAATGTTGAAAAGATATGTTTGGGATATTTGCCTTGGACATCCATCTCATGTAAAAATTCAATTTCCACACAATGAATTACACACTCCCAGATTTTTTTTTTTATCCCATTTGTCTTTTCACCATAAAATTTGTCATATGGCCAAGCAAAAACGTTTGCTTTTTGTTTCACATAATAACATGTCTGCTAATCCTTTTAATCTAGTTCACATTGACATTTGGGGACCATTTCATGTTAGTACACTGGTTGGACATGGATATTTTCTCATTATTATTGATGACTGCACACAAGCTACTTGGGTATATAGTCTCTATGCTAAAGTTGATGTTCTCATTATCTTTTTGAATTTTTCAATTTGATTTCTACTCAATATAACATTGCAATTAAATCTATTTGTTTTGATAATGCCCCTAAATTAGCTTTTTATGATTTTTTTTTTTTTTTTTGTACCAAGGGTGTTATTCCTTATGATTCTTGTGTTGCTATCCCTAAACAAAATTCAATTATAAAGCGTAAATATCAACACATACTTAATGTGGCATGAGCTCTACTATTTCAATCTTGTATTTCTCTTTGTTATTAGGGTAATTGTGTTTTAACTGCTGCTTATTTGATCAATTGTACACCCTCTCCATTACTATCCAATAAAGTTGAGTTGTTGAATAACAACAAACCCACTTACAGTCATCTTCGCACTTTTGGATGTTTATGTTATGCTTTCGCGCTTTCTAACCAACGTACAAAGTTTGCCCCTCGTGCTTGAGCTTTTGTTTTTCTTGGTTATCATTTTGGTTATATGAGTTACAAGTTACTTGACTTAGAAAGCAATAAGGTCTATATTTCTCAGAATGTCATTTTTCATAAATCACTCTTTCCGTTTTCTCATTCTGCCATGAGCAACAACGTTGTTGATTTGTTTAGTAATTGTGTCCTTCCCAAGCCAATTCACTCCATCTCTGAGCCTTCTTGTAGTCAACTTAGCATGTCTTTTTCCTATAGTCCAAAGTTCATTTCCTCACCAACCCCAATTCAAACATGCTCACGTCCATGTCGTGTTGTCACAAAACTAGCTTACTTGTATGATTATCACTATTACCTCACTGAACACATTTCTCCAAGCCTTTTCTACATCTTATTTCTTTTTTCTTGAGTTAGTACAAGCTTTCCTAGCTATACCATGAATTTGTTCTCGCCATTAGTTCTCAAACTAAACCAACATCATTCTCTTAGGCTATTGAATCTCAAGATGGTGCGATGCTATGAATGTTGAATTTCAGGCTTGACAAAGCACTTAAAAGCAAAGAAAATCCTTGAATCCCATGATACTTGAGTCTACTAATATTATTGATGAGGAGTTTGGTAAGGAAGGTGATGTTTTTTCAATTATAGTTGATGAAAATTTTTCTAACTCTTGGATTTTGGATTATGGATGTTCCATTTACATGTGCCCATATAAGGAATGCTTTGGTATATACAAGGAATGTGATGCTAGTATTGTTCCTTAGAGAAAGGTAAGAGAGTTTGTTGTCAAAGTAAGCATTTTCAAAATATTCATCAAAGTGATGTGTCCATGCCACATCAACATCTACACATTATTTTTAAAAAAATTTTCTATATGACAAAACCACAATTGTTAATTTTGGTTTTAAAGTTAGCAATTGTCGTTTTATTATGAAAAAAACATTAAAATAAATTTTGATATGATTAGAAGATTAGTTTTTGGTAAATACTTTGAAAAGTAATCTAGATGTGATTTTTTTTTTTTTTTTTTGAAAAATAAAAAGAATTACTTTTCAGCAAACTTAAGGGAAGAAGCTATTGAAAAGAGTTTAAGTGTGTATGGCTAATAAGTGATCATAACTCAAAATGTAAGGTAAATATAAAAAAAAAATTCATGAAATGATGGCAATCCATCATCTATCCTTTGACCATAACTTCAAACATAGTGTTCTAAGTTGACCCACAATAGTTTTCTTTTAGAACTAGTCTCACCTAAATTCATTAATCGTACTGAGACTCTCAAACCACTCTCTTAATTATATGAAAATCTATCTAAACCCTTTGCAACGAGCAAAGATTTGATACTCATTAATTGCACTCAACCATCTCAAACAATCTCCATGGAATCTAAGTCACGTCTCATCTTATGGACAGTAAGTTGGGTTCAATCTTCTCAATCCAACTTGACCAGACTAACAAGTTAGGGAGTACTATGTATAGCTTAAATAAATAGATTTTAGGGCTGTAAAATGGACAACGAGGTGGGTTGTACTGTGAGGCTCAAATGGACAATATGTAGGACTATGTGACAACAAGAAGGTAGGTGGAATTGTACTAAATAGGCCAAAAGACTATGAAACAACAAAGCAAAATTATAATAGGTAGATAGGTTGTAGGGTTATAAAGTCAAGGAAAAATCATGATAGATGGGCAAAGCTTTATTTTTTGGGAAAATCATGCAACCATACAGCATCCAAAAAAATTAAGCTTTTTAGAACTTTGCTTTTATCTTTTCAATTTTAATGTAAAATAGAAAAAAAATATTACCCATTCATGCACTCCAATAGTACTTTCATATTTGTTCCAAAATTATCCTCAAAAGTTAAAGACAAGTTCACCTACCACATTAAAAAAGTTGTTGATAAGTACATTTATCACTTTCATATTTATTTTTTATTTATCTCATATCAACTCTCTCACATCTTATTTGTCATGTTTCTACATTTTTTCTTTCCTTTTTTTCTCTCTTTTACCATCGTATCCATTGTCACCTCATATATTTTTATTGTTATTTCTCTATCTTTCCTTTGACTCTTTTTTGATATGCTCATGTATTCTCTGATAAAACTTCTTTAATTTTAATTTTTTTTTCACTCTCTAATTTCCCCATATTTATTGATTTTAATTATTTTTTAAACATATTAAGCTTTAAATGATAATATATAATAAATAATTAAATAAAAACATAAATATGTAATGGGTAAAAATGAAAATATTATCCCAAAAATAATATACTTGATGATTTTAAATATTAATTATAATAATACATTTCTAAATTAAGGTTTAAATTTTAAAATTCTATTTTATTATTTAGAGGTTTATGGTATAAGATTTTTTATATTAATGCTATACAAAAGATTTATTTATTTTGTAAATACTCTCACATGTAAAAGTAAAAATATCTTTGTAATACTATTTTATTATTTTTATTTTTATTTTAAATTTATCATATCAAAATCAGTGATGGTGTTTTTATCTTCTTTTTTTCCTTATGGTTTTAACTTGATCGTGAATTTAATTTTTGTTTGGTTGAAATCTTTAATTTTTAAATTAAAAGAAAATATATTTTTTCATAAAAAAATTGTATTAACTTTTTATATTAATTTCATAAAAATAGGTACGTCATTAAGAAAAATAGCTATATTCATTCCTAAAGAAATCGAGACTCCTATTTCCCTTATCATGGTCCATATATTCCTTTAGGGACTCTTGGTAACTGATTGAAAGTCCTCCATCACCCTGAAATGAACTTTGAAACTCTAAGTACATTCATTCCTAGGGGAATTGGGACCTATATATCCATTATCATGGTCCACATATTCCTTTGGGGACCCTCGGGAAGTGATTGGAGGTCGTTCCTCACCCTAGAATGGATTTTGGAACCTTAGGTACATCTTTAAGAAAATTTGGTACATCTGATCTTCGGGTTATTGGAACCCCTATTTCCCTTTTCATGGTTCATTTGTTCCTTTAGGGACCCTCAAAAAGTGATTAGAGGTCATTCCCCACCCTAGAATAGATTTGGAATCCTAGGTATATCCTTAAGAAAATTTGGTACATCCAATTCTCAGACTATCGAAACCCTTATATCTCTTCCCATGGTCCCTTTGATCATTTGGGGACCCTTGAAAAGTGATTGGAGGTCGTTCCCCAGCCCAGAACGAACAATGGAATCCTAGGTACATCCTTAAGAAAATTTGGTACATCCAATCGTGTACATATTATTTGCTTTAGGCTTAAAGGACCTTCATAGCTTTAAAACATGTTTATTGGTTAAGAGAGAGCTCATATTTATATAGTCCTAAAAACTTTTTTCCCAATCTAATGTGGGACATCACAATCACCCTTATGCAAACACAATGTTCTTGTTGTGTCCCATGGGATTATAGGGCTAAACAGATAAACACCCCTCATGGGGCTAAACAGACCCTCCACATCTAGGTCAAGGATTAGATTTGATACCATTTGTAATGACCTATTCCCAACCATGTAGATATTGTTCACTTTGAACTTAAACCCTTATAGCTTTAAAACGTGTTTAGATGGTTACAAAGAATCCATACTTATATAGCTCTATGAACTTTTTCCCCTACTCGATTTGGGATTTTGCAATATTCAAAGTCTTTTTCATCAATTTATTGATGATATATCAATATTTAGTTGATTTAAATTGAATTTTTGGTGATTTTTTAGCCACATCACCAAATTTTAGGGATGTTTATGTATTTTAAAATTTTAAAAGGACTTACTTAACTTAATTTAGAGATATTTATGTATTTTGAAAATTCAAAAATATTTATTTTGATTTTAGGGATATTTATGTATTTTGAAAATTTAAAAAGACCTATCTTGATTTTTAGGGATATTAATGTATTAAAAAAATTATAAGTGAGATATTTTTGGTCCTTTAACCACCCACTATTTTGCCCACTATCTTTATCTTGTTATGTTTTCTCTGTGTTATCGAAAACTGAAAAGCCAAAATAGAAAGTAAAAAAATGATTTCTAAAGAACTTTGATTTGAAGAAGAGTTAGAAAGATGAATGTTTTAGTATTTGCCTTGCTTTGCAATTTAAAGGTGTGAATTGATTTTTTCAAGAATTTGAGTGACTTTTTCGAGGTAAGGGTTAATAGTACAATAATTCATTTTATTATTCCCTATCTATTTTTTCATCTATTTTTAGAAGTATCAAGATGTTTAAATTCCATAATGTTGATCAAGTAATATTTTTCTAAAATATGTTTGGATTTATTTCTTGGTTTATAAAATAAATTGGGAATATCTATGATTTGTTTCATTATTATGAAAGTAAATTTTACTTTTTTAATTGATTAAAATGATTTTGGAAACTCTAGATGTCAATTGTTCTAATTAGAGGATAAGTTGTTGATTTCATTACCCTTGGTGGGGATAGGATGCATTGCAATCCTAGCCAATAAGAGTGTTATTGGCCTTTCGTATACCATTGATTAGAAATTGTTCCGTCCACTAGTAAAATGAACATTTTGAGGTTAGTCACCTAGTGCAAGCCCCAATATCTAGGCACAATATTAGTGGATTAAAGTAAAATGTTTATTTTTGAAATTTTTTTGAATATGAATTGATTATGCAAAGTGTATTATTTGGTCTATCTTTAAACTAAAAGTGTTGAATTTTTTAGAAAGTGAATTAAATTATTGAATTAAATGAGTTTGCTTCCTAATTGAATTTTATAAAGATATGATATCTACCATTATTTAAATTCTGTACTATACTTGAACCTCTTTATTGAAGTATTTTTTCTTATTGTGTTGTCGAATTCATTGTTCTTTATTATTTCACTTTTTAGGATTAAGTAATATCGATGAGGAGAGATCTTGATTAAAAGAGTGTTTTGTTTGGAAACTTCTTTAAATTCGATTTTATTTAGGAATTGACTTAAGACTCTTTTCAATTATGTCTTTTTTAGAAAAAAATTTAAGTGTTTGAAAGAATCATGAAATTTATTGTTTAAATATATTTAAATAGTTTTTGTTTTGTTTTAATATGTGAAATAATTGTGGTGCCTGTGAGGACTTCCCCCATGTGGCCACATGGCAAGCCACTCTTGGTCCATGTGGCGTCCTCCTATCTCTATCTGGACAAGCATCATCAGACTGAAGTGTTCTATCCGGCCTACGGATATCAGAGACTAGTCACATTGTGCTCCTTTAAAACTACACGATGCATTCTGAGTAGATATCCTGACCCACTCTCATGAGCAATCATTCCCCCCATGCTAGGAGTACGCTCGATGGGATGTCACCCTACCTTCGCAGGCGAACTGCTACACGCTACGCCATACTTTCTGCAGGTTGAGGTGATGAGCGAACCATCATGTCATCCCCATTGGCAGTCCTTGTCAGCCACCTAAATGGTGATGATTGCCCTATCACGAACTGTGCTACCATCATGACTATGAAAGTCAAGAGGCAACCTCAGCACAGATGTGACCTCATTCCAAACACTATAAAAACCTTCCTACAACCAAAATCCAGGTATGCAATACAAGAATCCTCTTCTAACTCCAGGAAAGGAGCAATCTCTCTAGCTGATGTTAACTATCTGACTTGGGCTTTGGAGAGTGTGTCCAGACAACCTGTCCAGACATCTTTTGTAGGAAAGAAAAGAGAAGCCAATCCTACACAACTGCATTCAATCTTTCTCTGGTGCGACAGGGAGAAGCATTACCCCTAATTGATTTAGCATCAACATTGGCGTCGTTTGTGGAAACGAAACAAGAATGTCAACACCCTCAAAAAGTCGATTGTCAGCCATGGGCGATGAAGGATATTTTGATTGGCGTGAGAGTATGGAAAGACGCTAGCGAGAAAGCGAGTGACAAGTGCAAGCCCTGCTCCAAGAAACAAAGAGACTCAGGGAGGAGAATGAGGTATTGTGAATTCAGGCATCTTCATCAGGCCCTCCTCTTAGTTGGCAACCAAGGAGTCAGCAAACGAACTCTAGGCAAAATGAGGAGGCAACATACACTAGAAGTGTAGAGTGCCCTCTGATGAGCATGGTATATAGCTTAATGAAAGACCCCTACTAGTCTAGCACGCGCCGCAGGACGAAAGCTCTGACTCCACTCGTGTCTCATAAAAAAGAAGACGAGATAGGAAATCCCAGCTATCGGATGCAATAAGCGCAAGGTTAGGGCCTCAAGCGCCTGGTGTGGAGAAACCGCATGTAGCCACAGCCAAGGAGGCATATCCTGGTCCCTCAATTGCACCCATTATACCGAACTAGCCTCCATACCCACCACTACAACAACCCAGAGGGGATATGGTAAGTAGAGGTCCACCAAGCGGCTGGACGACATGCACTCTAGCCTTCAGCTCTCATATTATCAATTACGAGCCCTCGAGAGGGTTCATTGTGCCAAAATTCTCCGCGTATAATGGATCTAGTGATTCATTTGATCACATCATGCACTACAGACAACTCATGACCCTTGACATAGGGAATGATGCGCTATTTTGCAAGGTCTTTTCGGCCAGGCTCCAAGGTCAGGCTCTCTTGTGGTTCTACTGCCTCCCGATAAATTCCGTCGACAACTTTCGGGATCTATTGGAGGCCTTCGTGGGACAATATCTGTGCTCAACACAACACAAGCAAAACAAAAGCACCCTGCAAAACATAAAGATGCAAGAGGATGAGTCGCTGAGAGAATTCGTAAAATGGTTTGGATAAACTTTATTCCAGGTAGAGTCTTACAGCATGGACGTTGTCCTCAAAATCTTTAAACGGAGTATCTGCCCGAGCACGCCTTTCTTCGAATCCCTCGCCAAAAAGTCCCATGTGACTATGAACGATTTGTTCAGATGAGCAAACAAATATTCCATGCTCGAGGATAATGTCCGCGCAGTTACCCAGCAGGTCTTAGTCACCAGTCAACTAGCCAAAAACGACTAGTATAGGAATTCCAAAACTGCAAGCCAATGAAGGCAATCAAGTAGGGGGCAGGGTGAACAACGCCAACCAGACCAACCCAACTTCACCCCCCTCAATGTTTCATACAAGAAAATCCTCCCCATGATCCGCGAGTTGTTCGACTTCAATTGTCCAAAGCCGCTAAAAACGGATCCAGCTAAGAGAGACAGCTAAAATGTGTCTATCACAAAGAGCACGGACATACTACGAAGCAATGTAAAAGCCTTCATTATTTAGTGGAGAAGCTTGTGAGAGCCGGACACTTGAGACAGTACGTCCGCTTAGAAGGCAAAAATGGGGAGATATCCCGAAGTTTAGACATCGTGGCCTCTGCAACTTCTACGGCTCCTAGAGCCATGATCAATTATATTCATGGTGGACCTCTCGATGAGGAATACAACTCTAAACATAAGAGACAAAGGCTACTTCGAGCCACCTTTGTACGTCAGCAAGTTAGCTCCATCCGACCCAGATTAACCAACAAAAACATACGCCCAATAGACAGGGTAATCACCTTTCCCTTGGTAGACTCCAACTGAATATTACAACCGCACCGAGATGCCCTTATCCTAACATTGGGAATCAGTGACTCCGATGTAAGGTGAATCTTGGTCGACCCGGGCAGCTTAGTCGACCTTTTACAAGTATCTATGATTAAACAAATGGGGTTTTCACCCTCAAGTCTGGAAAATCCTAGGCGGATATTGTCAGGATTCAATAGAGCTTCTACAACATCTCTGGGCGACATCGTGCTACCCGTCCAAGCTAGCCCTGTTACCCTGAATGTGTAGTTCTCAGTAGTAGAAGACCTATCCCCATTCAATGCCATATTGGGGCGCACCTAGCTGCATGACATGAAATCCATTCCTTCTACATATCATCAGATGGTGAGCTATCTCACCGAAGATGGACAAATTGATCTATATGGAAGCCAGCTGGCAGCTTGACAGTGCTATCAAGTGGCACAGGAAACTGGATCCAGTAGTGATAATGAGCCTCCTTTGGAACCTGCAAGCATGATCAGTAAATAACAATTACAGTATCCGATGAAGAAGAATCCCTCGATGGTCGACCCCTTGTAGATCATTCAAATCTCAAAAGAAGACTATCAGTTTACCTACGCAAGCTTCCTCTTTGAACTAGATGAGGCACGATGCCTTGAAAGAGTACTCCAATGGAACAAAGATGTTTTTGCATGGACACACTCTGACATACTTGGGATTCACTCGTCAATTGCCTCCCACCGACTTAATATTTTTCCATCCTCAAGATCTATCTGCCAGAAGGTCCGATGATTCCATTCGGATAGGTAAAAAATCATTCAGAATGAAGTAGACAAGTTACTGGCAGTCGAATTTATCAGAGAAGTTGAATATCCTAACTAGTTGTCAAACGTGGTTGTGGTCCCAAAAAAAAAAGGGAAAATGGCGAGTGTGCGTCGATTACACTAACCTCAATGATGCCTGCCCTAAAGATCTTTTTCCCCTATCTTGAATAGACCAAATAGTGGACTCCACTGCCAGACATGGAATGCTCTTTTCTTGGATGCATTTTTTGAGTACCATTAGATTCCCATGTACCCACCAGATGAAGAAAAAACAGTCTTCATAACCCCTCACGGGCTCTATTGCAACAAAATCATGTCGTTTGGACTCAAAAACGCCGAAGCCACTTACCAAAGGCTGATGATTAAAATCTTCAAACCTCTAATCGGATGCACGGTAGAGCTATACATTGATGACATTGTGGTTAAGAGCAGGACTAGGGGCAAACATGACTAGCACTTAGAAGAAGTCTTTCACTTGTTGAGAGAATACGACATGAAGCTCAATCCGTCCAAATGCGCCTTTGGGGTGAGCGTAGGCAAGTTCTTAGGGTTCATGGTCACTCAAAGGGGTATAGAGGTCAATTCGGATCAAATTAAAGCTGTCATGGAGACATTCGCCCCGAGCAGCAAAAAGGAGCTGCAACACCTCACTAGCAGACTCGCTGCACTAGGGCGCTTCATACCTCGATTTACAAACAAACTAAGGCCTTTTTTCCTTGCATTAAAGGGAGCCAGTGCAACAAGATAGACGGAAGATTGCCAGTTTGCGTTTGAAGAAATCAAGCTTACCTCACACAACCACCCATTCTGAGCAACCCTCAACTCGGCGAACAGCTGTACATGTACTTAGCAGTTTTCAACTACGCGTTCAACGCTCTTTTGTTTCATTACATATCAGACAAAGAGCAAAGACTTGTCTACTACATCAGCAAAACAATGGTCGATGTGAAAACTAGGTACTCAAAGATGGAGCAGACAACCTTAGCCTTGAGAAGCACCGCGCAGAAACTTCGCCTCTATTTCCAAGCCCATCAAATAATCGTGCTCACCAACCAGCCTCTCAGAAGTATTTGCACAAACCTGGTCTATCAAGAAGAATGCTAAAGTGGTTCATAGAATTGAGTGAGTACATGATCAAATATCAACACAGGTTATCCATAAAAGGACAAGTCATGGCTAACTTCATAGCTGAGATCCCCCAGCAATCCTCTCAACTCACAGAACCTGGTAGAGAGGGATGGTGGATTCTCCACATCGATCGAGCCTCCTGAACTTCGGGATCTAGAGTAGTCCTCCTCTTTCAATCACCAACCAGGGAACAATTGGAATAGCCCATCCCGCTTGGGTTCCTAGCATCCAACAATGAAGCCAAGTACGAGGCCATCCTATCCAAACTAAACCTTGCACTTGCTCTCTCAGCCTCCAAGCTCGAAATCTACAGTGACTCTCAACTCATTGTTAGGCATATTCAAGGGGAGTACGAAGCCAAAGACGACGCATGGCTCATTATCTAACTAAAATGCGAGATACCCGGAATCAGCTGAACAAATAGGCTATCAAGAGGGTTCCCCGCATAAAAAACATACAAATTAATGCCTTAGCTAGAGTAGTAGCTACACTTCTTGTGAAGAGACAATATTATTGCCCTGTCTACCTTCAAATCGCTTCCTCAATTCCAGTCGCATCTATCTGCAACGCTAGAGAGGTAGGCGCGGAGTGGGCACATTAAATTGAAAACTACCTCCAGACAGGTGATCTACCCGAAGAGAGCAAACATGCGCCTAAGGTCAAGGTACAGGTTGCCCGCTTCACCTTGATCGGGGACTGCCTCTACGGGCAATCCTTTGGAGGTCCATACCTTAGGTGCTTGGACAGTGCAGAAGCTTAGTATGTATTAGTAGAGCTGCATGGAGGTATATGTGGCAATCACATGGGAGGACGAACCCTGGCGCACTGTGCCCACTCGCAAGGATACTATTGGCCCATTATGAAACAAGACGCGGAAGATTACGTTAAGAAGTGTGACTGGTGCCAAAGGCATGCGCCCATTCCTCGCATGCCATCAGAAGTTCTCAACCCAGTTATGAGTCCTTGGCCATTCACATAGTAGGGGATGGACATAGTGAGGCCCCTGCTCACTGCAGCCGCTCAGAAGAAATTCCTGCTTGTGGCCATCTACTACTTCAGCAAGTGGGTAGAGGCTGAAGCATATGTCAACATCAAAGATAAGTACGTCTCTAAGTTTGTTAGGAAAAACATCATCTGTTGGTTCGAAATTCCACAAACAATTATAGCTGATGACGGACCATAGTTTGACAGTGTTGCATTCAAGAGCTTTTGTTCGGAGCTAAAAATCAAATATTTATACTCCACGCCACGATATCCTAAGAGCAATGGGCAAGCGGAAGCAACAAAAAAAACCCTGCTCTCTGCACTAAAGAAAAGGCTAGAAAAAACCAAAGAGAAATGGGTGGAGGAACTACCCGGCGCCCTGTGGGCTTACCAAACAACACTCGAACGACCAACCGGAAACACTCCCTTCGCTCTCGCTTACGGAATGAACATGGTTATCTCAACAGAGATAGGCATGCCCACAACCCAAATTGTCGTACAGGACCAAAGGGATGAAGATCAAGAACTTGAGAGTCACCTAGATTGGGCAGACGAGGTGAAGGGAAGCGCGACCATCCAAATGGCCTCCTATCGACAAAGAGCTACTGCTTACTATAATCGGAAAGCCCGACCTAGTGCCTTTAAGGTTGGAACTCTAGTCCTCAGAAAAGTCTTTGAAAATACAACCGAAAAGAGAGCCGAAAAGCTCCAGGCAAATTGGGAGGGACCTTATATAGTCTCAAAGGCCGGAGAGTCTAGGGCTTACCATCTGCAAAAGTTGGATGGAAAGCCCCTACTTCGTCCATGGAATGTATCTCATCTAAGGCAATACTATCAGTAAAGTGCACAAGAAAGACAATGAAATGTTGCATTTATAAATGAGAAACTATTCTTTACAAGTGTTGGTCGAATAAATCATGACGAAATACAAATGACTTAATAATGAAGAAAAATGTGTGTTATGGCTCGTTCGAAGAGTCGACCACAGGAGAAATCCCATTTCATTAAGAAGAACTGTCGAGTACTTTGCCCTCGTCATCAGAAATGAAGGAAGGAGTATCCTAGGTGATTTCGTTCTTCGTACAACATCGGTAGTCGTAGAAGTACATCTCGTCCACTTGCTTTTGGTACTCCTCTAGCTCCTTCCTTTGAGCTGCGAACTCGACCCTAAGTTCCTCTAGCTTCTTCTTCAGTTGGGCATTCTCTTGCTTGACCTCTTTGCATTTGGCCTCTATAGCTCTGCCCTCCTTTCTCAGTCGGTCCATCTCAACACAGGATCTCTTTCTTTTCCCCCTCTGCCAACTTCAAAGCCTCGGTTTCATTTGCAGCAGCCTTCTGAGTTGTGGCAAGATCACTCTCCACCTGCTCTAGCTTGTCGCAGACCTCTTCACTGCCGCTCAAGCGATGGGTGATGAACGCCCTCATAGCCTCAGCAACCTCTAGCCACTCAAAAAGTAGAGCGTGTTGTCGCATCATGTTACGAACTCCAGCCACCACTTAAAGGCAATAACAAAAACAAAGTTAAGCTGGAGATCAAAGTTCACATTATCATGAAAGGAGGAAGGCATAAAAGCTTACCACTTCCGCAGTCTCCTGGGCTGTGCAATCCTGTAGTGGCTGAATGCGGGAGATCGAAGACTCAAGTGTGCCGAGTGGAAGCCGAGCTGTGACGAAAATAGGGGGGTCGCAGCCTAGGTTCACCGAAATTCGCTTAGTGAGAGGGAAGAAATTCGACATCTTTGTCGAATGCGGCTAAGCATCGGTGAAGCAGGGTACCCACCTCAACATCTCCATCATTTCCTCCCAACTAGGAAGAGGAACTGAAGCGGGGGCATCATTTTGATCCAAGTCCTCCTCGACAAGAACCGACCTTTAGGTGCCTCATCTTAAGCCGGGCAAGTCTCATTTCTAGTAGGAGACGCTACAGTCGATGTGTTGATAGACCCCGCAGCATCCGATGGGGGCACTAGCGTCAAGAAAGCATCTGTGATGGGCTACTCATGATCCTCATTTGGACAGGATCTTTTGGTAGGAGGGGCAATTACTTCAATAGGCTAGGATAGGCGTTTGTGTTGCCTCTCCTTGAAGCCAGTCCTCAGGTTAGTCGCCATATCTTCCTCCACCTCCGATTTGTAGATGACGCTGAGTGTCACAACCTCGGATTCAGAACTGCGAGGGCCCAAGTCACTCCGTTCAAATCTCGGAGGGTCCAAGTCATCTCCTGAGTCCGGAACGGAGCTATCCGCCAACATAGGTGTGGAGGGGGTAAGAGCGGAAGGCGAGTCTAGTAACGGAGTTGATACCTTAACTACCTTAGCAGAAGACTTATTTTTCTTAGTCGGAGGACGAGCTGCTGAGGATGAAGCCTGACCTTTCTCACCTGGAGTCTTTCTTAGCTTCCTCTCTTGCCTCTTCTCCTCCATCTGATCAAGGTGCTCTTGGCTGGCTTTAGCGTCTGCCTCGCACGCTTCTTCCTAGAATGGGAGGTCCTTCAAGATGTAATGCTCCCCAAGCACCACAACCTTCGAGATGCGCCTAGGGATAATAGGAAGAACGTACGACTAGGGCTCCTAGATGATTGTGAGCAAGTTCTGCGCAAACAAAAGCGTCTAGTGGTTCCTTTCGTCCGAGGTGATCATGAATAGCTTGTTCAGATGGTCGAACGAAGCTTTCTCCACCTACTCAACCAGACGACCCCTTCTGTTCTTATCTTCATCAATCAAAACAGAAAGTGTTAGCACTAAAACGATATCACTTCAACAGAGAAAGGCAAGTGAAGAAGCTTTCAAAGCCATCCCTACCAAGAATTTTTAGTGAAAAGTTTGGACGAAAGTCCTTATTCGAATGCTCGACTAGGCCAGCCCATGGGCCTCGGACCAGAACATGCCCTTTGGCTCCACCCTTATTCGAGTCCGGGAAGCCGGTCACCAATTGGAGGGATGGGATATGAGCAAACATGCTGAAGATATCCTTTTTGCCCTTCTTGATGGTATAGATGAAGAGGACCTCTAATAGGGAGAAGTCCAAACGGAAAAGCATGTCTAGGATGCTGCATCCCATTAGCACCCGAACAACGTTGGGATGGATAAAAGCGGAGAGAATTTGGGTGTAGTGTAAAAACTGTTTGAAAAGAGATGGGAAAGGAAAACGGAGCCCTGCATTAAACTGCTCCCTACTAAGGAAGATAACACTCTGAGCTTCCTTCTCAATAGACGTCGGTTCTCCATCCACCAAGTGAACGGAGATGCCGTTCGGAATACAGAAGCGCTTGCAAAACTCCCACTCAAAAAGGAGTTCGGTAGGCTTTTCCGACTGGGAGTGTCCCAAACTTGCACTTGTCCGGCCACCCTTCCTACCCTTACCAGTCGTGCTGGTCGAGACAATGTCCTTTTTTGCTGGCATGCTGGAGCGATGGGCCGAGTTGGACTTGCACGACACAATGTCGAATGTTAGAAAGCAGCCACCCGACCCTACCACCAAAAGGTAGTGTCCCCAAAACAAGCAACAAGTGGTCATGCCAAACTTTGGCCCTGCCCTATTCGAGGTAGCTAAACCTATCTATCAGCGAAAGTCCTAATTGCGGATTTTTCCGCTGTGACACCTCAAACAACTAAAGGAAAAACAGACTGTGGGTGGACTCTGCAAAACCCAAAAAGCAAAAAATATGGAAAAACCCTAACCCTAATAGGTGTCAGCAAGTCACTCCCCTGACGAGACCTACCGCCCTAGAAAACTCAGAGAATTTGGTTTTACAAGCCTCGGAGCAACCACTTTGCCGCCGACCGAGACCCCTAGACGCCAAAATAATGCCCCAATCGCAACAAACGAAACAATTAAGAAAAATATAAAATCGAGGCCAATAGAGAATAAAAGTGAACGTACCTAAAAAATATATTCAATAAATGGTGAAAACGGTCTGTAAATGGCAAGAGAGGTCAATCAAAAAAATCGCCGGAGAAGGAAAGCTGCAGCACAATAGCCAGAAAATAGTAACTGTTATTTGGATATGAGAAGTGTAGAACAAGGGGGAGTGAAATGCAAGTTTGAAATAGAAACGACAAGAAAATGTGCTTCTTGGGGGTTAATTCTCTATTTATAGGGACAGACACCCTAGGAACCCCAAACGACAAGGCACTTGGAAGCACACTATCCGAGATGGTGCGCCGCCTGGAAACAGCTTCAATAATGGTGCCCCTCCTTAAATACCCCTCGGATGCCATGTGTCTTGTGGCCACTAAAAGGGTTCAGAAAATGTTTTAACCCGCCATTTATGTCCGGACGAAATGCTCAAGCTAAAAGGGGGCATTGTGGGGGCGACCCGTCCCGAACCCGCCCTGTTGCCATCCCTAACAATGAGGTAATTGAATTTTAAGAATACCTTCCTACATAGGTTTCTAAAGGAAGAACTATTCATTGAACAACCCCTGGGATTCATAAAACACGACCTTCCTAATCATGTATACAAGTTAAATCACTCTCTTTGTGGCCTAAAGTAAGCTCCGAGGCCTAGTTTGACATACTATCTCAATTTCTTCTCCATTTGGGTTTTTATTACGGTAAAGAAGACTCATCTCTGTTGATTCTTTGCAAAGGTCAGACCATTGTTTTGATACGCATTCATATTAATTATATTATAGTTAAAAGGAAATGATAACAACACCATCAGTGACCTCATTAGCACCTTGAGCAAAGATTCTCTCTCGAGGACTTGGGACCCTTCCATTATTTTTAGCTTTGGGGGTCAATACCTTCTTGACGAGTTGTTTATTTCTCATGCAAAGCACACTAAAGATCTACTAGAGCATTAAAAAATGTTGAAGTGCGCTCATATCAACACACCCATGGCTCTTAATTCAATTCTAACACCATTTGATGAACAACCCATTGACCCTATACAATGTGGACAACTAGTTGAATCCCTCCAATGTTTAACCTTTACAAGGCCTGATATTGTATATGTGGTTAACAAGGCCTTCCAATGTTTCCAAGCACCTGGTGAAGCTGATGCAAGCTATGAAACGCATCTTAAGATATTTGAAAGGAACAATGGATTATGGTATCAAATTTCTTAAGAAAAGCTCGCTTTGCCTAACTAGTTTTTGTGATGATGACTGGGCAGGATGCACGGAGACAAGAAGAAGCACATCCAGTTTCTGCATCATCTGCACAACCTTGAGTTTGTAGATCATGCCCAAAGGCCGAATATAGATCTCTTGCTTACCGTGCTGCAGAAATAACATGACTTACTTCTTTGTGATATTGACATTCAAATACGTGAACCTCCCCAATTCCTATGTGATAACCTTAGTGCGATTCATATGACGGTAAATCCCGTCTTCCTTGCACGCTCTAAGCATATTGAGTTCGGCTACCACTTTGGCTGACAAAAAGTTGCAAGCGAAGTCCTTGTTACCCGCTGTCTTTGATCACCTTTACAAGTAGCTGATAAATTCACAAAGGCACTATCTAAGAACTCATTCCAAGCACTTTTGATCAAATCTAGAAGTGCACAAGTGACCACTCACTAGCTTGTGGGGGGCTGATAAAGGAAATAAGCATGCAACCAAAAATCTGAGAAGGAATTTGAGTAAATCTGTGTGAGAGATAATCTACACCAGCATGGAAAGTACTACTGCAAAAGAGATAACAGACCCAAGCTCTCCATGTTTGCAATGTGCAAAAATTCAAGGATGGAAGGAAATCAACCACGAATCTTTTATGTGAATTATTCCCTCTATTGCATTAGGACAGTGTAATGATTTTTGGCAGAACGAACGTCGTAACTCTATAAAAATATACAGCCTGCAAGGAATAACATATGGTTCATCCTTTTAAATCTATTCCTTAATTTCTAGAATAACTAGTAGGCTCAAGTGGGCCTCTAAAAAAAGGAAGGTACAAAACTCTGAAAGTCATAGCTGGGTAATTTTTTAAAATACAAGGTAATTAAAATATTCGAATTAAAATGGACAGGACATCGAGCACATTATTCTGAACAAGTGAAGAGTTTCTTTTCAATGGCAAAAAAATGTTTTATACAGCTTATGGTGACATGAATGATATATGTGTACATGATCAGTTAATTGTTCAATAAAATGATTATATAATTGGTTGGTCCGATAATCACTTGGTTTAACATATAAGGTAGCATCTGATTTGGATAACTTCAATTAATTTCTAAAAAAATATTAAAAAATTTCTAAAAAAATGTTTGAATAATTGGTGTCATTATGGTGTTTAACTATGGTTTACCTACCCTAATAATATATATTATTATGACGCAGTGAGGTATTTAGTCGCATCCTAATAGTTTCTTTTCACTTAAAACGTTTTGTTGTTTCGTGGACAGATGGATCAAGCCTGCCATCAGATATCTATATCTATACTCTCTCCCACTCATTCACCCACACACGCTTACAAAACATAAATAGAAACCATGGGCAATGGAGGAGATTTCACTGTAACTGTGACCAGGAAAGATGTAGTTGCAGCGGTGATGCCCATTCTGGAGTATTGGCTACCACTCTCCAACCTGGATTTGCTTTTGCCTCCACTAGATGTTAGCGTGTTTTTATGTTACAAGAAGCCCCATGAGAGTGTCAATGGATGTGAAAACTTCACCTTTGGGTCCATGGTCAGGGTTCTGAAGGAAGCCATGGCCCAAGCACTGGTGCCCTATTATGCTTTTGGAGGAGAAGTTTGGTCGAACTCATTGGGTGAGCCTGAGCTTCTCTGCAATAACCATGGGGTTGATTTCCTGGAGGCTTACGCAGATGTAAAGCTAAAAGACCTCGACTTGTATAACCCCGACGAAAGTATTGAAGGCAAGCTTGTCCCTAAGAAAAAGCATGGCGTTCTCTCTGTCCAGGTAACCCTCTCCCTCCCTGAATATCAAAATACAGCATATAAGCATATTTGTACCTTAATGGGACAATATGTAGATTTTATTTGTGTAAGCTGGTGGATCACATTCTTGGTTCAAAATAGAAAGGAAATAACTCACGAGAAAACTTAATACTGAATTTTTAATGTGAATGCACGCATTTTTTTATTGATCTTTGTCGTGAAGGATATTCAAAGAATTAAGTTGCAATGTATGCTCTCATGGTAAAATTACTCTTACTACATGCTATTCCTGATAGGCTTATTTTGAAAAAAAAAAAATGAACGATTGGCAGGTAACTGAGCTCAAATGTGGTGGAGTTGTGGTTGCCTGTACGTTTGATCATCGGATAGCAGATGCATATTCTACCAATATGTTCTTAGTTTCGTGGGCTGAGATCGCTCAATGCAAGCCATTATCTGTAATACCGTCTTTCCGGCGCTCTCTCCTCAACCCTCGACATCCAGGATCCTATGATCCGTCCATTGACAACATGTACATCCCCTACTCAGCCTTACCTCCTCCCAGAGCTCAGCAGCGCCAAGCTGATCCTCTCATAAGCCGCCTTTTCTATGTCATGGCTGAACAGCTCATTCTACTCCAAAGACTAGCCACCAGCAAGGGTAGCTCCTACAGGAGGACTAAACTAGAGTCTCTCACTGCATTTTTGTGGAAGATGGTGGCCAAAAGTGCTGCAGTGGTAGGAAATTCAAACAAACAGATATGCAAGATGGGCATTGTGGTGGACGGAAGACAGAGGTTAAGCATTGGAGATGAGGATAAAGAAGCAGCCATGGCCTCTTACTTTGGAAATGTGCTTTCCATCGCCTTTGGTGAGAAGACAATACATGAGTTGAAAGAGAAACCATTGAGTTGGGTGGCAGATGCGGTTCATGACTATCTGGAAGGGGCAGCGACAAAGGAGCATTTCTTGGGGCTGATAGATTGGGTGGAGGCTCACCGGCCAGAACCGGCTTTGACAAAGATTTACTGCAGTAGCAGTAGCGATGAACCAGCATTCGTGATGTCATCAGGGCAGAGATTCCCAGTGTCAAAGGTGGATTTCGGGTGGGGTAGGCCGGCTGTGGGATCATACCATTTTCCATGGGGAGGGGAAACTGGGTACGTGATGCCAATGCCAAGTCCGGCCAGAGATGGTGACTGGGTGGTGTACATGCACCTCTTGAAAGGCCAGATAGAGTTGATTGAGAAGGAAGCTGCTCATATTTTTAGGCCTTTAGCATCTGAGTATCTTAAATTATAGATCATATCCCTGCCCTCTGTTAGCAATATACATGAAAGTTCCAAGTGGTATATGTGTATGTTACGTATGTGTGTAGGTAGATGTGGTTAAGAAAGTTTGAATGATGGATATGAGAATGACTACAAAGACCAAGAGTGGTACGAAGGATTGAAAATATTTGTCTTAATTTTGTTGCAGATGAGAAATAATGAATTGACACAGGTTGTATATATTGTCACATAAACCCCAACGGCCCGGACTCCTTGAAATGGAAAAATAAATAAATAGAAGGCTGCAGAAAGGATCTGAGATACATTAATTTCCATACCAAACCCTAGGCTTCCTCCAAGATCACCAAATGAGATGCGTTCAAAGATCCTCGGAAAAGTAGCTAATAAATTTGTGGCTTCTCTTTGGTCATGACTCATGAGAGGTTAGATGGCTTCTAATTGTGGAACATATTTTGGTTAGATAGCTCATCAATTCAGTGGCGCACGAACTGAATGAAAGTGAAATTTGAACGCGATGACATTTTCCAATTGCAATTGTCTTAATTTCCTGAAAACGATTGATGGGTTATTTTAGAAGTTGGGAATTTCTTGGAAATATCTGTAGAAAATTATTTGATTCAATCAAATGGTACATAATTGATAACTTCAACACCATTGCATACTCCATGAAAGGTTTCACTTCCTATTTGAGTTTGAAAGAGAAGAGTTCAAAGACAGAAAATATCTGGAAAACTACACAGCATAATATGCATACCTGTACTAGACACGAATGTATATATATTTAATTGATCTCTGGAAATTTCTGCAAAGAGACGAGTTCAAAGACAGAAAATCTCTGGAAAACACCCCTGCATGACACGAGAAAGAGACACTTCACCATTTTGCCTATTTAATTGATCGATTGAATATTGGCCCCCCGATACCTGATAGTTGATACCTAGTATGAAATTTCAAATTAATTCTGTCCTTCAAAGAGGCTACAGACCCAAATACAACATAAAACCGTGATCATTTTTCCTCTCAAATTAAGTCTGTCATCTGCTGGCCTTTTAATTGCAGTGATCCTACCAAAGAACGCATGCATGGGCCATATTAGACTGATACTTAATTACAAAGGTGGTGTGGTGGTGTACAACGTACTCTAGTCCATGCATGGGATTGGGTCACTCCTCTTCCTTCACGACAGTAGAACTGATTTTATGGCACTTACCAAGGTTTGGTAATTGAGATACTGGTGTTAATGGAAGTATGACAGTGACTTATAGCTAGCCTAGATATTTCTATATAATTAATAGTTTATCAACCTTGAATGATTCAATGCATCTCTAGAAAGGCATCCATGCCTTTCTTGAAAATGTTGGATTGTTTATTTTTACAAGTAATTTTAAAAATCGTTTGTTTTAAGTCTTATCACATCTTTGAAATGATGGGCAACCAATAATTACAAGCTTCACAAAAGAAAATGGATCCTTGACATATCTTAACTGAAACAACAACCACTATAATGTTCTCTAAACATATCTTAATTAATTTGGAGGGTTTTGACCTTTCAAATATTATTTAATTTCTGCTGCATCAACAATTTATCCACATTAAATTTACCTTCAAACAGGACTGGCTGGGTGGGAAACATGTTTTGACTCATGAACACCCAATAAATTGCTGGGTTTGTTGAAAGAATTAGCATTTTTCATGGTTTAATTGTTTGAATAACTAGCTAGTTATTTCTCCATGGTGGGAATGTGGAAAACTAGCTAGTTATTCTCTTGTGAAAAACTATGACAAAGAATGATATTAGCGATATAAAAATAAGATAATGAAAATAGAAAATATCTAAAGTATACAATGATTTACTTGATTTTGCCTAACACTTACATCTATAGGTGAAAGTAAAAAGAACTTCCATTATTATTAAAAGATATTACAACTTTAGAATTCCTTTAATCCCAAAGTCTCAATTATATCCAAAAAAATAGACTTTTTCTCAGCCAAAATTTCTTTCTATATATATTCCTAATTACACAGCAATATTTCATATAGAAAAATAATTATATAATCATGGAAAGTATTTATTCCTAAAAGAACATATCACTATAGGATATTTCTTTTATGACAATAGGGAAATTCCCTTACATGCATAAATCCTATAAAGAAAATATCAATGACTTACCTATTGACTGAAATCAAAATGTGAGCCATTTTTCGACAATGTTCACATTGGCTCAAATTCGTAAGCTTTGAATAAACTCGAAAGTCATTTATGTTACTTCACTTTCACAATGCCCCTGAGGGACCTTAAAATATTACCAACACCAATTAAGTTTAAATAATATATGAACTTAATTAAATGTAAAAGCGAGTATAATCATATCATATTTGATGGATTATCCATTGTAAGAATCTTTTTCACTACAATAACACCGTATGTAATCACATCCTTGATAAAATGCATTCTAACATTAGTATATTTAATCTTCTTATGGAACATCTAATTTTTAGTTAAAAGTATGGCACTTGGGCTATCACAATACCCAATAGAAAACTCTTTTGTAAGCTTAAATTGTCAATCACACCCTTGAGCCAAACATGAAAATCGATCATCACTTCCAAGAAAGAAAATATCCCCATTATAGAAGAAGAGTCATTAAAAGACTTTCAAAATGTAAGTCATGTTAAACAAAAACCCAACTTATATAAATGGATTTAAATTGAATCTTCTCATACTAAAGACCCCAAATTGATTTGATGAAATAATAAGGTTGATGAATTAAGGATGTCAGGTAGCTAGGGTATGTGGTTGTTTTTAACCATGGAACTGATCTATCAATTGTTATAGGTGTCATATTCCTTGCTAACTTAACTAAATTAATTTGATTCATTATATAATATTGTGAAAACTTTTGACTTTTATATAGAATTGATATTTTCCTCCTTTTTATTTTCCATAGTAAGCTAGCCAGTAGCCTTATCAGGCCCACCCTTTTATATCGATTTACAACATCTTACCGCTATCCCATTAGGAGCTACAACTTGATGCATACGCGGATGTTTCACGTGACGATGATTAAATTTTAATCATTACAAATTAATTAACTCATGCTAGACTCTCATCAAGGATGATCACCTCCATTGCACTAGAGTTAAGTTTGATTTATAAAAAAATTTAATTAGAGTTAAGTTTTCCATCATAATTTTAATAACGCTATGATTAAGTTTAATTTACAAAAAAAAAAAAAAAAACTTAATTAGAATCAAGTTTAAGCTTTATTTTCAAAGGACTTATTATAGTGACTTGATATCTACTATATTTGAATTTTATTTAAAAAAATTTCACTAAGATTAAGTTTCTATTTTATTTATAACAAATTTAATTAAAAATAAGTTTCTTAATTAGAATGTTGATCTAAATAGTGGTTTGTAAAACTCAAGGAGAATAAAAAAAAAAATGAAGATTTAGGGTTCGTTTGATAGTAATTTTATGAAGTATTTCTCAATGTTTTTAAAACCTGACCGATCATTAAACATAAATATAGAATTTATACTTTATTAAATTTAAAATTAATTTTTTTTAAAAAATTAAAATATATCATTATTGTTTTTAATAATATTTTATTTTAAAATTTTGATATACCAAATTAAATTATAAATATAAATATGAATATAATAATATATTGAATAAAACATGTAAATATTTAAGTATAAAGATATATTTAAGATGAAAAAAATTAGAATATCTAATTTTTCTATATATTTTATTATTTTAAAATTTGAAAATTATTATATTAATTAATTATAGTATTTTCATACTTATTATAAAAATAAAATTGAATATAAATAACTAAATATTTATATTCGTTTATATGTTTTATATGATAAAATTTAAAAAAGAGAGTTAATATAAAAAATTTCAATATTATATATCAAAAGGGTTACCCACCATAGTGGTTTGCTGCCTTATTTGAGAGAATCCCACATCCGAGACTCATGGTTTATAGATGCAGTATATATATACAAGTGCGTGTAGTCTTCAAGTCAGCCAAATGGTGGTAATGGGTTAGGTAGTCAACCCCACTCTAATGGTGGTAATGGGCTTGGGCTTGGGCTTGGGCTTGGGAAAGCTTCTAAGCCCCCCCTTTGTTTTGGCCAAAATGATAGTTGATCGGTTTGTCCGATTTGACAGCGGTCCAAACAAAAAACGGGTCTACCGATTGGTTGGACCGGTTAGGTTCGGTTTAAAAAATAATAGTATTTTTAACATTTCTAATACTTGAAAATTGTTAAAATCAGTTTTCAAAAACATCATCAAACACACTTTTAGCTAGTAACAACTTCTATTTGATCTCATCTTTACAATCGAGCTTTCAGTAGAGATTTTTGTTGCCAACATCATCAATATTCGATATTTCGACGAAATATTGATGATATTTTGACTAAATACCAGTAATATTTCCCAACATTTCAAACCTCACCTAAGAATTTGATTTTTGGTTGAATGAAAAATCTTGCACGCACAGAGTCAAAGAAGGCAAGTTCTTTGTTGCTAGTAAAACTGAAATTTTTATACATAGACAATACAATCTTTCCACAAGGCTTGTGAGCTCTAACACTTTCAAAGTAGGAAACACGACTAGCAATGGGCAATGAGTCAATGATTGATGCCAAGTAAGGATTAAAATATCTGGATATATTGCTGATATATCCGTGATATATCCAATATCCGTGGATATCGATACAAAATTTGGGAAGATATATCCATTAACCAATATTTTCGGATATTTTACTGATATTTCACTTATTTTTTAATTTTTTATTATTAAATAAATAAATTATAATTATTTTATTTTTATATTTGATTTAATTTATTACCAAGAATATAAAAAGATAATTTTCTTAATAGGTTTTTTTTTATATAATCTATATATTTATTAAATATAATAAATATAAATATTAAAAAAATTGTACATATATTATTATTTATTTGATATCATTGAATACATTTAAATTAAAATGGATCATAATTTTAATATTAAATATATTTTAAAATTAGACATATTATCGTAATAATATTGTAAAATAATCTATAATGCAACTTAATAATAAAGGTACATTTATAAAAAATTTGTTTTTTATTTATTATCAAATATGCCAAATTATATATATATATTAAAAAAAATAACTTTAAAATATCTATTTTTACTTTTGAAGTACTGATATATCCATGATTACTAATATTTTTATCCTTGATGCCAAGGACACAAAAGACTTCGCTCTTATGTCACTAAAGTATTTCCATCCCAAGCCAAAGTGGGATCTACGCATAGAGATCTCTTTCGTTGCTTCCTAGTCGCTGATAAATCCACCACTCGTCATCCCCTCTACAAACCATTCCCATTTTTCCGTTTCTCTTTATCTCTCTTAGCTGAAAACCATGGGTGGTTTAGTTAAGTTGGTAATTCCAAATCAAAAACTCCTAAGCATACTCCTAACATGGATCTTCCAAATCCTTCCTTGAACTACTTGCCTTTTGAAGATCAATGTGCTTAAAACACTTGAGAGGTAAGGTTGTGGAGATAGTGAATGGATGAAATCAAATCAACCAAAATTTTCAAATTAATAAAATCTTTTTAAAAATCTTTGAGAGACTTGGGCATGTAGTTTTATTCTTCTATGTATGCCTTGTTCGAGATTGATCTAATTTTATGTAGGATCAATCCATGTTTAATTGGATCGTATTTTTAACCATTGGATTAAGGGCTCTCTTTCCCTGTATAAACCCAAAATTTTCATTTCAAGGTTGTAGAACACCAACAATTGTTTGTCACTCCTCGAAGCTCTCTCCAATCCAAACTGAGAATGTTTAGTTTCCAAGAAAATCCTCCTCACTTTGATTTACAAACTAGCTTTTCGATTAGATTTCCTTAAAAATTGGTTGATTCATTTCTTTCATTCATCTCTATTGTTCTCATTGATTAGTATTTAAATGAAAACTTATTTTCTTCTTAATTAAGCTTTAAGAAAATGTTGAGATCGAGCTTAGTATGAAGTTCAAGTATGCCCTAGAAGAAGAAAACATGTAGCTGAAATGAAAAGTTGTTGGTCAAGTAGTTCATGAAGGATCAGTGGACTTATGCTATGTAAATCCTTAGATTTGGTTGGTTGTTTTTATAGTGGATGCATTTGATCACTTGTAAGCTCATGGGTTTTTATCTCTTTAGAAGATTTTTCATGTTAAAATTGAATGTTATCCTCTCTCCCTCTCTCTCTCTCTCAAAGACCCTACCTCCAAGCCACCAACTACACCCATTATTATTATTATAATAATAACACTTTTCTTTTTTTCTTTTGTTTCTTCCTTTCTGGACGTCCACATGGATCCTTTTCTTTCTTTTAAACCATCTACTACACGACAGACATCTACATTATATTATTATTATTATTTTCTCTTCACTGTTCAAGAAATTCACACTACTCTTATTTTCTTTATTTACTATTATTTTTTTTCTAGATCTATTCATTTGAGTAATCAAAATCTGTCGATCTCCATTAATAAATCAAACTATCTTTATAAATTTTTAATATTTTTGACCTATAAATTAATTAAATGAACTCTAATCAAAATTGAGATCTTCCAAAGAATATCTAATGTGTTCAAAACTAATTAACGAATAAAAAATATTAATTTAAGGATTAAAAATCTTACCTGAAAAATTGATCTTCAAACCCTAAACTCCTAAATCTTTAGCCCTATACTCTCTAATCTTTTTAATCTCAGTGTAAAAGGGATTTCTGAATAGAGAAGGTAAGAAAAGTCTACTTTATATCTAGGGGTTTTAAATACAAAAAGACCTTTTTACCCTTATTAAATTACTTTAATTAATTAATAATTTTTAAATTACGATTTTACCCCTAAATTGGGTTTGGGGCATTACATCATCTCCTCCTTAACAGAAGTTTAGTCCTCTAAACTTGACATACATGAGTCATGAAATAAATGAAAATGTTTTTCTCTTATCTCTTCATTTACTTCCTAAGTGACCTCTCGAATACTAAGATTGCTTCACTAGACCTTTATCAACTGGACAATAATAGAACATAGTATCTTTTCCATCTCACACCACATAGGTATAAAACCCTTAACAACCTTTTCTAAGCAAGGAACTAGCCCATAAAGCTAAGATCATACACAATGGTCTAACCACATGCTTTCCCTTAAAACTAAACTTACATTGGTCAGGAATATGGAAATCACCCTGAAGTATTTAGCTTGACGAATTTACTCCTCACTTAACATAATATTATACACAATTATCTGAAGGTAGAAATTTGACAACCTTAAAAATATTTTATTTAGTATTAGGGATCCTAATTAATTTCTCATGCTAATATTATTACTACCCAATATTATTTTCAACTTAGTAAACAATAATAAATTAATTTATTAAGTTTCTAAATTATTGTAAAATTTATTTTCTTTCCAAATCTTACCCTTACTATTTATTTCTTTATATACTTAAATTAAATTAAAACCTACACAAAAAACTATTATTATTATTATTATTATTATTGTTCCCATAATCCAACTTGTCACTTGACCACAATTCCACCCCAACACCCCATTATATATATATATATATATATATATATATATATATATATATATATATATTATTACTTTCAAAGACCCTGACTCCAAGCCACCAACTACACCTATTATTATTATTATAATAATAACACCTTTTTTTTTCTTTTTTTTTTCTTCTTTTGTTTCTTTTCTTCCTAGACGTCCACACACATCCTTGTTTTTTTTTTTTTTAAATCCTCTGCTACACGACACACATCTACATCATTATTATTTTTTTCTTTCTTTTCACCATTCCAAAAAATCAGGCTACTTTTATTTTCTTTATTTATTATTTTTTTTATAAATTAATTTATTGAAGTAATCAAAATCTATCAATCTCCATTAATAAATCAAACTATGTTCATAAATTTTTAATCTTTTTTACCTATAAATTAATTAAACAAACTTTAATCAAAATTGAGATATTCCAAAGAATATCTAAAGTGTTCAAAACTAATTAACAAATATAAAATATTAATTTAAGGATTAAAAATCTTATCTAAAAAATTGATCTTCAAACCTTAAACCTCCAAATCTTCAGTCCTATGCTCTTTGATATTTCTGATCTCTATGTAAAAGGGTTTTTTGAATAGAGAAGGTAGGAAAAATCTAATTTATATCTAGGGGTTTTAAATACGGAAAGATCTTTTTAGCCTTACTCAATTACTTTACTTAATTAATAATTTTTAAATTACAATTTTTCCCCTCAATTGGGTTTGGGGCATTACATTCTTCCCTTCTTAACAAAAATTTAGTCCTCTAAACTTGACATACATGAGTTTTGAAATAAATGAAAATGTTTTTCTCTTATCTCTTTATCTACTTCCTAAGTGACCTCTTGAATACTATGATTGTTTCACTAAACCTTTATCAACCGGACAATAAAAGAACATAATATCTTTTCCATCTCGCACCATATAGGCATAAAACCCTTAACAACCTTTCCTAAGCAAGGAACTAGCCCATAAAGTCAAGATCATACACAATGGTCTAACCACATGCTTTCCCTTAAAACTAAACTTATATTGGTCAGGAATATGGAAATCACCCTTTTACCAAAATAATTAATAGAGACATAAAAGGAAACTAACCAATCCATCTCCAAAATCACATCAAAATCCTAAAGGTCTAGAAGTACTAAGTCAACTAACATCTCCATATAACTAGTCATCATACGAAAACCTCCAAACATTATATTATCCACAATGGAATGTCCCATAGGAATAGCAACAATCAAATCAAAATTTAGGCTACCAACAAGCATACCAAACAATCCAACAAAAGATATTGAAACAAAGAGTGTGTTGAGTTTAGGTCAATCAAGGCTCTAACAATAAAGTGTAAATTCGAATAGTACCTGTCGCCACATCAAAAGTGGCTTAAGCATCTTGGTGAGTCATAGCAAACATCCGCCCTTGGACTCTAGGTTTCTGTTTATCCTCCTTATTCTCCTCTTTAGGCTTCCTAATTATAAAATTCTTATTCTCTGGACAATCCCAAATCATATGTCCATGCTTCCCATAACCCAAGCAAGCTCCAAACTCTTTACAGCAAGGTTTACCCCAATGTTTCTTACCATAAATAGAACAAGTCACATCTAAATTTTGCACTACTTTTCCTTTAATCCAACTCTCAATTGAAACGAACCGTTTTGGTTCTTGGTTATCATGGGCACCATCACTCCTACTCCTCTTCATTTGTTGTTCCCTGTGCTGTTGAAGCTTCTTATTATCCTTTTCCGCTATAAGGGCTCTATTTACAACCTCTGAATAGACACTAAGCTTTAAAATAGATATTTTGTTCCTTAGCTAGGGCTTCTATCCATCCTGAAACTTTAATGTCTTTTCCTCCTCTATAGCAATCAATTGTGGAGCAAAACGTGACAACTTTGTAAATTTAGCCTCATACTAGGCCATTGTCATATCCCCCTATTCCAAACGAACAAATTTTCCTACTTTTTGTTGTTTAACATTGTCGGGAAAGTACTTTTTATAAAATGCCTCCTTAAACTTTCTCCAAACTATAGGTCCTCGATCCTCTAAAAGCCTTTTGGTCATACGCCACCAATGATCTGCTTCTTTATCTAACATAAATGCTACATAAGAGGTTTTTTGTTCCTCAGAGCAATCTATAACGTCAAAGAATTTCTCTATTTTAAGAATCCAAGCTTTTGCTTCCGTTGGGTCTGAAGTACAAACAAAGTAAGGAGGACCTAACTTCTTAAAGTCATCAAATGAGCTACCCTTAGAAGATGAGGGTTGTCCAAGAGCTTGAGTCTCAATAGCTCTAGTTTGATGCTAAACCAAACCAGTTAAAGTCTCAAGATATCTATAAAGTCTATCTGCATTCATAGGAGGCAAACCCTTAAGTGGAGGAGGTACATCATTATTAGCCTGACTGTTTTGGGAAGATGTTAGTCTTCTTGGTGGCATGTTGTCCTATGAAGAATTAGGTATAACTAAATTAGTCACTAGAAAACCAATTAGACAAATTAGATTCATAAGAAAGAATAGGAATTTATAAAAGATGAAACTGAAACTTAAACTAATGCATCACTCATCTATCCCCAAAGTAAACTAAAACAAGTTCCCAACAAGATTATAACATAGTGCTCTGATACCACTTTGTCACGCCCTAAAACCCACTCCAAGGGCATGATGATCATTTCACACCTCAAGCCCAAAGGCTTAAAGTGGAAACGACACAAACATTCGTATTGTAACTGGAAATTTACCAATTACCAAATTCCTATTCAAAGTATTATTGTCCAAATAGCTCCAAACTCAAAATAATTCAATGGAGAATTAAGTTTTAACATCTAAACAATGTCCAAAATAAAGAGAGTTTAAACAAATGTCTTAATAAAGCCAAATTTCCCTCATAACAATCACTTCTCGCCTGAATTGAGTTTACCTGAAATATTATCAATAAAAGGAGATGGACTCAAAGCTCAATAAGGAACATTAATATAGTTTCATGGATCAAACATTTTCAATCATGCTTATAAATAGGAGATATAACATATACTTATTTTCATAAAAACTTTTGAGTTCAAAATACTAATACATTCAAACTTTTCAACAAAACTTTCTCATATCCATTTCAAAACAATTTTTCATCAAAACCAAATCGAATACATTCAAAATATATTTACTCTGGTTATTGTATGACAAATGGTGCCCAATTAGGTGGGACTTCACAATTGAGTAACTAATTTCAAATTTGTTCCATTTAAGGTGAACAAAACCACATGTCAACAATTATAACCCGTTAACTAGGGTTATAAGGTCAACTATTATAACCCGTTGACTAGGGCCATAAAGTCAACAATTATAACCCATTGACTAGAGCTGTAAAATATCAACTATTATTACCCATTGATTTGAGCTAAATGTATCAACAATTATAACCCGTTGACTAAAGTCATATAAATGTCAACAATTATAACCCATTAAGTAGGGCTATAGGAACCAGAGTCAAACACTTTATTTCATTAATTCAAACTTGTAAAACAAAATATCATATCTCCAAAAATTTTCATTTTTCATAAACAAAGAAGATTCTCAAATATACTTTCCATACAAAACACATATTTGATCCATGTGAAAAGATAAAAATAATATTTTTACACATTTCAAAATATAATATAAAAAGGAAATTATTTTCTTTTATAAAAATCTGCATTAATTTCCCTTACCTTAAAGAAACGCTCAAAAACTTGAATTATTTAGCTTGACGAATTTACTCCTCACCTAACATAATATCATACACAATCATCTAAATGTAAAAATTTGACAATCCTAAAAATATTTTATTTAGTATTAGGGATCCTAATTAATTTCTCATGCTAATATTATTACTACCCAATATTATTTTCAACTTATTAAACAATAATAAATTAATTTACTGAGTTTCCAAATTATTGTAAAATTCATTTTCTTTCCTAATTTTACCCTCACTATTTATTTCTTTATATAATTAAATTAAATTAAAACCTATACAAAAAATTATTATTATTGTTCCCATAATCCAACTGTCACTTAACTATAATTCCACCCCCACACCCTATTATATATATATATATTACTTTCAAAGACCTTGCCTACAAGCCATCAACTACACCCATTATTATTATTTTGTTTCTTCCTTCCTAGACGTCCACCCGCATACTTATTTTTTTTTTCTTTTTTTCTTTTAAACCCTCTGTTATATGACACATCTATATTATTATTATTATTATTTTTCTCTTCGTTGTTCCTAAAAGTCACTCTACTCTTATTTCATTTCTTTATTATTATTGTTTTCTAGATCTATTCATTTGAGTAATCAAAATATATCAATCTCCATTAATAAATCAAACTATGTTCATAAATTTTTAATCTTTTTGACCTATAAATAAATTAAATAAACTCTAATCAAAATTGAGATATTCCAAAGAATAGCTAAAGTGTTCAAAATTAATAAACGAATACAAAATATTAATTTAAGGATTAAAAATCTTACCTGAAAAATTGATCTTCAAACCCTAAACCTCCAAATCTTCAGCCCTATGCTCACTAATCTTTCTGATCTCTGCATAAAAGCGTTTTCTGAATAGAGAATGTAGGAAAAAATCAAATTTATATCTAAGGGTTTTAAATACGAAAAGACTTTTTTACCTTTATTAAATTACTTTAATTAATTAATAATTTCTAAATTACGATTTGACCCCTAAATTGGGTTTGGGGCATTACAAGTTTTATAGGGTCCAAGGCACTAGGAATTTGTCCCATCAAACATTTTAGCTTATATTAAAAAATTTGTCCAATGAGGAAAGAAGTTGTGGCAACAGGGCTGCCAATGCTCCTGCATTGGCTACCCCTATCTAACCTTGATTTGGTTATGCCTTCTGTATATGTGAACGTGTTTTTTTGTCACAAAAAACCCCATCAAAGTGTTAATGGAGGTAATGGCTTCACCTTTGGGTCATGGTTGCGTTTCTGAAGAAAGCCATGGTCCAAGCATTGTCCCCTACTATGCTTTTTGTAGGGGTTATTATTACTATAGTATTTTTATTATTGAGTTCTATTTACAGGATTTGTAGTACCTAGATTGTAAGGTTGGATGGCTATGTGAGCATGCCTTATATAAAAGTGGATGGGGTATACTTGTACTCATTCATGTTAGAATTGCCAAATGAAGAGATTGTGAGTGATTTAGTTAAGTTGGTAATTCCAAATCAAAAACTCCTAAGCATACTCTTAACATGGATCTTCCAAGTCCTTCCTCAAACTACTTGCCTTTTGAAGATCAATGTGCTTAAAACACTTAGGAGGCTAAGGTAGTAGAGATAGTGAATGGATGAAATCAAACCAACCAAAATTTTCTCTTCAACTTGCATTGTTTATACTAATAATGTCTTAATTAATTTGACCCGCATGATTATCATGTTCATACGAAGGGAAATCAAATTACAGAAAGTAACACGTTTTGTTTTTTAAATTGTGTAGTAACCTATTCATGATTACTTTGAATTCAAAAAAGAGTTACAATGTGATTTGGGAGTAGATTAAAGTAGTTATTTTAACTTGTAGGAGGAGATTATAGATTGTATTTTCTTTCTTTCTTTCTGTCGGTGTTACCTGTTAAGCTTTCATGCCTGAATTTTTTGCTCCATCTTGTTATGTTAAATTATGTGCTTCTTAGAAGGTGGATTCATGGTCAATTTTCCGACATATGAGTATCAAATGCAGAACTCTACTTCACTTTGTTTTACTTTCCATGAATGTGAGTTGAGTGGAAGTAGCTGATAGAATAATTCTTTCTTTTGACACCTTTCTCTTTTGTCTTTGTAGCCTTTCCCCCATTTCTTTTCTAGGCTTTCTGCTCACTCATTTTCCAAAATTTCCAAAAATTTCCAAAATTTCTAGGCCTTCTTCCCAATGTTGTGTTCTCATTTTTGGATCATTATATTCCCTTCTTGGGACCCAAAACTTGGTTCATAAGAAACCAGGAATGGCTTGTAAATAAAGCAAGTAAGCAAAATGCCCATCTTCTTTCTGTTGAAATATTTAAATGCCAAACAGGATCTCATGAAAGACATTAAAGCATATAGTAAAAGAAATTAGGGATTAAGAAAAACCTGACCTTGATTGATTCTGTGAAAAGCCATTCCTATGCTCGTCTGGTGTTCAAGGATTCGTTCAATTCATGAATGAAAGAAACTCCAGGTTCAATTAGCTCTTCCCTTTCTACACCCAAAACAATTTGTGTGCTCTGAAGAGTTCGTTCATTCGTTTTCTTCTTAGCCCTAAGAGAAAATAGAACAGGAATAGGATAGCCACCCCTACCTTTTTTCCCTTATATATATATATATATATATATGTCACATATCACACAGTTTGGACCACTTGACTTAATGGGCCAATCAAGTAAAATAAGGTGAGCCCATAGAAATCAAGCAATAATATGTCCAGCCCCATTACGAACCATAATGCAAAAATAAATTAACACTAATTTATGACATTATTAAATTGATTATGTAAGTCCACACATAAAAAATTCCAACAATTCTCCCACTTGGACTGCATAATCAAACATCACAACATACACATAATCATAAATCAATGTCCCATAAAATCTCATTAAAACAAATAATAAAAAACAATCATATATGCTTCATTGCTTGATTCACAGTGAAATATATAATAATAGCAATCCTTCCAATAATAGCATAATATTACAATACCAAAAGTGGCTCCCACTAACTTAATGCAACCTAGGCTTCCAACAACCCCATTTGAGATACATGTTCCTGAAACACAACTATGGGTAAGCCTTTTGTTAGTGGATCTGCCAACATACTTTTTGTGGACATGTACTCAATATCAATAAGAGACTCTACCACTTTCTCTTTAACAAAATAGAACTTTACATCAATATGTTTGGAGCGAGAAATACTTCTAGTGTTCTTAGAGAAAGCAACAGCTGCGGAATTATCACAAAATAATTTCAGCGATCTAGAAATGGAGTCAACAACTCCCAAAACTAAAATAAAATTCCGCATCCATATAGCATGACAACAAGTCTCATAACATGCCACATACTCTGCCTCCATAGTTGAAGATGCTGTAAGTGTCTGCTTAACACTTTTCCAAGATACAGCTCCTCCTGCCATCATAAAAATATAGCCCGTGGTGGATTTATTATCATCTATGCAGCCAGCAAAATCAACATCACAAAACCCAACTACATCAAGTATGTTGGTGCGCCGATATGTCAACATTAAGTCCTTAGTTCCTTGCAAATACCTGAGGACCTTCTTAGCAGCTTTCCAATGTTGACTCCCAGGATTGCTCAAGTACCTTTCCAACACGTCCACAACAAAAGCAATATCAGGGCATGTACATACTTGAGCATACATAAGGCTGCCAACCACAGATGAATAAGGAATGGTTCTCATTTCCTCTCTCTCATCATCATTTTGAGGACACTGAGCCTTTGAAAACTTATCACCCTTCACAATTGGCGCTTTAGAAGGACTACAGTTGTGCATATTGAACCTCTTCAATATCTTCTCAATATAGGTTCTTTGAGACAATTTAAGCACTCCATTAGCCCTATCACGAAGAATCTTTATGCCCAAAACATAAGAAGCCTCACCAAGATCCTTCATGTCAAAATGGGTTGACAACATGTGCTTTGTCTCAATTAACAAGTTAGAGTCATGTGATACGAGTAGTATATCATCAACATATAAAACAAGAAATATGTAACTACTCCCACTGACCCTCAAATATATGCATTTGTCAACCGTATTATCTTTAAAACCATTTTGGGTAATAATCCTATCAAACTTCAGATACCACTACCTCGAAGCTTGTTTAAGACCATAAATTGACTTATTGAGCTTGCAAACTAAGTCTTCCTTTCCAACTTCTGTAAAACCAGTAGTCTGCTCCATATACACATCCTCATCCAGATCACCATTCAAGAAAGCAGTTTTGACATCCATCTGATGTAGATCCAAATCAAAATGAGCTACTATGGCAATAATCACTCTAAAAGAGTCCTTGGTCGACACAAGTGAAAAGGTTTCTTTAAAATCAATCCCTTCTGTTTGACTATAACCTTTAACCACAAGTCTGGCCTTATATCTCTCTATTCACCCACTAGAATCACGTTTGGTTTTAAAGACCCACTTGTACCCAACTCGTTTACAACCTTGTGGCAATTCAACCAAATCTCAAACACCATTCATATACATAGAGTTCATTTCATCATCCATGGCTTTTTTCCTAGAAGTGAATTGAGGACAATGAATTGCTTCTTCATAAGTGACTGGATCAGAAGCATCATAACCATCATACTCATGCTCTTGCAAATAAATCATGTAGTCATTAGAAACAGCTGGCCTACGAGCCCTCTGTGATCTTCTCAAAGGAATCTCATCAACAACAGTATCATCAACAGGAATGTCAGGTTCCACTTGATCACCATGCTCTCCTTGATTAGTGGCTGGCTGTTGGACAATGGGAACATCCACATTTGGAACATGAGATGTAGGAAAAGGAATCACAACATGCTCTTCTCTAAAAGGTATCTCACAAGGCACAAAGTTGGGATCAACATTAACTTCATTCTCAAAGTATACAGCCCTGTCTGACTCAATGATCCTGGTGGTATGAGATGGACAATAAAATCTAGAACCCCTTGATCCAATGCAATAACCAACAAAGAAACCACTGATGGTTTTAGGATCAAGTTTCTTTGATTGTGGGTTATATGGCCTATCCTCAACCTTACATCCCCAAACATGAAAATGATGAAGACTCGGTTTCTTCCCTGACCATAGTTCATAAGGTGTCTTAGGCACAGACTTACTAGGCACTTGATTCAAAATATATGCCGCAGTCCTTAAGGCTTCACCCCATAAAAATTCTGGCAATGAGGAAGTAGACAACATGCACCTCACCATATCTAACAATGTGCGATTCTTCCTTTCTACAACCCCATTCTGTTAAGGAGTGTCTGGCATTATGTATCTAGCATCAATGCCGCATTCCAACAGAAACTTAGCGAATGGTCCCGGATTCCGTTCAGTCTCATCATATCTCCCATAATCCTCACCACCTCTATCAGACTTTACAGCTTTAATGGGCTTTCCCAACTGTAACTCTACCTTAGCCTTAAAGGCCTTAAACACATTTAGGGAGTCAGATTTCTCATGGATTAGTTCAACATAACCATATCTAGAGAAATTGTCAATAAAAGTGATGAAATATTTATAACCCCCTAAAGCAGTTGGTGTCAAAGGACCACATATATTTGTGTGGATCAAGTCTAAAGTGTTTCCACATCTATCAATCTTCTCTTTTCTGGTTTTAGCTGTCATCTTCCCCTTTAAGCAAACAACACAAGTCTCGAAATCTGAGAAATCAAGATTAGAAAGCACAACATCTCTAACCAATCTCTCTAATCTTTGCCTAGAAATATGACCTAGGCATTTGTGCCACAACATGGAATAACTCAAATTCATTTTAGCACGCTTGCAACCAACAACAGAATTAACAGAAGATGAATCACACAAAGGACCATGATGCAAATTGAGACTATAAAGATTGCCAAACAAAACACCATTGCCAATTAAAAATGAGTTGCTAAAAATATCCACTTTTCCACCTCCAAAGTGGAAAGAATAACCTTGTCTATCCAAAGCAGATACAGAAATCAAATTCTTCCTAAGTGAGGGTATGTAAGCAACATCGTGTAACAATAAAAGGCTTTCAGTGGCCAACCTTAGCTTTATCATGCCAAAAACTTTTACTTTGACTTTGCTTCCATCACCCATATAAACAAATTCTTCATGCTTTGACGGCCTCTTTTTCTTTGTCATCTCCTGCAAAGAATAAGTAACATGAATAGTGGCACCAGTATCTAACCACCAAGAATTGGCATGAACATCAACAATATTAGTCTCAATCATGTTTGCATTCAAATCAACCACAATTTTACCTTTCTTCTTCTTCTCTAGCCAACTTTTAAACTTGAAGCAATCAACCTGCTTGTGCCCAATCTTATGGCAAAAGTTGCACTTCCCCTTGAATTTCTCATTCTTTGTAGCATTAGATGAAGCAGATGCACTAGAGCCTCCTTGACTCGAATTCCCTCTCCTCTTGAACTGCTTAGAGCCTCCAGAATTCTTGTGTGGAGGTTTTTTCTTAATATTGCTTCCTTGGTTAGTAACAAGAGCAATGGAGTGAGTCTCATTTTTCTTCATTGAGACTTCATGTTGCACCACAATGGACATCAACTCCTCCAAAGTCCATTCTTCTTTCAAGACATTATAAGTCAACTTCACTGCATCAAAGGAAGTAGGAAGAGACTCAAGTACCAACCATTTCAGGAATTTCTCACCCAACTCCACTTTCATCTCATTTGCCTTGTTGAAGTAGTGCTTCAGTTTTAGAATGTGATCTCTGACCCCACTTACTCCATCATACATAGTGGTTGTGAGAAGCTTCAAATAAGTTGCCATTTTTTACTTATCAATCTTGGTAAAATTGGCTTTCACATATTCCAAAAATTCTTTGGCACTTTCGGTCTTTGGCACACATTCTTTAATGGACTTATCCATAGTGTATTTCATCACCATCAAACAACTCCTATTGGAGTGCTCCCATTTCTTATAGAAGGATCTTTCATCTGCAGAGCTCATATCAATGGGCTTACTTGGCTCATCAACTCTCAATGCCAAGTCCAGATTGTGCAAAGTCATATGAACGTTGAAGGACTCAAACCATTCCTCAAAATTATTTCCTGTAAGAAGCTTGATGGCAGACAATTACAGAGTAATACCAAGATTGCTAATAGCTGAAAAAATAGCAAAATTAAACAATATGCATGTTATTACAAAATCATGCTATTTGCTAGTTTCCAGAATTACTCAATTTACTAATAGCTTGGAATTTTGAAAGTTCCACAGCGGTAAGGACAACTAATTAAATACCACAACCAAGATGCACTAATTTTATTACCGAAAGGGTAAAGAAAATTAGTACGGTTCATAATATATAATTAATTTCCTTCACCAATCTAAGCATCCTACCAAGTATTATAATTATCGATAGGACAATTACAATACCCGTATGGACCTTAGTAATCTCAATAATAAAACAATCAACAGTGGGAGATAAAATATCTCAACAAAAACAATTTGACACATATAGGATCACGATAGGCAACCACATATATGTTCACTATTGTCATGATAAATTCAAAATATCTCAATTTGTACAACTTGACACACTTGGAATTGCGATAGGCAATCACACAAGTGTTCTTTAATGTCATAATAAATTGAAATATTTAACAAAATTGCCTAAGACAATATTATTGGTATAAAGCAAAAAATTATACCCAAAAGAACAATAATAGTAATAATTGTCCCAAAAAAGTCAAACTTAACAAATGCATAATAATTTCAACATATGCATTATCATTCCAAGAATTCTAAGACAAACAAACAAATTTTTTTTTTTTTTAATTTTTATGATAACGTCATCATCTTCTCCACGGGATCAGCAGGCCTAGTTCGGCTGAACAGATTTGGTTGTTCTTGGGGAAAAAAAAAAAATCGGCCAAAAAATACGTATTTTCGATGAAAAACAGTCAATTTTCTATCCTCAAACGTTAATATATCAATTCAATGCCAAAAATTGCACAAAAACGCATAGAATGAAGAACCACAACATACCCTAAATTTCAAAATCCCATTAAACGGGTTCCAAAAACCAAAAAAAATGATGGGTTTTCCTCCAAACAGCGTTTTCTATAATTTTCCAACATTAATTGGGTTTCATAATAGAGAATTAACACCAAACGAAAAAAAAAGCCCCAAAATTGGCTTCCAAAAGAAAAAAGAAAACCCTAAATAATCCAAAATTTGCAACTTAAATGTCATTCATGGTTGCTCTGATACCAATTGTTGAAATATTTAAATGCCAAACAGGATCTCATGAAAGACATTAAAGCATACAGTAAAAGAAATTAGGGATTAAGAAAAACCTGACCTTGATTGATTCCCTGAAAAGCCATTCCTGTGCTCATCTGGTGTTCAAGGATTCATTCAATTCGTGAAAGAGAGAAACTCCAGGTTCAATTGGCTCTTCCCTTTCTACACCCAAAATAATCTGTGTGCTCTAAAGAGTTCGTTCGTTCGTTCTCTTCTCAGCCTTAAGAGAAAATAGAATAGGAATAGGATAGCCACCCCTGCCCTTTTTTCCTTATATATATATATATGTCACATATCACACAGTTTGGACCACTTGAGTTAATGGGCCAGTCAAGTGAAATAGGGTGAACCCATAGAAATCAAGCAATAATGTGTCCAACCCTATTATGAACCACATGCAAAAATAAATTAACACTAATTTATGACATTATTAAATTGATTATGTAAATTCACACATAAAAAATTCCAATACTTTCCTCATATAGTTTTATTGGTTTCTCTTTACTTTGGTTTCCTTAATACGTGAAAATAAAAGATATGGGGGATGTTGTACTCCAAAAGGGCGATAAAGAAGAGAGAGAAAACCAAAAGAAAGTTCAAATCAATTAACACCATATTTTTTTATTTGGTTGGCTGAGTTGTCATGCAGGCGATGGCTTCATAGTATCTACCATTCCTAACTACCAATGCATGCAGGAAAAGATGAAAGAAATAGTTATGAGGATAGAGATAGGCCCAAGGATATTTTTTTAGTGCAACAGGATGTCTTAGCTTAATGATAATATCCGATTGGCATCACAAACCCTACTCTTTGGATTGAGAATGGCTTGATGGTGACCAGTATTTTCTTTCTTTTTCCTTTTGTTTTCTGTGTCTCTGATTCTGAGGAGTTTGATCTCCTTTTCAAATGTGTGAAGGGAATGAAAATACAAGGGGAAAGTGTTTTTCTTCTAGAGTATGTTTGGATTGTGTAAACCATGAGAGAGGAAGCAAGAGAAAAATAAATAAAATAAATTTAAATTTAAAAATTAAAAACCAATTTTTTCTTTCCTATGTTCTTTCTAAACATCTTAGCAAAAAAGCAACCCAAAAATACACCTTAGAGCTGTTACCTTCTCATGTTTCTTTGTTGTTTATTCTTGTTTTTACATGAAGAAAGAAAGAAAGGAAAATAGTGGGAAGTTGCCTCATAAAATCTCATAAATGGGAACATGGGAAAACAAGTGTGAACAAAAAAATCAAAATGATCATGAATCCGAAACCTTTGGACCTCACATTCTCCTATGTTGTATAGTATATATGGATAATAAGAGCTTCATTTTTTTTTCAAACCGCCTTCAAGGTTTGAAAGGAAAAAACAGTGTTGATAGCAACCCTTTTTCCCTATTGAATGGGCCCATGTCACCTTCCAATTCCTTGGATCATGAATCCAATCCTTGGAAAAAATATTCACATCACAGTATATGTTGAATATTTGGTATTGGATATGAGAGTCATCCATTTTTCTTTTATTAGATTGGGTTCAATTATTTTTTAAAATAACATTCATGTGGAAATATTTTTTATTTCTTTTGGAAATTATAATTTGTAAAAATATTTTTTTCCTCCTTTCTTGCTACAACAAAATTGTCGAAAAGTGATGAAGGTGATTAAAGGATAGAAACAACTTATTTAGAATTTTTTTAAAAAATAAAAAATTATTTTCCAAATTCGAAAACAAGTTTGATAATTTTTAATCTTTTTTTTAAAAAAAAAAAAAATTGTTCTTAGAACATATTAGTTTTTTAAGACATTTTAAAAAATAATTGTATGAATATGAAGAATAGTTGAAAATAAAGCATTTCAAATAAAAATTATTTTTAAGAAATATTCGAAAACATAGAAAATAAGTTGAGAATATTAGAATATGTTTGGGCATATGATTTAAAAATAGTTTTCTATTTTTAAAAATAGAAAATTGTTTTTAAAATTTTCTAACATTTTTTCATTGTTGTTTTGTGAAAATAATTTTTAAAAATAAAATGAAATAGATGACACTTTTTAGAGAATAAGTAGAAGTTATTTTCATCAGTTTTTAAAAATAAGAAGAAAATATGGACCCGTTTGATCATGTTTTCTGAAACTTGTTTTTAAAATTGTTTTCAAGTTGAAAAATAAAAATCAATTTTAAAAAATAAGTTTAAGAAAACATGAAGAAACTGAGTCTTACATGCCAATTAAACAGATTTTTGTTCTAAACAATATCAAATAATCACTTTTGAAAATCACTCTCAAATACCATTTTTAAAAACATCACCTAATAGTGCTTGATATTTTTGGTGCAAATGCATCTTGACCAAGTGAAATTAAAGTTATATATTTTGTTATAAAATTTTAAAATATTTTAATTATAAAATATGAAATAAAGGATAACAAATGTAAAATTAATTAAAATTAAATAATTAATTTAATATAGAGATCGGCTTCATGATTCTGCAAATGCCACGAGTTGATGTTTCACGCTCAAAGATTATGTAAGATGTGTCACGTTATCATTGTATAGGGCCACTTTGGGTCGTTATTATCATTTCTTATGTAGAAAACTTAGGAAAAATAAGAAGGTAACATCATTTATGATTGCAAGAACTACTGACCTAATTTGTATCAAAATCGGAATTGTGTATTCAAAAACTTTTCCCTTCATTTCTATATTGATTATGTTGGGTGTCGAGGGAGTAAATTCTGATCAGATGGATGAACCAACAATACAACTCTTTAACTTTCATAAATTTACTTCTCACCTAACATAATATCATACACAATTATTTAAATATAAAAATTTGACAATCATAAAAATATTTTTAGTATCAGGGATCCTAATTAATTTCTCATACTAATATTATTACTACCTGATATTATTTTGAACTTACTAAACAACAATAAATTAATATACTGAGTTTCTAAATTATTGTAAAATTCATTTTCTTTCCTAATCTTACTCTCATTATTTATTTTTTTATATATTTAAGTTAAATTAAAACTTATACAAGAAACTATTATTATTATTATTGTTCCCATAATCCAACAACCACAAGTGCACCCCCACACCCCATTATAAATATATATATATATATATATATATATATATATATATATATATATTATTACCTTCAAAGTCCCTGCCTCCAAGCCCCAACTACACCCATTATTATTGTTATAATAATAACACCTTTTTTTTTTTTTTTCTTTTTTTCTTCTTTTGTTTTTTCCTTTCCTAGACGTCCACACGCATACTTGTCTTTTTTTTTTTTTCTTTTTCTTTTAAACCCTCTACTACATGTTATTATTATTATTATTATTTTTCTCTTCACTGCTCCAGAAAATCACTTTACTCTTATTTTATTTATTTATTATTATTTTTTATAGATCTATTCATTTAAGTAATCAAAATATATCGATCTCTATTAATAAATCAAATTATGTTCATAAATTTTTAATCTTTTTGACTTATAAATTAATTAAACGAACTCTAATCAAAATTGAGATATTCCAAAGAATATCTAAAGTGTTCAAAACAAATTAACGAATATAAAATATTAATTTAAGGATTAAAAATCTTATCTGAAAAATTGATCTTCAAACCCTAAACCTCCAAATCTTTAACCCTATGCTCACTGATCTTTATGATCTCTGTATAAAAGGGTTTTTTAAATAGAGAAGATAGGAAAAATCTAATTTATATATATGAGTTTTAAATACGAAAAGGCTTTTTCACCCTTCTTAAAATTCTTTAATTAATTAATAATTTTTAAATTATGATTTTACCCCTTGGGTTTGGGGCAGTACAAGTTTTATAGGTCCAGGGCACTAGGAATTTGTCCCATCAAACATTTTAGCTTATATTAAAAAAATTTGTCCAATGAGGAAAGAGGTTGTGGCAGTAGGTCAGGCAATGCTCCTACATTGGCTGCCCCTATCTAACCTTGATTTGGCTATGCCTTCTGTATAAGTGAGCGTGCTTTTCTGTTACAAAAAACCCCATTCGAGTGTTAATGGAGGTGATGGCTTCACTTTTGGGTCCATGGTTGGGGTTCTGAAGAAAGCCATGGTCTAAGCATTGTCCCCTACTATGCTTTTTTTTTTTTCTAGGGGTTATTATTACTGTAGTATTATTATTATTGAGTTCTATTTACAGGATTTGTAGTACCTAAATTGTAAGGTTGGATAGATTAGTGAGCATGGCTTATATAAAAGTGGATGGGCTATACTTGTACTCATTCATGTTAGAATTGCCAAATGAAGAGATTGTGAGTGATTTAGTTAAGTTGGTAATTCCAAATCAAAAACTCCTAGGCATACTCCTAACATGGATCTTCCAAGTCCTTCCTCAAACTACTTGCCTTTTGAAGATCAATGTGCTTAAAACACTTAAGAGGTTAAGGTAGTGGAGATAGTGAATGGATGAAATCAAATCAACCAAAATTTTCAAATTAATAAAATCTTTAAAAAAGCTTTGAGACTTGGGCATGCAATTTTATTCTTCTATGTATGCCTTGTTTCAAGATTGATCTAATTTTATGTAAGATCAATCCATGTTTAGTTGGATCTAATTTTTAACCATTGGATTAAGGGCTCTCTTTCCCTATATAAACCCAGAATTTTCATTTCAAGGTTGTAGAACACCAACAATTGTCTGTCACACTCCTCGGAACTCTCCAATCCAAACTGAGAGTGTTTAGTTTCCAAGAAAATTCCCCTCACTTTGATTTACAAATTAGTTTTTTGATTAGATTTCCTTAAAAATTGGTTGATTCATTTCTTTCATTCATCTCTCATATTCTCATTGATTTGTATTTAAATGAAGACTTATTTTCTTCTTAATTAAGCTTTAAGAAAATGTTGAGATCAAGCTTAGTGTGGAGTTCAAGTATGCTCTAGAAGAAGAAAACATGTAGCTGAAATGAAAAGGTGTTGGTCCAGTAGTTCATGAAGTATTGGTGGATTTATGCTAGGTAAATCCTTAGATTTGGTTGGTTGTTTTTCCATAGTGGATGCATTTGATCACTTGTAGGCTCATGGGTTTTTATCTATATATATATATTAACCAAGTGAAATTTAAGTTATATATTTTAATTATAAAATATGAAATAAAGGATAACAAATGTAAAATTAATTAAAATTAAATAATTAACGTAATGTAGAAATTGGCTTCATGATTCTGCAAATGCCACGAGTTGATGTTTTACGCTCAAACATTATGTAAGATGTGTCACTTTATCATTGTATAGGGCCACTTTGGTTCGTTATTATCATTTCTTATGTAGAAAACTTAGGAAAAATAAGAAGGTAACATCATTTATGATTGCAAGAACTACTGACCTAATTTGTATCAAAATCGGAATTGTGTATTCAAAAACTTTTCCCTTCATTTCTATATTGATTATGTTGGGTGTCGAGGGAGTAAATTCTGATCAGATGGATGAACCAACAATAATAAATTGATACAACTCTTTAACTTAATTTCATAAATTTAAATAAAAGCTATTAAGTGGCAGTTCAAGGTGCTACATTAATGCATCTACGTGCAGACATACATGTATCAGCCATATTGCTAATTAACTCAGGTGAGGGAAGTCAGCTAATTTAAGATAGTCGGATGTTAAAGGCCTAAAGATATGAGCTCCCTGATTCTCAATCAACTCTATCTGGCCATTCAGCAGATGCATGTACACCACCCAGTCGCCATCTCTTGCCGGACTCGGCATTGGCATCACGTACCCAGCAGCCCCACCCCATGGAAAATGGTATGACCCTAGAGCCGGTCTCCCCCACCCGAAGTCCACCTTTGACGCCGGAATCTCTGCCCTGATGACACCACAAATGCTGGTCCATCGCTACTGCCACTGCAGTATATTTTTGCTAAAGCCGGCTCTGGACGGTGAGCCTCCACCCAATCTATGAGCCCCAAGAAATGCTCCTTGGTCACTGCCCTTTCTAGGTAGTCATGCACTGCATCTGCCACCCAACTCAATGGTTGCTCTTTCAGGTCACCAATTATCTTCTCGCCAAAGGGAATGGACAGTACATTTCCAAAGTAAGTGGCCATCAGCGCCGTTTTATCTTCATCCCCACTGCTTAACCGCCCTCTTCCATCTACCACAATGCCCATCTTGCATATCTTTTTGTTTGCATTCTCCATGGCAGCACTTTTGGCTACCATCTTCCATAAAAATGCACTGAGAGACTCTAGCTTAGTCCTCTTGCGGATTCCGCCGCTGCTGGCTAGTGTTTGGAGCAGACTGAGCTGTTCAGCACTGACATAGTAAAGGCGGCTTATGAGATGGTCAGCACCGGGCTGCGGAGCCTTGGGAGGAGGTAAGGCTGAGATGGGGACGTACATCTCATCGAGGGACGGATGGTAGGAGCCTGGACGTCGAGGGTTGAGAAGAGAGCGCCTGAAAGATGGTATTACAGATAATGGCTTGGACTGAGCCATCTCAGCCCATGAAACGAGGAACAAATTGGCAGAATAGGCGTCTGCTATGCGATGATCAAATGTACAGCCCACCACAGCCCCGCCACATTTGAGCTCAGTCACCTGTCATTAGTTCATCGGGATTACAATTAATTAGGGTTCACATATGCTAAGAGTTGAAAGAAATAACGCTTTGTGTATACTGAAAGCGAGTATGAAAACCCAAGATCGGATTGCAGAAAAGATTTTCGTCCTTGTTTTCCTCTGCCTCATACTATGTTAAACCATAAATACAGTGTTTTAATTAATGCCTTAGTCAATTTATGTGTCTTCTTATCTGAAATTATGGCCATCAATCTTCAACATCATTTCTTCGAGAACATCAACTTCTTTGAAAATGCTGCAGATGCTTGGATCCATGGCAAGAAAAATGAATTTCTTACGAGTTGTTTCTTTTCTTATTTTGAACCAAGCATATGATCCACCAATGTGTTAAAACACCCGTGACTTTGTAATGGAGTCAACACCTACGGAAATTAAGTTGGAATGGGAAGGGGCTTGGTTTGGCATGTCACCTCATCCCATTTATTTGTATCTCTTTCTATCCTATAAAAATAAAATATAAAAAAATAAAATAAGGAGGACAGGATATATGACAATTCACATCCCCATGCTTCCTTTATTATATTTTTCAATTTTTTTATTTTTAAAATAATAAATTAAATATAATCTATAAATAAATAAATCTTCAAAATATTTATAGTTTTTTAATGAAAAACAATATTTTATATATATTAAAAAAACTTGAAAAAAAAAATCAACTAAAGTATTTTTTATTTCATACTATATAAAATCGATCTTTATACTTATCCTAAACTCACACCTTTGGAGGTAGTGCTATTACCATAAAAAATAACCTACCTCATTATCATCTTTGAACTTAAAGCACAGTTTATATGTACTTCTAATTTTACAATTTATGTAATTTGAGAGCATAAGGTTTCGTTTGGATTTTTTTTTTCTATTTTAAAAATAAAAATAGTCATAAATTCTATTTAAAATATAAGAACTCCTATAAACATATTTTTAAAAGATAATTATTTTTAAAAACTATTTTAAAAGATTAAAATATTAAAAAAAATCCTAACTAGGTTTTATAAAATATAAAGTAAATCCATGCATTTTTATGTTAGTGTTCCTAAATTTTATAGAGGTTTTCTATTTTTTTTTTAAATATATATATTCTGGCAATACCTAATTAAGGGTTTGGACACACATCTTATTTTTATTTTTAAAAATAGAACATCCAAATGAATTCTATATAAAAAGTAAAATATCTTGTACAAAAATTTGTTAATATCTTAATTTCTTTTAAGATAATTTTTAAAAATATCACCTTTTCAATATAAACATATCTTATATATACAAAAATTAGTATTGTTTTCTTTTTTAAAAAATAGAAAATATGAAGGATGTCCAAATGAACACAAATCGTTTTAAATTCATTTTTATTTAAAAAAGAAATAGAAAACATGTTTGATGATCACATATAAAAAAACCTTTTTTTTAATAATTTTCTTAGATGGTGTTTGTTTTTTAGGTTAAATAGAAAAAGTCAAATATTTTAGTTTTTTCTATTTAACAAAAAGAAAAAACATCACCTTATTGATTTTTAATGAATCGCAATGTTCACAAATTACTGTTGATTTGGCAAAGAAAAATAGGAGGTGGGTGGATCTATATAAATAGAATAATTTTTTTAGCTTCCAATTTTTTGTTTCTAAAATTGAGAATTTAAAATAATTATCAAAGTTATGTTTGATCCCTTGTTCTTGCCTTTTATTTTTAAAATTTGGTAGAAAAATAACATACATACAAAGAAATAAAGAGAATATAAATTATATGATATACGTGACAGAGAAACACATGTATGTTCATTGTAAGATATACATATTCAAATTAACATACATACGTCTAGTATATTACATACGTAGAGAAAGGAAAAGAGAGAGTAGTTATATACGTAGAGAGAGAGAATCATATATATAGAAAGAGAGTATACGCCACGAGATATACGCGAAGAGGGAGACAAGTGCATGTTCACCGTGAGATAGTCACACATACATTTGTCACCCAACAGAGATTTTCACCATGAGGTAAGATGAGAGGGAGAGGGGGAGAGAGGGAGAGAAAGAGAGAGAGAGAGAGAGAGTTACCTGTACTGAGAGAACTCCATTCTAGAGAGAGAGAGATAGAGAGAGTTACCTGTACTGAGAGGACTCCGTTCTTCTTCTTAGGGACAAGCTTGCCTTCAATGCTGTCATCAGGGTTATACAAATTGAGGTCTTGTAGTTGCACATCCGCATAGGCCTCTGTGAAATCCACCCCGCGGTTGTTGCATAGAAGCTCAGGCTCACCCACTGAGTTACTCACAACCTCGCCTGCAAATGCATAATAGGACACCAGTGCTTGGGCCAAGGCCTCCTTCACAACCCTAACCATGGACCCAAACCTCAATTCATCACCTCCATTCCCACTCCCATGTGGCTTCTTGTAACAGAAAAACACACCCACATCTACTGGAGGCAAAAGCAAGTCCAGGTTAGATTGTGGCAGCCAGTACTCCTGCACAGGCAGCGCAGCTGCCACTACCTCCTTCCTGCTCACTGTTACCATGAAGTCTCCTCCACCACCCATGCTTTCTCCCTATGACTTGGAAACCGTGTGGCTAGACAAGGAAATTAATATAGAGATGGTCCTGACTCTTGACAGGAGACCAGGAATACTGGTTTTATAGGGTCCAGGGCACTAGGAATTTGTCCCATTATATTAAAAAAATTTGTCCAATGAGCTAGCCGATTCTTGGATGTTGCCCAACCATTTGTTGGTCTTGAGAACAATAAAAAATAAAAAATATGTGATAGCCGGCACCCACTTGGTGGGTGTTTACACGAAACAACAAATGCTATACTTAGTGGGGTAGTGTTGAATCACAAACTCTCAAAATAATTAACATTTTTCAATTATATAATTAATCATACAAAAAAAAAAAAAAAGAAGTTATCACCATGCATTGAATTATTATGAAATTTGAATCTTTTTGTGTATAAATTTGTTCAAGTTATTCAACTCAAATATTGCTATATTATGGGTTAAACAAATTGAAAATAAAAACAATAACACTACCAATAAAATGATGTATAACTCAGCGATCATTCATGTGATCATATTGAATATATATATACATAGAGACATGAATTCACGGATATTTGTAATTTTCTTTTGGCCGTATCTTGACCAACTAAGTATAATTACTAAATAAGTATACATAATGTTGGGACTTGGAAGAGGAGCTTTTGTGTTTTTATGGTCAGGACTTAAGAGCCCATCATCACTCGCCCAATCCCAGAATACATTAAAAAGGAGGTAGACGGTTGTTATAATGGGTGCCAAAAAGTGTCAAGAGGATGCACATTCAATCTGCATCAAAAGTAAACTTAGGTGGTGTTTTTTTTTTACTTAATTCTAAATAGAACCTTAATGTTTAATAATATTAAATATTAGGTTATTTGTTTTTGTAGTATTTTATTTCTATTAAGTATTAAAAAGGAAAAAAAATCAATATATTATTTTTTTTATTTAGAAAAAGTTACATATTTTGATTTTTTCTATTTAGTAAAAAGTTTATAATAAGTCATGAAAAAGTAGAAAAACAAATAACCTAAATTATAAAACTAAATTATTTTAAACAAAAAACCAAAAAAATAAACACCACCTTATTTTGAAAGCAGGAACACCTACCCCATCATCTTTGGGTCCACCTCACCTTTTGGCCCTGTAGGAAGTAACACCTGCCCAATTGAAACATAAGTATAAAGCGGTTAAAAAGACAACAAAGCACACCAGTCCGGAGTCCTCCCACCCGCCACACCTTGGATGCAAGGAGAATGTCCACCTGTCCTTTAGACGCCATAATTTTCCAAAATAGCTTGACTCAGATTATGTGATGACCAAGACTTGGAACTCATTCTATTACAGTGGAAAAATCCGGTGGTTTCTCTACTATCCTTGGAAGAATAACAACTTAGGGGGTGTGTTGTCTGAATGTGTGTGAGTTTATGCTTGATGAATGATTGGGAATTAATTCTGTTGGTCCAAATTGTGGTGAGAGAAGAGATGGGGTTGTGTCGTCAGGGCTCCTCTTGAACAAAACAAGGAAAATGACACTCGTATGATAATTGTGGTTTTGTTAAAGAGGGGGAGGGCATGGCCTACAAGAAAGGGTAGTTAGGGATTCAAATAAGCCAGGTGAAATGGCAAATGTGGTGATGAGGGAGTGTGGTTCTCCTTTTAAATCTTATTTGCACCCGTGCATGGGCCTTCCAGTATAATGAGGTCGACTCCACCATTCAACACGGAACCAGATTCCATGAGCCCACCGTCCTTCAAGCCCTGTTGGACCCCACGAAAACGAAAGGACAAAGGACGCCCCCGCATTTCATTTTTAACCCTCTCCATCCCTAATTAATACCTCTGTATATTTGAAATTATTGATGGATAAGCATCCGCGCATAAAATAGGATTGCGTTCTTTTCTGCAACATTTCAGAAAGACGATAAGGTTATGGGGCGAGAAAAAGTGAAATATCTCCACATCCTGCCAAAAGAATGAACAAGAGGAGATAAGAATCCTCCTCCTCCTCCTCCTCCTCCTCTCCTATTCCTCCTTCTAACATTTTGTTTTTGTTAATTCCCTTTTTCTTTCGCATTCCGATTATGCAAGTGTCTCAGTTCTTGTTGACATGCTAGAATTTGAAGGATTCAAAAAATTAATCTGTTGTATGGTTGTCAAACTATTGGCATTATATGTCTTTCATAATTTTCTAATCACTGTTTTATAACGTTGTCAGTATTCACTCGCGAGAACTCCAACTTCTTGTTGATTTTGTAATGAAAAACCCCATTTTGATTGTACCCATAAGTTTCCTGATTTCCCAACCACCTTTTGTTCTTAAAATTAAAAATAAAAATAAAAACCACTATATCTAAACAACTTCTACTTAAAATTTACAAAAACAAAAAGACGTGTTGTGAGTTTTTAAAATTTTTGCCTTCCTCACTTTTGTAGTCCTAATTGAGACGTTGGATGTGTATTTTTTAATTTTTTATTAAAAAAATATCATTAACTAAATAATGTCATGTATGCTTTTTTTTAATCTTAATATTTATATCTTAATGACTCTAATCATTTGTTTGTATTTTCATTAAATAATTAGAATTTAATCATACATATTCAATTGTCTGAATTCTTTAATTATAATCGTATTTTTTGCAATTGAACGTTTCAACTCATACAAAAATGCATGTCGGACTTTGTTTTTTTTAAACATCTCTTTCTTTTACTTAATAAGACACCTTGGATCAATGTATTATTTAGGACAAAGCATCTTATCTTTCAACCGAGGATATCGGTCTCATAAACTTTTAACCACAAGTGGCTTGTCATAAGCATTGGAATATTTAATTTTTCCTCTAATTTTAATAATATATCATCCCCTTAAAACATGGAATCTTGTGCCAACCTTTGTTTCGTGATAAAGTTTTGGTCATTTCTCTAATATTCTAGCTATGTATAGGATCCATTACAGGAAATGTCAAACGAAGTTGTAAACATCATTTCATGCATGAGTGCTCATGGTTTAATTTTCGGTTCTCCCGTATAAGCCTATTGAAGGCACCCCCCGTTTACCTTCTAGTCGACCCTGCAAACAAGTTAATTGACTTTAATTATCGTGTTCTTTACGCCAAATATATTTTCCTCAAAATATCATGTGGAAACGTGTCCCCCATGTCTGCCCAGTTGCACTGTTGTCCTTGAAGCTTCAAACTCTAACCCCATCTCTGCTCTCCTCTCTAGTCTCTGCTACAACTGGAACAAGACCCCACTTGCTCTGGAGGCGCGTTGCAGCCCTCTATCTCCTAATCTCTGAATTTTGATGATAGATTTTTAAGGAGGAAGGTTGGTAACAAGTGTGTTGCAGGAATCAAAAGTCTTCTGAGTAAATCCCAAGTCGTAAAAATCATGAAAACCTTGAATTCCAATTCATCATCGATGATTGTTTTGGAGTGATTATCTTATGTCGGTAAAATACACCCGTATATTTTCCACAAAATATTTGGATTTTCTCGAAGACTAGGTTTTAAAGATACCAACGGCATTATCTTCAAGAGAAATATCCTCACATTTCTGCCAATTACATTTAGACATCAGTCCAGGAGAAAAATAAAAATAAAAATTTGACTTGGTCAATGATGGGCAGTCCTACGTAGAAAACCTTACATGTCAAATTCTTTTTTAAAATTACTTGTGGAATCAATTTCCACAATTTCTTTTTAATTTTTGTATTAATAATTTAACGAATCAACAAAAAAAGAATATTATTTATTTTTGTTAAGGTTTGTATGAGAAATATATCTAATAGATTGACTCCAAATAATTGTCATTTTTCATTCCATCAATAATTTAGATTCTATGATAAAGATTAATTTATGGAACCATTGCAAACCCATGAAGAGAGATTAAAAAAGAAAAATAAAAAAAATAAATTCTTCCAATAAAACTTTTATTAAAGAAGAATGAACAAACTCATTATTAAAAAATAAAAATAAAAATAAAAACTAAAATAATGATGAATGTCTGAATGTCACTAATTATGTAATCATGCATGACTAAGAAATTAAAGAAAAGTCATTCGATTCATTGGACAATGAAAACACAAGTCAAAAATTAGGCTAAAAAAATCATTAGATTCCTTGAACAATCAAAGTACAAATCAAAAATTATAATAAAAAAAATTCATTGAACAATAATTAAATGTAAAAACGAGTACAGTCATATCATATTTGATGGATTATGCATTGTAAGAATCTTTTTCACTATAATAAAACCCTATGTAATCACATCCTTGATAAAACGCATTATAACATCAGTATATTTAATCTTCTTATGAAACATCTAATTTTTAGTTAAAAGTATGGCACTTCGACTATCACAATACCCAATAAAAAACTCTTTTGTAAGCTTAAATTGTCAATCAAACCCTTGAACCAAACATGAAAATCAATCATCACTTCCAAGAAAGAAAATATTCCCATTAAAAGACTTTCAAAATATATAAGTCATGTTAAACAAAAACCCCACTTATATAAATGGATTTAAATTGAATCTTGTCATACTAAAGACCCTAAATTGATTTGATGAAATAATAAGATTGATGAATTAAGGATGTCAGGTAGCTAGGGTGGGTGGTTGTTTTTAACCATGGAACTAATCTATCAATTGTTATAGGTGTCATATTCCTTGCTAACTTAACTAAATTAATTTGATTCATTATATAATATTGTGAAAACTTTTGACTTTTATATAGAATTGATATTTTCCTCTCTTTTATTTTCCATAGTAAGCTAGCCAGTAGCCTTATCAGGCCTACCCTTTTATATCGATTTACACCATTAGGAGCTACAACTTGATGCATACGTGGATGTTTCACATGATGATGATTAAATTTTAATCATTGCAAATTAATTAACTCATGCTAGATTCTCATTAAGGATGATCACCTCCATTGCACTAGAGTTAAGTTTGATTTATAAAAAAATTTAATTAGAGTTAAGTTTTCCATCATAATTTTAATAACACTATGATTAAGTTTAATTTACAAAAAAAAAAAAAACTTAATTAGAATCAAGTTTATTTTCAAAGGACTTATTATATATAGGGACTTGATATCTACTATATTTAAATTTTATTTAAAAAAATTTCACTAAGATTAAGTTTCTATTTTATTTATAACAAATTTAATTAAAATTAAGTTTCTCAATTAGAATGTTGATCTAAATATTGGTTTGTAAAACTCAAGGAGAATAAAAAAAAATTGAAGATTTAGAATTCATTTCATAGTAATTTTATGAAGTATTTTTCAACGTTTTCAAAATTGGGTTGATCATTAAATTGAAAAAGTTACCGATTCACGGTTCAACGGTCAAACCAATGGTCAAACAGTGGTCAAATCGGTGACGTCATAAATATAAAATTTATATTTTATTAAATTTAAAATTAATTTTAAAAATATATCATTATTGTTTCTAATAATATGCTATTTTAAAATTTTGATATACCAAATTAAATTATACATATAAATATGAATATATTAATATATTGAATAAAGCATGTAAATATTTAAGTATAAAGATATATTTAAGATAAAAAAAAATTAGAATATTTAATTTTTCTATGTATTTTATTATTTTAAAATTTGAAAATTATTATATTAATTAATTATAGTATTTTCATACTTATTATAAAAATAAAATTGAATATAAATAACTAAATATTTATATTTGTTTAAATGTTTTATATGATAAAATTTTAAAAAGAGAGTTAATATAAAAATTTTCAATATTATATATAAAAAGAGTTACCCACCATAGTGGCTTTGCTGCCTTATTTGAGAGAATCCCACATCCGAGACTCATGGTTTATAGCTGCAATATATATACAAGTACGTGTAGTCTTCAAGTCAGCCAAATGGTGGTAATGAGCTAGGTAGTCAACCCCACTCTAATGGTGGTAATGGGCTAAGGCTTGGGGAAGCTTCTAAGCCCCCACTTTGTTTTGGCCAAAATGATAGTTGATCGATTTGTCCGGTTCGACAACGGTCCAAACAAAAAATGGGTCTGCTGATTGTTTGGACCGGTTAGGTTCGGTTTTAAAAACAATAATATTTTTAACATTTCTACTACTTAAAAATTGTTAAAATCGGTTTTTAAAAACACCACCAAACACACTTTTAACTATTAACAACTTTCTATTTGATCTCATCTTTATAATCGAGCATTCAATAGAGATTTTTATTATCGACATCATCAATATTCGATATTTTGAAGAAATATTGATGATATTTTGACCAAATACCAGTAATATTTCCCAACATTTCAAACCTCACTTAAAAATTTGATTTTTGGTTGAATGAAAAATCTTGCACGCAAAGAGTCAAAGAAGGCAAGTTCTTTGTTGCTCGTAAAACTAAAATTTTTATACGTAGACAATACAATCTTTCCACAAGGCTTGTGAGTTCTAACACCTTCAAAGTAGGAAACACACCTAGCAATGGGCAATGAGTCAATGACTGATGCCAAGCAAGAATTAAAATATCCAGATATATTACCGATATATCTGTGATATATCCAATATCCGTAGATACCGATACAAAATTTGGGAAAATATATCCATCAACTAATATTTTCGGATATTTTACTGATATTTCACTGATTTTTCGATTTTTTATTATTAAATAAATAAATTATAATTATTTTATTTTTATATTTGATTTCATTTATTACCAAAAATATAAAAAGATAATTTTCTTAATAGGTCTTTTTTATATAATCTATATATTTATTAAATATAATAAATATAAATATTAAAAAAAATTATAAATATATTATTATTTATTTGATATCATTGAATACATTTAAATTAAAATGGATCATAATTTTAATATTAAATATATTTTAAAATTAGACATATTATCATAATAATATTGTAAAATAATTATAATGCAACTTAATAATAAATGTACATTTATAAAATTTATATATATATATATATATATATATATATATATATATATATATATATTTAAAAAAATAACTTTAAAATATCTATTTTTACTTCTTATATAATTTTTTAGAATTTTTTAAATATTTTCATAATTTTTACGTCACCAATATTTTGTGTCAAAATATCCGCTGATATATCTCCGATATATCCATAAAATTAAAGTACCAATATATCCGTGATTACCGATATTTTCATCATTGATGCTAAGGACACAAAAGACTTCGCTCTCACGTCACCAAAGTCTTTCCATCACAAGCCAAAGTGGGATCTACGCATAGAGATCTCTTTGGTTGCTTCCTAGTCGCCAATAAATCCACCACTCCTCATCCTCTCTACAAACCATTCCCATTTTTTCGTTTCTCTATCTCTCTTAGCTTAAAACCATGGGTGGTGGAAGAGACTTCACTGTAATTGTGACCAGGAAAGAGGTTTTGGCAGCAAGGCTGCCAATTGTCACAAGATGCTTCAAATGACCCTCTCCATAGGCTTATATAGGAGGTGAGAAGTTTCTAGAGACCCCTAGAGACATCTACACTTAGCTACAAAGTGGAAGAGTATGGAAGCTTTTAGAGAGGGCTAGAGATGTCCACACATCTCTACACTTAGCTAAGAGATAATTGGAATAGTGTGGGGTGTACTAGAATCTTTCAAAGTCATCTTGTACATACCCTCGTACATAGACTAGTGTAGAAGCTTCTAGATTATTCTTGATTTGTAAGGAACCCTCCAAGGTTCTAAAGAGTTCCATTAGTGCCTATAAATAGGCGAGGGCCTCATTTGGCCAAGACACCAAGCAAGTGAGTTCTCAAAGCACTTATAAAGCTTCCTTTAAGTAATAAAAGCTTTCATTCTTCAAAAGTTGCCTACTACGCCTTCTAAAGCTTCCAAGTCGTGAGCATCTTAACCTAGCAAGCTAAGCATTGGGAGTAAGGTTGACTTAGTAAGATCAAGTGTCTTGACTTGTCTAAGTGCCGCACGAGCTTAGGAAAAGACTAAGTGCGTGACACAATGCTTCTGCATTGGCTGTCCCTATCTAACCTTGATTTGGTTATACCTCTTGTATATGTGAGCGTGTTTTTCTGTTACAAAAAAACCCCATCAAAGTGTTAATGGAGGTGATGGCTTCACCTTTGGGTCCATGGTTGGGGTTTTGAAGGCCATGGTCCAAGCATTGTCCCCTACTATGCTTTTTGCAGGGGTTATTATTACTATAGTATTACTATTATTGAGTTCTATTTACAATATTGTAATGCCTAGATTGTAAGGTTGGATGGCTAAGTGAGCATGCCTTATATAAAAGTGGATGGGGTATACTTGTACTCATTCATGTTAGAATTGTCAAATGAAGAAATTGTGAGTGCTTTAGTTAAGTTGGTAATTCCAAATCAAAAACTCATAAGCATACTCCTAACATGGATCTTCCAAATCCTTCCTCGAACTACTTGCCTTTTGAAGATCAATATATGTGCTTAAAACACTTGAGAGGTTAAGGTAGTGGAGATAGTGAATGGATGAAATCAAAATTTTCAAATTAATAAAATCTTTTTAAAAAGCTTTGAGAGACTTGGGCATGTAGTTTTATTCTTCTATGTATGTCTTGTTTCAAGATTGATCTAATTTTATGTAGGATCAATCCATGTTTAATTGGACCGTATTTTTAACCACTGGATTAAGGGCTCTCTTTCCCTATATAACTCCAAAATTTTCATTTCAAGGTTGTAGAACACCAACAATTGTTTGTCACACTCCCCGGAGCTCTCTCCAATCCAAACTAAAAGTGTTTAGTTTCCAAGAAAATTCCCTCACTTTGATTTACAAATTAGTTTTTCGATTAGATTTTCTTAAAATTTGGTTGATTCATTTCTTTCATTCATCTCTCATGTTCTCATTGGTTTGTATTTAAATGAAAACTTATTTTCTTCTTTTTTAAAAAATAGAAAATATGAAGGATGTCCAAATGAACACTAATCGTTTTAAATTCATTTTTATTTAAAATAAATAAATAAAATAAAAATAAAAAACATGTTTGATGATCACATATAAAAAAAACCCTTTTTTAAAAAATTTTCTTAGTGATTTTCGCAATGTTCACAAGTTACTGTTGATTTGGCAAAGAAGAACAGGAGGTGGGTGGATCTATATAAATAGAATTATTTTTTTAACTTCCAATTTTTGTTTCTAAAATTGAGAATTTAAAATAATTATCAAAGTTATGTTTGATCCCTTGTTCTTGCCTTTTATTTTTAAAATTTGTTAGAAAAATAACATACATACAAAGAAATAAAGAGAATATAAATTATATAATACACGTGATGGAGAAACACATGTATGTTCATTGTAAGATATACTATAGAGATATTAGGAAAGTGTTGAGATATGAGGATATTAGTTGTGTTTTCCTTGTATCATTTTTTCCCATTCTTAGAATGGTGATTACCCTCTATATATACTCTGTACATGAACGAATGAAATTATGAATGAAAAACCACTTTTCATCAATCTGAAGTTGATATCAGAGCCATGGAATTGAAATCTTGGATATTTTGTCTACTTCTGTAGAACAGGTTGAAGATGACATCATTTAGCTAGCGTCAGCGGCGCTCTCGTCACCATCTGTTTCAGATTTTTCGTTTCTGTCCAGACTTTCTAAACTGAACTGCAAATAATGAAGATCGAAACCTGCGAGATCCGTGGTCCGTAAGGCCAGCCGTCATCCCTCCTTCACATAGAGTGTCTCTGGATTGTCGGAGGAGGACCACGGTTATCGGAATACTGGAGTGAAAAAATAAATAAATAAAGAAATAAAAATGAGTGAAAAAAAATTCTATTGTTTTTCAATCTGAAGATATTTTTAATCCGGGAATTATTTTGACTGAATCAAACTATGATGTTTGGTCACAACTCGTGGAGATGCATATTGTCGAATGAGAAAAACTTTCCTACATTCGAGGTAAGACAAATCCACCAAAATAGCCAGAAGATGGATATGAAAAATGGTATGCTGAGAATCAAAAAGTGAAGAGATGGTTGTTAATGTCCATGAGTCCAGAAATTATGAAGCGTTACTTACGCTTACACACCGCTCAAGAAATTTGGAGTTCATTATCAAAGGCCTTCTATGATGGAAGCGATGAATTACAAGTTTTCACTTTGAATCAAAAAGTTTTCACTGCCAAACAAAGCGGAAGGTCTCTTTTTGAATATTATAGAGAGTTAACTGAGATTTTTTGCGAATTGGATCATCGGGATGAGGTTGTCATGAAAGACCCTAATGACATTGCAGCATACTAGAAATCCATTGAACGACAACGGGTGCATATCTTTCTTGTTGGATTGGATGGTGACTTTGAGCAAGTTCGAGGCGAGATTCTACGCAAATATCCTCTTCCCGGTTTGGAAGAATACTATGCATTGATTCGACGAAAGGCAGTGCGTCATGCTAGTATGAAAGCAGAATCTAACAATCTGATACCTCAGCTATGGTAGTCCGACAGTGATTAACCCAAAATTGGTAGGACCAATCTAAGACCAACCATGCTAAGACAGCCCCTAATATTGATAAGTCAACCTTCAAATGTACTCACTGTAATAAGACTGGTCATACCAAGAGTCGTTGCTTTGAACTTGTAGGGTATCCAAACTAGTGAGATCATAATCGTGATCAACAGAAGAAGGATTCCAAGAAAACCTCGACAGTAGCCGTTGCCGAAATAAAAATAGAGGCTAATGTTGCTAAGAAAGTCTTTGCATTGGTAGCCGCTACAGATTATGGTGGTAAGGTTTTAAATACTTCTACACCTATTATTAATAGTACATGGATAATTGATTCTGGTGCTACAGATCATATGACTTTTGATTCTAGACAGGTCTCACCCCTTAGATCTTCCTCACAAAAAATTGTTTCCACAGCCAATGGTAACATAACCCCAGTCATTGGGGAAGGATCCTTAACTCTTACGGATACTTTGAATTTAGATTCTGTTTTAGTTGTTCCATCTTTAGATTACAATCTTTTGTCAATTTCTCAAATCACTACAACCTTATCTTGTATTGACATTTTTTGGCTTGAGTTTTGTGTTTTTAAGGACATCCAAACAAGACAGACGATTGGTTGTGATATTAAGCGGGGAAAACTCTATTACTTAGACTTGCAGTCAAAGGATTCCAATAAGTTGCGACAAGCCTTGATGACAGATAGATCTGAGGGGGAGAAGAAAAAATCTGAAATTTGGTTGTGGCATCGACGTTTGGGACATGCTTTCTTTGGTTATTTAAAAAAATCGTTTCCTAGTTTGTTTGCAATGAGTGATGTTTCCAGTTTCCATTGTGATATTTGTGAATTGGCTAAAAGCCATCATGCTTCGTTTCGTTAATTTTGAATAAAAGTCCGTTTTCTTTTATGGTTATACATTATGATGTTTGGGGCCCATCCAAAGTCCCAACTTTGAGTGGCTCGCGTTGGCTTGTTACTTTTATTGATGATTGTACCAGAATGACCTGGTTATGCTTAATGAAGACCAAAAATGAAGTGAACTTGTTGTTTCAAAATTTTCATAAAATGATTGAAACTCGGTACAATACAAAGGTTCGGGTTCTGCATAGCGATAATAGTGGAGAATATCAGAGTTCTGATCTTCAAAAGTATTTGGAAGGACATGACATCATTCATCAGACAACTTGTTCCAATACACCCCAGCAAAATGGAGTCGTTGAACGAAAAAATCGACACTTGTTAGAGGTTGTTCGTGTTTCCTTAATAACAGCAAAAATGTCAATATCTTATTGGGGAGAAGCAATCAAATCTGCTGCATACTTGATCAATTGAGTACCTTACAGCTCAATTGGCTTCCATACACCTCTCCAAGCTCTTACTAATGTCATAGTTGCCCCAACCATCCCAAATCTACCTCCTCGTGTTTTTGGTTGTGTGGCATTTGTGCATCTACATAGACACCAACGCACCAAGTTAACCTCTCGTGCATTGCAATGTGTGTTTGTTGGATATGCATTGCACAAAAAAGGATATCGATGTTACCATCCTCCAACTCAACGAATGCTTATTACAATGGAAGTAGTGTTTCATGAAGATTTGATGTATTTTTCATTTGAGTCTGAACTTCAGGGAGAGTACTAGAAGGAATTCAAACTCTCGATTATGATTATCATATATCTGAGGAGAATAAATCTGGACAATCTGAACTAGTGAACCAGGAAACGGGTGAATTGGATATAAGTGGTACAACTTTGGAACCAAGTAGTAATGACCACCCAGAAGCTGAAGAAGTGATAGAAGAGGGAAAAGACAGTACAATTGAACCATCACCACCATCTGAACAATTTGGGTTCGAAGATGTCTTCATTAAAATACCAAACCAATCGTCATCTGCTGAGGGTGTTCTTAATTTGGAACCTGATCCATTCATGAAACGGTTACCACACTGTCATAATAGAGGTATTCCTAAACCCACATATGAACCTGAATTGTCTACCAAAGTCAAATATCCCATGAGCAACTATGTGTTTAACCATCGTTTGTCTTAATCAAATAAGTCATTTGTAAATCAATTGTCTACTGTAGCTATTCCTAACAGTGTGCAGGAAGCCTTAGTTGATCAAGGTGGAAAACAGTCATGAATGAAGAGATGAAATCATTGCAGAAGAATGAAACACGGGAACTCGTAGAATGTCCACCAGGAAAGAAGCCAGTTGGGTGTCGTTGGATCTATACTGTGAAGTACAAGGCAGATGGTAGTATTGAATGATTTAAAGCAAGTTTGGTAGCAAAAGGGTACACTTAAACTTATGGAATTGACTACACAGAGACATTTGCACCTGTAGCTCAGATCAACACAATTCGAGTATTACTATCTTTAGCTGCAAACCTGGATTGGCCATTACAACAATTCGATGTGAAAAATGTCTTTCTGCATAGCGAGTTATCTGAAGAAGTATATATGGATCTTCCACCAGGATGCATGGTGTTAGAAAAGCAATGTCAGAAGGTGTGCAAATTGAAGAAGTCATTATATGGGTTGAAGCAATCCCCAAGAACATGATTTGGAAGGTTCACAAAGTCAATGAGAGCTTTTGGCTATCGTCAAAGTAATTCAGATCACACTTTGTTCCTGAAAAAGCAACATGGTAAGATTACGACACTCATCGTATATGTGGATGACATGGTAGTTATAGGAAATGATCCTAAAGAAAGAGAAGCTCTGCAAAATTATCTATCTAGAGAATTCGAAATGAAATATCTAGGTCCTCTGAAATACTTTCTTGGGATTGAAGTTTCTCGATCAAGTGAAGGAATTTTTCTGTCTCAAAGAAAGTATGTCTTAGATCTTTTATAGGAGACTAGAATGTCAGGATGTCAACCTGTTGATACACTAATAGAAGAAGGTCTGAAATTGCGTGTTGAGCCTAATCAAGTATCAACCGATAAGAGAAGATACTAGAGACTTGTGGGGAGATTAATGTACTTAGCTCATACAAGACCAGATCTTGCTTATGCATTGAGTGTAGTGATTCAATACAGGCATAATCCTGGAGAGCAACATATAAATGCAGTCATGCGTATTGTGAGGTATTTGAAGAATGCTCCTGGGAAGGGAATTTTGTTTGCTAAAAATGTTGATCATCAGAGTATAGAAGTATATATTGATGCTGATTAGGTCGATGCAGTGGATGATAGGCGATCTACATCTGGTTACTTTACCTTTGTAGGTGGTAATCTTGTGACATGGAAAAGTAAGAAGTAGAATGTCGTCGCTCATTCAAGTGCAGAAGCGGAATTTAGGGGTATGGCTTTAGGACTTTGTGAGGCATTATGGCTAAGGCTCCTCTTACAAGATTTAGGTTACCTATCTAGGCAACCAATCCGATTGTTTTATGACAACAAAGCCACATGTGACATTGCTCATAATCCAGTACAACATGATTGTACAAAGCATGTCGAGGTAAACAAATTCTTCATTAAGGAAAAGTTGGATGATGAGATTGTGGAATTGCCTAAGATTCGGTCAGAAGATCAATTGGCTGATATCCTCACCAAAGTTGCAATCTCAAGTCAAGTGTTCTCAAAATTTTTAGACAAGTTGGGCATGTGTGACATCTATGCACCAACTTGAGGGGGAGTGTTGAGATTAGGAAAGTGTTGAGATATTAGGATATTAGCTATGCTTTCCTTGTATCATTCTTTCACATTCTTAGAATGGTGATTACCCTTTATATATACTTTGTAAATGAACGAATGAAAGTATGAATGAAAAACCACTTTTCATCAATTTGAAGAATACATATTCAAATAAACATACATATGTCTAGTATATTACATACGTAGAGAGAGAAAGACAAAGAGTTATATATGTAGAGAGAGAGAATTATATATATAGAAAGGGCAAAAGAGAGTATGCGCCATGAGATATACGCGAAGAAGGAGACAAATACATGTTCACTATGAGATAGTCACACATGCATTTGTCACCCAACAGAGAGATTTTCACCATGAGGCAAGATGAGAGGGAGAGGGGGAGAGAGTTACCTATACTGAGGGGACTCCATTTTAGAGAGAGAGACAGAGTTACCTGTACTGAGAGGACTCCATTCTTCTTCTTAGGGACAAGCTTGCCTTAAATGTTGTCATCAGGGTTATACAAATTGAGGTTTGTTAGTTGCGCATCCTCATAGGCCTATGTGAAATCCACCCTACGGTTGTTGCATAGAAGCTCAGGCTCACCCACTAAGTTACTCACAACTTCCCTTGCAAATGCATAATAGGACACTAGTGCTTGGGCCAAGGCCTCCTTCACAACCCTAACCATGGACCCAAACCTCAATTCATCACCTCCATTCCCACTCCCATGTTTCTTCTTGTAACATAAAAACACACCCACATCTACTAGAGGCAAAAACAAGTCCAGGTTAGATTGTGGCAACCAGTACTCCTGCACAGGCAGCGCAGCCGCCACTACTTCCTTCCTACTCACTGTTACCATAAAGTCTCCTCCACCACCCATGTTTTCTCCTTATGACTTGGAAACCGTGTAGCTAGACAAGGAAATTAATATAGAGATTATCTTAACTCTTGAGAGGAGTCAAGGAATACTAGTTTTGTCACGCCCCAAAACCCACTCCAAAGGTATGACTGTTATTTCACACCTCAAGCCCAAAAACTCAAAGTGGAAACGACACAAATATTCATATTGTAACTGAAAATTTACCATTTACCAAATTCCTATTCAGAGTAGTATGACAAAATTTTAAAATCTCCAAGTATCAACTATAAAAAAAATCCAATACATCAACCAAAGTGTTATTGTCCAAATAACTCCAAACTCAAAATAATTCAAATGAGAATTAAGTTTTAACATCTAAACAATGTCCAAAATAAAGAGAGTTTAAACAAATATCCTAATAAAGCCAAATTTCCCTCCTAATGGTCACTCTTCGCCCGAACTAAGGTTACCTAAAAGATTATCAATAAAGGAGGATGAGCTTAAAGCTTAATAAGGAACGTTAATACAGTTTTATGGATCAAATATTTTCAATCATGCTTGCAAATAGAAGATATAACATATACTTATTTTCATAAAAACTTTTGAGTTCAAAATACTAATACATTCAAACTTTTCATCAAAACTTTCTCATATCCATTTCAAAATAATTTCTCATCAAAACCAAATCGAATACATTCAAAATATCTTTACTCTGGTTATCATATGACAAATGGTGCCCAATTATGTGGGACTTCACATTTGAGTAACTAGTTTCAAATTTGTTCCTTTTAAGGTGAACAAAACCAAATGTCAACAATTATAACCAGTTGACTAGGGTCAAAAGATCAACTATTATAACCCGTTGACTAGGGCCATAAAGTCAACAATTATAACCCATTGACTAGAGTCATATAATATCAACTATTATAATCTACTGATCAGGGCCGAATATGTTAACAATTATAACTCGTTAACTAGGGCAATAGAAATGTCAACAATTATAATCCGTCGACTAGGGTCATAGGAACTAAAGTCAAACATTTTATTTCATTAATTCAAACTTGCAAAACAAAATATCATATCTCAAAAAAATTTCTTTTTTCATAAACAAAGAAGATTCTCAAATATACTTTCTATACAAAACACATATTTGATCATGCGAAAAGATAAAAATAATATTTTTACACATTTCAAAATAGAAAATAAAAAGAAAATTATTTTTTTTTTATAAAAATCTGCATTAATTTCCCTTACCTTGAACAAACGCTCAAAAACTTGAAGTACTTAGCTTGACAAATTTACTCCTCACCTAATATAATATTATTTAGTATTAGGGATCCTAATTAATTTAATATTATTAATGCCCAATATTATTTTCAACTTACTAAACAATAATAAATTAATTTACTGAGTTTCCAAAGTATTATAAAATTCATTTTCTTTCCTAATCTTACCCTCACTGTTTATTTCTTTATATACTTAAATTAAATTAAAACCTATACTAGAAACTATTATTATTATTATTATTATTATTATTATTTTTCCCATAATCCAACTATCACTTAACCACAATTCCACCCCCACACCCCATTATATAAATATATATATTATTATTATTACTTTCAAATACCCTACCTCAAAGCCACCAACTACACCCATTATTATTATTAAAATAATAACACCCTTTTTTTTTCTTCTTTTGTTCCTTTCTTTCTCGATGTCCACATGCATCCTTGTTTTTTTTTTTTTTTAAAACCCTTTACTACACAACACACATCTACATTATTATTATTATTATTATTTTCTCTTCACCATTCCAGAAATTCACGATACTCTTATTTTCTTTATTTATTATTATTTTTTTCTAGATCTATTCATTTGAGTAATCAAAATCTGTCAATCTCCATTAATAAATCAAACTATGTTCATAAATTTTTAATCTTTTTGACCTATAAATTAATTAAACGAACTCTAATCAAAATTGAGATATTCCAAAGAATATCTAAAGTGTTCAAAACTAATTAACGAATATAAAATATTAATTTAAGATTAAAAAACTTATCTGAAAAATTGATTTCAAACCCTAAACCCCCAAATCTTTAGCCCTTTGCTCTCTGATCTTTCTGATCTTTGTATAAAAGGGATTTCTAAATAGAGAATGTAGGAAAAATCTAATTTATATCTAAGGGTTTTAAATACGAAAAGACCTTTTTACCCTTATTAAATTACTGTAATTAATTAATAATTTCTAAATTATGATTTTACTCCTAAATTGGGTTTGGGGCATTACATTCTCCCCTCCTTAACAAAAGTTTAGTCCTCTAAACTTGACATGCATGAGTCTTGAAATAAATGAAAAATGTTTTTCTCTTATCCCTTCATCTACTTCCTAAGTGACCTCTCGAATACTAAGATTGCTTCACTAGACCTTTATCAACCAGACAATAATAGAACATAGTATCTTTTCCATCTTGCACCACATAGACATAAAACCCTTAACAAGCTTTCCTGAGCAAGAAACTAGCCCATAAAGCCAAGATCATACAGAATGGTCTAACCTCATGTTTTCCCTTAAAACTAAACTTATATTGGTTAGGAATGTGCAAAATCATCCTGAAGTATTTAGCTTGACGAATTTACTCCTCATCTAACATAATATCATACACAATTATCTAAATGTAAAAATTTGAGAACCCTAAAAATATTTTATTTAGTATTAGAGATCTTAATCAATCTCTCATGTTAATATTATTACTACCCAATATTATTTTCAACTTATTAAACAATAATAAATTAATTTACTAAGTTTCCAAATTATTGTAAAATTCATTTTTTTTCCTAATCTTACCCTCACTATTTATTTCTTTGTATACTTAAATTAAATTAAAAACCTATACAAGAAACTATTATTATTATTATTATTATTGTTCTCATAATCCAACTGTCACTTAACCACAATTCCACTCCCACGCCCCATTATATATATATTATTATTATTATTACTTTCAAAGACCCTGCCTCCAAGCCACCAACTACACCCATTATTATTATTATAATAATAACACTTTTTTTTTTTTCTTTTTTATCTTCTTTTGTTTCTTCCTTCCTAGACATCCACACACATCGTTGTTTTTTTCTTTTCTTTTCTTTTAAACCCTCTGCTACACGACACATCTACATTATTATTATTATTTTTCTTTCTTTTCACCATTCCAAAAAATCACGCTACTTTTATTTTCTTAATTTATTTTAATTTTTTTCTAAATCTATTCATTTGAGTAATCAAAATTTGTCGATCTCCATTAATAAATCAAACTATGTTCATAAATTTTTAATCTTTTTTACCTATAAATTAATTAAATGAACTCTAATCAAAATTGAGTTATTCTAAAGAATATCTAAAGTGTTCAAAACTAATTAACGAATATAAAATATTAATTTTAGGATTAAAAATCTTATATGAAAAATTGATCTTCAAACCCTCAACCCCCAAATCTTCAATCATATGCTCTCTGATCTTTATGATCTCTGTGTAAAAGGGATTTTTGAATAGAGAATGTAGGAAAAATTTAATTTATATCTAGGGGTTTTAAATATGAAAAGATCTTTTTACCCTTATTAAATTACTTTAATTAATTAATAATTTCTAAATTATGATTTTACCCCTAAATTGGGTTTGGGGCATTACATTCTCCCCTCCTTAACAGAAGTTTAATCCTCTAAACTTGACATACATGAGTCTTGAAATAAATGAAGATGTTTTTCTCTTATCTTTTCATCTACTTCCTAAGTGACTTCTCGAATACTAAGATTATTTCACTAAGCCTTTATCAACCAGACAATAATAGAACATAGTATCTTATCCGTCGCACCACATAGGCATAAAACCCTTAACAACCTTTCCTAAGCAAGGAACTAGCCCATAAAGCCAAGATCATGCATAATGGTCTAACCACATGCTTTCCTTTAATACTAAACTTATATTAGTCAAGAACCAAAATAATTAATAGAGACATAGAAGGAAACTAACCAATCCATCTCCAAAATCACATCAAAATCCTAAAGGTCAAGAAGTACTAAGTCAACTAACATCTCCATATAACTAGTCATCATAAGACAACCTCCAAACATTATATTATCCACAATAGAATGTCTCATAGGAATAGCAATAATCAAATCAAAGTTTGGGCTACCAACAAGCATACCCAACAAATCAACAAAAGATATTGAATCAAAGAGTGTGTTGAGTTTAGGTCAATCAAGGCTCTAGCAATAAAGTGTAAATTTGAATAGTACCTGTCGCCACATCAGAAGTGGCTTGAGCATCTTGGTGAGTCATAGCAAACATTCGCCCTTCGACTCTAGGTTTTTGTTTATCCACCTTATTCTCCTCCTTAGGCTTCCTAATTATAAACTTCTTATTCTCTGGACAATCCCAAATCATATGTCCATGCTTCCCACAACCAAAGCAAGCTTTAAACTCTTTATAGCAAGGTTTACCCCAATGTTTCTTACCACAAATAGAACAAGTCACATCTAAATTTTCATTACTTCCCTTTTAATCTAACTCTCAATTGAAATGAACTTTTTTGGTTCTTGGTTATCATGGGCACCATCACTCCTACTTCTCTTTCTTTGTTGTTTTTTGTATTGTTGAAGCTCCTTATTATCCTTTTTCCGCTATAAGGGCTCTATTTACAACCTCTGAATAGACACTAAGCTTCAAAATAGATATTTTGTTCTTTAGATAGGGCTTCAACCTCTGTAGCAATCAATTGAGGAGCAAAACGTGACAACTCTGTAAATTTAGCCTCATACTAGGGCCACCGTCATATCCCCTTATTTCAAACGAACAAACTCTCCTACTTTTTGTTGTTTAAACTATAGGTCTCTGATCCTCTAAAAGCCTTTTGGTCATACAGCACCAATGATCTGCTTCTTTATCTAACATAAATGTTGCATTAGAGGTTTTTTGCTTCTCAGAGCAATCTATAACATCAAAGAATTTCTCTATCTTAACAATCCAAGTTTCTACTTCTGTTAGGTCTGAAGTACCAGAAAAGTAAGAAGAACCTAACTTCTTAAAGTCATCAAATGAGTTACCCTTAGAAGATGAGAGTTATCCAAGAGCTTGAGTCTCAATAGCTCTAGCCTGACGCTCACCCACACCAGTTAAAGTCTTGAGATACTTATAAAGCCCTTTTGCATTCATGGGAGGCAAACCCTAAAGTGGATGAGGTGCGTCATTATTAGCCTCACTGTTTTGGGAAGATGTTGGTCTTCTTGGTGGCATGTTGTCCTATGAAGCATTAGGTATAACTAAATTAGTCACTAGAAAATCAATTAGACAAATTAAATTCATAAGGAAGAATAGGAATTTATAGAATATGAAACTAAAACTTAAACTAATGTGTCACTCATCTATCTCCAAAGTAAACTAAAACAAGTTTCCAACAAGATCATAACCTAGTGCTCTGATACCACTCTGTCACGCCCCAAAACCCATTCCAAGGGCATGACGGTCATTTCACACCTCAAGCCTAAAGGGTCAAAGTGGAAACGACACAAACATTCGTATTGTAACTAGAAATTTACCAATTACCAAATTCCTATTTAGAGTAGTATGACAAAATTCTAAAATCTCCAAGTGTTATTGTCCAAATAACTCTAAACTCAAAATAATTTAAAGGAGAATTAAGTTTTAACATCTAAATAATGTCCAAAATAAAGAGAGTTTAAACAAATGTCCTAATAAAGCTCAATTTCCCTCCTAACGGTCACTCCTCGCCCGAACTGAGGTTACGTAAAAGATCATCAACAAAGGGGGATGAGCGAAAGCTCAACAAGGAACATTAATACAGTTTCATGGATGAAACATTTTCAATCATGCTTGCAAATAGGAGATATAACATATACTTATTTTCATAAAAACTTTTGAGTTCAAAATACTAATACATTTAAACTTTTCAACAAAACTTTCTCATATCCATTTCAAAACAATTTCTCAGCAAAACTAAATCGAATACATTCAAAATATATTTACTCTGGTTATCATATGACAAATGGTGCCCAATTAGGTGGGACTTCACAATTGAGTAACTAGTTTCAAATTTGTTCCATTTAAGGTGAACAAAACCAAATGTCAACAATTATAACCCGTTGATTTGGGCCATAAGGTCAACTATTATAACCCGTTGACTAAGGCCATAAAGTCAACAATTATAACTCGTTGACTAGAGTCATATAATATCAACTATTATAACCCGTTGATTAGGGTCGAATATGTCAACAATTATAACCCCTTGACTAGAGTCATAGAAATGTCAACAATTATAACCCATTGACTAGGGCCATAAGAACCAAAGTCAAACACTTTATTTCATGAATTCAAACTTGCAAAACAAAATATCATATCTCCAAAATTTTTCATTTTTCATAAACAAAAAAGATTCTCAAATATACTTTCCATACAAAACACATATTTGATCCATGTGAAAAGATAAAAACAATATTTTTACTCATTTCAAAATATAATATAAAAAGGAAATTATTTTCTTTTATAAAAATCTGCATTAATTTCCCTTACCTTGAAAAAGCATTCAAAAACTTGAAGTATTTAGCTTAGCGAATTTACTCCTCACCTAACATAATATCATACACAATTATCTAAATGTAAAAATTTGACAATCATAAAAATATTTTTAGTATTAGGGATCCTAATTAATTTCTCATGCTAATATTATTACTACCTAATATTATTTTCAACTTACTAAACAATAATAAATTAATATACTGAGTTTCTTAATTATTGTAAAATTTATTTTCTTTCCTAATCTTACCCTCACTATTTATTTTTTTATATACTTAAGTTAAATTAAAACTTATACAAGAAACTATTATTATTATTATTGTTCCCATAATCCAACAACCACAATTCCACCCCCACACCCCATTATATATATATATATATATATATGTATTATTACTTTCAAAGTCCCTGCCTCCAAGCCACCAACTCCACCCATTATTATTGTTATAATAATAACACCCTTTTTTTTCTTTTTCTTTTTTTCTTCTTTTGTTTTTTCCTTTCCTGACATCCACACGCATACTTGTTTTTTTTTTCTTTTTCTTTTTCTTTTAAACCCTCTACTATATGACACACATCTACATTATTATTATTGTTATTATTTTTCTCTTCACTGTTCCAAAAAATCACTTTACTCCTATTTTATTTATTTATTATTATTTTTTATAGATCTATTCATTTAAGTAATCAGAATATATCGATCTCCATTAATAAATCAAACTATGTTCATAAATTTTTAATCTTTTTGACCTATAAATTAATTAAACGAACTCTAATCAAAATTAAGATATTCCAAAGAATATCTAAAGTGTTCAAAACAAATTAACGAATATAAAATATTAATTTAAGGATTAAAAATCTTACCTGAAAAATTGATCTTCAAACCCTAAACCTCCAAATCTTTAACCCTATGCTCACTGATCTTTCTGATCTCTGTATAAAAGGGTTTTCTAAATAGAGAAGGTAGGAAAAATCTAATTTATATCTAGGGGTTTTAAATACGAAAAGGCTTTTTTACCCTTCTTAAAATTCTTTAATTAATTAATAATTTTTAAATTATGATTTTACCCCTAAATCGGGTTTGGGACAGTACAAGTTTTATAGGTCCAGGGCACTAGGAATTTGTCCCATCAAACATTTTAGCTTATATTAAAAAATTTTGTCCAATGAGGAAAGAGGTTGTGGCAGCAGGGCAACCAATGCTCCTGCATTGGCTACCCCTATCTAACCTTGATTTGGCTATGCCAGAGCATTGGCTGCCCCTATCTAACCTTGATTTGGCTATGCCTTCTGTATAAGTGAGCGTGTTTTTCTGTTACAAAAAACCCCATTCGAGTGTTAATGGAGGTGATGGCTTCACTTTTGGGTCCATGGTTGGGGTTCTGAAGAAAGCCATGGTCCAAGCATTGTCCCCTACTATGCTTTTTCTAGGGGTTATCATTACTATAGTATTATTATTATTGAGTTCTATTTACAAGATTTGTAGTACCTAGATTGTAAGGTTGGATGGATAAGTGAGCATGCCTTATATAAAAGTGGATGGGGTATACTTGTACTCATTCATGTTAGAATTTCCAAATGAAGAGATTGTGAGTGATTTAGTTAAGTTGGTAATTCCAAATCAAAAACTCCTAAGCATACTCCTAACATGGATCTTCCAAGTCCTTCCTCGAATTACTTGCCTTTTGAAGATCAATGTGCTTAAAACACTTAAGAGGTTAAGGTAGTGGAGATAGTGAATGGATGAAATCAAATCAACCAAAATTTTGAAATTAATAAAATCTTTTAAAAAAGCTTTGAGACTTGGGCATGCAATTTTATTCTTCTATGTATGCCTTGTTTCAAGATTGATCTAATTTTATGTAAGATCAATCCATGTTTAGTTGGATCTAATTTTTAGCCATTGGATTAAGGGCTCTCTTTCCCTATATAAACCCAGAATTTTCATTTCAAGGTTGTAGAACACCAACAATTGTCTGTCACACTCCTCGGAGCTCTCTCCAATCCAAACTGAGAGTGTTTAGTTTCCAAGAAAATTCCCCTCACTTTGATTTACAAATTAGTTTTTCGATTAGATTTCCTTAAAAATTGGTTGATTCATTTCTTTCATTCATCTCTCATGTTCTCGTTGGTTTGTATTTAAATGAAGACTTATTTTCTTCTTAATTAAGCTTTAAGAAAATGTTGAGATCGAGCTTAGTGTGAAGTTCAAGTATGCTCTAGAAGAAGAAAACATGTAGCTGAAATGAAAAGGTGTTGGTCTAGTAGCTCATGAAGGATTGGTGAACTTATGCTAGGTAAATCCTTAGATTTGGTTGGTTGTTTTTCCATAGTGGATGCATTTGATCACTTGTAGGCTCATGGGTTTTTATCTATATATATATTAACCAAGTGAAATTTAAGTTATATATTTTATTATAAAATTTTAAAATATTTTAATTATAAAATATGAAATAAAGGATAACAAATGTAAAATTAATTAAAATTAAATAATTAACGTAATGTAGAGATTGGCTTCATGATTCTGCAAATGCCACGAGTTGATGTTTTACGCTCAAACATTATGTAAGATGTGTCACTTTATCATTGTATAGGGCCACTTTGGTTCGTTATTATCATTTCTTATGTAGAAAACTTAGGAAAAATAAGAAGGTAACACCATTTATGATTGCAAGAACTACTGACCTAATTTGTATCAAAATCGGAATTGTGTATTCAAAAACTTTTCCCTTCATTTCTATATTGATTATGTTGGGTGTCGAGGGAGTAAATTCTGATCAGATGGATGAACCAACAATAATAAATTGATACAACTCTTTAACTTAATTTCATAAATTTAAATAAAAGCTATTAAGTGGCAGTTCAAGGTGCTACATTAATACATCTACGTGCAGACATATATGTATCAGCCATATTGCTAATTAACTTAGGCGAGGGAAGTCAGCTAATTTAAGATAGTCGGATGTTAAAGGCCTAAAGATATGAGCTCCCTGACTCTCAATCAACTCTATCTGGCCATTCTGCAGATGCATGTACACCACCCAGTCGCCATCTCTTGCCGGACTCGGCATTGGCATCACGTACCCAGCATCCCCACCCCATGGAAAATGGTATGACCCCAGAGCCGGTCTCCCCCACCCGAAGTCCACCTTTGACGCCGGGAATCTCTGCCCTGATGACACCACAAATGCTGGTCCATCGCTACTGCCACTGCAGTATATTTTTGCTAAAGCCGGCTCTGGACGGTGAGCCTCCACCCAATCTATGAGCCCCAAGAAATGCTCCTTGGTCACTGCCCTTTCTAGGTAGTCATGCACTGCATCTGCCACCCAACTCAATGGTTGCTCTTTCAGGTCACCAATTATCTTCTCACCAAAGGGAATGGACAGTACATTTCCAAAGTAACTGGCCATCAGCGCCGTTTTATCTTCATCCCCACTGCTTACCCGCCCTCTTCCATCTACCACAATGCCCATCTTGCATATCTTTTTGTTTGCATTCTCCATGACAGCACTTTTGGCTACCATCTTCCATAAAAATGCACTGAGAGACTCTAGCTTAGTCCTCTTGCGGATTCCGCCGCTGCTGGCTAGTGTTTGGAGCAGACTGAGCTGTTCAGCACTGACATAGTAAAGGCGGCTTATGAGATGGTCAGCACCGGGCTGCGGAGCCTTGGGAGGAGGTAAGGCTGAGATGGGGACGTACATCTCATCGAGGGACGGATGGTAGGAGCCTGGACGTCGAGGGTTGAGAAGAGAGCGCCTGAAAGATGGTATTACAGATAATGGCTTGGACTGAGCCATCTCAGCCCATGAAACGAGGAACAAATTGGCAGAATAGGCGTCTGCTATGCGATGATCAAATGTACAGCCCACCACAGCCCCGCCGCATTTGAGCTCAGTCACCTGTCATTAGTTCATTGGGATTACAATTAATTAGGGTTCACATATGCTAAGAGTTGAAAGAAATAGAGCTTTTTGTATACTGAAAGCGAGTATGAAAACCCAAGATCGGATTGCAGAAAAGATTTTCGTCCTTGTTTTCCTCTGCCTCATACTATGTTAAACCATAAATACAGTGTTTTAATTAATGCCTTAGTCAATTTATGTGTCTTCTTATCTGAAATTATGGCCATCAATCTTCAACATCATTTCTTCGAGAACATCAACTTCTTTGAAAATGCTGCAGATGCGTGGATCCATGGCAAGAAAAATGAATTTCTTACGAGTTGTTTCTTTTCTTATTTTGAACCAAGCATATGATCCACCAATGTGTTAAGACACCCGTGACTTTGTAATGGAGTCGACACCTACGGAAATTAAGTTGGATATATGACAATTCACATCCCATTTATTTGCATCTATTTCTATCCTATAAAAAATAAAAAATATAAAAAAATAAAAAATAAAAATAAGGAGGACAGGATATATGACAATTCACATCCCCATGCTTCCTTTATTATATTTTTCAATTTTTTTATTTTTAAAATAATAAATTAAATATAATCTATAAATAAATAAATCTTCAAAATATTTATAATTTTTTAATAAAAATAATATTTTATATATGTTAAAAAAACTTGAAAAAAAAAATCAACTAAAGTATTTTTTATTTCATACTATATAAAATCGATCTTTATACTTATCCTAAACTCACACCTTTGGAGGTAGTGCTATTACCATAAAAAATAACCTACCTCATTATCATCCTTAAAATTAAAGCACAGTTTATATGTACTTCTAATTTTACAATTTATGTAATTTGAGAGCATAAGGTTTCATTTGGATTTTTTTTTTCTATTTTAAAAATAAAAATAGTCATAAATTCTATTTAAAATATAAGAACTCCTATAAACATATTTTTAAAAGATAATTATTTTTAAAAACTATTTTAAAAGATTAAATATTAACAAAATCCTAAATAGAGTCTTAAAATCTTTAAAAGTAAATCCATGCATTTTCATGTTAGCGTTCCTAAATTTTATAGAGGTTTTATATTTTTATTTTTTTTAAAAAAGGAAATATATTCTGACAATACCTAATTATGGGTTTGGACACACATCTTATTTTTATTTTTAAAAATAGAACATTCAAATGAATTCTATATAAAAAGTAAAATATCTTGTACAAAAATTTGTTAATATCTTAATTTCTTTTAAGATAATTTTTAAAAATATTACCTTTTCAATATAAACATATCTTTTATATATATATATATATATATATATATAGAAATTAGTATTGTTTTCTTTTTAAAAAAATAGAAAATATGAAGGATGTCCAAATGAACACTAATTGTTTTAAATTCATTTTTATTTGAAATAAATAAAATAAAAAACATGTTTGATGATCACATATAAAAAAACCTTTTTTTAATAATTTTCTTAAGTGGTGTTTGTTTTTTGGCTGAATAGAAAAAATTAAAATATTTGACTTTTTCTATTCAGCTAAAAGTACTTTATTGCTATTAACCAACATAACTAAAATGAACTTGTTATCAATAAGTTTAGTTTAATTATATTGGTTGATGTCAATAAGTTACTTTTAGCTTAATAGAAAAAGTAAAATATTTTAGCTTTTTTTATTCAGCTAAAAAACAAACACCACCTTAGTAATTTTTAATGAATCGTAATGTTCACAAATTATTGTTAATTTGGCAAAGAAGAATAGGAGGTGGGTGGATCTATATAAATAGAATAATTTTTTTAGATTCCAATTTTTGTTTCTAAAATTGAGAATTTAAAATAATTATCAAAGTTATGCTTGATCCCTTGTTCTTGGCTTTTTTAAAAAAAAATTGGTAGAAGAATAACATACATACAAAGAAATAAAGAGAATATAAATTATATAATATACGTGACAGAGAAACACATGTATGTTCATTGTAAGATATACATATTCAAATAAACATACATCCGTCTAGTATATTACATACGTAGAGAGAGGAAAAGAGAGAGTTATATACGTAGAGAGAGAGAATCATATATATAGAAAGGGCGAAAGAGAGTAGACGCCACGAGATATACTCGAAGAGGGAGACAAGTACATGTTCACCGTGAGAGAGTCACACATACATTTGTCACCCAACAGAGAGATTTTCACCATGACGTAAGATGAGAGGGAGAGGGGGAGAGGGGGAGAGAGAGAGAGAGAGAGAGAGAGAGAGAGAGTTACCTGTACTGAGAGGACTCCATTCTAGAGAGAGAGAGAGAGAGAGAGAGAGAGAGAGATACCTGTACTGAGAGGACTCCGTTCTTCTTCTTAGGGACAAGCTTGCTTTCAATGCTGTCATCAGGGTTATACAAATTGAGGTCTTGTAGTTGCACATCCGCATAGGCCTCCGTGAAATCCACCCCGCGGTTGTTGCATAGAAGCTCAGGCTCACCCACTGAGTTACTCACAACCTCCCCTGCAAATGCATAATAGGACACCAGTGCTTGGGCCAAGGCCTCCTTCACAACCCTAACCATGGACCCAAACCTCAATTCATCACCTCCATTCCCACTCCCATGTGGCTTCTTGTAACAGAAAAACACACCCACATCTACTGGAGGCAAAAGCAAGTCCAGGTTAGATTGTGGCAGCCAGTACTCCTGCACAGGCAGCGCAGCTGCCACTACCTCCTTCCTGCTCACTGTTACCATGAAGTCTCCTCCACCACCCATGCTTTCTCCCTATGACTTGGAAACCGTGTGGCTAGACAAGGAAATTAATATAGGGATGGTCTTGACTCTTGAGAGGAGCCGAGGAATACTGGTTTTATAGGGTCCAGGGCACTAGGAATTTGTCCCATCAAACATTTTAGCTTATATTAAAAATTTTTGTCCAATGAGCTAGCCGATCCTTGGATGTTGCCCAACCATTTGTTGGTCTTGAGAACAATAAAAAATAAAAAACATGTGATAGCCGGCACCCACTTGGTGGGTGTTTCCACGAAACAACAAATGCTATACTTGGTGGGGTAGTGTTGAATCACAAACTCTCAAAATAATTAACATTTTTAAATTATATAATTAATCATACAAAAAGAAAAAAAAAAAGTTATCACCATGCATTGAATTATTATGAAATTTGAATCTTTTTGTGTATAAATTTGTTCAAGTTATTCAACTCAAATATTGCTAAATTATGGGTTAAACAAATTGAAAATAAAAACAATAACACTACCAATAAAATGATGAACTGTTTGATATATAACTCAGCGATCATTCATGTGATCATATTGAATTCACGGACCTTGAGAAGGATTCAAAAAATTAATCTGTTGTATGGTTGTCAAACTATTGGCATTATATGTCTTTCATAATTTTCTAATCACTATTTTATAACGTTGTCAGTATTCACTCCCGACTTTCAGAACTCCAGCTTCTTGTTGATTTTGTAATGAAAAACCCCATTTTGATTGTACCCATAAGTTTCCTGATTTCCCAACCACCTATTGTTCTTAAAAATAAAAATAAAAACCACTATTTCTGAACAACTTCTACTTAAAATTAACAAAAACAAAAAGACGTGTTGTGAGGTTTTTAATTTTTTGCCTTCCTCACCTTTAGTCTTAATTGAGACATCAATGTGTATTTTTTTTTTTTTTTTTTTATCAAAAAAACATCATTAACCAGATAATGTCACGTATATTTTTTTTTAATCTCAATATTTATATCTTAATGACTATGATTCATTTGTTTGTATTTTCATTAAATGATTAGAATTTAATCATACATATTCAATTGTCCAAATTCTTTAATTATAATCATATTTTTTTGCGATTGAACCTTTCGACTCATACAAAAATACATGTCCGACTTTGTTTTTTTTAAACATCTCTTTCTTTTACTTAATAAGACACGTTGGATTGACGTATTATTTAGGACAAAGCATCTTATCTTTCAACCAAGGATATCGGTCTCATAAATTTTTAACCACAAGTGGCTTGTCATAAGCATTGGAATATTTAATTTTTCCTCTAATTTTAATAATATATCATCCCCTTAAAACATGGAATCTTGAGCCAGCCTTTGTTTCTTGATAAATTTTTGGTCATTACAGGAAATGTCAAACGAAGTTGTAAACATCATTTCATGCATGAGTGCTCATGGTTTAATTTTTGGTTCTCCCTTATAAGCCTATTGAAGGCACCCCGTTTACCTGCAAACAGGTTAATTGACTTTAATTATCGTGTTCTTTACGCCAAATATATTTTCCACAAAATATTTGGATTTTCTGGAAGACTAGGTTTTAAAGATACCAACGACGTTATCTTCAAGAGAAACATCATTTCATGCATCCGGCAGGCATGCCTGAATGTTTCATACATAATTTCCAAACCACCTTTTGAATATTCGGATTGTATGTATGGCCCATGAATTTTGCAATTTTCTTGCTTTACCCAAACATGTCCTTCTCATCTTCCACAAAATGCCTCTAATTTAGACATCAGTCCAGGAGAAGACAAAAAATAAAAATTTGACTTGGTCAATGATGGGCAGTCCGACGTAGAAAACCTCACATTTTAAATTACTTGTGGAATCAATTTCCACAATTTCTTTTTAATTTTTGTATTAATAATTTAATGAATCAACAAAACAAGAATATTATTTATTTTTGTTAAGGTTTGTATGAGAAATATATCATTCCATCAATAATTTAGATTCTATGATAAAGATTAATTTATGGAACCATTGCAAACCCATGAAGAGAGATTAAAAAAATAAAAATAAAAAGAATAAATTCTTCCAATAAAACTTTTATTAAAGAAGAATGAACAAACTCATTATTAAAAAATAAAAATAAAAACTAAAATAATGATGAATGTTTGAATGCCACCAATGATGTAATCATGCATGACTAAGAAATTAAAGAAAAGTCATTCCATTCATTCAACAATGAAAATACAAGTCAAAAATTAGGCTAAAAAAAAATCATGAGATTCATTGAATAATCAAAGTACAAGTTAAAAATTAGAATGGAAAAAGTCATTCGATTCGTTGAACAGTGGAAATACAAGTCAAAAATTAGGATTAGGAATTAAATTTAAGGAGGGGTTGTTGGAAAGTAAAATTTGGAAATTTTTTAAAATTTTAAAATTTAATTTAATTCATCTATAAGAATATTCTTAATTTGAATAGTTGATTTACTTTACATGATAAGCTCCGCACATTGGATATATTATTTATATAGCAAAGCGAGGAAATTGGCTTTGTGATGAGCCTGAGAATATTCTAACTTTTCTCAAATTTTAAAATATATACCATCCTGTTAGGTTTATTGGTACAATCAACCATTTCTTTCTTTGCTCAACCTAGCTACTACCTAAAATTTGGCATCTTCTACCAACCTTTGTTCATTTGATTAAGTTTCTAATTATTTCTCCAATATTCTAGGTTCCATTAGGACTATCCACGACAAGAAATGAGAAAATAAGTTGTAAATATCGTTTAGGTTTGGTTTGATAGCCTTTTTAAAAATAGATTTTAATTATAAAATATATTATTAGAAAAAATAGGTTAATCCAATATAAAGTAATCATCCTAGGGGATGTGTAAGGTAATAGTTTCTTTTTTCAAGTTTAAGTTATATGAATGCAAATGACGATTATATGTAAATATATAAATAATTAAAATAATTACATATAAAGTAAAAGATTAGGGAAGAGAGAATGCAAATACAAAATTTTTATAGTGGTTCGAGGTAACCTGACCTGCACCCACTTTCCTCTAACTTCAATCACAAGCTTGAGGTTCCGCTAATTCAAGAATTCTAAACCAAACCTTCAAGTAATACAATTAGATTATAGTTCTAATCCACCCTCTTGGACTTTTGGCTCTATGCACCCTTTAGAAACTTCAAAAGATACCTTACTCTTAAATAACCCCTCAAGTGATACTCCACACTTGAGAATCCCTAAGTGATACCTCACACTTAAATTCTTCATCTCAAAGATTTACATATAAAGATAATAAATTATCTCAAAAAATCTTAGTACAAAACTTAAAGGCTTAAATGATATAATAAAACTAGGATTGAATGCTGCACTAAAGACATGCAAGTTTTAGAACAATTGTGCACTCAAAAATACTCTTCCAAGCTCAAATATATTTAAGAAATGTTTAGGAAGGTTAAACTCATTAAACAATGAATATTAGAGCATTTTTATAGAAGGAAAAAAAAAATCAAACTAACCGTTGGAGGTTCAATAGGTTGAGTTGAGGGTCGATCAGTTGACTAGCCTTTAGCATTTAATATTTGGCAAGTGACCATTGAACCTCAACCGCCCCTTAACCAGACCTCGACTAGTTGAGGTGAGGCTCAACCTTGATTGGTTGAGGCTCAACCTTGACCGGTTGAACAACCGTTTTAGAAGAAAAAGAAGGTTTTTGCACTTTTCAACCGGTTGAGCTAAATAGGTTGACCAGTTCCTCATTCGGTTCAACCGATTGAATCATTTTGGGCTCAAAAACCATCTTTTTCAACTTAAAATCTTTTAAACAAATTTGGAAAACATTTGACACAAGGTTTTAGTTGAAAATATAAAAATCATCCAATTTTAAAGGATTTAAAACAAAATTACTTTTAGATGATTTTTGTGCATAAATTAATAATATAATGTATGAAAGACCTAGTGCATCAACAACTTTACAAAAAGATCCTATGAAACTTAGGTTTTGAAAAATACTTCTCTTTGAGGTCTTCTTCTTTTTATTGATTTCTCTTTTTATTTGATTTTGTCTTTATAATTGTCACTTTGGAAATCTTCTTGTCTAATCACACTTGAAATATAATCATTAGTTCCAAATCTTATTTTTTTATCATCACAATCGAGATTAACCAAACTTTGGTTTCACATATATTTTTAAAGAAAAAATTTAATTTTAATAAAATTTAAAAAATATTTTTTGAAAATTGAAAGATCGCTTATTGTGTTTCTTAAATAAATACCTCATAAATGGTCCTCCTAAAATTAGTTTTGAGGAAAACATTTTTATTAAAAATACTTTGAATAATACTACAATGAAAATTACTATTACTCATCTTTTTATAAAAGAAATCTTGAAAAAAATACAAATAAATACTTGACTATAATCCTAGAGGTAGAGATAGAAATATTATCTAGGAGAGGTCCAAATAAAAGAATTATTTTCAAGGACAGTAGGTGAAGAGATAATAATATTCAATGGTACGAAAAGTATATGCTTTACTCACGAGGCTAAGGGTATAGAGAAATAAAATATGGCATATCATTCTCATCGATGATAATAGATATTTATATACAAATATATTTAAGTTCTATTAGCTATAATTCAAACTCTATCTCATACTTTAATTCAAATTCTATATTTTACTTTAATTCAAATTAATATATAATAAATAAATAAACGTCAATATTTAAATTAAGAATAACATTAATTTTCTTTTATAAAGGGATCAAAGTCAATGCTTTGATTTTATTCTTTTATATTCAATTATTTTTTGAGTCAATAAACTTACATCATAAATTATGATTGATTTCATTCATAGCCTTAAGCTAATTCATTGGTAATTTCATATTTTTTTAGTTAACATTCTTATAAATATATTTTACATAAAAAAAAAAAATTATTTTTAAAGAATTGTTAAACATATCTATACAAGAATTTGAGTAAAATTAACGCTCATAAATTATTATATAGAATAACTATTTTTATTTCAAAAATTAATTTGCTATCACATCAAGTTGGTAACATTTTATCGAGCTGTCCACCTTTAGTCTTCGTATTCGTTAATACTTTTTGTGATGGATGATGGGGTTCACTTTAAAGGCAACTTCTAATCTTGTTGAAAACCACGTTTTGAAGTCACCTGACAAGTGAAAACCTTTCTGCCCAAGAGTTACAGCAATTTCTAATCTTATTTTGTCTTGTAGTTACCTGATGATTAAGGCATCCTTTCCTTCCATCCTTCCAAGTTCCAAACCACCTTTGGAAAGCGGACTATGGCCCATGAGGTCTGCAATTTTCTTGCATGAGCCAAATATGTCTTTTTCATCTTCCACCAAATCTCTTTATTTAGGCCATCTGAATTATTGTGTTGCTCGATTAGATAAACCGCCAATCTTTGGGGCAAATCAATCTCACATCAGGGTTGGAAAAATCACAGTAAAAAAATAATTGAAGTGGACGTAGTCGCCCAACTTCTCACAACCCACGGGAGGAAGAAGACCAACCTCTCTCAACTTCTCTCAACCTCTTTCCTCCAAATCCAATGTACCATTTCTTACTTTAAAATAATAATAATAATAATAATAATACTTAAGAAATAAACTTATTTTTTAAAAAACAAGTTCATTTTTATATTGAGTTGATTTTTTAAAAGATGAATAATTGGACCTAAAATGTAAAAATGTAATAATTTTTTAGGTAAAATAATGTGTTTATGGAATCATATAGGCTAACTTTCAATAATTAGTTCTCTAATCTAGTTTAACTTAGGAAAGATAATTTACCCAAATCTAAATTATACAAATATTGGCTTTTAAAAAAAATATAAATAAAATCATTTGAGGTAAATTATTGATAATCAACCCAAAAGGAAGAAAAAGAAATTGTCTTGGACAACGATGGGCAAACCAAAATAATAGGAAACCCAACGTCATGAACTTGTCCTAATAAAATAATGACGTGAAGAGAGAGAAGGGTTGTAGGTAAAGTATTTGGTGAGATGTCTATCAGTCCCCCTGTCCAGATGATGACAAGGAGAGATGATTGATTAATAAAACAAAAATGAAGAAAAATTTATCCCATCTCTAATCCTCTTTATTTAAGTATCACATAACACCTGTTTTTATAAAATATTCTACGAGTATATGTAACTATAAATACGTTGTTTATGAGATATAAGCGATGATTAATTGGATGACGTTAAAGATTCCATAAACATTTTATTTTAGGGAACAAGTGGTATGTATTCTTGTTTGTCCTTTCCTAGACCACGAATGAAGCCTCCCCCATCGCCCATAATAGCAATAAAGTGGATTGCAGCTGACAGCATGGTGTGAGCATAAAACATGCGGAGGAGGTCATCAACAATGATTGTAACGATGTCGAATTCATATGGAAACAATGTAATGAGCGAAACCAGCCACCTTTCTAAATGATATACTAATAGGTCAAACTATAACCAACATAAAAGGACAAACATTTATGCTAATATGTTTCATCAAATACTAGGTTTATATGTTAAACAAGGCATTTATGAGAAGTGGGAACAAGCCATTGAATAGGCATCATGAACTTATCCTAATTTCAACGTCTATACAAATAATGAGCTGAAGAGAAAGCATTTGGTGAGATGTCTGTCATGTCTATACAAATATTGGCATGAAGAGAGATAATTAAGAAAAATTTATATAACTTTCCTTTAATTTTTGTTAAGTTTCCTATTCTTCATGTGTCTTACTTGGGACATATTCCTATTCTTCATGTTTCTTACTCTCCCTATGGCCTATACAATTGGTGTCCGTCTGCATCTAATACAAACCTTAATTAGCATGCTGGGACACAGCTGAACTATTCGCATCGCATTCTTTTTATTTCATTTAAAAAGTGTTCTTTTTACTAAGGAATAAGGATATTTTACAAAATATTTTATGTACTAATATTTGAAAAACAAGTCTCAAAAAAATATTTAAAATATCTATATGTTTATAAATACTTTAATCATCCAAAAAAAATAAATTATGAGATTGAAAAGAGGATGAAAAGTCTATATCAAGTACATATCGATGTGACAAATTCATGTTGAATTTGTGGATACTAAGAATCTAAAAAAATAAGAGCAGTTAGTGTGGATAAGTCTCTTTTCTGGGCCGCTACAATCTTTAATTATGGCATGAAAAGTCTATGTGTACGTAAAGATGTGAAAATTAAATAAGAGATATCAATAAGGTAGAATGCATGGATACTAAGAATCCGAAAATATAAAATTATTTTGCAGTTGAAGTTTCTTTTCTCAGTACATTCTTTATGACATGCTTATACTGTGGATTGTTTCTCTATTATTCATAGACAATTAGACATAAGCATTACTAATTGAATTATATTTAGGGGGTTCCATGGAAAGACTAAAATTTTCAATATCCGAGCTCCATGAATTAAGAATAGAAAATCTAGCCAGAGTAGAGGTGGTTTGATTGGATAAATACCATTTTAAGCTTAAAGACTTGTTTAATAATTGTTTTTTAGAATAATTTTTTGTTCTTCAAATAAAAAAAACTATGAAAACAAGTTTATCAACTAAAAACTATTTTCTACTTTTTTCTAATAAAAATAGAGAATTAAATTTTTTTCTTTTTTAAACTGCTATATATTATAACCACCGTAGTATATGATTTAAATAGTCCTCTCATAAAATAGATTTTTTAAAATAAAATTCTATATAAGAATTTAAATTTTCTCAATTAATTTTTATTATCCATTTATATGCAATATAAAAATTTCAAAATATCATTCATATTTTTAAATATTTTTCAAAATAATCTAAAAAAAATATAAATATTTTAAACTTATCCTAAAAAACAACATATTTAAATAAAAAAAGAGTCGCTATAACTTACACACTTTCCCAACCACCTTTTTGAAAAGTTGTTAGATCTGACTGTCAGAACTTCCAACTACTCTTTTTTTTTTTTCTTTCTAAAATCCCAGTTGGATGCACTATCTATGGGTCATGACAAAGCATCCTTTCTCTTATTCAATCATTAGTTTCGCCACTATTTACGGGTCATGACAACTGGCTTGTCACATAAGCACTAGAATATTCAAACAATCCTCTCATCCTTTGCGTCTCTGGATTATATAAGCTCATAATTTTCTAACCACTTGTTTTTTTAAGTCATTGACAACTTCCTTCTTAAAAAAATTCTACTTCAATATATTAATTACAACTAGGAAGAACAAATGACCGCAACTCTTTTAGAGACAAATACGACAATATGCACTATTGGCAGAAGGCATTATTCCAAGAACAAGATTGTTTAGAAAAGGCCAAGCAATTAATCTCTCCAACGACTAGTTAGTCTAGGAGTCAACCATTCAAAACCTAGTTAATCTATGATACGATTAGTTGCTTTCAAGCTAATCAATTGACTTTTCTATAGTGAGTTATCCTCTCGTCTATATATATATATTTCAAAATCAATTATATGAGCATCTATTTCATTCCTATACTAGCGTTTTGAAAACACTATGATTAAAACCTCGCAATATGATCTAAAACTCAACATTTTATCGCTTCATGAGTGTATTAGCCTACTAGCCTTTGTAAAATGGATTAACTATGCAACGTGGCTTATAGCCATGTTGAGACACGAGTTGATCAAATACCTTGGTGCCTCTCCTAACAATTATAAAACAATTATCTGATATTCTTTTTAAAAAGTGTAATTTTCTTCATTAGAGGTGTTGTTCTTTCAGATTGGAAGTATTGCTTCAAAAATTAGTTTATATTTCATGCTAAATACCAATCTGACCTTGGGCTTAGTCCATAGAGATATAATCTTGTCATCTCTTTTAAAGAGAATGGAAATAACTTAAACCTCACAAAGTCCATGTTGTAGTTGGCCTCTTGAAAAATCTCATACTCTACTTTGAATTCTTTAAGGTAAGAGATAAAGGTTCTCTCCATCCACTCTCAATAATTAGGGTAGAAGCTTAATCATAATTAGCCTAATGACATGGAATGGTTAAACATAGTAGAGAATTACTATTCATGCAAGAACACTTGTTGTAGGTGCATGATTGAAGGCAATCTTTTAAGGGTTTGAATTTAGGGAATTTAGTTCCCCTCATCCTCACGATGGTTACTCCCACGTTAACTCATGTTATGAAGGTTAGGAAGAGTCAATATGGATTTAACGAATTGGTCTTAGTTATCCTTAGTTTAATTTAGTCTATTAAGATCAACCATAAACATGCAAACCTTTTGAAGAAGCATATATAATTCCAACAATCCACCAATCACCAAATAATTAAATAAAGACTAATATATACAATTACAAATAAAGTGAAATAAAAGGAAACATAGTAAAAGGTGTTCATAGGGCTGTGTTGACAATGACAACCAAATAAACCCACACATTGCTTTACTATCCTCACATTGATGTACCTTTCTTGGCAATGACACTAAAAACTTAATCATTCCAAATTATGTGTTTTGCATGATGGTGTCTCCAAATATATATAAGGAGAGGCTATAGCTTAATTAGAATCTTAGAGATTCAGGATCATCCATGGTGATCGAGGAGGCCTTGGTGTAGGGGAATTGAAGTATTTGAAGGGTGAGTGAAAATTCTCAATGCAATTTTTTTTGTTCAAGTGTTTGCAAAAAAGATTGGTGAATTTTCCAAAAAACGAAGGAAAAATTACATGAAATTAAATTGAAATTTGACATACAAATAAAATATTTTTAAAAGTACTAAGGATAGAGGGATCCATTAGACTCTTTTTTCAATGAAGCTAAAATTATGTGCAAGTAATCTCAATTGGAGGATTTTCAACACATGCACATTTTATTCAAACTCAACGTTTCAAACTTATGAGTTCGACTCCCATATATTATCCATAAGGACTTCACTATTTATTTGCTTGCAAATCATAAAATTAGGGGATCAATGAGGGTTGTTTTTAAATGGTTATAAATTATTAAGTACTTGAAATCCCCTCACAATGACTAGTAAATTCTAATGCAAAACTTCAAAATGTGATGTTCTCATTTTTTATTTTTTATTTAAAAAAAAAAAAAATCAATTCACAGGTTGAAGATATTATCAAATACCTAAGAATTGAGAGTCATTCTATAAGCATAAGGGAGTTAATAACTCTCTTCTCCTTAGTGTAAACTACCACTCAAAAGACAATATAAAAAGAAAGAGAGAGAGAGAGAGAGAGAAAGCCCCACATTTTGGTAAATAAAACAATAAAACGAAGTAACTTATCTAGTTCAAACCATCTTAATTACTCTTCATAACATATTTTAAAAAATAATAATAAAATAACTTATTTGGATGGATAAAACCGTCATTACTAACTACTCTTCACAATTTATTTGAGAATCCTCACACATGCATGTATGTGTAGAGTATTATAACTCTCATGACTTTCAAATCACAATTTTCTAAAAATGTGTGTAGTTATATTTAAATCGCATTTTTTTTAGAAATGTGTATAGTATTGTAACTTTCAGGACATCTGTTAACTTTCAAATCACAATTTTCTAGAAATATATATAGTATATATAAAAATAAAATGAAGTAACTTACTAGGTCAAAATTAGTTTATATTTCGAGCCAAGTACCAATTGACCTTGGGCCCAATCCATGGAGACATGGTTAAAACGTAACAATATAATCTAAAACTCACTATTCACAATTATAAAACAACTCTCTTTTACTTTGTTTGAAAAGTGTAATTTTCCTCATTAGAGTTGTTGTACATTTAGGTTGGAAGTATTACTTTAAAAAGTTAATTTATATTTCAAGCTAAGCACTAATCAACTTAGGGCTTAATCCATGGAGATATAATATTGTTCCCTTTTTTAAAGGGAATGTATATAGCTTAAACCTCACAAAGTCCATATTGTAGTTGGGCTCTTGAAAAGTTCATGCTCTACTTTGAATTCCATGAAGTAGAGGTAAAGGTTCTCTCCATCCACTCTCAATAATTAAGCTAGTTGCTTAATCATAATTGGCCTAATCACATGGAATGGTTAAACATAGTAGAGAATTACCATTCATGCAAGAACACTTGTTGTAGGTGCATGATTGAAGGTTAGGAAGAGTCAATATGGATTTAACTAATGTGTCTTAGTTATCCTTAGTTTAATTTGGTTTATTAAGATCAACCATAAACATGCAAATCTTTTTAAGAAACATATATAATTCTGACAATCCACCAATTACCAAACAATTAAATAAAAACTAATATATACGATTGCAAATAAAGTGAAATAAAAGGAAACAGAGCATAAAGGTATTCATAGGGTTGTGTTGACAATTACAACCAAATAAACCCACACCTAGCTTCACTATCCTGACAATGATGTATCTTTCTTGGCAATGACACTAAGAACTTAACCATTCCAAAATGTGTGTTTTGCATGATGGCATCTCCAAGTATATATAAGGAGAGGTTATAGCTTAGAATCTTAAAGATTTAGGATCATCCATGGTAAGGAGGCCTTGGTGTAAGGGAATTGGAAAGATTTGAAGGGTGAGTGAAAATTCTCAATGCAATTTTTTTTTTTTTTTTTATTCAAGTGTTAGCAAAAAATATTGTTGAATTTTGACAAAAACAAAGGAAAAATGAGATGAAATTAAATTGAAATTTGACATGTACAAATAAAATATTTTTAAAAGCATTAAGGATAGAGGTATCCATTGGACTCCTTTTACAACAAAGCTAAAATTACATGCAAGTAATCTCAATTAGAGGATTTTCAACACACACACATTTTATTCAAACTTAGTGCATGTTTCATAGTTATGAGTTCGAGCCCCCTATGTTATGCTTAAGGATTTCACTATTTATGTGCTTGCAAACCATAAAATTAGGGGATTGATGAGGGTTGTTTTTAAATGGTTATAAACTATTAAGTACTTGAGATCTCGTCATAATGACTCCTAAATTCTAATTCAAAACTTCAAAACATGGTGTTCTAATTTATAATAAAGAGATTCAATTCACAAGTTGAAGATATCATTAAATACCTAAGATCGATCGATTTGATGGTCATTCTATGAGTATAAGAGAGTTAATAACTCTCGTCTCATAGTTCAAAGCACCTTAACTACTATTCATAATATATTTGAAAAAGATAATAAAATAACTTATTTGAAAGACTAAAACCATCATAACTAACTACTCTTCATAATTTATTTGAGAATCCTCCTGTGTGTGTGCGCGCGCGTATATATATAAAATATTGTAATCATAGATTAGATGTGTGTGTGTGTGTGCGTGTATATATATAAAATATTGTAACCATAGATTAGATGTATTTATCAATGGTAGAGTATTCTAATATGATTCTCATGACTTTCAAACCACCATTTTCTAGAAATAGTTGGTTATGAGTTCAAATTCCAACTTGTAAGACTCTTGCGAATATTGTAGTCGAAGATTCATAATTTTGTAATCACCTTTAATTTTAAAAAATTAGCAAGCTATGAGTCTAATATTTTTTTTAATTTCACTTTCATTTTTTTTTTCAATAAATCATTACAAAAATGGAGAATGACTTTTATCATGTTCATTAGTTTTATTGGAGGATTAGGTTTTGTTTGGAGACAAATGAGAATAACAACTTTTTATTAAGTTAATTTCACTCACATTCCCTAAGTTTAGATTAAATCCATTTAACCCCTCTTTAATTCAAAATATAGAGAGAGGTATTTGATTAAATTTCAAACTCATGATAATTAAATTTTTAGAAGTATTTGAGGTACTCAAAATTTTAAATTTTTTAAATGGTTTTTAATTTTTTGTAGTTGAGTCTCAAAGAGACTTTGTATTTTTTTATATAAAATTTATTATCATTTTATGTTTTTTAAAATAAAAAACAAGAAGCATTTCCAAACGGCACCTAACTTACAAGAAAATATCGTTTGGCAATCTTTTTTTTTTATATATAAAAAAAAAAAACAACTTTTTGAGAATTTAATCCAAAAAAATAACATGCTTTAGGAAAAAAAAATTGAGATGTTTCATTTATATTGTATAAAACGTTCAAAGTAACAATTAAAAATATATATAAAGAATATGTTAAAAATATTTTCACTAAATGGAAATATACACCCATATAAGTTAATATATATATTAAGCATATTCTGATTTTGAGAGCATTCAATCATGAGTTTCAGAAATTTTCTTTTCTCTTCTTCCTTTTTTTTCTAGTCTTGTATATGAATCACATTACAACTTTGGTAGGATTAATGTTGGGGGATGAGATCATAGATTATTAACATCACCTACTACTTCAATATATATATGCTTAAATGCTTTGACAAGCTTCAACACTCAACTTTCTCACATCTTCTCATTAAAACTAATGTAAGGTTTAAGCCACTTTGCTTACTTGCATTTCCAAAACACTTTCTCATCTTCCCACCAAATGTCTTCACTTTGGTCATCTGCATTATTGTCTTGTTTTATCATGTAATTAAACCACCAAACTTGAAGCATTAAAAGTGTTGATCAAACACCGGGATTTTTTTCTATGCTTTCTTTGTGCAAAATTAAATAGGTAATAGCAATTAGCAGCAATAAATAAATAAACTCATGCAATAGAAAAATAAATCAGACACCAAAATTTTTTATATGGAAAACCCCCTAATGCGAAGGAAAAAACCACGGGACCTAGTCTAGTTTAAACTTCCACTATCAACAATAATGGGTTACACCTATCTTCTCTAGAATAATCTCTAGAGGTTACCAAATACATTAAGAGCACATATAGTATTGGATTATACAATCTCTCTTGACAAAAAAAACAAAGAAAATTTGAGAAAGAATACCCAAAAACGTCGTTAATGTTCACAGGGCAGTAACACCAGTTCCCGAGCTCAAAATCTGACCTTCATCGTTTAGATTGTAGCTACTCGAGTTTCAAACCTCTTCTCAAAATTTCAACTTGATCGGATCATGGATGAAGCGAGATCGACTTGTTAATGAAATATGGGCAGATATGTTTTTTTCTCTCTCTCTCTTCTCTTTTCTCGGTTTTTCTTTTCCCGATCTTTTTTTTTTTTTTTTTAATGTAACTAACTTGGGCCCTAAGCATATGGGGCCCACTCCCTCACATACAAGGGAGCCCAACAAATCTCCCCCTCCCGACTATGTGAGGAGCTCTACCAAGCCCACTCACTTTCTACAGAATTGTAGTTTCTCTGTAGGTATTGGTTTTGTCATCATATCTGATCCATTTTCATCAGTATGAATTTTCTCAAGGCGAAACAATTTCATCTCTAGTGCATCACAAACCAATGATATCTCACATCAATGTGCTTGGATCTAGAGTGAAAAGTTGGATTCTTACTGAGATGAATAGCACTCTAACTATCACAATAGAGTAGATACCTTTCTTGCTGTAGACCCAATTCTTGTAGGAACTTCTTCATTCACAGTAACTTCTTGTTAGCTTTAGTGATAGCAATATACTCAGCCTCTATGGTCGACAAAGCAACACATTTCTACAACCTTGATTGCCATGACACTACTCCCCCTGAAAAAGTGATCAAATAACCAAAAGTAGACTTTCTGGAATCAACATCCCCTGCCATATATGCATTTGTGCATCCTATAAGCACAGGTTTGTTAGTCCCAAAACATAAACATGTCTTAGAAGTACCCCTCAGATAACTCAGAATCCATTTCACTACAACCTAGTGTTATTTGTCAGGATTATAAAGAAACCTATTGACAACTCAACAGCATGAGCAATATCAAGCATCGTGCACACCATGGCATATATCAAGCTACCCACGGTTTATGCATAGGGCACCTTTCGCATTTCTTCTTTTTCTTTCTCACTTGAAGGACTTTGTTTGGAACTTAGCTTTAGATGACTTCCAAGTAGAGAACTCACTAGTTTTGCTTTGCCCATGTTGAACTTGTCTAAAACCTTCTCTATATAACTTTCTTGAGATAACCACAATTTTCCATTCGTCTTATCTCGAGAAATCTTTATACCAAGAATTTGACTTGCAGACCCCAAGTCTTTCATTTCAAAGGACTTGCTCAACTCTTTTTTCAGTTTATCAATTTTACCAATATCATGACCAACAATCAGCATGTCATCCACATATAGTAAGAGAATAATAAATTCTCCATCAGTGAATTTCTTCACAAACACAAAATGGTCAGAAGCAGTTCTATCATACCCATGCTCAACCATGAAGGAATCAAACTTCTTGTACCATTGTCTCGGTGCCTGCTTGAGACCATATAAGCTCTTCTTCAGTCGACACACTAAGTGTTCCTTGCCTTTGATTGTAAACCCTTCTAGTTGCTCCATATATATTTCCTCCTCTAAGTCACCATAGAGGAAAGCAATCTTCACATTAAGCTGTTCAATCTCTAGATTCATACTGACAGTCAAGCCTAACACAACTTGAATCGAAGAAATCTTAACCACGGGCGAGAAAATCTCTTCAAAGTCAATGCCTTTCTTCTGACTAAAACCCTTCACAACCAATCTTGCCTTGTACCTTGGCTGTGATCTGTTTGGTTTAGGTTTCCTTTTTAGTGCCCATTTTTTCTTCAAGGCTTTCTTACCCTTAGGCAACTTCATCAATTCATAAGTGTTGTTCTTATGCAAGGATTTTATCTCTTCATGCATAGCTCTCAACCACTCATTTTTCTCATCATGCAACATAACCTCCTGATAATTTTCTGGCTCTTCCCCATTAGAAAGCAACAAATACTCATCACTAGTATATCTTTTGGAAGGTTGACGCTCTCTAGTAGATCTTCTTAACTGTGTTTCAGTAGGCAACTTTAAAGTAGCTTGTTCTTGCTGCTATTCGAAGCCATCACTCTCAACTATAGGATTTTCTTCTACATGATCAACTGCAGACTCATCATTTCTGTCAATTATATCAACCTATTCTTCTTGCACAACTTCCATGTGTTCATTATGTCCCACAGAGTTAGGAGAGACTAGACCCAAATCAACATGTTCTTCACTAAACGGCTTTGGCTTCTTAATCCGGTCCAAGTCTTCAATGGTTTGATCTTCAAAGAAGACAACATCTCTACTTCCTATAATCTTTTTGGTAGCTGGATCCCATAACCTGTACCCAAACTCTTCATTTGAATAACCCAAGAAGATACACTGTTTAGTCTTACTATCAAGCTTGGACTGCTCATCTCTAGGAACATGAACAAATGCCCTACAACCAAACACTCTCAAGTGCTCAAAGGAAACAAATTTTCCTATCCAAACCCTCTCTTGAATATCACCCTCTAAAGGATATGATGGAGACAAATTAATCAAATCAACGGTTGTCTCATGGCCTCACCCCAAAAAGACTTAGGCAAATTTGCATGAGAGAGCATACACCTAATTCTATCACAGATGGTTCTATTCATTCTATTCACAATATTCCAACAAACACCAAGATTTTTTTCTACCATTTCTTTGTGCAAAATTAAGTAGGTAATAGCAATTAGCAACAATAAATAAATAAACTCATGCAACAGAAAAATAAATCAGACACCAGAATTTTTTGCGTGGAAAATCCCCCAATGTGAAGGGAAAAACCACAGGACCTAGTCTAGTTCAAACTTCCACACTATCAATAATAATGAGTTACACCTATCTTCTCTAGAATAATCTCTAGAGTCTGCCAAATACATCAAGAGCACATATAGCCTTAGATTATACAATCTTTTTTGGCAAAAAAAAAAAAAAAAAAAAAAAAAATTGGAGAAAGAATACCCAAAAACACAGTTACTGTTCATGGGCAGTACACCCGTTCCTAAGCTCAAAATCTTATCTCCACCGTCAGATTATAGCTACTTGAGTTTCGAGCCTCTCCTCCAAATTTCAACTCGATCAGACCACAAATGAAGTGAAATCAACTTGTTGATGAAATCTGGGCAGATGTGTTTTTTTTTCTCTCTCTTCTCTTCTCTCTGTTTTTCTTTTCTTGGTCGATCTCCTCTTCTTTTTTTTTCTTTTTTTAAACGTAATTGACTTGGGCCCCAAGCATATGGGGCCCACTCCCTCACATACGTGGGAGCCCAATATATATCATCAGCTCATAGGATAACAAAAAAGAATAGCTTTATTCAATGATCGGCAAACTAACCCTAAATATCGATAATTGAAGAACCATAAATGCCTTCCTTTCTGGGAGGAAACTCCATTTTCTTATTTCCAGGGAAAGCGTTTTGTGAGATGTCCACCGGTGCCTTGAAGCTATATGGCTCATGCATGGACAGCTCTCACAGAACTTTCCTGTTCAGTCGGATGTTCCCCTTCATCAGACCATGCATAAGATTCTCATAATTAACCTGAGGCAAAATCAAAATGAGCTTCCAAACTCAAACACACTTGTTTGTCTATGCATAAGTTCACATGCATGTTACCATCCATAATCTGTAAAGATACCATGAGAATTCCACCAAAACAATGGTGTTGCATGCAGTAGCAGGATGGATGCCTAAAGTCAAATGAAGACGTAACCATTATTTTAGGCCTGTATTAATGCATGGACTCCGCCTATTACTGGCTATGCGTTCGAAAACAGGAATGCAGACACATCTCACCTAGGGATTGCCAATAATGGTATTACATGGTGTCTCCATGTGACAAAAATGGTAGCCTCATCCCATACAAATTTATAACAAAAGTTTTCTGCTAATCAAATAAACTTAGAAAGATAAAAAGAGAAGAAAAGAGAAGAAAAATCAAGCTTTTTTTTTATTTTTTATTTTTAATCATCAGTGCTTATAGAGGTGCAGAAAAGGTTAAAAGTTTATCCGTCACATTAATATTTAAGAGAGATTCTGATTGGTTTCACAACTGCCTGCAATGTAAAACTAACTTTTCATACAAACAGTAATCAACACCCTAGCTGATGATTAATTGTGAAAGATAAGGGGTAGAGGCGGTCGACATAACTGCTTTTGGGTATTTCAGGGACAGCCTTTGTTCACGGCATCCAAACGATTGTATCTATCGTAAAAGTGGATTCATTGAATTGTTAATAGACAACGGACCGAATCGCGGCCTTTGGAAAAGGGATGATTGAATGCTTTGCAGGTATAACCACAGATTGGGTTGGGCTGTCGGGGTATCCCGGACCGGCCCAAACTTTGCATTATTGGGCTGTGAGTCGGCTAATTTGTAATGCACGTTTCGGTCCATATGGAAGCGTAGCTAATTCATGTTCAATCTAATCTCACTTCACTTTTGATGTTTTTTAATTCATACTCATTTAATTTTTTAATTCATTGATATTATAATATTTTTATAATTAAACGATTAATTACATCTCACATTTATATTCAATTTACATCTTTATTTCAATCTCTTTATATTCTTTTTGTCTCTCTAATATTATCTTTATATTCAAAAATGTTTTATTAATCTTTTACTATTTTTATTATCTTAATTTTAAAATAATTATGTAAATGTAAATATATATTTAAAAAAAAATTACTTCCAATATTCACTCCTTTTAATACTTAACTTTGCTTTTTATTTAAACTAACTAATAGTATTCTCTCATTCATTTTAACAATACTTAGAGGTTGCTTGATCAATGAATTTAATGAATTAATTTAAATTACTAAGCATATTAATTATTTTTAATAAAATCACTTAATATTAAAATTTAAAGCTTAAAATGACTTACAAAACTGAACTTAATATGACTTAGAATCTATTTCATAAAAATTCCAATTAAAACATTTTATCATATCAGGCTTTCATTAGTAACATTCTTCTTAAAAAGATTGCTCTAAGGTTTTGTTTGGTTCCAAAAAATGTGAGGATAATACGGAGGAAAGAAAATAAAAAATAAATTTAAAATTAATAAATTATTTTTATATACTATTTCAAACTAACCTTTTTATATATAAAAAGAATGAATAGCATTTTTAATTCTATGTCATACAAAATAAATAAATAAATAAATTTTGAAAGAATCTCATATGATTATCTATCAATTACTTTAATCACTTTTTAGATTTTTTAAAATTTGTTAAACACTTTATTTTTAATAATTATAAAATGCTTCAAACTCTTTAAATTATTTGACTTTCAATGGCTTATGCATGTATAAATTAAACAATTATAATTTTTTTTTTTAATTTCCTTTTTTTTAAAATAAAATTCTACATAAGATAAAAAATATACATATATATATCTTATATTCTTAGAACAGTTTTGAAAATTTGATAAAGTGAAAACGTTTTTATTACATAAATTTGTAAAAATATTTTTAAATATAAAGGCATTTACCAATGTTTTAAAAATCGGATCGGACTGGCTGGTTGGACCGGTCCGACCGTCAGCCGGTGATCTTTTCGGTCCAGTCCACCCTTTTAAATCGGCAACTTATTAAACTGGCCTCAAACCATCAGAATTGACGGTCAAACCAGTAAACTGAGTGAATCGGTCGGTTTGTAGTGAATCGAATAGTTCACTGCATTTTTTTTTTTCTTCTGTTTTTCCATGAGAGAGAGATAGTGGGATAGTGTGGATGGGACGATTGTTGGCCGACAACTGATCGTTGTAGGAGCTACTACTGGCAGCGAGGTGGCTGGTGGTGACGAAAAGCCTGAGCAAAATAAGAGAAAGAGGGAAAGAAATAAAAGAAATGGGAGAAGAGAAGAAGAAGAAGAAGGAAAGGAGAATAATAGAAATGGGGAATAAAATTGGAGAGGTGCAGCTGTGGTGGGAAGAGATGGGTTTTGAGAAGAAGAAGAAGAAGAAAGTAAGAAAAAAAAAAAAAAAAAAAAAAAACGGAAAATATGGGGAGGTGCGACTATGGTGGAAGAGATGAGTTTTCGGGTTTGCTTCTAAATGAACGGTGGAGATGAATTGAAAATGAAGGATTAAATAGGTTCTCTAAAAATAGGTATAAATGGGCATAAAATTGGGCTTTCTAAAAGAAAAAATTCATTTATATTTTATCTTTATTATTTTTATATTTGATATATCAAATATAAAATTGAAATATTATTAAAAAAAAATAATATATATATATATATATATTTAATTTCTTATAAATACTTTTATTTTTAATAATATTATATAAATTATATATTTATAACGTTATTGGTTCAATCGCGGTTCAATCGTGAACTGGTAATTTTTTTTATTCAATGATTGGTCGATTTTAAAAATATTGGCATTTACATGTTTTATATTTTAAAAAGAAAATCAAATATTCCATTAGTATTAAGTTTACTTATTTATAATAAATAAATAAATAAATAAATAAAAGAGAAAGAGGATAAATAGAATCCTGATTTTGGTTATAAGTTATAACTGGCTGGGATGAATGTACGGGCGTGGTTAGGACTGCCGTCCACGTACAGCGAGTCAGCGACAGCAGTGGAAATGGTATCGCATGGAGACAAGAAGCAGAGAACACGCGTCAGGCATAAATGACAGCAGACACCACCGCCTCATGTAGGCTGTGCGAGTAACGACACCAACGAGATACGACTAATTACGAGCGGTGTGGCTGCCATCATTTCAGGGCCCACACAACTACACGACTTACCTACACTCCGGCCAAGAGCACATTGCCCATTGCCCATTTGATCATCTTCTTCTATGGACGAGGACGTTGGGCAGGGAAAGCTGTGCTCATCGGCACACGCAATACAAGTGGTGAAGAAGAGGAGCAGCCATAAGGGAGATGATGAGCAGGAGGAGGAAGAGAGCAACGGAAGGGGAATCAGGAGGAACGTGGGGGCGATCAAGGATAGGTTGTTGGAGAAGCTGAGTGCTGCTGCTGTCCCCACTGATGCCTTGGAGAACGCCCGCCACTTCTTGGAGACAGTGGTGAGGGATGTGAGGGTGGCAGCTCATGGTCTCACCATGGACGCCTTGACCCGAATTAAGTCTCACCTCTCTGATTTCCTTCCTTCTCTCTCCCCAGCTCTCGCTAAGAAGGTCTCTCTCTAGCTTCTCTCTTACTAGCTGTTCAACTACATATATCTATGTACATATCTTCGAGTTGTATTTGCATGTGTAACAGTAGTAAATTAATGAACATACAGATGGTTGAAGATGCGGAGAAGGAAGCAGCAAAGCAAGAGGAGGGAGATGATGAGCAGCAAAACAAAGGGCAGCAGCAACAGGGTGGCAGTGGGAATAATAAGTCTGCGTCGTTTATGTCCCCAGCATCATCCTTGTTTGCTTCATTGGTTAAACCACTGTCAAGGCTCTAAGCTATGTATATGTAGTACAAGCACCACTACCTTCTCTCTTCCTTGTCTCCTTTCTACGTCGCTACATATATTTTTAACCCAACCTACATCCATCAGATGTTTCACATATATCATTATTATCACATATATACAAGATACATGCAGTTTTGGTGCACCACTGTAATGAATCTTAAACCTCTAATAAAAAGGCGCTGGGCTAATTGGTATTTGTGATGCATTGGACGTCCTTGTGGACGAAGATGGCCAGGGGTATTAGAAGGATTAGTTCCATTTCAACATGGGGGATCAAGAGATTTTTGGTTTGCCTTCAAAACCAAAATCCACTCTCCACGTTCTGGGTGAAAATGAATCACAAAACTTCCCTCACAATCCAAGGTAATAGTACTAAATTAGTCATACACCCTCTCCTACTCATTCCTGATGAGAATTGCTTGTCATTAAGGGCCTGTCTGACATGCGTTGATAAGATCATGATCAAGGACTTATGTCCATTTCTTTTTTTTTTTTTTTTGGGGGGGGGGAATAATTCCTCTTGTTAGATATCAAATTTTATCGGAAAACTTGAATATGAAAAATAATCTTTTTAATTTATATTATATACTTTGGCACAACACAAAAGTTTTTAAAATATTCTTTATGTGTATATATTTATAATTATTGCTTAAAAATCTGTAGAAAGACATAAAAAATAACTTTTACTCAAAATTCATGGAAAGAACATATTTTCTAAATTAAAAAATATTAACAAAAATAATTTTTACACACACCCTAAATCTTTTTGGTGTATGAAAGTATTAATTAAAGCCTTTTTTTAACAATGCAGTACTCCCGTATACAATTAATACTAAGATTTTTGGGGATGAATATTCAACTTTCTCCTCTTCAAAAATGGAAATTAACATATCAAAAAAGCATAAGGAAGGGGAAAAAAAAAGGGGATTTTGGAGGGTTTTTGTATATGTACATGAATGAAAGATTAATTTCAGTGATGAAACAACATAGGTCCATTTCATGGACCATCATCACCATCTCCAATCAGGTTGCAAATATCAGAACACTCCACCAAACTGCACAACACACGATCTTTATTTAGACAAGGAAAAACTATCATCAATATATCACAAATCCAAATGCAATTTTGGTTGTAACTAATTAAGGCAGTTTGCCACACAATCAAATGCCCTCCATTTGGCAACAAGGGTTTCACCTACCTTATTCTTCTAGTAATTCTAATTTGGCCACTTTTTTAATTTGTGAATGATACTCATACATGCACAGCCTCATGAAAATGGAATTAAAAAAGAGTTTAGAAGAGGTAAATTTTTTACAATTTTTTTATAAAATGTTATAAATAATAATTGAAAGTTTGAAAGCTTTTATAATACCAATAAATGTGTGATATCTTTATAGAGAAAAAATAAAAAAGAATTTTTTTTTTTTCATATTTAAATTCTCAAATAGAATTAGGTTCATAAAAACAATTTATAACCCTTTTCAAAAACAAAATCATCAATTTTGAAATCTAGTACTCCAGTCAAATGAATGAAGTTAGGTTGAATGATGGAGTTGTCTGTGTTACAGAAACAGAGCAACAACTATAGGGATGATGCAATGTTAATTTAAAAGAAGGCTAAAACATACCAATATTGACGGCTTCGAAACCCCTGCTTAAATACAACTAGAGGCCTGTAAACAAAGACAGAAAATCCAAAATTAGGTTACTAATTATCCCTTTGAGGGTGATACATCAACTATGAGTTCCAATTCATATGAATTCAACATTTCATAATGCCACTAACATTACAGAAAAAAAAATACTGGTAAAAGGCAATAATCCTATTCGCCTGCTACTCCATATCCACAAGATGAAATGGTTGAAGATAAGATAAGATATATATATATAGAGAGAGAGAGAGAGAGAGAGAGAGAGAACACCTGCGGATGTTGAGAGGGCCTTCACCAGGGGAGCCGTCCCCGCCGCGGATGCAGGTGGTAACGCACTTGATGGTGCAGGACTCGGCTTTTCTGGACTTGGGGCGCTGGATTCTGGCTTTCTTGCAGTCCTGCACAGATGGGCACTCCCCCGACAGCGTCTGTGGGATGTTGGACAGTGTCTCCGGCGCCTCTATTGCCCCTGACCTCCATGCCCATGCCGTTGATAACATCATTGCAGCTGCAACCAACCCGGCTGCTGCTGCTGCTGGCCGCCCGTACCACCTCCTACCAATATGCTCCCCATTCCCATTATTCACCACACCAACTACTGCTGATGCCACATATATGGAGTTGGAGCTGGGTCGTTTCTTCTTCAACATCAAAGCACTTGAAATTCCTCCGCCATATCTTAGCATTAGCATTCTTCTTCTTCTTCGTCTTCTTCTTCTTCTTTTAGCCTTGTATTCTTCTTCTGATGATGATGATGTATATGTCTCTCATTACCCGTCCCCTTTTCTTCTTCTTTCTGTTTCCAAAAAAGATACAATACACACCCAAGAGTGGAAGAGGCGAAAAGCCCTCCTTATCTCTTCAGCTTTAGAGCTCATCCACGTGTAAACACGAGACAGCCTTAGGCCCTGGGTGGTGAGAGTTACATTACAAACAAACAACTGCAATTAAGCTGAACTGGGCCTTTGGGCTGACCTTCAGCTTAATAATCATTTTTAAAAAAAAAGGTCAAAATTCTAAATTATCACAGATTTCTCAAATTTGGTATTTAGATTTTTGCAAAAGCTTGAAAGTGAAATTTTAGTGCAATGTTGCTGTGGTTTTCTTCTATCAAAATTCTTTGGTTACAGTCTTCTCCTTTCACTTGACTACTGCAGTTGACAAAATTTCACAACTGAGTTTCTAGGCAAGTATGGAAAGGCATCATTTGCCTGTAATCGTATTTTTCCTATAGCCACATTTGTTTGTGAATTGGAGTTCGTCTTCTACTGAGGTGCGTTCGGGGGTCCATATCTTCAAAGTAATTGATTATATTGAAAGACAACCTCAATTGACAATTGGTGAAAAATGGTTTCTTTCTATTTATAGTTCTAATAAAGATAGCGATATTATGTTATGGCACTATCATATAAGACATCATAGTTTCTTGTAGCTCAAAAAATTCTTTCCATCATTATTCACTTGAAGTTTTGTCAATTATCAAAGCATGTTTGAAAGACCTATTCAATTCAACCATACAAACCATTTCATCATTTTTCCATAAAACACAGTAATGCTTAAGGGTCATCTAAGACAAAAAATAATAATAATAACAAAGGCTAAATGATTTGTATCCTTTGTAAATGATCATATTAGAATTTCTTGGATATTCTTGATGAAAGAAAAATCAAAAGTGGATCAAATTTTCAAAAAAAATTTATAACATGATCCAGACCCAGTTTCATGTCAAAATACAAGTGTTGAAAGTTCACAATGCAAAAGATTATCTCAATTCTAACCTAAGGGAATTTTTATTAAAAGAAGGTATAGTTCATCAAAGTTCTTACATTAATACTCCTCAACAAAATGGGATAACTGAGAAAAAGAATAGACGCTTGTTAGAAGTTACAAGAGCCTTTATGCTCTCCTCCCATGTCCCAAAGAATTTTTGGGGAGAAGTAGTACTTACTGCAGCCTATCTCATCAATTGAATGTTTTCCCATGTCTTGAGTTTTCAAACACTGTGCAAAGTCTTTCTCAAATCATATCTTAAGACTGAACTCATTTCCTCCATTCCACCAAAGGTATTTAGGTGCTCAGCCTTTGTTCACATTCCCCAACAACATCAAAGTAAGTTTGATCCCAAGGTCATTAAGTGTACTTTGCTAGGATACTTTCCAAACCATAAGGGTTATAAGTGTTACTCTCCTATCACAAAAAAGTTTCATACCTCCATGGATGTGACATTCTTTGAAAATCAATCCTATTACTCCAAAACCAATATTCAGGGGAAGAATAGAATTCATGAGTACCAATTTTAGGAAATAGAAACCACGACCAAACCTCAAACACTTGAGTTTGTTATTGTTCACAACTCTAACCCTATCTCTCTTTTCCAAGTCTCTTGCTCCAAACTACTCAATCCATAGACACTGAGCCAAGTACTCCTTTTCACCCAAACCAATCTCAAAATGTCAATAGCAGTGAGTTCATTGTCTACTCAAGGAAAAAGAAGTTTCAATAAGATATAGAGTTGCAAACACATCTTGGGCTAGTACATGAAACTGAACCAAATTCAATCCCAAAAAAGACACACTCAGGTAACATTGATTCTAATCCTAATGAGTTAGAAGATAATGAGCTCAGTTTGCCAATTGCCAAAAGGAAATGATTAAGATCTTGCACAAATCATCTAATTTATAACTTCATCTCCTATAAGAGTTTGTCACCAAGTTTTCGGGCTTTTGTTACTCTAGTCTTACGGATATTTGGATTCCCAACAATATCCAGTAAGCCATACAAATACTTGAATGGAAGACAACCATTGAGGAAAAGATCCGAGCTCTAGAAAAGAATGGGACATGAGAGCTTGTTGAACTTCCAAAAGGAAATAATCCAATCAAGAGTAAGTGGATCCTCACAATCAAGTACAAAGCAAACGGGAGTGTTGATAAGGGATTTACGCAGTCCTACGGAATTGACTACCAAGAAACTTTTGCTTCAGTTGCCAAATTGAACACAATTCATGTTTTAAAGTTTTGCAGGTCAATGAACCTAAGATAGACAATATCTACATAGGGTCAAAAGTTTCTATAGTTACTAATTTGATTATCCTAATGGACCAAAAAACTCATAAGGAAAATGCTTACCTGAGGGCTTTCATCACTTCTGTTCAGCAGCAATTCACACTACAAATGGGATTGTTGACATGCTCCACCATCTCTATTTTTATGCCATCTTGGCTTTTTTTTTTCTTGCTTTTAAACCCTACTGAAATATTTCAGGTTATCTCCAAAAGAAATTGACTTTATAGAAGAGAGAAGAGTAATGTTCTTAACATTTACACTTTTTCCAGTTCCTAGAAATACATGTGTTACACTACTCATCTACATGAATTCACTGAGAAAGCAGTACGTGACTTCTGATTGTCACTGAAACAAATGATTAAAAAAAGACATAAAAAAAGGGGGGGGGAAGGATATCTTGTATTATCTATAAATAACTTTCTTGGGGAATAAACATCAAACATGTCAAGTGTTCTTTTCTAAAACCGACATTGCTGGTGTTAAATAGTTATTTGCTTTGTCAGGCAAATGTGCAACCTGAAAAGGAGAAAAAAGATTGTTAGCAAGTTAAATTCAAGAAATTATAGGCCCTGAGAAGATATCTAATTTCATTTTTCAATATATAAAAGCTGACAGTACTTACCAGCTCATAGAGCTCTTTCCCTTGCTCGGCCACATACTCATAGCATACCTGGTCACAATCAAAGTTACCTTAGCTCTATTCCACTTAAAAGAAACTTCAAAACTAACAAGTGTTACCCACATCAAAACTCTTGTTCCTTGCAGTTGAATCATGCAGTGCTTTCACACAGATATCAGCCACATCGGCACAGCTGATTCCCTACAAGTGAATAGAAAGATTAAAGTAAATCCAGTAATGTGCTGTTTGTCCATAGAATTTATCATCCTCACCTGAGAAATCCTGTTTCCTTGATCAAATATGAGAGCACGTTGCCCACCAGGTTCTTCCTGAAAGAATTAATTAGCAATCACACTTTAAGTTTTGCTGTGGAAACAGCTATTCAACTCACAAAAGAAATGCTATATGTGATATCAAAATATCACTACTAACTATTGACAGGAGAAGGCAAACTTGTATTCAGACTCATGACTGTTTTCTCTGTTGACTTTAATTGATACATTTCTGCAGTCCTTTTCCAATATATGTATCATGAATTACCCTAGCATGAATCCTTATGGAGCATGAAATTGCTTAGCCTCAAGCCCCTATATGACATGGGTTTTACAAGGTGTACATGTTTTCCCCTTTCCCTAAACAGTTTCACAGCATCCTGCACTACCATTAGCAAAAGTATACTTGCCTGGCCCAGTTCTAATGTAGCAGCAAGCAAGAAAAGGAAGAAAGATCACTTTCTTCAATCTCAAGCTCATTCCTTGAATCCACAAGGAAAAATAGAAAATAAAACTCTTTCAAAATCCATAGAATCACCTAAGCTGCTATAAGATAGTACTAGAAATCAGTTCAGAAGCAGAACAACTAAACTTGAAGAAACCAAAAACTTTCTTTCGATCGGCAAAATTGGCAACTTCTACTGTAAACTGCCTATCCTAGAACATTCAAATGGCATCATTGAACAATGAATTGGTTGAAGGCACTTTTAGTGCATATGGCAAATGAAGATTGATATAGCTCCTTTTACATCAGAAGTTATGGCCACTCTAATCCCACCATGAAATCAGGGTACCTGACTTTTGATGGTCCAAATGCTCCAGATAATTGGTGGCTGTTTGTTCTATATGAATGCCCAGCTATGATATAAACAAAAAGCCCCACAATAGAAAATAAATCAACAAAATGCATACAATTCACTAGAGGAAAAAGAAGCACCACTTCTTTGTGTGGAAAAACAGATTATTAGCACTGACTTATGGTACATACGCATTACAAATGGGTTTTATAGTTGATACACAGTGGAGAAGATGGATGCTTTTGCACATGCACCTCTTATATATGCCAGCACATTGTGCTTGTTCAGCTGGCTTCCTACAATGCATAAAGGTACATTTTTAATGTTATTTAGCAAAAAACATCCTAGGATACATCTTATTTAATACAGAAGTTGAAAAGCATATTAGATCAAATCCTAATCACATGACTTGAAGATGCATGTAGTTGAAAAGCAACTGGAAGAGGAGAACTGGCAATAAGGGTTTTTGTTTTCTCTTCCAAATGGAAATATTTCTATCTCTACCTGCATAGACATGTTTGTGGTAAACAGTGCAGTTTCCATGTAGTAAGATTTCCATCCAAGGTTTCAATGTAGTAAGATTTCCGTCCAAATTACATGATCCCAAGGTTCATGAGATAGAAAGAAAACTAGGTGTGGAAGAACTAACTCTAAGGGTCTATTTGGCATTGTTTTCGAAAACTGTTTTTTGAGAACAGTTCTCAAAACCAGTTTTCAATTATTTTTAGGAACAAAACTTTGTTTGGGAACTCAAACATGAAAAATAGTTTTCTAGGCTCATTTTCCATGAAGGTACTATACATTTATGTACAATGCAAAAGTTCTCAAAGTATTATCTATATTTTTTATTGTTTCTCAAATCACCATACAAAAAGCAACTGAAAAGACCTCAAATTTGTTCTAAAAAACAACCTATTTTTAGAACAAATCCTCAAAAAACTGTTTCTATCAAAAGTTTGTCAATCATGTTTTCCGATTTAAAACTAGGTACTATTTGGGAACATTTTAAAAAATTGTTCTCAAAAAACAACTTTTGAGAACAGTTTTCAAAAACAATTCTCTGATGATTTATTGAATAAAATTCTATTTGGGAATTTGGAATGTTTGCAATTTGTTTTCTATGTTTCCAAATATTTTTAAAAATATATATATAGTGCTTTATTTTCAATTATTCTTCATTTTTGTCCCGTTATTTTTTTAAACAAACCTCATAAAACAAGTGAAAACAACTCAAATATATTCTCAAAAAATACCATGTTATAGTGTTTTCCGTTATTTAGTTACCAAAGATGTTTTCCTGTTTTTTTGTTTTCAAAAACAGAAAAAAAAAAAAAAAAAAAAAAAAAAAAAAAGGCTTCTATTTCTATTTTGTCAATCATGTTTTCTAATTTAGAAAACTAATTTCTGTTTAAAAGATCAAAAAACTGTTTTCATTAACAGTTTCAAAACAAGGCCTAAAATTTTCATGTTCTCTATGGTAAGGATTCCAGCTGGCTAGTGTAATTCTAAAGCCAGTTCAAAAGCAAACTCCTAACAATTTTCTTCGAAGCTCTGAAACTAAGCATAACCTGGACAAATGACTTGGGCACTAACTATATAGCCAACTCCCTAGCATGTCATAACTTGGAAGAAAATCAGCCGATATAGCCAACTGCTTAGTATGTCATAACTTTGGAAAAAAACATCTGTGCCAATGATCAACTGCAGATAGATTTGCTTTTGTAGACTAGTATAGATCTATTTTCCTTCTTTTAATCAGATTTTATATAGCAGATTGTTTCAGATAAAAAAAGAAATGTGCAGATTGTTTCGGATAAAAAAAGAAATGTCCATTGGCTTTTCAAAGTCAATTCATAAACCCACCATCTCATATAACAACTTTACCTTTAGGGGACCAGGGCGAATGATTGTGTATCCAAGGCCAGATCTTCTCAATGAATCCTCCCCAGCCTGGAGAATTGTAACTACTTAGAACCAATGTCATGTGAGCAAAAATAAAGGAAACAGAAACTGTATGCACAAAAAGGTGGAAAAAGGAAAACGAAAGAAAAAACAAAAAGATGAAGGGCTAACCTTTTTGGCTTTCAGAACTTGCTCCCTTCTAGTAGGTTCTATCCCTAATCCTGTACATGAAACTAAGATGAAGTCCGTTTCTTGCCCAGTCTGCAAACATCCATTATTTTATTCTCTTAAGGATGAAGAAGAATGTAGGAAACTCCTATTTCCATATAAACTTAAGCTTGTAAACCAAAGCCCTGCAGCATAGCAGCAGGGATCATTATCCAGACAGTGATGCACATAAATCAAATTTTTTGTCCCCCTATCTCATTGATTCACTTTTCCACATTTTAGAAACATTTCTGATTTGCATATTCAGGATGATAACCAAGATATAATCTGCATGCAACCTTTAGCAAGCATGGCCATAATAAAAATATATGCCATACAAAAGTTGATGAACTGCCACAGTTAAAATTCATTTCAGAAGATAATTACTTTCGGTTTATAAAGTCGACTGAATTCAAGATACTATTAAAATTAGGTAATCACAAGATGGACTAATTGCAAACTCAATAAATTTTTATTTATTTTTTTATTGATTTTCATGTTGACTGGGCAGACCCTTGAATTGGTCTAAGTAATACCCCAGATGATGGTAGGATTAGAACCAGAATCTGTTTATTGTGAATAGATTTTTGACAACGAATCTTCCATTTGTACTTCCCATTAATGCAATCAAATAAAGTATTTGAATGCCAATCATTTTGGAATGTGCCTTGGTGGTGAATTCAGCATAAAATTTTAAGAGAGTTTTTAAGTTGGAAAAAGCTTGATTCCTAAGGGAACATGCATGAAAATCTTCGGCAAGCTACCCTTCAAGTAAACACATCAATATGCAGTATATTTCTAGCCATAATGACAGTGAGCGGGGAAGGGAGGGAGGGGGAGAGAGAGAGAGACCTGTAATTTCATGCTGTATATAATGACCAGGAGTAAGCTAACACTCACTACATTCTTCCTATACCTGAGTGTAATAAGTCCAGAACCAATACTAGAGATAGATTTGTGCAACAAACTAATGGAAAAATAGATTAGAGCACTTACAGGCAAGGCTTTTATGTATTCCATTATAAGTTTAAAGCTTCTCAGGTCTTGCTGTGTTCCTGTGGGTCCATCAATAGGTCTCTGCAATATGAAAAGTACTACATATCAGCATTCAACAAAATAGTAGAATTAGGGGAATTAGATTTCTTTGTATCATATAAGAAGTCACCATCATGAATTGTATGACTCAAGCATCAAGCAGATTCATTTCCTATATGACAAAGATGAAGACAAAATCTAAACTGTCGATTACATTAGCTACATTTACTGATGTTATATTATGAATTATAGGATTTTGATTTGATGCATTCATCAGTTCTGGGACTAATGATGTATTTGTCAAGGTTTGCAACATTTGGTATTAGAGCAGGCTCCATTTCTCAAGCTCAAGTCATGGGAAAGTAGGCCTCCCAGAGCAGAGAGAGAACTGCCTCAAAATAGAGAAACAGGTTATCTACCACTACGGTGAGAGCTGCATTAGAAAGGTCCACTTAAAGCAAAGTGTGACATATCTAAAGTTGGGGAAAGGATTACCTACCCCCAGGGTAAAAGATGCCCACAGTGAGGTTTGTCAATCACACTGGCTCTGAGAGCATGGTGATGTATGTGGCTTTGATTTGAGGTGTTACCCTACTCTTAGGGCTTCTAGTGTACTGTGTACCGATTAAGGTTCGATTCACCAACGACAAAGAATGAGGTCTTCGTGATCAACACCTTGGTAACCTAGGTAGCCAAGATTAGGACTCTGGGAGTATTTGTTCTCAGGGAGGAATCTACCCATTTTTTGAGAGAAGTAAAATATCCTCCTAAGCTAATGATCACTGTAATTGTATTATTAGGACTGTGGAAGTAGCAATTCTCAACGACTTCCTAAGCTAATTACAATGTGAACTACTATAAACTAATCAAGTATTTTAGTAAATTATTTACTGCAATGTAAGTAGTGATTAAAAGATGTTTAATTAGAAAGACTATAAGATGTTTTTGCACAGTAGTTAGGCTGTATGCTTAGCTTATCCTAGTGTCACTTATAGATATTGATTGGAGGGACACAATTAAATTTATTTAACAAGTGTTTCATTGTTTTATTATTTAACGATAATAATTAACTGGTTTATTATTTAACTGAGTCAATTTGTGGAATGATAAGTAGTTAGAGTCAAGATTAAGGAAAGCCTAGAGATTCTACATCTAGCTGATTAGTACAAAATGAGAGAGGGGACCTTTAAAGGAAAAATCCTGTAGACACTCCTTGGTTTGCATCTTAGGGTTCTTACAGGCCATAGTTTCCATCTCTTTATCTTTCCAAGGTTCATTGGAGTAAAGCTCTCAAGGTTCTGAAGAAATGAGATTTTATTCAACTTCTTCGGCTTCAACAAACCTCTTTTTCTTCTCTTTCTATGCATGACTTTTCTGATTTCAATTGGGTTAGACAGAAATGTTTGACATGCCTTATTGACAATGCAGAAAATTATTTATCCTGAAAAAGGGTCCCACATCGCCATGATATATTCTGGATCATCTGACCATCCAGACTCTGCATGCCCTATGATCCTTGATCAAAAGGGGTATTGACTCTGCTCAGCACCATCCTCTCTGCAACTTCCAGGCTCTCAAGCCCACTTATGTAGGGTCCTGGTGCAATTGCCTTTGCAGATGACTAGACGGTGACAACTGCATCTAGTACTGCACCTTGTGCCTCCATATGATTCAAACTTGGTCCGCCACTGGCTTCTGAGGAAGTCACCACCATCCACATGTAGAGCCAGGGAGAGTGTTGCACCAATGCTAGCTATAAACTCAACTAGTGTAGAGCCAACTTTAACTCAGTTAGAGTTGTCTACAAATAATCTTCATAACCCAATAATAATAGACACAGAAAACGGAATATTCAACGTGTAACAACCCCCTCCCTCCATGTAGATATTGTGCACTCTAGGCTCAATAGACCCTCACAACTTTAAAACTTGTCTATAGAGTTAAGAGGAGCCCAATACATATATAGTATCAAGAACTTCTCCTAATAAATGTGAGATATCACAATCTCACACACCCCCACAGCTTTAAAATATGTCTAAACAGTTAAAAGAAGCCTATTACATGTATAATGTCATGAACTTTTTCCAGTACATCACACAATAGGAGTGTTAGACCTATACAACAATTGTGTCCTGAACATTGATAGTGTTGTGAAATCTATAAGGGAAATCTGTCCTCAATATTGATAGTATAAGTGAAATTAAATGTAAAACTAATGTACTAACATGTGAAATTTTTTACAAATTAGTTTGTCAGTCATGCTTTGTATTAATTTCTTCACTTTGTGTTTTCTCTATTTCAACCTACATCACACGTCTTCAATCCTATATGAAGATACTTCCACAATGAATTTAGTTATTTTTCAAGGGAAAAACAATTCCAAATGACAGTTATAGACAGTGTCAGTTGGATGTAGATATGAAAATTCTGTATATTCTTAGAATAAGGCATTGTTCTCATAATTGGCAACTAGTTTCCCAAGGTGATAGGCAGGTCTCTGCCTGAAAATGTGAAATACCCCAACAACTCTGAGGCTGTATTCTTTCATCTACATGAGATGAAACAGTGATTTCAGTCTCCTCCAGCAAGGTATAAACCTGTGGCGAATTCTAGCACCTGTTTTTTTTTATAGGAAACGACAAAGATATATATTGATAAAAAGGAAGTACAAGAGAAGGATGAAATATCCTCCTACCAAAGAAAAACAAACCTACAAGGATACACATACAAGGAAATACAAAGTCAAAACAATCAACCGCTCTATGTTAGGCCAACCCCGTGGAGTTACACACAGCTAACCAATCAAGATGTATCACATTAAAGGGAATCCCCTTAAAAACCCTAGAACAAAAAGCTCAAAGAGAAGCAAGGAAATGAATCATATCCCAAAGGTTCTCTGAATTCCTTACTTTATCCTAAAAAATCATTGCATTTCTTTCCCGTCATACCACCCATATTAAAGCGATGCACGCAGCTTGCCATAAGACAATCCCTCTCTTAGAAGATCCAAAACCATTAAAATTGGTAGATAGCATGTCAAAGATGCTCCTAGGGGGAACCCAAGTTGTATCTGCTAGCTGAAATAATTTGTGCCACAACCCCATCGTCAAAGAGCAATGAAGAAAAAGATAATCTACTGTTTCACCATGCTTCATGCACATCATGCAAATGTCGGGACTAAGTGCTTTGTAAGGTCTTCTCAACTGTAGCAAGTCATTAGTATTTACCTTCTTGTGTACCACTAACCAAAGAAAGGACTTGACTTTGAAAGGGACTTGAGAATTCTAGACTATCCTGGTAGGGAAAACTGAAGGCAAACCTTGAAATTGGGATAAGGCAAGAAAGAAAGATTTGACTGTGAATAATCCTAAAGAAGATAAAGACCAAGATCTCATATCTGGAACTGAAGGTGATAAATGAAGACGATCAAGAGACCGCATGAGACTTTCTAAATCTTCTATTTCGGGATCGGAAATGTTACGGCGAAAGTTAAAGTTCCATGAGAAGGGACGAGTGGAGCCGAGAATTGAAGAAATAGGAATATTTTTTATCTGTGACTACTCTAAGTAGTCTTGGATATCGGACCCCCAAAGGTTGGTCCCCCCACCACAAGTCTTCCCAGAACCGAATTCTTTCCCTATCTCCTACCACAGCGCTGAACCCTCCCTAGGAAATCTCCACAACCATTTCCCTAAGAGAGCGGAATTCCTTACGGAAATCCTTCCGAAACCCAATCCCTCTTTCGCCTTCGGATTGCACACTACATCCCAGCTAACCAGATGATCCCTTTTGCCTTCCCCTACCCCAGACCATAAAAAATCTCTTTGCATTCTCTCAATTCTTGCTGCCACTGAGGCGGGTATCTTAAACAAGGAGAGGAAGTAACAAGGCATATGAGTAAGACAAGATTGGATGAGAGTTATCCTGCCTCCGAAAGATAAATATGTCTTTTGCCACCCATCTAATCTGCTCGAAATCCTCTCAATCACAGGATCCCAAAAACCACAAGCCTTGGGATTCCCTCCCAAAGGAAGACCCAAGTAAAGTATGGGCCACCCAAAAGCTTTGCAATCGAGCAGCTCGGCCAACCTATGAAGATGATTCTGGCCAAGATTAATGTTGTAAATATTGCTCTTGTCAAGATTAACCTTTAGCCCAAAAATATGCCCAAACACTAGCAAAACACTCTTGAGTGTTAGCATGTCCTCTTCTCGAGTGCTAGAAAAGAAAATGGTGTCATCTACAAATTGTAAATGGGACACCCTTGTTATGTTTATACCCACCCTGAAACCCTCTAAGGCATTTCTTTCCTCTGCTCTCAATAACATCCTACTCAAAACGTCTGCAACTAAAGTGAACAAAAAGGGGGATAAAAGGTCTCCTTGTCTTAATCCTCTAGATGCCTTAACCTACCTTTTAGCGTTTCATTCACTAGGACTGCAAAAGACACCGAGGACAAACAACCTCTCATCCATTTCCTCCATCTATGACTAAACCCCTTCATCTCCAACACATGATCCAAAAATTCCCAACTCACATGGTCATAAGCCTTTTCAAAGTCAATTTTGAAGACAACACCTTCCTCCCCTGATCGTTTTTTCTCATCCACTATCTCATTGGCTATGAGGACTGCATCCAAAATTTGTCTCCCTTGAACAAAAGCTCCTTGAGTAGAATGGATAGTTTCGTGAAGTACCCCTCTTAGACGCCCTGCTAACACTTTGGCTATAATCTTGTAAAGACTAGTGATCAAGCTAATGGGTCTATAGTCTGATATCTTTTTTGACATGCTTTTTTTAGGTATCAGAACTATGAAGGAAGCATTAGTGCTTTGATTAATAATCCCGCTCCTATGAAACTCAGCAAATACTCTCACTAAATCCTCCTTGATCACTTCCCAATAATCTTGAAACACTGCAATGATAAAGTCATCAGGCCCTGGTGCCTTATCCCTATCCAACTGAAAAATGGCCTTATAAATCTCTTTTTCAGTAAAAGGGGATTCTAACCTAGACGCGCTCTCTCCAGATATAGGGGACCAATCTAAGCCTTCAACTCTCCAAGACTTTCCAGAAGGGCTCGCGTAGAGCTTTACAAAATATCTTAAAATCTCCTCTTTGATGCTCTCTGAATTGTTCAACACTAGGCCTCTTTCGTTCTCCAACACCTTGATAAATTTCCTATTTCTCCTGCCATTAGCCACTTTATGGAAAAATTTTGAGTTACAATCCCCTTCCTTAACCCATTTCACTCTAACTTTTTGTCTCCAATAAATTTCTTCCCTCAAGATCAACTCCTCTAACTCCCCTTTCCTTAAGGCTCTTTGGATTAAAAGTTCAGGGGAAAGACCCCCTTCTTGCTCCATGGAGTCATATTTAGCTAAATCGAACAAAATGCTTTTTTTCCTTTCAATTAGGTCTCCAAAAGAAGTCTTATTCCACTCTTTCAATTTGGCCTTAAGGAATTGTAATTTCCTCATGAACTTGTGACCTTCCCACCCATCTCCCTGAAACTCTCTCCACCAACTTCCAAAGTTCTCCTTAAAATTAGGGTGTTGCAGCCACATATTCTCGAACCTAAACGGTGTTGGGCCCCACTTGAACGGATTGGTTTCCAAGACTATCGGCCAATGATCCGATGTCCATCTAGGAAGAACTTCTTGGAGTAATACTTCACAATCTATGCCAATTGGAAGGAATAATCATCAGTTCATATTGATTGTGTATGACATGGGAAATATCAAATGGAGATTAAATAATGATTGAGGAAAAAAAATATTTGCCTATGATTCTATAAAAGATGTCTCTAGGTAGAGCAAAATGGTGAGGACAGATCGGTGTAATCAGAACCAAATAGTTAAACAAGACTGTTATATATTCTTGTTACTTATCCACTATATAGACCCTCCAACCCAAGTATGGGTCCTCATCTTCTATCATATATCACCAACAATCATCCAAATATTGAGTGCATGGTAGTGTGAGTGAGTAGAAAAACCACATGACTTTAATTGGTTATGGAACTAGAGAACGAAGGGCTAGGAAACATTGACCAATTGTATATGTAAAATAAGTCGAAGTAACAAACAAACCTGTCTTCTTGGTTCAAAGCGTATAGTCAAAGTATGTACAAGGAATGGATCTAATGGTGGATCATCTGGTTTCACAGGGCGGAAGGAAGAAAATGGTACTCTGACCTGCAAAATACAATAGGAGAAAATATGAAGATTATATTCAAATGCAGCTAAGCAAAAATCTAAAAGCATGATAGGGTCTTTGGTTGAACCACAAGTTTTCTATACAAGGGAAAGAGCATACTTACCCTACAAAATCCAACTTTTGTGCTAATCCTCACAAAATACATTTTGCTTTGCGTTGTATCTGCTGATGGACCAGCTTCAAGAATTAAAATATAAGATCTTCCATTCCCACCAACAGATAGAACTAGACCTTCATATCTGACCAAAATGATTTTGATTATGGAAATCATGATGAGATTTGCAGCTCAAAAAATGGATAAGAAAATAAAACGCCTCAATAGTAGCTGGCTCTAGCAAGAACAACAGCTCAGAGATAATGCAAGTATTATATACCTGTCAAGAGTGCGCCCAAGAGGAAGTGAAAGCTTTTTTGACAGCTCCACGAACCCTCCTCTGGTGAAAACATACCCTGTATTATACAACAAAAAACAGAGCTTAGACTTTTAGAACTTTCCCGTGTTACAGTTGCATAACTGGAACAAATTATTAAGATTTTTTTAAGTCATTTTCCCTCTTTCATCCCCCATAGATACAGCCAAATTTTGTGCATAAATGCATACATTCCTGGGGAATTTGATTGAAGTAAGGGGATGGCGATGACTTAAATGCTGCAAAAAGTGCATGTGCTATAGTTGAGCTGATGTCCAGTAGTTTTACCTGAGAAAACAGCATCTCCAGTCTCCATGAATTCAAATTTAGCATCCATTCCTCCATCATACTTAGCAGCAATCACATCCTGGAAGTAAGTTCCTTGTCGAATTTCCCACCCATTCAATGAATCTACTGATTTGAACTTTGCAAGCAGCAGCTTGCTTTTGCTACTTTTTCCTGCCCGGAGCTGTGCTAGTTTATTGTTATAGTCCTGCAAATTTGTGGTAGACCTCAGTTTTGGCGAGCAATATCCTAAAGAAGCAGTAGAACCCCTCATGGAGTCTATGTGTTGCGCGGACTTTGAAAATATTGGGAATGCAAAGCAGCGACATCATCATAATGATCATTATATAATAGATATTGCTTTATTTGAAAAATGTTTCATTTCTCAAAGTCTGAAGAAAAAACATGTAGGTAGATGAATTCATTCAAATCCCAGGAAAAACAGAATGGACTCTCTCAAATTGGAAAGGTGGGTGGAAGAGAGAGCTAAAGAAGAGTGACAAACCTGAAATGCTTTGGTGGCATTGTAAACTCCTTGATAATCAACTCTGTTGAGATCCCCGGTGATGGCAGAGCGGGCAGTGGCACAATATATTATTTTGTTGCAACCTTCAACAGCAGCCTTGACAGCGTCCGGATCACCTACATCCCCGATCGCAATCTCTACTGACCTTGGAAGCATGTCCACCACTTCTTGATCCGCCTTCCTCACTAAAGCCTGAATGCAGAATCAATCAAAAATGAAGTTAGCCTAAATTCAGGGTTAAGAGTTGGAAATAAGGGGATTTTGATACAGAGAAGTGGCTTCAAGACCTTGACAGTGTAACCTCTGAGCATGAGCTTGCGTACAACGATGCGGCCGATACGGCTGGTGGCACCAACGACAAGGACAGTGGTGTTCTGAGCACCAGGGATGGCGAACTCACACATGGGACCACCCTCCCTTATGAGCAAAGTCTCCTCATCGGTGCGAGTGGTCCTCGATATCTGCCCCAATCCAGAGAACTTCCGCCACACCTCATCGAATATCTGGCGCGATTTCCGTCCTAAACCAACCGGATTCACGTCGTCTAAGCTTATCATAGAAGCAGAAGCCTGCTCCAGTTGCTGTTCTTGTTCTTGCTTGTCCTTTCCATCATCATCATCTTCTTCTTCGTCGTGGCGTTTCTTCTTCTTCCGCTTATTGTCCTTGCCAGCGGTCTCGGCGGAAGCAGCCCTAGGGACAAGCAATGGAGAGCGAGTGTGAGGGCGCCATCGAGTAGCAAATGGCTCCCAATTGGAGGTCGGGAAAGAAACCATTCCCACATCCGAACATCTCATCCATTTCTGGTGGTGGTGGGCATTGGTATTACTGAGGACCGCGGCGGTTGTGGTGGCAGAGGTTGCAGCCATGGTCATGTTGTTGGAGAGTTGCAGGTACCATCAACTCCTTCAACTACTCCATTAAGTAACCATATGTGCATAGAAATTCCATGCCACAACTCGTAATTGGATAATTTCATCCCTAACATTTTTTCCAAAAGATAAATTAGAAAAAGACGAGGAATGGTTGATTGATTGGCTAGAGTTTGGCGGAGCTCCAACTTCAGATTTCCAGCCACAAATTCTAATGTGCCACCAGCTACAGACTATACAGCCAGCCGACGCGCCACGTATACGCCCCTACTTCCTTTCTTCTACATTCACACATACCCTTTTGTTTTTTGTTTTTTTTTTTTTTTTTAATTTAATTTTTATTTGTTTTAATAAAAGCGGAAGAAATTTTTTCTTGTTTTTTTAAAAGGATTTTAAAAATGATTAATTTTTTTTTGGACGAACAAATCGGAAAAAAGAACTCCGACACAGAATTTTATTTCAAAATATTATTTTTAAAAATTATTCTCAACTTTGAAAAATGAAAAGAGTTCTCAAAAACATGGCTAAAGAGTTACAGAGAAAGGTACTCCGAATAAATAAATAAATAAATTAAAGAAGGGGCTGGGCGAAAGTGCAAACAATCCTGAAGACAAATGAAAGCTGTTTTCAGGATTTTTAATTTGATTATTTCAGATTTTATCCGTAAATTCTAATAAGCTCTAAATATCATAAAAGAATAATGTAATCCTATAAGAGATATTAAGATGGCAATGAAAAGAAGCTATGCTATGGCAGGCATGAAAAACGGGAAATGAATGGATGCAGTTTTTAGATTATGCTACTTATTTTTTCCTTCTTCAAATAAAAAGGGCAATTCTACAAAGGAAAACCAAAAAAGGGGTCAACATTAAGGGAGGAAAAGGAAGCCAAAAATAGGAAAATAAAAATAAAAACAAAACCCCGAAAAGGACAAAAGGAAAGAAAGAGGAGAACAACCTGAGACTGAGACTAAGCTCCCTCCCAAATTCCTTTGTAAGCAAACATTTTTAGACAGATTAGAACAATTATAGTACAGTCCCAACCTAGGATGGGATGGACACATCTTGGTTGGAATACAAGAGGATAAAATGAAAGAATCACAGAATGGGGGAGCCACAGACAGACACAACACTATCAGTACTTCTACTCCAAAGAGGGCATTGGTTAGCAACTGTGGAACAAGAAGGCACCTCTCCCCTTCTGCTCTGCTCTGCTCTGCTCTATTAACTCAACTTTTTTTCTTCTTTTTTCTTCTTTTCTTTTTTTCCTTCTGTTTTCCTTTCTTGGGGAGAATTCTGATATTGCATTGGAGATATGAATGAAAGAATTGTTCCCTACCCAGTGATTATTAACCAATCTGCTATACTTTCACTTGCTTCAGCCCCAGATGGTTGTAGACCTGCCACTTTTGTCATCGCAACCTGGTTCCGAACAGTCCCTTAGCAGAGTAGGACAAAACTATAACCTACCACCCTCTCTCTCTCTCTTTCTCTCTATCTATCTGGAAGCTTTTCTCCAAGACGTCCATTTTTTTATGTACAAATTGGTCATCCAGCATTACCAGCAACCTCTGCAGCTCTCTGTCTCATCATCTCCATCACAGCAGCTCTTCGCCTGGAATCAGACTGCTGCTGCAGCCTCCTCAAATGCTCCTTCAGATCTCTGAATGAGTTAAGATAAAGTATAAGCTTTATATGTGATATTCATAGACAATATTTAAGATGGCATTGACCACAACTTGACGACTACAAACCTGCAACGTGGTACATGGCATTCAGATTCCTTGCAAGCTCGAGCATGAAGTTGAAGGAGATACCACATTTTCTTGCAGAGAAGACAACCACCAGACGCCCGTGTTTTGCATTGTATCCCATGGCGGAAAAGGCCCTTCACTTTGCGACAGTTTGGATATTGACAATGTGGAGAACGGCATTGAGATGCATGCACCAGTAGATCAAGCATTTTTCTTAGCTGCAATGTCAAATAACCAAATAATGTCAGGCCTTTGCAGAAAGATGATAATATTCCAATAATGCATGCACAGAGCAAGATCCCCCATGTTCATTTCTCTTTGAGGACTGCACAGGAGGGGATTCAATTTATTTGCCTTACTCTAGTTAACATCTCACTAGTTAATAAACATATTTAGAGTTGGAAAAATTGTATTGGTCTGTACTTAACATTAGGGGTGGCCATAATTTCAAGGAGATGAATAACCATTATCCTACAAGAAATGTCTTCTTAACTTCTTTCATTAATTTGATATGATCCAAACCTATAAATAGATAATCAACAGCTAATTAAGCTTTTTATGAATTTACAGCCACAAGATTTCTGAGGGATTTGCACCATCAAACTCAATAAATTATGAAAGGTCAAAGAAACACGTGTCACCAACATTAAGTTAACATCTATTAAACATCATCAAAATGTCTCTTTTTCAATAATTTTTCCTTAATTTCCTTATTTTCTACTTAATCCTTTGTTGGAGTTAGAAAACAAGATATCCATGGGAATAACAATAACAGCTCATTGTCAATGCTTCAACTTTAAGCAGAGGTATGCTAATAAGATGTGCGATAAACTGCACCAAGAGAAGCATATCATATAGCAAAAATGACTTGAAGAAAATGATTTTTTTTTCTTTTTTGATAGGCAACTTGAAGAAAATGATTATGGCTCCAAAGAATTATGAAGAATCTTTAATCACAAAGGAACAACATGCAGTACCTGTAAAACTCGTAGCTGCCTTGCTTCTTTATTCTGTGCATCACGATCAGCCATCGACGGATGATTGGTCAATTTATGTGGATGGTCAATACCCCCATCCTTCTGATAACATGCATTGCACACATCATAATCGGGGCAAACCTCACAACGCCAACCTTGACCAGCTTCAATGTCAAGGTGACATATATTACATGTAGTCACAAAAGCAGGTGCAGTTGGATTGTGAAGATGGTAAAGGACCATCATAGAGGAATGTTTAGCCCGGCGTAGGGTATCATATTGATAATGATTTCCTTGACAAAGACTCAGAAATGCTTGTCTGGTGTCAAAGAATTCACTCTCCAGAATCTCATCCTTATCCTTAGTATCTGAAGGTACGTCGTTGATTTCAACCTGCAGGGTTTAGCAAGCTCAAATTTCTGATCAGAATATTGCAAATAAAAGCATTGATGTAACCTTCAAATAGTTGACCAAAACATAACAAAAATTAACTATATTAACTAGTGGATTATAGAACTTACTGGATGGAGCAGATGTTTGTCCCTGTGATTGACAGGATGTCTCTCTCTCTCTTCAAGTTTTTGCTCTGCTTCATAACACCTGCAAGGATATAAGAAACCCCAAAGGGATAACTGAGAAAACCAAAACTGGTGGTTACTGACTTCATCACAGGTGTGTGAGCATAGGTTGTCATCCTTTTTGTTTGACATCTTTGGCGTAACATGGGTTCTGACTCAGTTAAGCAATGTATAGACTAGTTGGTATGGTAGTTTCAAAGGCTAGGATGGAAAGTCACTGCATAGAATTGACCTGTTTTGATGTTGTTTCTGATAAAAAAGGATTGACCCGTTTTGATTGTTTTAGAGCCTCTTGAAAGAGCAGAGTTGAAGAATTTTTTATGCTGTGGAATGTTTAGAGCAGGTTCTGAAAGTGTTTTCCCTCAAGTCTCTGTTTTTGTCTTTTTTTTTCTTTCCTGTCTAGAGACTCTTTTATATTTCCTTTTGCTTTGGGACTCCTTGTATACCTTCGGCTTACCAGGTCGTACCCTTTCCACTAGGTATCATTTATATATTTCTATTTCTTATTTACTTAAAACAAAGAAAAATGAACAGCTCTTTAAAACAACATAGGTAAAGGCTGCATAATACGTACTTATCACAAAGCTCAAAATTCTTGCACTGGTGGCAAACCCAACGGTTTCCAGATACCATCAGATGACAACAATGAGTACATGCATGTTGCAAGTGAACCATGATAAAATCTTCCTTCATTGGGCTTATGGTTTCACCAAGCTGGAGAAGAATAGATAGCTTCATGAGAACAAACAGAAATTGACTTTCATTTGTTCAAAAGTGTCAGGAGAAAATATAATATCAGTGAAGACATTTGAAACTCTACAATCTACTGATTATAATATAATAATAACTCAAAAATCAGCAAAACTTGGACCACATCTCATGCAGTTATGCATTGAATATGCAAAATTAATTGGAGAAAGAAAAATTCATAAGCTAGAAGGTCTGAAATTTTATGATTACTTTATGCATTAGTAGTAAATCCTTTGAGGCATTGCCAGAAAGATCAGATTGACCAGATGCCTTTAGAGCCCTTTTTGTTATAGTCTTTTTGGTCGTTCCTTTCTTATGTTGTTTTCTGCCATCTTCTTCTTGTTGAAGCTGATAGATCATATCCTCCGCAGCACCAGGCCAGTAATCACCATCGAAATACGGCAGCCTAGCTGCAGTTACCTTAGACTTACATTCACCAGTAGATACAAAGAAATGGTCATATAAATTAGTAAGGTCGACCACAATATTTTCCTTGGCAGCTTTTCTTAACATCGATAAATACCTGAAATAGAAAATTTTGTGCACACCAACCAGAAGGATTAGGGAGGAATAAAAACTTATTTCAGGAAATTGAAACCAGTAAAATGATTCAAAATTCTATTTTCTAATGATAACTACTCTCACCATTCTCTGAGTTTATCAGATTTTGGTGTTTTCTGAATTTCAGGATGGCAATACAAAATATAGTCTTCACCCTTCAAAGGAGGGCAAGCCCATATATAGCAACTTGTGAAACCCCGCTTCTTACAGTATTCAAGATATCCAATCTGGAAAGAGAATCGGATATATAAGCCAATAGCCCAATATAAAAAGATTCCAAACCATAAGAATTGCTCATCAAGAATAAATAAAAGATTGGTGGAATACTAAAACTCACCAGAATTTCATGGTAAACAAATGTACGGAGAGCCTCCCCAGTCACTGATTTAATCTCAGGCCTGAAGTACTTCACAGAATCCAGATATGAGAGATAAACACGACGTTGATTTGGGAATAGACATTCTGATCCAAATTCTTGAACATACATCCCAAATAAGCATACTTCTACTCCTTCAATCTTCTGAAACAACAAAATTACCTGGAAGCGAAAAAGACAATCTTCAGTTCAGAATTTAAGTCTTTGTCAACTATATGAAAAAACATCAACTTAATATACATCCTGCATACCTTAGATTTATAAGGGAATTCCGTTGGGTAATTCTCTTCTTGAAAAATTTCAAGGAACCGCTGCTTCACTTCCAACTTTTTGTCAACCGATGAGACAACTCTAATCACAAGTGCTTCAGCTCCAGGAACCTGGCAAAACAACGTAAAAGGGGGAAAATTGACACTTAGAATTCTGATTTGCATATTCTAGGTAAAAAAATTTCACAAGAATCCATGACAGTAGAATTTTACCCACATTACTGCATGCGACATGCAACAATACATGTGGAAGGAGAATCAGTAATCAACAGTTATACCATGCAGAAATTAACTGAGAAAACAATCATCTCTATATATCTAAGTAAAAAAATATTCCAAGTAAAGAGCAAAAGCTCAAGTTAATGACTATGTCACATTCCCTTGGCAACTAGTTCAGAAACATAGCATCACCTTGAAAATTTAAATTGGATTTTTAACCATTCATACTCAAGCGGTCTCCTAAACTGACCACTATTCAGTTCTGAGCAAGATTCAAGGATTAAATACTGGTTGGAGATTCCTCTTCAGGACATGAGGAAGCTATAAGCTTGTTTTAAGCCATTGAAAGAAGAGGTAGGAGCATAGTACGGGAAAGCTCCAGTAGAGGGAGGGTGGGGCCCAGTTCAAGGAAGGATAGATAGTCAAGGAAGTAAGCATCTTCCATTAATTATTAGCATATGGGGGAGAAAAGATGAAAAGATGGGGTAGGGGAGGGACGGGATATATCATCATGTTTTCATTAAGTACCACCACTTTTCTTGGAACATAATGGGATTGCACGATTTGGGTTAAAGGGCAGTGATGTAAAGGATTGAAGGCACTGTATCCATTCAAGATAAGGAGTGATTAAATCCTTGACTATGAAGTTGATGTTCTACTGTTCAGGGTTTTGGGATAGAGAGATCCTAGACCTTCTAGGAGCAAGAGACAGAGTGGGATTATTCTATCCTTCCAGATCTAAGATGGTGGAAGATAGTTTTCTGTGGGTCTTCAGCAGGTTTTATGGGCCAATGGCGGGAAGGATGAGAGGGATTTTACAGAAAAGTTGAGTGTAATGGGAGGTGATTTTGATGTACTTGCTGTTTGAAAGACTCAATGGGAACTTATTACCTTTAGCCATAAAATTTTGCTCCAGACCCCAGGAAGAAATATAAAAATAAAATAAAATAAAATAAAATTGTTTCAGAGCTATGGGTTGACACAAAGGAAGCTCATGCAGAGGGTGACACCTTAAATTCTCTTTTTGTTTGGAGAAATCCTCTAGCTTGAAACTAACTTTATGGAATTTTGTTATTGATATCCTGGAATTGAGGCATGGCCATTTTCATATTAATCTTTAATTTCCATCTCTTCTTTCCTTTTTGCTACATACGCATATGCAGGACATTATCAATTTATAATCATCAAAAGAAGCTGACATATTTAAGAGAACTCAACCTGACCCTAAAACAAAGTTGTATGGATACTTAAGATCCCATTGATGCAGTCAATTCCTGAATCAAAACAGCCCTTTATTCCTAAAAGGGTAAGTGAGTTGCTCATCTTATAACTATGGATAACATTTTTTCAGTGTAGCAGCCATGATTAAAATCATTTTTGAAACCATCCATCTGAGCATACTTTAGCTTCTTGAATATCTAATGAGGATAGGTTAACTTTTGAAGAAGTCATCAATAATGGATAGCAGGTGAATTAAACCACTGCAGAGAAAATCTTACTGCTATCAAGATTCACAGCAAATATTAAGCCATCATCCTACAAAACAGCAATAAAATACCTCATCAAAACCTTTTTCTTTTTTTTAACAAGTACCTCATCAAAACTTTTCCCTTGATGCCTTGCCCTCTCTTGCCTTTCCTGCTTGAGTCTTTTAAATAACCGCTGTTCTATGTGGTCACTAAGAATTGTCCTTGGCAAATCTTTAGCCCCAAGAACAGCACTCTGAGGTAATGGTTTACGCTCTCCTCTCTCAATCTCTGTTATATAGCAATTAGGGCAAGTATATTCAGCCTGCCCACCATCATTCCTCCGACCATTGAACAAGGCACAAATTTGATGTTGCCAAGCTTCACACTTGTCACATTGAACCCACTGCAAAATAGAAGCAAATGTTCAAACATAAGAGCAACAATAATCCAACATGATGACAGATACTAAAAGAAATGAATAAAACATACCCATTCTTCAGTCTCCTCATCATTTTTCTTCTTCTCCAGCCTTGCTTTGGGAAGAGAAGTCCCATCAACCACGACACTGTCTCCTCGGGCTTCATTATAGCAAGGTATACAGAAATAATGTCGCGTATCACCAGTTCCCATGGTATAATACATTGCATTTCTCTTAATACGAGCACCACATGGTGAGCAATAAATAGGTGGAGGTTCAAAAGTAAGCTTCTCAACTGCACACAGCTGACAAGAGTTCTCACTCATCGAATGCTCCATTGCTTGATTCTTTTCTGCCTTGGCCTTGCTCTAGAAAAAGGGAAGAGGAAAAAAAATCACCACCAAACCTAGACAAAGTACATAAAAAATAAAAATAAAAACAAAACAGAAAAATCATTCTCAACAGCCACAAGATTGAATACCCTCGACAGAAGGACAATACATAATTTTTTTTACCCTTTTTCCTTTTTATGGACCAGGAACTTTCTCATCCTCACCCCAACCTCTTGCTACCTGAGCTAGGCCTCAGGGGCAGGACAAGACACAATCTGAACATCCTAACAATATCAATCACCTCCAAAAATCACTATGTACTGATGGACTTGCGCGATACTGAAGATGAAGGTGGCATTAAAGAACAGAAGGAAAAGAAATCCTGTAAGAAACTGAATTACCACAGCCAACAACTTTTTGATTGACCTATTTGAAGGAATTTTCTAAAGAAAACTGACAATCAAGTTCACACACCAATTCCCAACAAATTGTGCTAATGGAGCTGGCAAAAGGATTATAAATGAGAGGATTTTTAAAAAATGTAAATGTAGAAAAAAGAAAGCTATAAAAAGTAAGAAAAGCCAACCATAAATTCCATAATACCTTCACAGGCACAAAATACAGGCAAAAGATATTTTCCCATACAAGCTAGCTAAGGGATAGGAAAAAATAAAAATTTAGACTCTGTAATTCCACAAAAGTGAAAATTGTAGAAAGTTTGAAAAGCAATAAAAAAAGATATTTAATTTCCAAGAAGGCTCTGAACAGGATAAACATGACATGAAAAGACACCAAAAAAGGATGCGACGCACCCTAGACCAACAAAAGAAGCTGCATAAAGAAAAAATCAAATGAGAACAATACATTAGAATTTTGGTTTACCTGATGAAACATCTAACAAAGATTGGCAGCAATGTCAAGAGAGGGTGAGTTGAACAACCACTTTTAAATTCTTCCTGACAACTTATTTACGCACTTCAAATTATCAATAATAGAAACCGATCATGGAATGCTACACTATTTCAAGGTTTATTAAGTTCTTAAAAGAATAGAAGGACAATATTCTATGTGATTAAGCAAAATAGTTAAGAGTCAAAATATAAAAGTAGAATGTAACATCTCAAAAATAGCTCTTCTAATTTCTAGAGTAACTCATATATCCTATCTTCTCTTAAAAAGCAACTCTCACATGTTATTCCTAAATCACATCAATAATAGTATTTGCTTTCAAAACACACTTTAAAATGTAGTGAATATACCATTTAGTTCATTCATCCACAATAGTACAACTAATGAACTCAAAAGAATTGCAATATAAACAGATCCATGGACTGACCTGTCCAACCCACTGCCTGAGACCTGTAATATGCGCCCTGATTTGCTCTGGCGTGAACAGTTCAGTCAATGAAACCCCCTTTATTTTTGGCTTCCCAGATTTGGTTCCAATACTTTCAGAAGGCTGTGTCACATTTTCCTGCCTAGCCTGATCATTCTCTTTCTCAAGTTTAACATTTTCTTCCTTAGCAAAACCAGCAGACTCATCATATAAAATAGGTTCACTATCAGGCCTTTGGTTGTAGATATCATCCAAATTATCCTTCTTTAGTTCACTAATCTTAGGACTTCCCTGCCCAGAGTTCACAGGAACTTCCATCTTCACTTCTGTAAACTCAGATTTAATTGGCATACTAACATCACCATGTCGGTATTCTTGGCGTTGTACATCCTGTGGAGCATGAGATTCAGTAATTACAGGAACCAATACTGCAGAACTTTCACTTTCAGAAAGAAGAGATTGTGAGGGCTGCTCTGTTTTCATGCGTTTTGATGAAGGCTGCAGATCTTCTGAGGTTTCAACAACTGAAGAAGCCTTTGAAGTCAATCTAGCTGTCTCTACAGTATCATGGGATTTACAGGATCCATCTATAGGAGTTGGCAAGCCAGAATCAGAACCTGGACGAGTGCGTGCATTCAGTTGTGCCTGCAAATAATTCTTGACAGGAATACAAACAGGACATCCTGGGTCCCTGCAATGTTTGTGGTGATGAAGCAATACCCTGGTATGCTGGCAACGGGGAAATGAACATTGTGGCAGATTACATCTGTCCATATGCCTCCACAACTTTTGAACAGTAATGCAATTAACATCTTGACATTTTCCTTCTGGGGCTGCACAACGACGAGCATGTCGCAAGAACAAAAGCCACCTCTGTTGATTCTTAAACTGCCGTTCCCGATTTGTGTTTGCTGATTTACAGGCGGCAGCACTTAATTGAGACTCCCCTGTGCTTCGGGGAGTAACAGTTTTACCAATGATAGATCCCTCTGAAGACAAATTATTGCGTTGGGCTTCATCATGCCTGGTTATTCGCTGACGGAACTCCTCTTGGACATGCTGATCATGCGACAAGTTGCCTGATATGTGAGGCCTGCCTTGTGATTGAGGATGCCATTGACCATGCAGTACTGATTCTGATTGTTCTCCAATAGATAGGCAGCTAAAATCATTTTGAGACTCCGCAATCAACTGCTGTGGATGTAACAACTGTTGAATTTGTTGTGAACTTTGAGACGCTGATGAACACATATCCTGCGTTCCAGATGGTAGAGAGTGCAACTGAGCACCTCTAGAATGGTCTTCAGAAGAGTTCTGCTGGAATTGATTCTGCAACTCAGAAAGTTGAAACTGGTCTGAAACTTGTGAATTCAGAATTTCGTTATGGTGTTCCCCTCCAAGCTCAGCCTTTACTTGACTGCTTAGATCGGATGTCAGCTGAGGCTGACCAAAAGCATCATTCTTTATCAAAATCTGGTGCTGCTGACTTGGCGGCTTCTGTTGACGTTGATGTGGAGCAAACTGTTGTTGAAACTGATGAGGTTGTTGCTGAAATTGTTGCTGTTGATGAGATTGTAAGAGATTTTCCCTCGATGAGAGTGGAGATTGGAAGTTCACCTTTTCTGATTGACTGACTGATTGAGGCTTCATATGTACAGCCTGTTGTGCATTGTGCAAATTCGACTGATTGGGTATCAAAGTGGAGTTGGTTTTGGATATCGACTGCAAGCTAACTGGATTCAAATTCTGAGTATTCATCATTGATCCAGCTGATGTTACAGTATTATAGAAGTTTGCAGACCCAGAAGGATCAGCAGCGTTCATCCCATATCCATCACCTGCCAAATGAACTATTTTCTGTGAGAAAGCTGTTACATCACACGTGAACACACACACACACACAAAAACAGTGATTACCCTGAATAAGGGGTCGCTGATGTTGATCAAACTGCTGCTGTAAAGGTTTGGATGAATCACCATACAGTGTGCCAGACAGATAGCCATCAGAAGTGCTGGGTCCATTTACCAGTGGCATACTGTTCCCAATAAACCCACCATTTAAAGCCCCATTTGAAAAACCATAAGTTTTCTGCTGCAAACCGGACCTAATTCCACTACCCCTTTGACTGCCAAGGTTGTGCAATATACGGATGTTTTGACCACCAACATGCTGCTTTTGTTGTTGAGGTTGTGATACCATTGTGGATTCAACACTCGAAAACCCACCCCCATTATTGGAAGATTCTGAATTCATGTAAGACTGATTATTATTACTATTAAATCCAGGCGTAGGAATCATTTGGCTTGTGATTCTTTGCCCACTCATTGAAGACATCATGCTGTTTCCACCGGAGCCAATGGAAAAACTGGATGTTGATTGCTGATATCCATTACACAGGGATCCTGAAAAAGTAGATTCTGTCACAATGGTGTGAAGGAAAAAAAACTATTAACATTAGATTAATCAGTAGAGTTAGAAATTACCATCAGATGAATTGAATGAACTGCTGTGTATGCCAACTGAGGACCCCCCGCCAGGTGGCAACAGGCTCCCAGTGTTGACAGTTGTAGGTGCTATGCTATTACATGCACTAGCAGCAATCATGGAAGTATCAACAGAAGATGTAACCATTAAATTTGAGCTCCCGCTGTGTGACATACCAGGTGTTGGTATCATTGTACTAATAGCAGAGGAAGAATTAACTGCTTGTGGAAATTGTTGGTTGTGACTACTCAGAGGCAGGCCTTTAATCAAACCATGTAAACGGGTCTCCAAGGTATCCAGATTAGCATAGTCTTCCTGAAGATAAAAAGTGAACAAGTCATAAACAAAATAAACAGTTAACTGTAGCATTATTAAAACTTAAAAACACCAAACAACAATCCAAGGATTTTAACAGATCCACATCAGGCCTCTATGCTATCATACAATTAAAAAGAACCCAAAACGATAACAGAGGGCCCGGCAGTTAATTGCTCTATGCTTCCTTTAATTGAATGGCTTTGAGACTTCAATGAATAAGAGATAACACTCAAGATATTGTCACAAGCTTGCTTAAAAGCTTAAATAAAAAACAAAATATGAGCATAAAGAACCTTTGCCCAAAACCAAAACAAAAAATGAGTATAAAAACCTTTGTGGCAGCACTCCTGAATAAAACATCATCTAAGCGTCTAACAATATCTGCCACCCTCTTCGGTTGAAGATCATGAGGAGATGACTGTCGCTGTGTAATATATTCATAGCTGCAAAGGAGGAGATTAAAAAGTGTGATCAGTGTTCAATTATAATTATCAGGTGCACAATCAAAAGTGATTGCCACAAGAATATAAAATGAAGAAATTTCTCTATAGAATCTGATCTGAAGTTTATGTCAAATAAAAAATAGAAATAGCAACAATAATAATGATAATGATCATGATAACAATTAAACTTTTCCCATGTGAATTATATTGTAAATCGTTTTCCTATTTCTCCAGATCATGTACTGTGTCATAGATCATAAGATACACTAGCATCCTAAAAAATAGATAGAAAAAAATAGAAATGCATATATTAAATGAATATATACTACAAGAATGAAACATAAGGAGATATAAACCAGTTCCCTGTAAGGCATGCATCAATTAACGCCAAATAGGAGTTACATGAAAAACACTTTTTGTAGGAAGTTAGATCAAACATATTTAACAACACATGACATTTTACTGCATTAATTCATCACAATTTTCCAAAAATAAACCCTTAAGCATACTTTTAAACTCAACCACTGTTCACCAATATACCAAAAACAAGCCATAAGATCGACCTTGGCAAAATATGTCAATTTCTCCTTGGATGTAGAAAACAAGTAAAAAATGATAGAGAGAAACAAAAGAAAAAGGGAATTGGACTTGAAGCTTCACAAAGAGACACAGCTTGAATTTTTCTGAAAAAGAGGTAAAATTCCTAAACACTGTTACACGTGAAATGGAATAGATTCTAGCGACTGGAAAGCAAGGCAAAAAGACAGCAAGAGCACTTTTAAATGCTATACTTTAAGCTCAAATGCATCTTTTTAATAAATTTTAAAACTACACTTCCCTAAAACTGCCAAAAGAGAGTTAAGTGTGCATAAATCATCCATATCCATCCCTGAACCCCAATTTATTTTTGTTTCAAACATGAACTAAGCAAAGGCATATTGGACGCATGCTACACAATTATAAATATTGTAAAGCATGTATGGTCCATGTCCGTTTTCCCATAAAACGTTTTACACCATGAAAATTTGTCCATTCACAGTCTTTTAGACATAAAATAGCGATGTTACTCACCTTTTCTGGCCTCTGGATTCCCTACAAAGAAACTGCCCAATACTTTTTCTAGGATGACCTAACCTTATTTCAGATTATTGGGACCCTGGCTGATGAGAAAAGAAACCTCCCTCTATCTCCTCTATGAACTACCACTCCAAATGAATACCAAAAGACAACTCTATAAGTCCTTTTAATGCTTTCAAATTTATGTTTTATTCCTCCAGAAAATGTATAAAACATTAACAAGAGAACAGCAGAAAAAGCTTAACTGAGTGCTCGTCAATTCACCACGCAACTGAGTGCTCACACCCCATTTCAACATTCCCCACATGTAAAGGTGTAACTTTATTATTAGAACTATTAAGATACTTTTGTTTCCATATGAGGGAAAATGAATTGTTTCTGTAAGGGGGTGGGGGGTGGGGGGTGGGGGGTGGGGAGGGGGGGGGGGTGGGCGGGGGGGGCGCGGAAGAAGGAATAATATCATTTATGATTATGAAACCATGTGCAAGAAATAACCATATTTCTCACTTGTAAAACTTTTTTCTGACGAAGGAATGTAAAGAAAGCCTCCATAATTCCAATATATTTATATGCAAAAACCTATCATATATATGAGTATGCATGAGGTCACAAAAAAGAGGGTACGAAGATGAGAAGTAAAAAGTATATTAATTGCCATTAATAGCATCCAAACCGCAGCGTGGTTAATGGAGTTCACCTCAAGTTTCCAATGTAAATGCATAGTTTATTGCATGGCTTTTATCCACATTCTATATGAATGACTATGTAATCAGCCAACAAAGAATCATTTCATACCAAAAAAAGGAGAGATAATAACAAAGCCAACACACTAACAACACATAACCCATAATAAACTGAAAACATTGGTCAAAGAATGCCTTACATTTTGACTTGCATGTTTTTCCGTGCTCTCACAATGTCGGGCTCCATATTGCCTGTATTACGATGAACGCCTAGATTTTGAATCTGGGAAGGGAGAGAACTTCCATTTTGCTGTGGCAATCCTGGCAACTGACTTCCAGCTTGATTAGGTACCTGCCCTGACATCTGTCCTGACATATGTGCCTGAATATTCATCTTTCTCTTGTATGCTTCTGAACACCAAGTACCGCATAACTCAGACTTTCACACGTTCACAATTCAGACCAGAATCCCATATTTGAGTCACCTGCCCCAACATGCATCATTAACTACTCATGTTTGATCCATTAAAAAGCTTCCTTGTATTATAAAACCCAAGGACAATCAATCAAACTTCAAGTTACTTTGTCAAAATTTCAAATCAGGAATCATTAAAAACAAAGAGAGTTCAATACCAAAAGTCATAGATTTATGTGGGGGCAATCAAGTCATAGGTTTACATGGGGGCAATTGACAAAATCGAACAGGAAAACACCAGAATTGAATAGGGAAAATATTATATTACTAAAATATGGGATAAATCATAGTACACAACAAAAATGTAGATCTACAACTCATAATCAGCAAGTAGAAGATCAACCTATACTTTTTCAAGTGTGGCGGAAGTTCGTTAACACATGCAAGTAGGACAAGTGTAATCAAATCGAGTTGCGCAATAATAACACTGCTGGTGTAACAGCATACTACAAATACATATCCAAACACAAACACAACCACAATTGGGGCCATCCTCCAGCAGTACCAAGTTTAGGGGTTTTGTAAGAGTAATTGGAAGCGGGACGAAGAACAAGGGCGATGGTGATCGCCATTAGAATTAACCGACACAAAAAAGCAAGAAACAAAATCGAATCGAAAGGGGTTTGCCTAAAGTTGGATAATTTTCCAATCGGCCCAAGAAAAGCACCAAATAGTCACATTGATGATATGCACATCTTCACCAGGATGGTAATTAAGAAAATTAATAACAAATTAAAAGAAGAAATTAATAAATTGGGAAATAAAAGTCAAAACCCTAAGGAAGGGTTAACCTAGACATAGAATCAAAGAAACCCTAACAAAGAGGGGTGTGAGAAAACCTGAGAGCAGCGATCGGAGCTCCAAATTGCAGGATGAATTCAGATGGTTGGTTGATTATTGCAGAGAGGAGCAAGCACGGTCGGCGACCGCCAAATGAGAAAGACGACCACCACCACCACGAACACCAACACAACCAGAAATCAGACCAAGATATGGACTTTTCTCTTTCTCCCGAATCTGATGATGGGGATTAATCGCTAAAAAATTAAAATCTGAAAATGAAAAATATGGAGTTTTGGACAATAATACGAAAGTTTAAATTTTAGCAATAAAATTGGAAATTAAAAATAAAAATAAAAAAAACAACAGCAGCAACGGAGAGGGGGAGAGATGAGTAAACGGGGAGGTTCGTAGTCACCCAATAAACTACCTCTGCGAATTTATCAAATTGCCCTTCTCATTATTCACAAATCTCCCCCAATCCCTTTAGCCCCTCGCAACGCATTCTCACACCCTTCCTTGTATGTTTTTATTTATCCTTTGTTTTTTTTTTCAAACCATCCGACCCAAGCGCAGCCTTTTTTTATAATACGTGCATTCTTATTGCAAGACAAAAATATCTCATGCCTACTCTTAAATTCTTAATTAATTAAAAAAAAACTACATATTTTACCTCATAAAAAAACATAAGAAAATAATAAAATCCATTGAATCAGTTTTCCACACAAACAGGTATTCATCAAATCATGCACCAAACATAATTTTTAGAGTGTTTAAACCATGTGTTTTACCTTGAAAAATCCACCTACCATTTAATTTATATGTATGTATATCAATAAAAATTGTTAAACACCATACAATAACTAAATAATCGAAATAGATTAAGGAAAAGAGCCGATAAATTTTAGGTGGGGTTAAAAAATTAGTAAGGCAGTTGAAAATTAGTACAACTTCTAAGTTTGACCGTGGCACAAAGAATGTAAAATGAACCCCATAACAAAACAAGATTGTAGCCATGTATGGACAAAAAATACATTGGATATGCAAAAGGAAAAGATGTACAAGCCAAACCTATCAATCCATTTAAATTGTGTTTGTTAAGTAATCTACAGAGAAATACAATAAAAACTAATCAAAATTGATTTTTTTTTTTTATTGGCAAATTCAAAGTAAATATAGAGAGAAGAAGCGCACCATGACAAAGGGTGCACAATGATATACAACCCAAACCTAGCTAGCATAACCTCATACCAACCAGTCAACTCTCATGCTATCTACAAAATTAATGAAAGAAAGTTTTATATTCTTCGTGTAACAATTTACTCACATGTATGATATTTTTAGGAATTCACTTTTTCTAGCCAAAATTAATTATTTTATCTCCTCAAATGTTTTATGATTGTGTTCACATAAAGTGATCCACCTCAAGAATTTTCTACAATCAACCATAATAAAGTTATTGTGTCAACACATATCTCAGTTATTATGTGATCAACTAACACACTCTGACTCAAAGGAGCATATGTTTTAGTACATGAGAATGAAAAGTGAGAATTGACATTTCATTCTTTTTTTTAGTTCATTTCCATGTTTGAATAAATCTTATTAAGATAGGAATTGAATCAAAATTGATTCCCATATAAATCAAATCCCACTCATTAGTGGGATTTTAATTTATCGTAGGTAAGTAGTATTCTGATTCATTCATCTTATTAGATAATATAAAATTATTGTTTTGCCCATGGTTTAAATGTTCTTATATATATTGGTAAAATATAATTTTATAACTTCTTTTACATGGTAAATTATTCAAAATTTAATAAAAGAATAAATGGATATTTTACATATTTTAGGGTTGTGAATTTTATTGGATACAATACTTATTGAAAATTAGAATGAAGTTTGAGTTTTTTTTTTTTTTTTTTTTTTTTTTTTTTTTTTGTTTCCTCTTTTAGAAATAGGAAAAGTATTTGCTAACTTTGAGAATTTAAATATGATAATAAATATATTTCTTCTCTTTTTTCGATAAAATATAATTTTATAGCTTCTCAAGCATGACAAATTATTCAATTTTTTTTTATAAAAAGAATAATTGAATATTTCTATATTAGGGTTGTATAATTTTTTATGGTTAATTTTCTTTATTTATTGAGTATATATTCTTTGTTTAGTCTTATCATTTAGTAACAAAAAAAAACCTTCAAAATTTATTCTTTTAAAACATAAGGGTATTATTGTCAATTTATTTTATTTTCATTTCCATCATTCCATTCTTATTATTATCAAATATTGGAATGAAAACAAATAATCATTCCAACCTTAGATTCCTAAGTTCATCCAAACACTAAAAATGGAATCACAAATTTATTTCTATTTCATAATAAATAAGAACGAAAATAAAATATCAATTCTCATTTCTCATTCCCGTGCACCAAACACCCCCTAAAGGAATTACTAAGACCATAAATTTCATGATTACATGTCATTTGGATTATCCAATGGAACACGTTGTTTTAAACCCATGAGATATTATAATAACTCTATTGAGAATACCTATTGCTACCAACTTCCATCAACAATGACATAATTCATAGGAATATATGATCAATTTAAAGTTTCACTCATAGGTCAAAGTCTCTTGTTGATTTTAATATAAACTCAATATCTTCTTAAGGTTGAGAGTCTATACAATATAATAGTTTGGTAAATCATGACAATTGATAGTCCTACATCATGATTCACTATAAGTCTTGCCCAATGTATATCACATACACTAGTGTGTGACCCAATTCATAGGAATATATTATCACTTTAGGGTCTAAGACATAAGTCAAAGCCTTCTGTTGATTTTAACATAGACTCAATATTCTATTAAAGTTGAAAGTTTATGTAGTATAACAGCTCGGTGAATCATGACAATTGATAGTCTTACATCATGATTCATTATAGTTCTTGTCCAATGTATATCATATACACTAGTGCACTCATCATGGGAAACTCATCTCAATGATCAAGACAAGTCATCCCTCCGATTAGGAGGTAATACTACAATATTTACAGGATTGCCTAAATCCATTAACTAATTGTGGACAACTTATTTACTTACAAGGAACCTATGACTTGTATCCTCCATGTAACTTTAATACATTTAAATCATATACAATGTAAGAAATATGGGTTGAATGCTCAAATTGCATAAAAAGATAGCAAGGGAATAGTCAAATATGATTTTGTTATATCATGTCTTGTTTTTAGGGGTTTAATCCCAACAAATACAACATAACAACTTGTTTAAATCATAACTACTTGATAGTCTTACGTCATGACTCATCATAATTCTTGTTCAATGTATGATCACACACGAGTGCATTCACAAATGGAAAGTTCATTCTGATGGCCAAGAACAATCATCCATCCACTTAAAAGGTAGTACACTACAAACTTTATTGGATATGCCTAGGCTTATGTACTAGCTATGAACAAATTGTTTATTTGCAAGGAACTCATGACTTAGATCTTTTAAGCAACTCCAAATGCATTCATGTTGTGTACAATGCAAGAGATATTAAGTGAAAATGCTTATAAAATACAATACATGGAATAATGATAAACAAAAGTGTAACTCAAATATCATTATATAAATAATGAATTCCAAATCTGTTATATCATGTCATGCTTTTAAAAGTTTTATCTTAACATTCTTTCACTAACCCTCAAAGCATAATGTTATTAAAGCATATTAGATACTTATTTGAAACCTATGTTATCCCTGTAACCAACAAATACTCTCTCCATCAATGTCTTAATGAAAGGATCCGTTAGGTTCTCCACAAAAGTATTTTGTTAACCATCATATCACCACTCTATATTATCTCAACACTATGGAACACAAACACATAATTCTTTTTTCTTCAAAGATACTTAAGGATAGGCTTGACAATTGTTCAGTGTTTTAGACCTGGATTTGAGTTATATCTACCCACCATACCCATAGTAAAACAAGTATCTGGTTTAACATATAGAATTACATATATAAATAAGGCTACACATTGCAGAGGCATAAGGTACCACTTTAATGAAATTTCTCTTTTCAAATGTCAAAGGACATCAATTTTGAAAAAATACAACTCCAAACCTAAAAAGTAGCAAATTCTCACAGTTTTACACCATGTAATTGACCAAATGTTTATAAGTGTAAGAAGCTTGACATAACGCAATTTTCCTATTTTTGCATTTCCTAAGGACCTTAAACTTAACAATATATTGTGTCCCTTCTAGATTTTCATCTAGAATCAAGTAAACAACCAAATCATGTTTAATGACAATATTGTTACAGCATTTTCAATGAATAAATTGTCATCTACAACACTATTGAGATTGAGCCCCTAAAAGCAAAACATGATATAACAAAATTATATTTGACTATCCTTTTGCTATCTCTTTTATGCATTGACTTTGATTTAAACATTCAGTTCATGTTTCTTACATTATACATGACTTGAGTGCGTTAAGGGTTGCACAGAAGATACAAGTCATAAGTGCTTTATAAGTAGATAAGTTTTCTATAGTTACTTCATGGATTTGGGCAATCCAATAGCAACTGTATTGAATCACCTCCTAATAAGAGGGATGACTTGTCTTGGATGTCGGGATGAGTTTCCCATGCCGAGTGCACAAATGTATGTAATGTACACTACATATGACCAATGGTTAATCATGAAGCAAGGCTATCAATTATCATGATTCATCAAACTATTGCACTGAATAGACTCTTAACCTTGAGAAATATTGAGTTTATACCAAAATTAATGAGTGGCTTTGACCTATAAGAGGGATCCTAAAGTGGTCATATATCTTTATAGATTAGGTCACTACTGATTAAATTTTGTAGCAATAGATATTTTCAAAATAGACACCATGATATCTCGTAAGATTGAGATAGTGCGTCCTCTTAGGTGATCCAAAGGATATGTAATCATGAAATCTATGGCGTTGTAGTAATTCCTTAAGTGGAATTTGATATATGGTCTTTATGAATTAGATTATGTCAATTAACCACATAATAAGTGAGATTTATAACCCAAGAATTGGATAAGTAATCTTAATAGGTGATAACGCTACCTTGTTAGATTGCGGACATCAATTCATGGGTAGTCTACATGTAGTGGATAGTAGGTCATAAACTCAAGCTTTGTCTCGTTATTTACATAGGGTGCTGGAGTGTAGTTAATTATCTTTAGTGGAATATTGAATTAAATTCATAATTGAATTCTAAAGGAGTCAGTACTCCTACGTGTCCTAGTGGTTTTTACTTTGAGCTCATATACCATGATGACGCGGTTTATGAAGGTTGGATTGGCTCTAAGTTCACTTTAGTACGTAAGGGTGTTTTGATAATTATATAAGATTGGACAAAGGATAGTGAACAAGGTCTCTAAATCGAATTAATTGATCAATTAGAACCCATTTTGGGCTTGATTAAATGACTCAAACCTTATTGGCCTTAAGTGACTTAAGCCTAGTAGAGGAAACTTATAAACGTCCCATTATGGATTAAGGTTTCCATTAATATTTTTAGAACTAGACCAATCATTGAATTAAAAAAGTTATCGGTTCACAGTATAGTGGTTGGACCAATGGTTGAATCACGATCGAACCTGTAACATCATAAATATATATTTATATATTAAAGAATAAATTATAAAATTATAAAATTTATTTTTCATCTTTAAAATTATCAAACTTAAATTATAAATAAATATAAATGTATTTATATTTTAAATTTTATAAATAAATTTTGTGTAATATTCAAATATGAAGAAATATATTTAAATCATTATGTTAATTTATGTTTAGTTTGCCTTTTTAAAATAACAACCAGTATAGTAAAGTGGTGATAGCTCAAACATGATTTATAGATCCATGGTTCACTCCATCGGTTGTCGTATCGTTTTGTTATTTTTTATAACTCATCCCACATCAGAAGCTCATGAGTATGAGAACACTTTAAAAAATAAATGTTCATTTCATGATGTTAACAACATTAAAGAGGTTGAGGGCAAAACTTGTCGTGGTCCCATAAAGTGGGTTGGGTTTGGTATGTGTTGGGCTCACCTTCCAGTTCCACCCATGACCCAACCTTTTAGTTAAGGGAAAAAAAGGCCAACTCAAAAAAGGTGGCTTAGAGATTGAAATGAACTGGACAAGGCTTTGGTCGATAGTTCAATTGGTTGCACTGGTTGATCTTATCCGATTTTTAAAACATTAGTTTCCATCACTTTTAAGTGAGAGTCGTTTTTCACCTCCAAAAAGAGAAAGAACCATAGTTTTCTCTCTTCCAAAGCCCATACTTTGGAGTGTTAAGGTTGAGGTTCGAGTCATAGGGTAGAATCTTGGGTGTACAAGACCTTGAGACATGTTCTCCACCGCCATGAATTGATCTAAGAACATCCAAATTTAGGTATGATTACTATCTCTCTAGATCTTTATTTTAATATGGTCTATAGCCATATGTTTTCGTTATGATAGATTTAGAGAAGAGTAGGATATTTTGCATGCATCCCACAAGATCCAGGAACAAGGAATGGGGAAATTTGGATATTCCTAGCACAAGACAAGATCTTAGAGCACCACCATGCTTCCTTACCTCTTTTTGTACACACATGACCCTTGATTATGAAAATAATTAGTTGCATCATATAGATTAGGTGAGCTAATTAATTAATTAGGACCTAAGTGGGTTAAATTAAGTGACTAAAGTCCAAATTGGGTTGAAGTCACTCAAGCTTATATACCCCATTAGGGGTTTAAGGCTTAACTTTTTTATCATCGTCTTCTGAACAGAGAGAGAAAACAATCCTTAGCCACCCTTAAGAGAGAAAAAGAAACTCGCCATTACCAAGATCCATGAAGGGTGAGATTAGGCGAAAGATCCTTGAGTAGATGAGGTCTATGACGCTTATAACCTCTTATTTAAATTGGATTTGATTTAGGAACATTTAAATCGCATGTATGAACTTACAATCTCTAAATTTATATTTAATAATGGTTTTTATGTCATGTTTTCTCTTGCGTTAGATTTAAAGAATCCTACGACAAAATTGCATGTACCACTATATAATTCAGGGCCTAAGAATGGAGTAATCTAGGTTTCCCATCAACATTGAATCTTATAAATGGTTTTTCAGGATTAAGTTAATTAATTAATTAGGACTCAAGTAGACTGTTAATTAATTATGAAGGAGCTAGTATTTTCCTAAGGGTTCTAGTGGTCTCCACTTAAGCTTCTAGATCTTTGTGACATTTTTGTTTTGAGGATTTTGGTTTTCGGCTTCATAAGTGTGCATAAAGGCGTTTTGGTAAAACACATTATTGAATTAGATTTTATGAGTTTTTTTTTTTTTTTTTGGATCAAGCTAATTAATTATTTGGAACTCAATAGGACAAATTAATTCATTAGGATCCAAGTGGACTGGATTAGGTGACCTAAACTCAATATGGTCTCAAGTCACTTAAGCCCATAGTTAGACCTATGAATACCCCTTAAGGGGTTAGGGTTTTAGTCTTCTTCCTATCATCTTTCAGAGAGCCTCCAACAAGAGAAACTCTAGTTGTCTTCTAGAGAGAAAAGTTTACCATTTTCTTGTGCCTAGACCCTTGAAGGAAAGATTGGGTGGAAAAACATAACATAGATGAGTTCTATAACATTTTCAAGGATTTCATCGACTTGGAAATGATCTAGGAACATCTAGATTGAAGATATATTCTCTAGTTCTCTAGATCTAGTTTGTTTTATGGTTTTTGATACCATATTTTCTTTTGTAATAGATTTAGAGAAGCCTAGGATAGAAAACATACACCCTATATGATGATCTAAGGCCAAAGAAAGGAGAAATTTAGATTTCCCAACAACTAGTATCAAAGCTCTAGGATAGAATTTTACATGTTAGATTTGCTCTAGGGTGTACTAACTCTATTTGTAGGGGTTGTTTAATTCATATATATTGAATATTGATTGTTGTTTTTAATGAATAATTGTTTATTTATCTAGATTGGGTTGTAAGCTCCATGGTTAGGAGCATAGGAATTTTTTTTTTTTCTTGTAAAAAGTTTTCATTTTGATAGATATGTTATAAGCTTTAGATGCATGGAGCATGAGTTTTGTTTTCTATATAAAAATTGTAATTTTCCCCTATTTTTGTAATCTAAAACAATATGAAGAAGCATTCCATGACTTCAATCATGTCCATGGTAGAGAAATCAAGCGGTCAACATTAGTTTTTTGGTGGAAAAAATGTCAAAATCCATGGAGAAGGAGAGTTTGAGCACTATAAGAGTTCAAACGCTTAGATTTGAGCTTGAGTACTATAAGAGCTTGAGCACCTAGATTAGAGCTTAAGCATTACAAGAGTCTGTGCACTCGAGTGCTAGATGGGGGGTAAGGGCAAAAATGGCTTTTTAGGATATTATGTATTAGCTTAGGGTTTTTGGTTAACTAATCCTAATTTTTGGTTACAAGATCATTATGGTAATTTTGGTAATTTGGATTTTGTCCAAATTTAATTACCAAATATGCAACAAAGCCCTTATAACCATGGGAAATATTTTATGTTATTATGCTAGATGTTATTTGGCATGTGATAAGCATAAATTCAATATTTTGGTATTTTTAAGGAAATAATTTTTCATGTGATTTTTCTATATTGGATAACTTATTAAATTGAAATGTGCTAGATTTATGAAATCTTTTATTTTAGGAAAAGGCAAGTGGGAAAAGAGAATAAGAGGTTTTTTTTTTTTTCCAAAATTGATTCTCAAAGATTTTAATTTCATTTAAAATCTTCTCAAATTTTGAGATATCCAAGAACAAAACTTTTCCTTTTAAGGAGGAGCTCTTAATTTTCCAAGTCTTTATAAAATAAGATTTTTCCTACTATGCACAAGATTCTAACTTTTAAAAAAAAATGTTAATTTTGGAAAATCCATGATAGATCATTTATAATTAAGAAGGCCTACCAAAATATTTGTTAAAGAATAATAATAAAGAGTAATTTTAGATTTTTCTTAGAAGAGTAAACTTTCATGAAAAGACATTTTTCAATATTATTTATATAAATTGGTTGTTGCTAAGGAGATTTCTATTCCTTTTTGAAACTACTCATTTGGTTTTGATTGGTAGTTCTTCAAACTCTCCCACCCTGAGAAAAGGAAAATGACACTTATGGTGGTGGCCCTCTAAGCTCTCTTGCCTTAAGAGATGAAGGATAACACCAAGTCCTTTAAGCCTTCCTACCCTAAGAAAAGAACTATGATGGAATGAATAGTTCAAAGATAAGGAATATGAGATCAACTCTCTGGCACATGAATCATAATTTAAGAAACAAATAACGAATTTGGAAAATTTCATGATAAAGAATTTATTTTAAGAAAAGTTACCAAAATTACTCAAAATCTTTATTTTTAAAAGATTAAGTAGGATAGGACATTAACAACGCCCATGAGTCTTCATTGTTAAGCCCATCTTGATTTAGGTTCATTACCACCCTCATGGTAGGTTTGATCCTAGGAATCAAGAGATATAGATTCTTTAAATAGGCAATACTAGACATGTTTATAATGGTAGCAACCACCCCCACAATGGTGTTCCTTGCAAGATCATAAGTAGTTCATAGTTGGTTCATGGATTTGGGTTATTCATCAAATATTTTAGTGTACTACTTCCTAATTGGATGGATGATTTGTCTTGGTTATAGTTTTTTTATGATAAGTGCACTAATGTATATGTTTACATATTGGATAGCAATGGGGATGATAATGAGGCAGGTTTTGGACAAGGCAACCCTATCCTATTCTTGTCTCAAAATTTAAAATTATTTTCCATCCTTATCCCAAACCCGAGTTAAGATAGAGTAAGCATTCTCATTCTTATGTCAATTGATTATATAATAGAAGGATCTGTAACTCAAGGATTAAAGAGATAATCTTAAAAGGATGACAACACATGCTTTGTTAGATTACGAACACTAGTTTATAGAAAGTTTACATGTAATGGATAGTAGGTCATAAATCCAAGTTTTTCTTCATTGTAACGCATAGGATACTATAGTGGGATTAACTCTCTATAGTGGGATGTTGAGTCAATTTTAAAATTGAATTATGAATGAGTTAATATTTTCTTATGAGTTATAATGGTCTTTACTTGAGCTTCTGGTTCATGTGGGATAGTTTTTTTTATAGGAAATTTGGGTTTCTAGTTTATATGGGTGCATAAAGGCGTTTTAGTAAAAATGTGAAACTGCATTGGATCTTATAAATAGCCTTTCTAGATTGAGTTAATTAATTAATTATAGCCTAATATAACCAATTAATTAGTTAGGACCCAAGTGGATTAGATTAAGTAAGTCAAACACAAATTGGGTTCAATTCACTTAAACCCATAAGGAAACCTATGTAAACCCCCTTAGGGGTTTAGGGTTTCAATTTAACATTTTGTTTTTCAAACTTTAAAGAGAGTAACATCCTTTTAGAGAGAAGATCACCATTCTCTTTTATCAAGATTTGTGAAAAAAGTGACCAGGTGAAAGATTATGGGGTTTATGAGATCTATGTCTATAAAGTTACTTCATTGGATTAGAATCGACTTAGGAACATCCAGATTGCATGTATAATAATCTTAACCTCTAGATCTAGTTTTTAAATGTAATAGTTTCTGTTGTGCATAGATCTAGAGAGTCTTAGGTAGATTTTGCATGCACCCTAATTGGTCTTAGCATATAGATTGCATCTCACGCTTTTAAAGGTTTATCTTAACAATCTCCCACTAGCTCTCAAAACACACTGAGAATGCATCTAACACCTATGACTTATTGAAGACACTGCTCGATAAAGTCTTGGTGAAGGGATTTGCTAGGTTCTTTGCAGAAAGTATCTTCTTCATTGCTACATTACCCTTCAATACTATGTCACAAATCAAATGACATTTTCTCTCAATGTGTATAACCTTCCAACGGTTTCTTAGTTCTTTGGACTATGTTGTTGCCCCACTGTTGTTACAAAACAATGTTATGAGCGATACAACTAAGGATACTACCCTAAGTCCCATGAGAAGCATCCTAAGCCAATCAGTTTCCTTTAAGCTTCCAAAGTTGCAACACATTTGACTTCCATAATGGAGTCAACAATGCAAGATTGCTTCATATTCCTTTAATTAACAGCTGCACCACTTAAAGTAAATACAAAATCAAAGGTATATTGATGAGAATCCTTATTAGATCAAAAGTTTGAATTTATGTAACCATTGGGTACCAACTCATCACTATGGAACACAAACATATAATCCCTCATTCTTCTAAGATGCTTTAGTATATGCTTGACTACTATCTAATTTTTTAGAGTTGGATTAGATTAATATCTACTTATCATCCTTACAACAAAGCAAATATTTGGTTTAGTACATAACATCACATATTTAAGGTTATCCATTCTTGATACATAGGGTACTACCTACATGTATTCTTTTTCCTTAAGTGTCGTAAGACACTAATCTTGAGAAAAAATAACTTCATGCCTAAAGGGTAGGAAACAATTTTTTGGAATCCTATATCACATACTTGACCAAGAACTTGTCCATGTAGGTGGCTTGAGATAGTGCAAGCTTCCTATTCTTGCGGTCTCTTAAAACCTTGATTAGAAGAATATATTATGCTTCTCCCAAATGTTTTCATCTGGAATTAAGTAGACAACCAAATCTTGATTGATGATAATGACCCTACATCATTTCTAATAAGTAGAATGTCATCAATACATAGGATCATAAAGACCACCATGCTTCCCTGCACCTTCTTGTACACATAAGACTCATCCTCGTTTGTTATATCTCATAATCGAGATATATTGCAATAGACAAAATTATTCTAATGGATTGAAGCATGGCTACGGTTAAGAAGGTCTCTTCATATTAGGTGTTTTTACAAGCTCCCAAATTTTGTTTGAATGCATAGATTCTAACTCTACCTCCAAAACTCCTTGCCAAAGATGTGCACTCACACTACTCATTACTTCACTGTAATCTATGGGGTCGATCTCATATTCCTCTAGAATTGTCTTAAAAGATTCTCCCATATACATGAATTAGTCTAGTTGTACAATAACCCTCTAATTACGATGAGACATCAATGTTTTAGAAATGCTAGGAATAGTAGGTATTGGATTCATAGTATTTTGTGCTATTGTGGGAGTGTCATTAGTGCTCTCCAATTGGTTTCACTACTAGCCTTATTACTTATCATATAGTCATCTTCTAGAAATTTAACATTTGTACTAACAATTACCTTTCGATTGACTTGACTATAAAAGTAATAACCTCTTATTTCTTTTAGATAACCTACCAGCTAATAAACTTCTGACCTTGATTCCAACTATTAGAACCTTGTTTAATTGACTTCTCAAGATTAGTTAACATCAAGCATTATGACCATATTGAGAAGTCATATGACTTTTTAGTAGAGTGGGTTGGGACCATTCATCATGGTATGTTCTAACCATCCTATGAGCTTACATAGATGACATATTAATTGGGTTATCCCTAGGCATGTGCTATACTTGGATGAATCTTGTCCTATGGATAGATCGACCTCTAAAGGTATGAGTTTTTCTTATAGAATAGTTGGATGAGGCTTTGACTTGAGCAGTTTGATAGGCTTGTCCAAGCCATGAGGTCATTTTGTTGAAAAGATGTTGAATTGATTATGACCTAATCATGATAAACCACCAATTACATATAATTAAACTTATATTTAATGTTTTAAATAGATATGCTGATTCAATCGAATAAATTGCCGACTATGCTTTGGTCCAATTTGGTTCACCTTTTAAATTGAAGGACATGTTGAATCGATATTAAATAGACATTACCATGAATCAGTGAACTAGATTATTAGTTCTCACTTTTCTTTTTTCTTTCTCTTAAGCAAAAGATTGAAGCTTTATTATTGGGTCAGGCCTTAGATCGCCTATTGGACTTGCTAGAGTCATGATTGATTAATGCTTGAGTGTTTTTTTTAAACTCCATAGCATCTCCATCTCCTTACAGTGGGGTGTGGGTAATTTAGAGAGGCTACTTTTGATGTGGTATGGGTAAGGGAAGCTTGAATGTTTATTTTGAACTCCACTATATCTCTATATCTCCATCTCATTCCGATGTGGTATTGGTAATTTAAAGAATGTGAACATATAGGGACTTGATCCTTTGACATGAGAGTTAAAAGGTCGTGCGTGTGACCGCTATGTTGGTATTTGGACAAAATAATATACCTATACGTAAAGTAATATGGTTTTCTCTTATAAATTTTTATAATAACAAATATCAAATAATATAATATAATATTTTTAAATTTATAAAATAATAGGATATATAACTTTTAATAGATAGATAGAATTAAATAATTGAATTATTATTCAATTTTCAATATATATATCTTCATTTTTAAATTTTATATATAATTTCTATAATTAAATTTAAAATATTAATATATTTATCAATAATTTTGATAATATTAAAGACAAAAGATTGATATATATAGATTCAACCATTGGACCTTAAATTAATAATTTTTTCAATTGAATGAGCGACAAATTCTAAAATATATAAAGAAAAGATAAAAAAACTTAAAAATGAATTTCATATTCTCTAACTTATTTTATAAAAAAGAAAAATATAATAAAAAATTATTTAAAAACTTATACAAATTTTAGAAAATAAATTGAAAAATAAATATGCAAAACTAAAATGAACAAGCTAATTGCAAAAAATTTTAAATTAACCTTTCATATGTGATAAAAGGATAAAAATGAAAAAAGAGAAAAAGAGGGATTTTGAAAAGAAAAAAAAAAAAGTTTTTCTTTTTAAAAAATATTTATTAAAAAAATGTTAATTTCAAACCTTTTTTAAAAATATCATTTTGAAGTATCTTGAAAAGGCAATTTCAATTTAAATATTAAAATTTACAACTTCTCTTTAGAAATGAAACAGACAATTTTAACATTTGTCTCAAAAGGTCTGAAAAAACGCCTCTAGGTGAAAGAAAGACAGCGTCATCAAATGAAGCAGACACGGCCAAGGATGTGCCGGTGTTGACACCTCCACCGCTATCATCCAACTCCCACACTCCACTCCGCTAGGCCATCATCATCCATGCGCCAGCCCCGTGCTCGGTACCCCACTATCTCCTCCAGCTCCTCCTTTCTTTTTCTTCGTTTTCATATTCTTCTCCTGTCAATCTGGGAAAAAGCATTTTGAATCATTTTCATGGTTTTGGGAGCAACTTAGTAGACCTGATAAAAGATGAGGTCGAGTAATATCATTTTAATTTATGCAATCTTGTAATGGGAATTGTTGGGTTGATTGGAAGTGATTCATTATGTAATGATACTGCAGATTAGGGTAGAAGTTAGGGTTTAATCCATCTTGGCACCTCTTTCCCCTTTTCTCTGTACGAAGGTTCTTGCAACTTGGAATGGATTTTTTTTTCTTTTTTTTTGTCTAACTTGCATGTTGTGGATTGGCAGTGAGTGGGAAAGTTGAGCTCTTGAACAAAGAAAGAGTTTAATAAGTTGGAGATTTTTACATTGCTTAAATGGCTTGAATATGTTGTGAATGGTCTTCTGAACGAATCTCACTACTTGCTTCAATTGCTTTGGAAATAGAATCAAGAGGGGAAGTAAGTAATTGCAGAACTTCTCAAAACTGACTTATATTTACTGGCTCCTTCCTTAATTAAGCTTTGGGGAGGTGACATTCTTAAAATGTAAGGAAACAAATTCCATCCATCTATTCAAGAGAGGGTAATATTGCTTTAAAACCTAGAGAGAAGGTCCTTTAGTTGTTAGGAACATCAGGAGACAATGTTATTTTTTCAAAATATTATTTAGTTCAATCCCAAAGCACCCTTGACTTGAGCTTGAATAACTATAACAAGTAGACATCTATATCCTTAAAATCTAATCAATATAGATGGTATAGATTGTCTAATAAAGATATATCAAAAGCTCCAATGTCAAATCTTCCCACTGCTGCCTGCTCCTACTATTTGTTCAAACTATTTTCATCTTTTTCCATGAATCCTAATTGTGGCAACCGTCATTCTTCTACCTACCTCCCTCTCTCTCCTTCCTTCTTTTCTTCGCATTCTTCAACTCATACTTATGAAATGATATGCTTACAACCTTTGTTTATTGCAGGTATTGGCTAATATAATATTGTCTCTATTCTAGGATCTGAGTGACGATAATGGCAAATGTGCTAACTTCACAGGAAGCTTTGAAGAGAAGTGAAGGCTGGATATGGCTTATGGTTTGTGACATGTTTGCGGGGAAGTGGAATCCATTGTTAGCATTGTTGTTACATGGGTAGAGATCCTAAAGAAGAGCTACAGAGGTTTGTCAGGTGAACTAGCATGCTTTTGGCATTTGTTTCTGTAGGTTAGAATTCAGTTGTTCAAGAACAAGGTATAATTCAAGTTGCCAATGCCTTCCCAAGTATATAAGCCTGCAAGAAGTGGGTCTGCACTGTTTTGGTTCATTTCCCTTCCTATGTAGCCCACGTGGTTCAGCAGGGGGCTTGGGGGTGCAGAGCTTAGGGAAGCAAGAGTTTTCCAGCTTGATAACACAAACCTGCGGAAACAGTTTGATATTTTGGCATAATTAGTATTCTGATCAACCCTTATTGGTGTTCGAGTCAGGTAAATGGCTGGCTGGCATTTTTTTTTTGTTTGTCCTTTTTGTTTTTCTTTCCCTTTTTCTTTTTTGAGGTGGGGTGTGCTTTGAGTTTTGGTCAAGTTTCTGATTGATTTGCTGCGATTCTTTTTTTCATCCTAGTGCTATAAACAGCATGGTCTTGTGGCTCTGGTTGAAATTTTAAATCATGGTAGGCTAATGGATGGCCGAGGAAGCACCATTGGCTTCAGTGAACATTGATTATCGTGATGCTAAAGATTAGAGAAGATAAGTTCCTAAAAAGTTCTTGCAAATGTGTATTGATGGTCCAGGAAACATGAATTTGTCTTTCCCCCTATTCTGAGAGAGGTTAGTAAGATGCAATGCTTGTTATATTTCATTCATTTAAATTTTAGTGAAAATTGATGTGCTAGGATGTATTTGGTTGGTATTTGTTTCTTATTTTTACAGGTAAGAAGGCATTTCTGGTCTGAGTTGTTTGAACAACTGGATGATATCGTTTTTTTGATAGGTAAATTTTTGTCACCATTGGGACTTGAACCTGGAACCTCCCACAAACCCTTCCCATCCCATTTAGTACTTGAGCCAGGCCTCAAGGGCACAACGGGATGATATTGTTGTTTCCAATAATCTTTCCCTTCAGCAATATGAGCCTGTTGCCAAGCCCTGGTTGAGGTATATTGCAAGTGTCACAGAGCTGCAATACAAGGTATAGCAATGAGCAATTTTTGTTTAAAATTATGTAGGGGTAGCTTGCTTATGAGGCATATACTCGTCTCTTAAGGCATAAAAATATGCATCCCTTTATTAGACATACAAGGGGATGGTGTCTTCCAGCATAACTATATTTATCTCGTGTGTTACAAATATCTTTCTTGATTTAGACCAAAAAAAAATTATGATGCACAAGTCCTAGAAACTATGTTTAATTGTGAACCTGAGTAAATAAAGAACATGGAGCCAGGGCTTGGTAATCTTAAATGTCTGTACCCAGTAATTTTTCACAGTAGATGTTGGGCATAAAGAAGGGCTTGGATATGAGATCTTAGATTCTTAATGCTAGGTATTACTTGATTTATCAATTTGGAATATGGTACAAAGATCACACGAATGGCTTTTTATCAGTTTCCTCAACAGGTAAACTGTATAAAAGCAAAGAAGAATAAGAGGCAGAAAATGGTTAAAAACAAAACTGCTGGGAGAAGGTGACCAGTAACCATTAGCCAATAATTACTGGAGTGAATCAAACAAATGCAGGGAAGAAGACGAATCTCTTAAAAATAGAAATCAGGATCTTCTCTGCTTTTGTCAATCTCTGTCAGTAGCAAATAATTTGGTTTACTTGTTGAAATATTTGAAAATCAAAATTTAAATACTATTCTTAATCAATTTTAGCACCTTTAGCTTTTCTGGTGATTATTTTGCTTGGAAAGCATGTATAAAGTTCTAAAACCAACAAATTGAAAAGGTAATAGTTATAGACTTATAGCTAAAAGTGGAAATGAAAATATAGATTATTTCCGCATATCCGTGATTCACATTTAATAGAATTTACAAGGAAAAAAAATTCAAAACCAACAGTGAACCAGAAGTAATATTTTTAGGTGTCTAGACACCTAATTTCTTATTCAACGTGTACAAATATTTGCCACCCAACTATCATCACATGCTGTATTAGTAACATGTGGATGAATCAGTGGAATTTCATTATCAGTAAACTCAATCCTACACTGCGACACGTTGCCAGTAAACTGTTGCACCTACTTTACCGCTATTGTGTCAGGGCTGTCACTGCTCCTATCCAACTCATGCTGGAAGCATTCACGGCATAAGGTGAATGAACGAGGGTTTTCCCCCAATATCACTCCCTTCCTTTCCACTTGTCGTCCATGGTAGTTCATTTTCACTGCATTAAGAGGGTATCTTGATGGCTATCTCTACAAGCTTCCAAGAGAAGGGTCAGTTTAGCATGTTGTCATCGTATAGAAGCAATCCCTGAGACTTTCCTTGAAGGTGTCTACTGGTATAACACCTAGAGGCTTCATGCCTCCTTGAATCAAGAACAAGGCTTTAGGAGCTTTAACATGGTCCTGGTGAATCTTGATTGTGGGTTGGGTTGGTTTGAGTTGGATGTATGTTGGTTGAGATGAGATCGGCCTAGACATTGCCATGCCTATTTTGATTGGATTTAGATTAAAGGGGTGTGATTGCATGGACGAGTATTGCTCCCACTACATTTCCTACCAACAGGTTCGACTGGGTGCATGCTAGAGGTGGTTATGGGGTCGGATTGTGTTTAGGTAAGAAATACCGAAAATTTATTTGACCTAAATACAATCTGTTTAATAATTGTGTGGGGATGAGTAGATATGTTTAGAATATGACACGACCTATCGAACTTGTTGGATTGGATTTATATATGAATTGACGTGAACAACTGTTGAAACTTTCAGCGTAATTCTATCCAGATTTTAAATGTATAAAATGTTATCTTTTGTCTAAATTCTAGTTGGTCTAGTATTTAATTTTTTAATTTATAAGATAAACACTTAGTCTTCACTTGTTTAAGAATTTTGCTTATTTTTTAATTGTAAAATCTTTTTTAAATTAAATGAATAATTTGTTCTCATTGATTTGGTTGAATTACAATCTGTATGCGAGTTGTGTAGTGACTAGTGAGGAAGAAAAAGGAAATAGGTCAAACAAATTCCATGTCTTCCAACATGAAACATATAAAATCCAATCCCATGATTTTATTCTGTAATTAAATTAGAAAAAATATTCCATGTTTTCCAACATCAAATATACAGAATTTTTCTTTACTTACTTTCATTATTTAATTTTTTTACCTATAATTTTTTTTTTTTTTTAATAGGTCGATAAATTTGTAAAGTTTAACCAAGTCGTAAATGATTTGGATGCGATTAATTAAACATGTTAAACAGATTGAGGATCCCAACCCCGACCACAACCCATATATCCAAGGAGTTACATAAGATGACACGATTATGATGGACAAAATTGTCCTGAACCCTAATCCCACTCACTTCCTTTCATGTTTGAGTCAAATTTGTTGTCCTTGATGCATGCATGACATCATCTTTTTGCCTCTTAATTTTTTCGCCCAATCAACTCCTATTTGGAAGGTTAACTTATTAATCAATGGGTCGAAGGGTTCATTTGGATTGAATTTTTTCTACAATGGAATCTCTCTACTTCAGAAGCTCCAAGAGACCTTTTATGGGGTTCTTGTTACTTCTCTTCATACCTCTTGCCTTTCACTCTGCTTTGCTCTCGCTTGAATTGGAAAATCTTAGCATCTATGTGGTCAATCTCCACATACAAAACCCATTGTAAGCTGTAGGTATAAACTCTAAGATAGCCTGAAAGCAGAAAAATCTTAATTGCTTTGTAACTTAAATAGTAGGGAAATGATTTAACAATCAAAAACACTCCGATAAAACATTAAAATGTCTCATGGAATGCCATACACTTACACTCCAACCCAAGGCATGTTAAAACATACAGATATTGAAAGCAAACTGATTCATCAACAGTTACCGTACATCCTCTAGCCAGTCACTGGGTACCAAAACCTTGAACATTAATAAGTAAAATTTATTAAAAGAAATAAGAGGATGTTGAACCCAAATCAAACTCGTTAATGGCTGAAGCAGTGATCCTCCCAAATAGTGGATTGTGTTGCACGAACTCTCCTGAGTCCATCATTCCAAAACATGATCCACCACTCACCAAATCTAACCCAGTTGTCTGCTCCGATAATCCAAGGAAACTAGCTTCATTCCAGACCCCCTGACCCATATCTGAACCAAAAGAAGGTGTTGAAATGTCAGGAGGCAGAGGAGGGAGCTGTGTGTCATCATCACTGACCTGGTAAGACACACCACTACCACCAATAACACCTGTGACAGTCTGTTGGAATCCACCAGTGACACTTCCAGGAACCCATCCACCTGCAGCTGAAAATTCACTTGGAAGCTGGCGTGCATTAACTGGGTCCTGACTAAAGACGAGTTGGTTGGTGGGGTTGTTTTGTTGTGGAGGAATGAAGAGGGCTGAGATATCATTCTGTGATTCATCAGGTGAGATGATAGTGGTGACAGAAGAGCCAGGTGGCATGTCAGAGTAAACAAAGTTGGTGCGAGCACGTACACCACGCATGGAACGGGCAGCTCGGTCATAGGCTAAGGCTGCCTCCTCTGCTGTGTCGAAAGTCCCAAGCCAATGCCGCTCTTTGGTTGAAGGGTCCCTTATCTCTGCAGCATATCTGCCCCATGGCCTTCTTCGGACACCCAGAAACTTTGCTGGTGTTCCTGGTTGTTGTTGTTGCTGCTGCTGCTGATTCTTCCTTTTAATCTTGGATGAAGATGATGAGTTGGCTATTTGGGTATTAAAATCCATGATAAGAGGTACCCAGCTAGGCAAGGCTTGGTCGGCTGAACAGTTCAGTGGAGATAGATTTCTGTCTGTCTTTCAATTTCTCCTTAGTTAAAAAGGGGGATTTTCTGTTGAGAGAGATGGAGATGGAGATGGCAGTATCTGTGTCTCTCTCTTAGTTGAATTGCGAGTGTAGCCTCTGTTTGCATGCCAACCCTTTAAATAAAGGAGAGCTTTGGTCCTTTACCACAGTTTACCCTCACCAATTTCGAAATGTCATTCACATCCCTACATGAATATAACAGCTTTTCAGTACAACAAATAAATATAAGTCGCAGAATGAACTGAGTGAGGCATCTAAGACCTGTAAATAATCTGAGAATGATCATCAACCCACTAACTTTAGTTAGTTTGATAGTATCATGCAACTCGTTTTATCCTTGTCCACCCAGAAGCTACCATTTACTTAATTGGTACATGAATCATTTAATTAATATGTGCATATTGTTCAATTAATTTTGAGTTGTTTGGAAGTCTGTGTTCATGGGAAAAGCTTGAAATGTTTAGTCCCTTAAAATTATATTCCAACTTTCCCATAAACAAAATTTTGTTTGATGGAAGTCAGTATGTTGAACTCGAAACCAAGGTACACACTAATAAACATACATCTTTAGTTCTGGTTACCTTGTCTAACCCAAAGTTCTTTACATGTAACTTTCAGGGAAAGAGAAGGAGCACTGCACTTGACTCGGGTACTAATCATGAACTGTACTAATGCAATCATCATCTGTATTATAATTTATAAGCATGCATGTCTTGGCCAGTCAAACAAACAAGTTTATAAAAAATGATGCTGCACCATATGATTGCTTAATATATGATCAGTAATCTGATTATCATTCCAGATGATCATTCAATTGTCAGGGACCCATCATCCCAATGCAATTATGTTGGCATATCTTTTTACTTTTTTATTTTCTCTGGAAATACTGTTGGATGATCCCTTCTCTTTTTCTCCCAAAAAATACTATCTGCAAAATATGTTTGCGATGCTGATTAATGCTTTGCCCAATTGAGAACTTTTATGTTAGGGTTCAAAGCAAGTTGAGGGGAATGGGGGCAATCTATGAAGAACTACTTATGAATGCTAGCTTGGTTGTCAGAATGTTTTCTAGAGACATGTTTTTTCTCTTGAAAGAGCTTCTTTTCTGAAGCAAATAGTCATAATGAAGATAACAAAAATAAATAGAAAGAGAAAAATACATTTATATATGTTTGTGACTTAATAGGTGGAACAACATACAAGCACAAAAGATAATGTTAACCCCATCTGTAAATGTGTGTGTGGGCATATTTATATAATTCAAGTGGGGAGTACATTCATTATATAAGCCATGTGCATCCAATTTGAGCCAAATTTAATGATATGTTCCACAAGCCTTGTCACCTTTTCCAAATCCAAAGGCCCTCCTTTCCTTTACTTTTAACTTGTTAATTGTGCCAAGTTTGTAGCATCCTTCCTTTGCGCATTAGGATGAACTACACGTTGGCCTCAAAATGAGGGAAACACATGTTGGGCCGCATGTGAGAGGGACACAGAAGCATACTTTTTTTTTACTTTACTAAGTGGGCATTGACCCAATGGACCTACCGGCTCAGTTAACGTACTTGTTATATTCCATATAAATTAGAATAACAGGTGTTTTAAATTAAGATAATAATTTGCGTTTATCAAGGCCCTTTGGTTCATATGAACACAATTGCCAAGTTCCTAACCTCAAACCAAAATTGTCCTTGGATTCTAGAAAGCATTCTTAGGGCTATAATATCTGGCAGTTTAATGTGTTTTCCTTCCAGAAGAAAGCTGAGAATATCTCAAATTTGGTCTTGGAAGCACAAAGTATTGAAGTGAGACAAACAACAATTTTATTGTTATAAGCAATAACCCAGCTGAGATCAGGGGAATTATTAGAGATACGTTTGTATTTGGAAGAATAGAATTGACAGATGTTTTATGTCTTATTATTATGACTCTGTTTTCCCTTGCTGTAGCTGTGCATTCGATGTTTTTCAGTCAGGGACATGGGCAGAGAAGGTCATATTCTTATTTGATGTACTTTCCCCAATGCAATATGCATGCAGGACTTGTATACTAATAGCTAGGAGAAAATAAGCCCAAACCACTCATGCACGGCTTCTAAAGTTGCTTTTTCCTCCATGTCCATGTGCAGGCAAATAAGAGTAGACATCATTTCACAATTGCAACAAAGTAAATATCGACATGGAAAAAGGGCTACTTAATTAATTCATATACTTAGCACTAATAAAGTGTTGCACTAGTGACAGGCCGACTAGCTACAAAGCCTCTCTTCCATCCGCATCCCTAGCCTAACTCGAACTCTCTGTTTGCAAAGATAGGGAGCTTTATTTGCCAACCCTATTTCATAGAAATCAATGGGGGCGCATTCAAATGATGTATTTTTGTGTAGAGTACACTTGACTAGCATTGGTATCCTTCGACTCATGATTGGTCCAAATTAACTCGATTATTTAGAATGCCTTTGATGATAGTTTTATTTAAAGTATTTATAATAATTTTTTTTTAAAGGTGATTTTAGGAGAATTACCTTACCAAGTGTTTATTTAAAAAAACATTATAAATGATATTTTAATATTACAAGTGATTTTTAAAATTTTTAAAAATATTTTTTAAATTTTATCAAATAACTAATTTTTTCTTAATTTAAAATAAAAATATTTTTTAGGCTAAAAACGTTTCATAATATCACTGTCAAATGAATTCTTAATGATTGTGTGTGTATGATGGGTTTTGTACTTTTAACCTTCGTAAGTGTACGGTGTTAGAGGATTTTAGTAAATGTATATGATGATTAAAATGGCATGGTCACCTGGCACTCTGTAGGCATGCCGTAGCTCTTCCTAGCCGTGACCATGAGTAGCCCATGTCTCTTATGTATTTATATATAGCTTAGCATGAATTATTATAACTAAGATACTAGAAGTCATAAGATGGCGGGACATATCACAAGCAATTTGTGGAAGGGAAGTTGGAGGCCTACTGTAGTCACAGGAGATTCTTATACAAAGTTGCAAAATAGTGAAAATACTAATAATGATAGTAATGGTGTATATAATATAATATCTGTGTGATAGTACTTGGGAATAGTGACAAAGTTGGTAAAAAAAAAAAAAAAAATTAATGGAAGAACAAAGAACTCAAAAAAGTAAGGAAAAATTTTTTTGGGTCCTTTTCTAGGAGCCAGGAATCACAGTTTCCAAGATACAGGTAGAACAACAATATGTGAAAAGATGCGTGAAGACAGGGAGAGTCAAAGGGACTCTTTCCCTTGTTACATGGAACAGAAAGATAAAAGTTGGAAGTGGTGGAGCTGTCCAAGTGTCCATTCGTAGACATGACACAGTGGTTTTCATTTAGAATGTGCTTCTCTGGCCGTGTGTTGTATTGTCTGAGATAGCTGACAAGTATGAAGTTGATGTCGTGATTTGTTGTCCGACTCCATTTGAAGCCAGGGGTGTGTGCTTGTCATGTTTTGTCTGATCTGAGGGTCACACCCGGAATTTGAGGTTGGCTGGTTTTCAGGATTGCATTTGTCGAAAAAGGAGGAGCGCTGACAAAAGACTCAGCCATCAATATAATTATAATTACACATTCAAAAGTTAAAATAGGAAATGGAAGATTACCCTGGCAAGGGGAGCCCAATGCCCCATCCCAAATCATTAGTGGAAACCTGTTTCGCGCATGGGGCCTTGTCTTGTGTTGATCTTGAATAACTAAAAAGAAGTATTTCTTTGAAAGGATAATAATACCTATATTCGGAATTTTGAAAATTATATATAGCACCTCACTTTTAACACTTTTACTGGTTATGTAAGATGAAGATTTTAATAAATTGTTGAAAGATATTTTTAGCAAAAAAAAAAAAGAGAGGCTATTTTTGCAAATTCGGGTGTTTGACCCTTTTAATCAAATAACTCCCCAGTCCCCACTAAAAAAGGGAGAGAGACAGAATAACCCTCAAAGTTTCTGCATCCCCGTGCTCCCAACCGTTTTGTGATAAGTGGTAACTGGTAAGCACACACACCTTCCCAATCTTAAAACTTGAGACCATGCTATCAAACGGGGATCACTTTCTTTCATTGCCTAATTTTGAGTGGTGGGTCTGTCATTCAAATTCCATGGCACATCCAAACACACCCTTAATGTCATTATATAAAATTTCAAATTAATTTGGACACTATATGATAAATTTTTTAGAATAAGAAAATGCAAGATCTTTTTGTACTCTACTGCATCAAAATGAAGAGAAATACCAAACATTCACAGTTATTTACCCACGATATGAGTTTAGGGAGCTCCTGGGCAATGAACACTAGCTTAATTTGTTGACTCTTGCTAGCAGTGTGCATGGCTGAGGAGTTCTTACTACTTAATTCATTTAATTGACAGGTAAGCCAAGGAGTACTCGGTCGTTACTCCTTGTGGACACATCAATTGAACCAAGCAGTCATAATATAACCTCAACCTCTTTGCAAAGACAAGATATCCCACGGCTTCCGTTGTTCCTTTTGCTGCATGCTCTCGCTTCGCTATTGTGGTTAGCATGCCCTAGCCACGAGCCAAGCTCATCCATCGTCTCTAAATTCTAACTCGGAAATATAACTTCAACCTCCTCTCCGGATGCTGTCTGCTATTCTAAACTTCCATCACCCAGAGGATTATCCTAGGGTGAAAATTTGGGCTCATATATGTATATTTTTTTTTGAAGAATTTGAATATATTTCAGTATAATGGCACATCAAATAAGAAAATATGGTATTGAAATAAACATATGAGAGCAACTGCTTTTGCGCTTGAACTAAGGAGAGAAGCAAAACATACGAGTGTTCCTTCCACACCTTCCTCCAAAGCATGTGACCATGGGTTTTGATCAGTGCCTACATCATCCAACTTGACAACCAAATGTAAGAATCACTGCCGAATCCAAAAGCCCCATTTATGAGGACAGACTGATTTTTCATTTTTATAAAGATGAGAAGAAATCTGCATCAAACATAAACAAAGAAAGCAGGGAGGCAGGTATCTTTGGAAACACAAGATCATCATAATTCGGTGAAGAAATGATGACAACAAGCTACCTGATCTCCATATTACAAGTCTGATCATCAACATTTTTCTCAGTTTAAAAGGAATAAACATTTTTTTTTGCATAATATTTTCAACATTTAAATTTTCTTACCAGGGAATTTACTGCAATTACATGTCAGCATACTACGTACATATATAAAAGCAGTAGACACTCACAATCCAAAATAAAAGCTTTCAGAAATGACTTGCTTACCTTCTATTGATACTTCATGAAATTCAACCATAAGAACGTTTTAATGCTTACAATAAGTAGCCCATGTATATAAAAGTTATAGCTTTAATAATATTCTACAACCCACAAATTTGAATGACTTCCAGAAAAACTACACTCAACAGGCATCCAGTTTACTATTTGCAATTGACTGATATCGCATTGATTATCTCAAAGTACAAACGGTTAAGACTTACCAATGCAATTTCTTTCTTGAGTATATATCCTGTTAAGTCTCCAATGAAGCTGGACAGGAAGCAGAAATGCCAAGGGTAAACAACTTGAATAATGTAGAAAATATAAATAATAATAAATAAAAAAGACTTCTGGAAAGCAAATCAAGTGTTAAGAGAATAAGTACGGAAAAAGAACTTCAGGAAATAATAAAATAGATATGTGAAAAAATTTAATGAAACATCATAAAAAAGACTTCGGGACTGTTGAGAGTTATGCCTTAGTAGCTGCTGAAAGAAAGGCTGAAATCGTCAACCACATGCAATTGAAGTCAACGAGATTACTAGAGTGCTGAAGGTATTTTTATGTTTTATGTTTTTTGTTTTTAATTCAAATTCTGATGCTATTTTATAGGAGGTAATTGTTTGTTCAACAAGTAGTTTGATTTGATGCTTTTTTTGAGGTCATATCTGTTACAATATCGTGTATAAATTCTGCATTATGATCCAATAAAAAAACAGAGCAGTAGCAGCATAACTCTGTTCTCTGTTGCTTGGTGTGTTAACCTGCTATGCTACCAACAGGGACATAAAAAATTTCTTTAGAAGCTTTAAATACATTAGAAACATTTTGATACATGTTTTGAGTTCCAGCAACAAATAAATTAAAAAAACACAAACTTTTCCACAACAATCCTCTAATCCATTCCCAAGAACTTTCACAGCAGTTCAAAAATGTCTGCCACAGGTGACAAATAATAAGTTCCGTATGTCAATTGATCTACTATTTCCAACCAGCTTTGAACCTATCTCTAACAAGGCCTAAGAAACTAAACCACAATTGTCACATGTTTCTAATAGAGAAAGCCATAAAATTAAGGAACCACACCAGCGAATCAAACTCCCCCATTCATGAAAACAAGGAATGATGATCATTAACCCCAGTCAGTTTTGAACCAATTCAATCAATACTTAGAGCTTACATAAGCTTGAGTTTGCCTAAAAGGTCTGAAAATACACTATGGTAATGATCAAGATAAAAATAATATTTTTTAAATTGCCCCAGCTATTTTTTCATCAGTGCATGGTTTCTTATGCAGGTAATTAACTGGCAATTCATCCTGATAATAACCAGGAAATAATATTCATTATTTAGCATATACACTATTATAAGGATTTGCATTTTGAACAAATGAGTGCTAAAAGCAATCATCGGGAGTAGACCGGCCATGAACATGACTACAACCAAAAAGAAATCTCCCAGACCAAGGAGGTTATTATCCTCATATGAGAAAATGCAAAATGTTCTTTTCTCCAAATGAGGAGAAAAAAAGGTATTCTATTCATTTTCACTGGTGATGTTACAAACGTGAGGGACAACACATGCACAGACATACACAAGTGCACACACACAGATTGAAGAATCCAGCATAGCCTGGTTCCTTATCCAAATTAGATTACGATATGGCATTGGATAGGGGTGGTCAGAATTTGTAGGGGCAGGTTGTTTGGCACTGATATTGCCGGCTGCATCAAAGTAATTTGATATGCATCATCTTCTTGTAATGTTTAAAAGACTCACAGTTATGCCAGCCAATGGAAGGGTTTCTAGCAAAAAAGGCAAGGAAGAGAGGGAAGGAGAGAGTGCAAGAGGGGAGACAGTGTAAGAAAAAGGAAAGGAAGGAGGATCTGGAGACCTTGAGAAGGTTTTCAGCATTGATCTTACCTGTAGTATCAAATAAATTTAAAGGGATAGAGAGGATAAGATTTTTTGGGAGGGTGTTTGATATTTGATATTGCTAGTAGTATCAAATAAATTTGAGATTCATCATCTTTGTTATAATGTTTTAGAGGTTTCAAAGTCATACCAACCAGCAAAATTGTTTCTGGCACAAGCTAGAGTTCATGGAACAATGGCGTAGGGAGAGAGATTAGATTTGTTAGGAGGGTGTATGACATTGATATTGCTTGTAATATTAAATAAATTTGATATACATCATCTTGTTATAATATGTTAGCAAAAAATGCATTTCCAGAAAAGATGAGAGTTAATGGAACATTTGCACAGGGGTAAGGGAGTGCGAGCAAGAGAGAGGGCGGGAGGGGGTGGAGTGGGGGAGGAGAGAGAGCTATATATATATATAGATAAGGCATCTCTTATCTTGTTCATATTCAAGCTAAAACCTCTTTTGATTGGCCTATCATTTATTAGTAAATGGAAGAAATTTTGTAAAGCAAGTTTAATATCCTTCTCCTTCCGTTCTGATTGGAGCATGAAAGCAGTTCTCAATCTTTCTTATCCTTTCACTCTATTTTGTTTGCTTGCCTAAGATAGGGTTGGATAAGGAAGCCCACCTATATATACAATAAAGCTAGCCTGTTGTTAAGAGAAAGTTAAAATAGCATTGTAGAAATATTAGGATTATTTGTTCAAGTTTCTGTTTTATTTTCCAATAAATCTGAACTGATTAAACTGATAATATTTGGAATTTCAGATAAGGTCAAAATTGTAAGGATGTTGAAGTTTTTAGGTCCTAGATTTGTGGTTTTTTGTTTCAGCCTGTTTATTCCCATGTAATTTCAGAACGGTTGAATAAGAAGAATATCCCTTTTTTTCTCTATTCTGCGTACATGATATCAGAGCAAAATCTTGATGACTAAAACAGCCATGCCTGGAGCAAATAGAAGCTTTGCGTCATCAGGTGTTGCAGGAGGCACACCACCAGTATCTACTGTAAGTTTTAATGGATTTGAAAATCCATCTGTTCAATTAACCATTCACAAATTGAATGGTAAAAACTATTTGGAGTGGGCACAATCAATCAAGCTTATGATCAATGGAAAAAGGAAGTTTGGCCACTTGAATAGTGAGATAACAAAACCAATTAATAAAGATCCCATGTTGAAGACATGAAGGTCCAGAAACTCACTAGTTATTGCTTGGCTCATCAATCCCATGGATCCAGCCATTAGAAAGATGTATCTCTTCCTACCAACAGCTAGAGACGTGTGGGAAGTAGTTTGAGAGACCAACTCGGATTTGGAATTTTGCCCAGATTTTTGAATTGAAAACAAAGTTGTGGCAGTCAAAACAAGGCAAGTGAGAGGGGACCTAGTACTATAACACCATGAAGGGGTTGTGGAAAGAATTGGATTTAAGTTATGGAGAGGAATGGGATTATCTAATTGATAGTATGAGACATATGAAGAGAGTGGAGAATGATAGAGTATTCTTATTCTTGGTAGGTCTTAATAAAAACTTGGATGAAGTTAGAGGTAGAATTTTGGGTAGGAAACCTTTACCATCTCTCCATGAAGTATTTGCTGAAGTTAGAAGGGAAGAAGGTTTTTGGAAGGTAATGATGGGAGAGAATAATAAGTCCCTACCCGAGGTTTCTGCTCTAGTGACAATGAAATAATGTTGCAGCACTATCTGTTAGGCCATCCTAATTTTCAGTGCCTAAAGTATTTGTTTCCCATTTTGTTTAAGAATAAAAATCCATCTGTTTTTCAATGTGATATTTGTCAAATTGAAAAATAATCATCCTGTGTTATTTCCTATGCAACCCTACAATCATCAAATTTTTTACTCTTGTTCATAGTGATATTTGGAGATCATATAAAATTCATACAATTTTGAAAAATGAATAATTCATCAAAGCTCTTGTAATGACACTCCACAACAGAATGGAGTAGTAGAAAGAAAAAATAAACACCTCCTTGAAGTAGCTAGGTCCTTAATGTTTACAATTAAAGTACCTAAATACTTATGGGGAGAATTAAAGGTTATTGCACAAGTTTTCAGGAGTTCTCCCCATATATTCATCTAGTGGTGGGGAATGGGGAGAGTCTCTGTTTTTTGGAAGATCTATGGTGGGTTGATCAACCTTTGTGCTCTCAATTCTCTGGTCTTTATAGAGTTATTTCTATGAAAAACCTCACTATCTCAATTGTCCTTGACAATTCCTATCCACTCTCTTGGAATTTTAACTTTCATCGAAATCTCACTGATATAGAAATTGATCTCCTCTAGAAACTCATGTCCTCCCTTGGTTCAGTGCATTTTTCTTTTTCTGCAATAGATTCATGAGCTTGGTCTTTGTCCTTATCAGGCTTGTTTACTGTTTTTTTTTTCTTGGCCTTGTCAAATTTCTTAAATTTTGTCTTGTTCCTTCCAACCAAGTTTTTATGGAGATCAAAAACCCCTTTAGAGGTTAAAGCCCTTGCTTGGTTAGTAGCACATGGGAAGGTAAGCACCAATGACAAGCTATAGTTGAGTAGACCCTACAAATCCCTTTGTCCTCAATGGTGCATTCTATATAAAGGAAATGGAGAATCGATTGACCACTTTTTCTACATTGCCCCTTAACTATTAGGCTTTGGCACAAGCTCTTCAATCTAGTAGGGTTGGATGGGTTTCCACTTAGGAGTGTTGGAGACATGATAATTATTGCATTTAGAGGTTTGGGGAATTCAATTAGAAGCAAGACACTTTAGCAAATTGCTTGCCTTACTTTGTTGTGGATTGTGTAGCAAGAGAGAAACGCTAGGGTTTTTTAGGATAAGGGGAAATCAGAAAGGATGTTATGGGATCTACTTCATTTTTATTTCTCTCTTTAGGCCTCTTGTACTGTTGCTTTTAAAGGAGTTTCTCTTAGTGTTTTACAACTCAATTGGACTGCGGTTTGTGATTTAGAAGTTTGAGTTAGTTGGGATTTATCTTTGTATAGTTTTCTATAGAGGGATGTTTTCTTACTTTGATCAGATTCTGTATTTTTTAGGGAAGGACCTCTCATCCTTCTTTTGTATCTTTACTTATATTAATATAATGTACTTCATTTCTGATATGAAAAAAAAAAAAAAAAAAAGGACTTATGGGAGGATGCTATTCGTACTACCGCTTATCTAATAAATAGAATACCTTCAAGAATTTTGAATTTTCAGACTCCACTAAAAATGTTTAAAGAATGTTTGCCAAGGTCATGGTTAATTTCCAATTTACCCCTTAAAGTGTATAGTTGTGTTGCTTTTGTGCATGTATATAATCATAGTTGTAGTAAATTGGATCCACAAGCATTGAAATGTGTTTTTCTTATCTATTCACCAACACAAACATGGTATAGATCTTTTGATCCAAAAAAAAAAAAAAAATTATTTGTGACTATGGATGTCACATTGTTCGAGTCTTGAAGAATTTTTAACACTCCTCTTTAGGGGGAGAATGTTTGTGAAGACTTGTTTGAAATTGAGAATAATCACATGGGTTCTATTAAAAAAACAAGTTTGATAAATTCTGGTTTACCTTTGTTGGATTTGGGAACTTCGAATCTGGAAGTGGGACTGCCTAATCCAATGCCTAATTATGGAATTGAAACTGGAATAGATCATGACACAAGAACTAAAGAGGATAAATTATTTGAGTTTGTATATTCAAGAAACAAACAGACTTAAAGTAAGGATGACATCACAACTTTACAAGGCCAAAAGTTCAATCTGAGCCCAGATCAGAATGCAACAGATTCATCCAATCCAGGTATTCCTTCTTAAATGTCATTCTTTAAATTCTGATGGTCCTAGACCTGTATCTAGTCCAGGTATTCCTTCTGAAATGTCATGTTCTTTAAATTCTGTTGGTCCTAAACCTGTAGATGTTCCTATTACTCTTAGGAAAGGCATTAGAAATTGTACTAAGCATCCAAACTCCAATCATATGTCTTGCAAAAATCTGTCACCTTCCTTCTCTGTTTTTATTTCACAATTGTGTAGTGTGGAAGTACCTAAGAATATACAGGAAGCTGTAAGTGTTCCAAAGTGGAAGGAGGCTATCTTTGAGGAGATGAAGGCTCTAGAGAACAACACATGGGAAAAAGTGAATTTGCCTGAAGAAAAGATGCTGGTGGGGTGTAAATGGGTAGTCATGGTAAAGTTTAATTTAGATGAATCTTTGGAACGATATAAAGCCAAGTTAGTGGCTAAACGTTTTACACAGACATATGGGATAGACTATTAGGAAACCTTTGCTCCAATTACCAAGTTGAATATAATCTTGAGTACTACTTTCTATAGCTGTAAACTTGGAATGGTCCCTACACCAATTAGATGTTAAGAATGCATTTCTTAATGGTGATGTAGAAGAATTCTTCATGGATGCTCCACCAGGTTTTCAGGAAAGCTTTGGAACCAAAGTATGCAAGCTGAGGAAGTCTTTATATGGTCTAAAACAGTTTCTAAGAGCATGGTTCGAGAGATTTACAAGGCCGGTTAAAAATCATGGCTACAATCAAGAACAAACGGATCATACAATGTTCATGAAGCATACTAGAGGAGGTAAGATAGCCATTTTGATCATGTATGTAGAAGACATCATCCTTACTAGGAGCAATGAAGCCGAGATAGCAAGATTGAAGAAATGCCTTGCAGCTAAATTTGAGATTAAAGACTTGCGCTCCTTACGGTATTTTTTGGGAATAGAAGTCATCAGATCAAAAAAGGGAATTGTTGTCACACAAAGAAAGTACGTTGTGGACCTTCTTGAGGAAACAGGAATGAGTGGCTACAGACCAAGAGACACCCCAATGGATCCAAACCTCAAACTTGGAGAACTAATCGAGGGAGTGCCAGTTGAAATTGTAAGGTACCAACAACTTGTAGGGAAGTTAATTTACCTTTCCCACACAAGGCCCAATGTTGTGAGCCAATTTATGCACTCACCAGACGAAAAACATCTTGAAGTCGTATACAGATCCTAAGATATTTAAAGAGTACATCTGAAATAGGCATACTGTTCAAGAAAAGTGAGCAGAGAAGTGTATCAGTATTTACCAATGCAGATTGGGTAGGTTCAGTCACAAATAGAAGATCAAGTTCTAGTTATCGTGTCTTTTTTTGGGGCAATCTCATTACATGGAGAAGCAAAAAGCAAAATGTAGTAACACGAAGTAGTGTAGAGGCAGAGTTCAGGGCTATAGCAAATGGCGTGTGTGAGATATTATAGCTGAAAAAAGTTCTTGAAGAGCTTAAGTTAAATTCAAAACCTCCCATGGGCTCAAATCATTGGTCTGGTCTGTATCCTTTCACATTGTAAAATATATCCTTTCTCAACAAAATGCACCATTAATAAAAATAACATTATGTGCAAAAAGAAACATCTAGGCATAAAATTATACAAACCATATTTTATTACTCAATATGTAAGCTGAAAATTTAACCTACAATATAATGGCTTCAATACCAATCCTGAGGGGATCAATTGACAACCTTCTCCTGTCACAACGACCAGATAATTATAAAACAATTCCAGAGTCACTCACTGCCTAAAAAGCCAGGACTGGTAAAAATACATTAAAAAATTTCCATTAAAACAGCCTTTAATTTCTAAAGGAATTGTGCCACCAAGAGCTTGGATGACCCTATTTAGGATATTCTTTTTTATCTCAGTAACTACATATCAAATGTAGAAATGTGTTGACTCACATGTTTTAAAGTAATTCTTTCAATTACGTACAGTTTCTGGTTTGCTCAAGCACCCAAAGCTCCAGAAGATGCTGATGGCACAGTGACTAAACACGAATTTATCAAAATTCAAATAAAAGCATTTGCGTAGCAAAGATACAGGAGCTTACCATTGTAACCAGAATATCCTCATTCCTGGCATTCCTAAAAGAATGTGCAAAGCAGGATTCCAATAATTGGTCTCAGGCTAAGAAAATTGGAGATATTCAATTAGCTTCAAAATTGAGAATGAGAGGAAAAAATTTAAACAATGAAGATCTTAAAGAAAACATAACTATATAAGCGCTGACCTGTTCTGTTGCTTAGTTTCCATTACAAGCATAAATGTATAACTCGAAAGTATTTGCTCTAGCTGAAAAAACAAACCGTTTTCCTCCATCTTTCCTCCAAATCTGAAAACACACATACATACTGCTTCAAGCCTGAAATTACTTGTTTCCAATCCATTTCCATCCAGGGAAATTTTAGATTATAATGATGTGATGGTGATGATTATGATGATGATGCATCATGGTCTCTCCAGAAATGCTAGTTCAGAAGAATATGAAGAAATTGCATCTTCATTCAAACTAGTTTCCATAATTTGCTTTTGCTGTATTTGTAAATCCCTTAAAAAGCTTGAATACTCTAAATTTACCTTGTTACCCAAATATCCCAATATTACATAGCAATTCCATTAATGAGAAATGAATGAAAAATACAAAATAACAATCCATGATCCAATTGATCCATTTCTCATGACAGGCTTAGTAAGATCAATTTAATCTAGGTCTTTGAATATCTAACTTTTGATATTCTCTCTCTCTCTCTCTCTCTCTCTCTCTCTCTCTCTCTCTCTCTCTCCACCCACCCCCTCCTTTGTCTTTTTCTTTTCCATTCTTTTTCATTACAGCTAATCTACCTGATTTCAGTTGTTCCTCTTGAAGAGGCATCATAGTCCATAAAGGAAAACCCAGCTAAATTACAGGTTTCAAACCAAGGCACCTAATAACTATATTAGTTCTACATTCTAAGCTATAATACACGAATTGCTATTTTAAGCTAAGGAAGTTATTAACACAACTGAATTCAACACATTTTGATAGGATGGTAATGCATGAGATAAATTGGTATTAGATGTCAGATAAATAACAACTCCTATGCGCACATTGAAAAATAAAAATTAATCCCTTTAAATCAACATCAGCATAAATGAACAAAAAGAAAATAAGGGATAATAGCAAATTCTCAATCAATATCATTATGAAGTTCCTTGAATTAGACGGCAACAGTGGCATAGCAGCAGCTATACCACAGAAGTACTAGCTTCATCCACCACTTTCAGCACTCTGGACTTCTTGTTATCACATTACAGACACTTCTATTCCAATCAAGAAGCAAACTCATTTCACTGTGCTTGTTGGTTTAATCTGCTAAAACGCCAAAATATGGCAAATTAAGTCAGAGTCATCACTAAAGTGGCGTGGGAAATTTGAAATTGCTCAGTGTGCAAAAACTGTGTCATTGCGTCTAGGTGGTCTGTCAGGAATTCCTCCTGGCTTGAATTTTGAAGCCTCATGTCTTGCTAGTTCGGGAGGCACAGGACTGTTATTCTGAATAAGCATCTGCTTGAGGTCATAGAAGACATCAGAATCATGCAGAGTCAAGAATGTTGTGGCCACCCCTGTCTTCCCTGCACGGCCCGTCCGTCCAATACGATGTGTGTACATCTCAATATTCCCAGGCATGTCATAGTTTATAACATGTGCGACATCAGGGATATCAATCCCACGCCCAGCCACATCCGTTGCAACCAAAACATTATATCTCTTGGTCCTAAAACCTTCAAGGCTAATTTCCCTCTGCTCTTGTGACTTTCCACCATGCAAAGTTGTCACTCGGTAGCCTGCCTTATCCAAACCCTTGGCAAGAGTATCTGCAGACTTTTTAGTGTTGATAAACACAATTGCTGTCTTATCTCCAAGTTCATCCAGCAACTTGTGCAACTTATGCATTTTCTCTGATTCCTTCACCATAATAACATGCTGAGTGATCAGGTCAGTGGCCTTTCCAGCAGTGCCAATTGTGACAACCACAGGATTTCTTAGGTACTTCCTTGCAAGCCGTTCCACAGCTGGTGGCATTGTTGCGCTGAACATATAAGTGGTCCGGTATATCTTTTTCTCATCAAGCTCTTCATCTTCATTCTCTGGCTTCAAATTGCTTGAAGGCATTGCATCCAGAACACCCACCACTTGTGGCTCAAAACCCATGTCAATCATGCGATCAGCCTCATCCAGAACAACATAATTGCATTGGTTCAAAACAGCATAACGCCTCTCCAAGCAATCAATTAAACGCCCAGGCGTTGCAATTACAACCTCACACCCTTGCCTGATCCTAAACCCTTGCTCTTCAATGGACTGACCACCTACAATAGAAACCACTTTGATACCCAAATAATGGGCAAACTTAACAGTTTCATCCTCAATCTGCTGTGCAAGTTCTCGCGTAGGGGCCATTACAACAGCATAAGGCCCTTCAGCTTCATTCTCCTCGCTTATGGGAGGGAGTCTAGAAATGTAAGTCAGCATGGGAAGCACAAATGCAGCAGTCTTACCAGAACCAGTTTCAGCAATCCCAATCACATCGCGTTGTTGCAGTCCGAGAGGAATAGCTGCCATCTGAATAGGGGAAGGAGTCTTATAGCCAGCCCTCTCCACGGCCTTGAGCAGCTCAGGACTCAATTTGCTCTCTACCCAACTCCTCATAGGGCGGGGAATCTTAGAGCCCTTGTAAGATATATTGAAATCCTCCCTAAAAATTCTCCAGTCCCTCTCAGTCATTTCCTCGAGCTTCTTTTCGGTCCAGTGGCGATCCACTCTCATATCAAAAGTATCATACAATTCGGCGGCTTGTTCCTTCTGCCTCTGAGCTGCAGCCTCTTCCGGTCTCTCCTCAACGCCCTCTTTCTTGCGAATCTCCTCTCTCATTTCTTTCTCGTTCTTGGCGGCGAGCTTTTTCTGCTCACGGCGATCCATGCCAGCACGAAACCCCCTTCCGAACAAGAGCTGAGCCTCGTGAGGGTTTTGGTAGAGTGAATTCATATCGCGGGAGGTGTCTTCAGTGTTCTCCCAATCGAAGGAAAATCGGAACTTCTCGCTAGGCTTAATAACCCTTTTCTTAGGTTTCTTGGATCCAAGGTACTGTTCCTTGATGGATTCAAGCTCTTTCTCTCGCTCCCGCTCTGCTAGCTTCTCTGAGCGAGCTCGCTCCCGAACCTTGGCCTCTTCCTCGCGTTCCCGATCGCGGTTTCTCCGCTCTGAATCACGGTCCCGGTCACGGTCGCGATCGCGATCCCGGTCTCGGTCTCTGGAAGAGCGGTGATGGCGGCTGTCCAGGGAGGGATCTGAGGGTTTGTTGGTGGAGGCGGTGTGGGAGGAGTTGTTGGCGGAGGAGGAGCGGGCTTGGAGTAGCTGTTGTTCAGCACGGCGCTTCTGTTCGGCGATTTCTTCCTGGCGACGTTGAAGGGCCAACTGTTCGCGCTGGGCTTTGGTCAAGAAGACGGGCTTCTCATGTTGGTGGTGGTGGTGGTGGAGGCGATGGTGGTGCTGATGTCTTCCTCAATTGATCGTTTCATAGCGTCGGCGGCGGAGCGTCGTCGCCGTCCTCCCAGAGATTCGCTTGGTTGCAGGAGGGGAAACTGGAAAGCAAGAAAAAGATAGGACCTAGGACACACTCATGTCAGGCAAAGAAAACAAGGGTATGTAGATTTGCATTTGCATTTTTGACGGGCCAGGCCAGTCCCAACTCCCAACCCAAAACTTGGGTGGGCTTCAGACCAAAATTTCCCACCTCTCTTCATCAGACTATCCTGCAAAGGCCTTGTAAACCAACCAGTCTGTGAAGAGGAGATGCAAATTGTGGAGAAAGCAATGATTCAAGAAGATTCCTGAGGTAGAAGTTGAGGCAAAGGGCCAAGGAGTGAGGACTAGGCTAGTAGGCTCCTCAGTACGAGATGTGAGATTCAGAGCTCGGCTTCTCAACCTCTGACGCGCTGTGGCAAAATAGATAACACGGTTTTCTGCGGGTTTCAAACTTTTTTGGCCCGGCTGTAACATGATTTTCACTCCAAGAGCCGCTGCCAAACCTGCAACTCTCACTCAAAAAAGGCTACCTGTTTTTCACTCCTACGGCCCCTATCGAACTTGCAGCATGTGGCAGATTTCAAATCCGAAGAGTAACAGGTTTGATTGCCAACTAGTTCATCAAGACGTTTGTGCCCACTGCCCATCCATGGGAATCCTCCTAAGCACTTGCATTACCCATTAGTTATGCCCCCACCCCCTTTCTAATTGTTCTTAATTAATTCAATTGGCAGAAATTCCCCACAGATCACACTGAAGCCGCTACTGCGCTTACATGCTTTCAGACTGAGGTTATAATCATATCCCCACTCTTTGTCCAGGCCATTACAGAAGATGGGCTGGCTCGTTGCTTCCACCAAGTCCAAGCTTAGTACGACTAAATGATGGTGTGATACCCAGCAAACCCTCACCAACTAAAAATTTACTAGAATCCTAAACAACTACCTGTCTAACATAATATAATCACTAACCAACGGCCAATAGATCGCAGTGCAAATACCTAAAATCCTACTGGAATGACCTTGATTTTGAAGTACCAACTTTGTAATGGAATCGCAAGTTCAAATATTACTATGATACTTGTATAATTCTAATGCACCCGATGTCATTCCTGCCTGGTAAATAGTCTATCAAAAACAGTAAACTCGTTGCATATGGACAAAGTCAATGTTCAAGCATTATAATAAGCTTACAGCATAGAAGCGCTTCAAACAGCTGGATTTCATATTTGCATGCAGGGTGTAAAATATATTCAAATTCACAAACAAAAGGACAATCAGGCATGACAAACACCAAAATACTGGTGTGGGTGCCCAGGTGGATCACCACAGAAGGTAGGCATAACATAACATCTGAAATAATTTACATAGTAGGCTAAATTTGTCTCTTTACATGGATCTCTCTTTTGACATCCTCTTGTTTGTCCTTTTCAGATTGTCTCTAACCCTTCTGCTCATATTAATCTCTGATATGCTAAGAGGTGATTGGCAAGTTCATAACCCATGGCTTGAATTTTTTATCTTTCTAAACCTACATTTGTGCAATTCAGGTTAAAGTACTGAAAGACACATTTTCGAGGATGTGCTGATTCCTGCTTCACCGAGCAAAAGAGACAAACAGATCCAACTCAAAATGTCCATGTACATTATATTTAATCTCAACTAATATTATTTGATACAATGATGTTATTATCAAAGAATTCTAATCCCATTCTCACTCATGTCATTAGAGGGACCATTGTCATTGATTAGGGTTGGTATGAAATTTCTTCCTCTTTTTGTCTGCTACCCAAACCTCATCTTCTCTTAGCATATATCCTCAGCTCTGAGTCTTCCCAACGTAGGATAGAGCTGAAACTTTCAAGCATGTCGAACTTGGTTCAGGGCTTTGCAGAAATCAAACAATTGCAGAGCACCATCATTCAACAGTCTTCTAATAGAAGTCCTAATCCCAGTGAAAATGGAGCTGATGGTCCCACTCCCATCACCACAGCATTAAAGAAGAAAAGAAATCTTCCAGGGAATCCAGGCAAGTTAAGATAAATCTTGTTCAAATGCATACTGTCCATTTATTTTGGAATGCCTTGCACAAAGTTTTGGAGCAGCATTTTTGTTTATCAGATGTTCGAATTTTTATTGCGGAACTATATGGAATAAAAACTGTATAGCTTCAACTCAAATTAGATTTTTTTTATTTTTATTTAAATTTAGCTTGTCACTTGCAATATGTTAGTTTTAAGGGAAAAAAATTTCCAATTCAGACCAAGTCATGTTTGGTGGAATTCCCTAGTTTTATCTAGTTTAAAAACTCCCAAGATTATCAGTTATATCCTTGTGGGTGAAAATTTTCAGACCCAGATGCAGAGGTTGTAGCGTTGTCACCAAGGACTCTGATGGCAACAAATAGGTATATTTGTGAGGTGTGTCACAAGGGATTCCAGAGAGATCAAAACCTTCAGCTCCATAGAAGAGGGCACAACTTGCCATGGAAACTAAAGCAAAGGTCAAACACAGAGGTTAAGAAGAGGGTGTATGTGTGCCCGGAGCCCAACTGCGTGCATCATGACCCAAGCCGGGCTCTTGGTGACTTGACTGGAATAAAGAAGCACTTCTGCAGAAAGCACGGAGAGAAGCGATGGAAGTGTGACAAGTGCTCAAAACGTTATGCTGTTCAATCAGACTGGAAGGCACATACAAAGATATGTGGAACCAGAGAATATCGCTGTGATTGTGGTACAATCTTCTCTAGGTAGAACATTTCTTCCTGATTATAGTCTTCTTCTGAATATGATGAAAGGAAATGAGTTTTGTTGTTATGGATGCATTGTGCAGGAAGGACAGTTTCGTAACACATAGAGCTTTCTGTGATGCATCGGCGGAGGAAAATTATAAGGCAAACCAGCAAATTGCTGCCACAGGAGGAATGCCACAAAACCAGGCTCAAGTGCTGTTCTCTTCTTCGATGCCCACTTCGGAATCGAGCTCTGGTGCAAACATGTCAATGAATTTGTCAGTTTCCAACGAGAATATCGACAATATAACAAGGCCGGCATCTCTGAATTCACCTGGGCTTACCATATCAAATAACTTAAATCAGATTTTCAATCCAACAACTTCGCAGGAATGTTTTGGCTCAGTAATTGGATCGAATAATTCTCCCATGGGTATTGGCTCCACTTACACATCCGCAACTGCCTTGTTGCAAAAAGCTGCTGAAATGGGTGCTAAGATAAGTGACAATTCTATCGCCCCAGTTCTTTTCAGAGGATTTACCGGATACTCTGTTGGCAGTACGAATTCATCTGGGTCGGTCCAGGAGACTCCTTCAGTAATTAGTTGCAGTATGGGACCAGTTTCTGCAACAGCAAATGGTTTATATATGGGAAATCAAGAAACATTTAACAAGGACTTGGATGCAGTAGATGTAAGACCTAGCTATGCTGTTTCTCACAGTGGGTTATTCAACTCTTCTTTGCTTATGCAGATGAAAAATCAAAACCCTGCAGACCAGTTGGAAGGAGAACTATTCATGGGAGATGGTGAGAAAATGACAGTTGACTTCTTAGGGGTGGAGCCTACTGCATATCCAAGTAATGGGAAGAAAAGAAGCTATGATAGTAACTTTATGGGTTTGGAGTATTCAAACACACAGCAAAACCTTTAAGCCTGCACAAATTGCGTTTAGAATGGCAAAATCATCCCAACCAGATAACTTTTGCTCCATATTTTGAATCTGTTCTAGTTTCTGCATGTTCTTTCCCTCTCCCCCCTTCTCCCCCCCTTTTTTTTCCAGAGAGTGAACTTTTCCTTTTTCCTTCAGTTATTGTGAAACATAGAACCAAATGACCATACAAGTTCTAATCATGACTTATGGGAATAAAGTTAAAAGAAGCAGCACACTTCTGTGGGCTTACTGCATAGCAACCAGTCTTGAGACTTGACCCGTTCAAAATTATTGACACTTCTGCAGTAATGTAATTATACATTCACAACAGTAGATACAAATTGTTGGAATCCTCTTAAAACAGGCAGAAAGAATAATCAAACTCAAATAGAATAGTAACATACCCAATTTAGAACAACTTACCTTTACATTCCTGGTCAACAAATGAATCCCAAACTTATGTCAACTAAATCAATATCAAAGTAAAAGCATAACCTAATATCAAAGCTTTACTCTCTTCCAATTTTATGTTTGACCTCTCTTAGGAACATGCAAAATGTTAAACTCCTATTTGTACAATCCTAAGTAGCTTATATGAAAACCTTTACAAAAAACAAACCAAGAGATTGACCTAACGAGGGAGACGCTTCTCGTGCAAATTTGTTGAAGCCACATTATGAAATGGTGTTGTCATGACATTCTGAAACACTGCTGGCACCATATTTTGGAACTGTGCTGGCATTACATTATGAAACTGTGCTGGCCTCATGTTGGATAATTCCTGCTACAAGCACAAAAGAAAACCAACATTATTAAATTGAATAACTTTGTTAATCAGGACTCCCCACTAGGTTAGCGACTAACAAGACTCAATTAATACTGAAGCATATCATAATTATAAATACACATATTTCATCAATAATCCTGCTTGAACAATGCTCACACAAAGACAAGCTTATAATCATCATATGAGCCATGCCTTAATGAAGTATATGTGAAATTGACATCTAACAGCCTGCATTTATATAAGAATGAGCAGTTCAAAATATCACCCTTTTTGCTATTACAAAACCAAACCCTTCTGCCCATCCAAATGGTCATACTTAGGGCATGCCATAACTTCAACAGGAAATTTTGCTCAATTAACTTCAATTCTCATTATAACTTATCCTAGTTAAAAAAAAATGAACACTCAAATCCATTTTTCCAATATGATATAGTAATTGCTGATATCAAATGACATATTGCATGTCTGTTAAGTAACACCAAAACTCATCAGAAACTGATGCGATAGAAATATAGGCACCCAAGGTTAGGATAAAGATGCAAGTATGACAAACCATTTGATGAAAATTGTCTTGTGTTCCAACGCTCATTACTTCCGCCTCCAAAGGCACCTAAGAGAAACATGAAGCATACTCAAATTATTTGGCTGCCATTCAGAACAACTTTCAACAGCAACACAAGTAGAAGTAAACATATCAAACACCAAACTCGCTAACCTTTCCTTTTTTGTTTGCATTATTTTCATTACTAGCCTTCTCCTTCCTAGCCTCAGCTCTCTTAGGAATCTTGTTTGTGGTGGTCAGTTTAGGATTGGGTACCTTGTCTTTAGATATGGTGTTGCTGTCTTGATTCTCTTCCTCACTTCCACAAATAGCATGAACAACCAAGTTGTTGGGTCTTGCATCAGTCTCTGCAGAGTTATTCAAACTTGCACATTGCTTTAGAGCTTCTTTTATGGCACATAGAGCAATATTGTAACTCTCTTGAGAAAGAGATCCTTCTTCACCCAATATTATGGCTCGTCGACATAAATCATCATAACGGCGGACCTTAGATTGCACCTCATCCAATTTTTCACTGATGGTATGCCTACTTGTAGCAGCATTTGTCCACCGTTGCAAAATATACTTAGATGGAATGCGAAAAACACCAGACATTTGGAGAACAACAATAGCATGCCTACAGAGATAACCTTTGTATTCAAATGAACGGCATGAACAATAAATATCTGATTTTGATTCATTCCAGTCCACTTTGAAATTCTGATCATCTTCAATGTCTCTGACAGTGTATGCAACAGTTGTCTCGTCTTCATTTTCTTTCTTGAGATGACAAGCAGCTGCTCCCAAAACCTCAACTTGGAATTTCTTGAATATTTCTTGTGTGTATACTAGTGACATTTGTTTTTCAAAAGGAGATGGAGACTTCAACTCAGGTGTTTCATGCCATGCATCAAAATCTGATTTGGCTTCCTCTTCATACCTATCTTCCAGCACAAGTTTGTATTGTTCAATAAATTCTCGCAATGAAGTTCCCCCATGGACATATTTGTCAAACCAGGAGTTCAAACTTTCAGATCGTAAAGGTGGAGACAACCCAGCAAAAGATATATCTCTCATAAATGTAGGTGCCCATTGCCTGCGATCTTCATACAGTGACTGAACCCATTCATCCTCTCTAAGGTTAAATCTGTCAATTAATTTCCACCATCTCTTTTCAAATTGTTCTTCCGTATATGACTGATAAATACATTTTTTAAATTTTACCATAAAGCTATCATACCACACGGTCAAATAATCAAGCCTTCGAGGGATTTTTTCTAATATATGCCACAAACAAAAACAATGACGTGTGTCTGAAAAGACTGCTGCAATAGCTGCTTTCATGGCATTGTTTTGTTCAGTCAGTATCACTCGTGGAGCTCGTCCCCCCATTGATATAAGCCATGTTTGCATTAGCCAAAGAAAAGTATATGCCGTCTCATCTGCAATCAATGCACAACCCAGCAATGTGGGTTGAATGTGATGGTTCACTCCGATAAAAAGAACTAATGGTATTTTATACTTGTCTGAGAAATATGTAGTGTCAAAAGAAACTACATCACCAAAATTAGTATAGTCATCCATGCCTTTAGCATCAACCCAGAAAACATTTCTCAATCGATGCTCTTCATTTAAGTCCACCGCATAAAAGAACTTTGGATTCTCTTCCTGCATATGCATAAAAAGCTCAAGCAGCACTTGAGCATCCCCAACTTCTAAAGTCAAGCTCCGCCCTTTATCATGCTGATTTCTCATATAATTCTCTATGCAATCAATGTTTTGATAAGCACTGAATTGTTTGGACCCTGCAGCTAAGATCTTCCTTCTTCGTATCCGAGCATCATTCTTAAGTGGATCAGTACTCCTGTGGCTTCGAAAGAAATGCGCTTGGGCAGGTAAAAGCTCATGATTATGCTCCTTTACAAAAGTATAGACATACCATTTTCCATTTGGCTTTCTCTTCACATGCATGCTTGCTTTACAACCTATCTTTGGAGAAGGTCGGGGATTAATGGCATCATCAGACTGCTGCTTGTTTCCATATCTTATGCATGAAAATTTTGCATCAATAAATTCCCTTGATGCTCTAGAACGACGACTGCTCAACTTAGCAGTACCAAACCCCACAGATTTAGCATATTCTTTATAAAATGCATATGCAGCCTCATGTGATTCAAATTCCATATCATCACGAGGCTCTACAATTGCACTCTCCATGATAATATTAGAATCCATTATTGTAGCAGGATCATTCAGATCCACATCACATCCATCATGCGCTTCTCCTCCAAAAGTTTTCCACACAATTTTCCCATAAATATTGCTCAATGTTTTCTGCTGGGTATCTCAAAAGCCCATTTCAAAGACACCTAAATGAAACAACATACACATGTATGGATCAAAATAAATATAAGATAAAGTTTTCCTGGGGAAAAAAAGATGGATTTTACATATAAGGTGGTTACCATTTCTCTAATTTAATTATGAAATAAATTCTACCAATAAAGAAATCCAGTATGTTCAACATATCAAGAGTTTGCAGACTTTTTTCTTCCCAAGATACCCATATGATATCATCACTTATTTCCCTTCATATTCCATGTCTTTGTTACTTGATTATAACAGTCATAACAAATTTACCTTAGATGTCATAATAAATCACATTTTTATTATTTGTGGGTAATAAATAAAATTAAATTCATTTTACTTATTTTGCACTTTAAAGTTCTTTCTTTTCTTCTTTTAAGATAAAGAGTTTTTACATTTTTGTTGCTCTTCCTTTTTTTTTTTCTTTTTCCAAGGGTTCTATTTACATTGGGATTTATTGGTGACATGGTGGGCACCATTTATGTTTCCATGATAAAATTAAAGCCAATTCTTTTTTGTATATAATTGTACAAGATAAAGTTCACAGTTAATTACCTATCAAAAAAAAAAAAAAAGATAAAGATAAAATTCACAGTTAATTTGACAAAAATTCTAGTGTGAGCTTAGCTCATTGTGAAATCCTAGAATTCAAAATTTTCAGCAATAGATTGACAAGGTAGAAGCATTCAAAGAGAAGCTCTAGCCCAGTGTTTCGTTTCCAAGATATAGCAATAAAATAAAATAACAGTTTCATTCCTATGTTATCTCACATATTTTGCAAATCCCAGGTCAACTAGGCTAAACGGTAGTGTGAGTTTTAAGCAAAATGGCATTTCTCTGTATTCCCCCAAATCCTCTGTGAAAATTTTCCAACTCAAAATTTTAATTCCCTTTCTCATTTTTTTTTTCTGCATCTAAATTTATTTTTGTAGTAGAAAGCATTCTCAAATCGCAACAGACGGTCAATCTAACAAAAATTTCAGTCTGAGCTGCAATCAAAACTTGCAATAGTTCCACGGCAGTGCAAAGATAAACCTAGAATTCAAACTTCCAGCAATAGCATTCCCGAGTTATAAAACACTGAAAATGAAAATCGAGCCCTCTGTTTTCTTACCAAGAAAATGCAGAAAAATAAAAGAAACCACATTTCGATTCCTATGCCATCTCTCACTTTTTTTGCTGCCAAAAAACCAAAACGAAAACAAGAAAAATAAAATAAAAAAGATCAACTAGGCCAAAGAATCACATGAGCTTTAGGTAAAGTGCCATTTTCTGTGTTCTTGAGCCCTAGATGGTGAAAATTTAAGATTAAAAAATTCCTGTCTTTTTCTCATTTTTCCTTTGCATCCAAACGAAGTCAATTCATTGAATTGGGAATAGAGATTGGAACGGTACCTTGAACTATCGATCGAATCGTAGCGTTTGGAGAAGAATGATTGAATGCTTTTCTGAATGGAGATCAGGTCTTCTCGTGCTGCTAGCAAATTCTAACGCGAGAGCAGCAGTAAGATGATAATGGGCTGAGCCTGGGCCGGCCCAATTCTTTAACTAGTGAACTGTTAGAGGTTTGATCAATAACACATGTCACAAGCCTCGTAATTAAAAGCCCGGTCAACTTCAATCAAATCACATAAGTTCAAAACAAGAACCAACCGAAAATGGCAATAATGAGGTATAAGCGCCGAAGGTTTTCTATTTTAAAAATAAAAAATGATTATTTCTTATATTTACCTTTAAAAGAATAATGAGTTTTAAAAATTAAGATATAAAAAATTTTGTTGCTTCAAATTTAAGAATTTTTAAAAGTAATATTTAAGAATATAACATAAATTTTCCTAAATTATATAAAAATTTCTATATTTGATATTGAAATTATTAGTGCATTAGGTCACTTAATTTAAGTTAGACTTTTCCTAAATTGCTATGTCTTATTTAAGGTTACTGTGTAGTCAATCGGGATGACACGGGTTATAGAGAGGTTCAAAAAAGGTTAATTGTGATCAATTATGGCACGTGGATGTTATACTATAATGGAGCCAAAAGGGTTTTGAAAACTACACAAACGCTCAAGCAACCTACTAGTGTTCCATGTTGCTTGTAGTAGCGTTCAAGTGCTGGAGAGTGCTCATTAGCCCATCAGGGGGCTCAAGCCCTCAAAAGAATTCTAGTATACTTGATTTCCATATTTTTAAAACTCTTTTTTAGGGAAAAAAAAAAATTAATACTTTGAAAAACCTAAGTATAGCCTTTTGGCATCCCAAATTCTTAAAAGTTTGTTTTATCATGGGTTCGTGAAGAGATCTACATTCCTTCATGTATTAAAGTAATCCATTGGACGCATGTGTGGCGTTGCATCGATTGGGAAGCAGGGCTTGGGGATGACATCCATTGGACGCATGAAGATACTTTTTATATCTGCATGGTCCCTTGGAGACCGTGTGGATAATTTTTCACATAAAAATCGTTGTATTATATATGGTTGATTTCTCTTTTCATTCCCTAAATATTACAAAGGAATCAAAAATAAAATTTTAATTTTTCTTATTTATTCAAAAGAAGTACATCAAATTGAGACCTTAGGAATAACATTAAGAATAAAAAGTCAAAAAAACAACAGCAGCACCTATAATTCATGTGTTTCACCTTGTATAGTTGAAGGACTATTTAATTTCTTTAAGCTATTAGAACCATATAAATTGTAATTTGTAATTTGTAATTTGACTTGGTTTTTATGGAATGGTATATTGCAAACATAATTATACCAATAAATTTTGTTAATAATTTTCATAAGTTTAGAGTGCAAAATTATTCTGAAAAGTCTTTCAAGATCTTTTAATGTGAAAATAATGTATTCATGTGACCGAAATATTTATCAAACAATGATGATATGCTAAATAAATAAACCATCTTAGATAATATTCATCGGCATTTAAGTTGATACTTTTTACTTGGGAAGCTAGTCTTCTTATATTATGTGAAAGTGAAAAATACCAAAATTATATACTCGAGTTAAGAAGTATTCACAATCGGTTTTGAATGAATTGACACAACCATTGTAGATTTCTTACATGGGTAAAAAAACACAACCTATCTAATCCATTTAGGAAATGACTTTGGGTTTCATCATGTTTTAGTAATAGAAATGACATGTTAATCTTGTATGGGCAACCAATTAGATACAACTTATTTTAATCATATTAAAATTTTAATTATAGAGTCAATCAAATAGAGATTAAAAAGATAAGGGTTGTTTTGTTTGTTTAGCTAGCCAAGCATGGGCTAGTTTATAGATCTTTGGGCTTTGATTCTTGAGGAATAAAGACTATACAAATAAAGTATTGGAATTGATATTCCATTGCACATTCAATTGAAGCACCTTTTTCTAGCATTGGTTGGATGGAAGAGCTTAAGACGACGATAAGGCATAAGCCCTAAAAACAACTATGTTATACACATGATGTTATAATTATTTACGCTCACATTGCGCCCATTATGTAGCACCAAGAGGGTTATTAGCTAGTGTCTGTCACCTTATGAGAATAGACTATGTTGTAAAACAATTGAAAGAGGTACACGTAAAAGTATTTGCCTCAAGGAAATTATGCTTATATTTTTCAAATGTTAGAGCATTAGGTTGTTTAATTTAAGTTGGTAATTTTTTTTCCATTCATCATAACTTGAAATCTTTTATATCTTTTTGTGATATACACTTCATTGAAGATTTAAGATTATCATACAATCAATCAAAGATGATATAAGTATAAAAAAGTTTGAAAAAACTGACATTGTTATAATTTTGAGCACTAAAGTTATTTTTTAAATAAAATAATTGATCAAACGCTTAAGTGCCAAAACTTATCACTCAAACATTGACTTAAAGTATTCAAGCACCCTTAACTGATACTTGATCATTTGAAGAAAATTAATATTGTGACTTCTTAATTCTTTTCATTTTTTATTTTTTATTTTTTTTTGAAAAATTAAGATTTTGTCCACTAGGGTTAAATCCCTATGTATATTATGCTTGAAAAGTCCCTTTTATTTTAGATGTGTACATTGTCAAAAAGATTATTATCCTTTTTACATCCCAAAATTCTTAAAAATTATTTGTGATTTGCTATTAGGATCATGAGAGATCCACATGGACTTTAAGACATTGGAGAATTCACTAGAGAGCATGTCACGCCCCAAGACCCACTCCAAGGGCATAACGGTCATTTCACATCTCAAGCCTAAAGGTTGAAAGTGTAATCTGACCTAAACATTTATATTATAACTGGAAGTAACCAATTACCAAATACCTGTTCAGAGTAGCGGAACACAATTCTAAAATCTTCGAATTTAACTTTAAAACTAAGCATTCATAAACCAAAATTCATTATCCAAATGGATTGCAAACTCAAATAAATCAAGTGCTAACAATTTTTCATAATCTCCAAATCTCAACTCCAAACCATCATAACGAATTTGTAAGTTCAAATCTAAATAACTTCCAAAAACAAAATAAATTCAAATGAACATAAACTTATAGGCTTAACAATATCCAAAAATAACATCCTAACCAAAATCCTAATGATGACCATTTCCCAACCTAGCCATCACTTCTCGCCCGAACTAAGGGTACCTGAAAAATTATCAACGAATAGGAATGAGCTTAAAGCCCAATAAGGAACATTAATGCAGTCCATGGATCAAACATTTCAAATTCACTTGCAAAATAAGAGACATTATATCTAATTATTTTCATAAACTTTGAGTCAATTTTTCCAATACATTTAAAACTTTTAACTGTACACGTTCAATTCTGATTGAAACATTTTCATATCAAATTCAATCAAAGCATTCAAATCATTTATTTACTCTGGTCATCAAACATCAAATAGTGCCCAGTTAGGTGAGACTTTTCAAATAGGTGGCTAGCCTCAAATTGTTCCTTTAAGGTAGACGGAACCAAACACTACTAGTACTAGTAACCTCTAACCAAACCCCTAGAGGCTGGGGTCCAAATCAATTACATTTTCCACCACAAAAATGTAAAGGTCAACTATTATATCTCATTGACAAGAGCCAAAAAGTCAAAAGTCAACTATTATATCTCGTTGACAAGGGCCAAACAAACCAGAGTCAAACACTTATTTCAATTATTCAAATTTGCAAAACATAATATCTCCACATTTCTCTTTTGTAAACAGAATATAAGGTTCTAACATACTTTTCATACAAAACATATTTGATTCATACATAAAACTAATATAAACTCAAAACTTTTCCAAATGATGTATATAAAAATTTATTTCTAAAAAAAAAACAACTGCATTAATTTCTCTTACCTCAAAAGAAGTCCTCAAAAACTTTGAAGAGAAATAATCCTGAAAATCTACTTTTCACCTAACAAAATATAAGAAGAATAATTATTACTATTTATCTAAAATTATAGGTTTGACAATACTAAAATTTTAGGTATTCAAATTAATATTTTTAATTATGAAAGGTAAGTTTAATCTATTCATATTTTAAAAATTTTAATAAATTTCTAATTCATATAAAACTGAATTTATTTTTAAATTTATTTCTTGGGACACAACTTAATTTAATTAAACTATAATTTATTTCACTAATTAATTTCTATGTTGTTTATTAACTTACATTCATCACTATTATAATTATAATACAAAAAAACTTTACTTCCTTTTATTGAAAATTTCTATTCTCTCACTTTTTTTTATTTATTTTTTATTTCAAACATATATAATATTAATTAACAAACACCCTTCATCCGTACACATCTATATATATATATATATATATATTTTTCCAGTCTCCAATCCTACAGTGTGCACACGCGTCCTCCATTCTTTTTTTGTTTTATTTTTTTTTAATCCTTAAGCCATTCTCCAGTTTCACAGGTGTGCACACGCGTCTTCCATTTTTTTTCTTTTGTTTTTTTTTTTTTTCTTTAATCCTTAAGCCACAAATAACAATATAATTTATTTATTTATTTATTTTTTTTTTCATTAGCCCTAGCTTAAAACGAAAATTTCCAAAGAATTTTTTTTTTCTCTCTAAAAGCTTAAGAATTTCTAATTTCCAACAATAAATCAAAATATTAAATTCTCACTATTTTGATGTTAAAATGAATAAAAAAGATAAACTAACCCTAATCTAGATTTGAGTTTTTTAAAAAAAAATATCTAATGTTTGAAATTAACTAATAAATTTAAAATAATAATTTAGGGTTAGAATCTTACTTATAAAGACCTGTTATTCAAATCCTGTAATTTGACCATAACTTCAAGTTCTCTAGAAATTCTCTACAAACAGGAACACGATTCAGAAACGAGTAGGAAGAAGAGAATTTCCTATTTATATATAAGGTAATTATTCGTAAAATTACCTTTTCACCCCTCTTCCATTTTATTAAATTAATTAATTAATAAATTTAATATTATTATTATGAAATTCCTAAATTACCCTTTTTTTAAAAAACTTGGGCATTACAAAGTAGTTGGCCGTGGACATGAGATTAAGTATAAGTTATGAATTGTAAGTTTTAGGGGTAACTTTTTTAGTGGATTTTACATTCATAACGTGTCTGAGAGATTTTATAAATAATTTTTCATGTAAATCTTGTCTTTGTGTGCAATTGAATCTTTTAACTTACTGATTTTATTAAGAGAAATAAAAATATAAAAATCAGTTTAAACAAAACTTTGAAAGCTTTTGTGGTTTGGAGAGCTGCCAAACAATTGGAAAGAAAAAAGTTGATATTTGTTTAAGCTTTTACATGTTTGTACTCCAAAGTTGTCAGCAAGTTAGGAGTGCGCTTGATCTAATATCAAACCCTGTAGAGCTACACATTCCCTCAAAGATATTTGGGCCATTGATCAGATGGACAATCATAAGTGAGACTAGATCAGAGTGGTCCATTGGTGGGCGGCCTCACATGTATCCATGTGCTCATTGATAGAATACCAAATGGGTATTTTGGAGTGATGTTGAAAGAGCCAAATCCAAAATGATTTAAGTCAACTCAAGACAGTCCTTCAATGGACAAAGACCTTTTTTATTTTCTTACACAGAAAATGATAGGAGAGAGACAATTGGGTTTGGCATACATATGCAATTTAATCAATTTGGCATGATTTGTAGTGGTCAGCCAATGTGTTTTTTTTTTTTTTGTTTCTTTCCAATTAGTGGAGTCCAAATCAACATTGAAATGAGTAGGAACTTTTTTGTGAATGGCAAAGTAACTTGAAATGCAATAACTTTGTTCATTAAATATTAGTTAGCTGACTATGATTTTTGAAATCATATATTTTGACTCATGGGTTTAAAAAGTGGTAGTTTTTATGATTCACATAAATATTTTTAATTTTATTAAATATGCAATTTTTGAACAAATTATTTAATGTGTGTCAAGGTAAACATTTAAAATTTCTTTTACAATCCAATTTTTTTTCTCATATCCTTATTAAGTCAAATCGGTGTGGAAGCTAAAATTTTACAAATGATTCTTACTTGACTTAATGCAATTTTCCTATATTAGACCATTTTATGATTATAATTCATCCATCTTTGTCGTATTCGGATTGTAAAATTTTCAATTCTTTGTTCAAATTTAAAATTTAATAGATGAGGGTAATACTTTACAACCATAGTCATGCCTGTTAGTAATTTTTAAGCAATAAACCTGACTCCTAAAATTATTCTATAATTTTTTTCACTTTTTATCATAATTTAACAAAGGAATATTATAATTTTTTTTTATTGTCCCATTCCATGCATAAGAGTCCAGATAGTCTAAATATCAGGGAATTCGTGAAAAGTATTTAAGGCTATGTTTGATTCCCACAAAATACGAGAGAAAGAAAATTGGGAGGAAAAGAATTCATTTTCTTTTATTTGGTTACCATAAAAAAAAAAGTCAACGAAAAATGGAAGGAAAACAAAATCAACAATTTGTCTTAAATGGTTATCAATTTATTGAATGATAAAATAAAATTTGTACTCTTATTTTCTAAAAATCTGTTACTATATTAATGCTTCGATAATCTATATGATATATCTAAATTGAAGTAGCATGACCTAGTACAAAATTTACATTTATTATCGTTAAATTATAGCAGTAGAGAATTGAAGTAATGTTAAAACAACATTAACAAAGAAACAAAAAATGCAAACCACACGAAAAATAAAATAAAGAAACAAAGAAAATCTCTACTGACATATAAGAGTTTGGCATAACGACTTAAAGTGACTTAATGATTTAATTTAATTTTTTTATTTAATCTAAATTTTTTCAATTGATTGTTTAAAAAAATAATTATATAAATATAAAAAATAATTAAAAATAAAAAATTAAATATAATTTTTTTTAAAATATATTTTAAAACATCAAATATAGATTAAAACAATTCCATACCCATTTTTGTTTTCCAAAAACATTAAAAAATAGTTTTAAGAAATGGTTGGCAAACACAGCCTCATTGAAAAAAAATATAGTAAAAAGAAAAATTATATATATATATATATATATATATATATATTATATAAAGAAAAAAAAAAAAAAAAAAGGCCAAAAGAGTGGGTTTACAGGGAGGGGCATGTGCTCTTTTATTCAAACTTGCTTTCAACTATTTTACAGTTGGACTGTCCGAAAACCAAACGAAAAATGAAAGTGTTTCGTTCAAAACGTTTGTTGATCTCTGAGATTTCGCCTCGGCTTTCGTTTTATAATGCCGCCCATTCGAGACGTTTCGAAAGTTTTGCTTGAAACCTGACGAAATTTCCTGAGCCTTTATACCGAAGAACCAGGTATCTCCCTTCTTTGAAATATCTGTATTGATGCTCTATTTGTCTCATGAAAAAAAGTTAGTGTAAAGAATGGGAGTGAGGAGATTTGGAGAAGGAGAAGGGAAAAAAAATGTAAAAAAAGAGGATTTTTCCTCTCATTTCTAGGTAGCCAAATGATTGTGATGAACTTAAATGGATTGAAGGTTTGGTAAATTAGGCAACACTGTAGTTTTTTGTTGAGAAAAGCATGGGAAAAACAATGGGAGATGAGAAAATTTGGAAAAGAAAATAACCATCTATTTTGAAGAATTCATTTCATCTATGGGAACTTGATTTGAAGAACGCACTTCATCCATGAAACTCGGGTGCCTGAAAAGGATAGGTTTCCAACGGTATTGGAAGGTGGTCGGAGTGATAGTGGTGGCCGAGTCGATGACAGTGAGAAGCCATAGCGACCGATGAAAAGGAAGTTAGAGGTGAACAACAAGAGACTCGGTGAACAAGAGCCGATAGAATTTCCCCCAACTTTTCCCCTCTCTTTTTCTCTTATTTACCTCATTATTTTTTAAGGAAAATAGTAGGGAAAATATTATGATATTTTCTTTAATATTTTCCTTTATATATTTTTTTCATCATATTTTCTATATCACCCAAATTAAAGAAAGTAGTTTTTCACATGATTTTTTTTTTCTTTCCTTAGCATTTTCTAGGAACCAAACATAGCCTAAGAGTTGGTTTGAAAATTGATTTTTTTTTTTAAAACAGGATATTTCTTGAGAAAATATTTTAATGGTTAAATACCAGGAACTATGATTTAAAATAAAATATTAGAGATAAGGGTTGTTCTTTGGTACCCACTCTTCATTTTGGGGTACCTCCTACCCACATTTGACCCCAATAATAAAATGACATGTGTAAAGTATATGTTATTAAAAAATTTATAAAAACTTATCAAACGCTAAAGATGACTTGTTGGTGAGAAATAATCACATGCATTTTATACATATCTAAATATTATAGCCTTTTTTTTTTATAATTTATTATTAAATATATTTAATGAACTACCTAAGTCTATCTAAAAAAAGAAAATTCTATCATCTACCCTACTCTCATTATTCATATATACAAAAAGGATATTAATTTAATATGAAAATTAAATAATTTCAACTACCATATTATAAAATATGTAGAATGTGTTTTGATAAATTAAATTTGAAGATAAAGTTTGAAACTTTTTGAAGGAGAAAATTTAAAATTTGTATTATATGAAGAAGATGAAGGATTTCAAGTGATTACAAATGTCAAAGGTAATATTTGATATTTTTTTATTTAAATATAAATTTTGTAGGTAGAAATGCGATGTTAAATAACGAATATGTAATGATTTATAAAATTTAAATTTTAGAATTTTAAAAAATATAAATTTTGTAGGTAGAAATGCGATGTTAAATAATGAATATGTAATAATTTATAAAATTTAAATTTTAGAATTTTTTATGAATTTATTATTAAATTTTGTTATCAAATTATTATTAATATTTTTATATCATTTTTTTTTTTTTTTTTTTTTTTGTGTTCATAGATTAAATTTGAAGATGAAGTTTTATATGTCTTGAAGAAGACATAATATAAAGGATGTTAAGTGATTACAAGTGTTAAAAAGGTAACATTTGATATATATTTTTTTTTCATTTAAATATAATTGTTGTAGGTAGAAATGTCATGTTAAATGACATTTAAATATGTAATGATTTATAACATTTAGATTTTTGAATTTTTTAAAGTTATTATTAATCAAATTGAGACCATTTAGTCTGTTGTTAAGAAATTGTCATCAATATTGTTATATTATTATTTTGTGTATTCGTAGATTAAATTTGAAGATGAAGTTTTATATATTTTGAAAAAAAACAATGTGAGGGGGAATACGAACTTTGTGAGATATGGTACGAACTTTGTGAGATGTGGTACAAACTTTGTGAGAGAGGGTACAAACTTTATGAGAGTGGGTACGAACTTTGTGAGAGCATGAACTTTGTGAGAGTGGGTACGAATGAGTGGGGGGTACGAACTTTGTAATAGATGGTATAAATTTTGTTAGATGAGGTAGGAACTTTGTGAAAGATAGTACAAATTTTATTCGCTGAGGTACGAACTTTATGAGAGAAGAAAAACTAATATTTTCTCTTGAAACTAAAAGAAACAATGTTAGGATTATACATAGTGTCTTCTATAACTCTAGAAGTTGTTTTCAATGACCATAACCCTTTAAGATTTTTATGCATAATATAATTTTGAAAACTTTCATTTCACAAGTTAGGAGAAATAGAAAGCACCGCTATTGGTCTAATGACATTCTTCACAAAACATTTTTCCCAATGTTCCTTGAAAAAAGTTACTAAGTCATCAAAAGACCTATTTGTCAAACCATGAGGCCCTTCTTGAATGGATTCCCATATATTTTCTAAAACTTTTTTCTCAGGTTCCGTTAATGACATTTGTAAAATTCGTTTTCTTTTGTCTGACTGTAAAATATATTCCCCTTCCAAACACTTGAATATACTAACCACATAATTCACATGTTCATTTGTAGAATAACTAGGATTCCTATGATATGTGTATCCAAACATAATCAAGGTCTTCTACCCCTTAGTACTATCCTAATTGTCTTCATTCGCATCATTTTGTACCTAATCAAAAAAATTTAATTTAATTTTAATGAGTAACATATACTCATACTTTAATTATATATTTGAACAAATCAAAATTTAAATAAAAAGACACAATTATTTAATTTTTTTTTTTATTATCCCTCAAATTTTTATTATTATTTTATACACAAGTTAACATTTATAATTTCAAATAAACAATATAACACTAATAAATGGTATTTTATATCATATCAAGGTACTTTAGTGGTAATAAGAGACTCTTTTAAAATGATAAACTTATGTTCGAATCTATGTTGCATTGTTATTTCTAACTTTTTCTAACACTAAAATTTTTATCATTCAAACGTTCAAAAGTCTAGAATTTAATTTTTAAAATTTTATTAAAAATATATGGTAACAACTTTTTTTATTAACATTCATTTAGTTAAATAATTAAAATTATTAATAATTTATCTTATTAAATTAATTTTAATTCATAAAATATCGTTGATAAAAATTGAAACTTCAATCCATGATAAAGATTTAATCAAAATACACATGGATAATTAATAATTATTTATATGGGGAGAGGAAAATTGTTCTCATGATTTGTTTCCCCCTTTTTTTTTCTTTTATCTCTACTAAATCTAAAAATCAAAAGGGCCACCAACTTCTCACTCGGGGCCTCTCGGGCATCAAGAAGCCCTTTTCTGAAGTTGGCCTCCAGACGAGAGAATCCCTAAAAAGGCCCTATTTTCCTCTGCCAGTCTCAATCCTCGCAGGTGCTAATCTAATCATGTTATTATTTTTTTTTCAACCCCCGTTTGATTCCCTACAAAATCCACCCCCCATTCGATTTGCGGGAAAATTCATCCGCGTTTGATTTCCGACAAAATCCATGCAAAACCCCCAAGGAAAACCAAAAAAATTGCTTTTTTTTTTTTTCCTCCCTGTGTTTTTAGGATCAGTTTTAGGGGTCTCTTTGCTTTTGTGCCATTCGATTTAAATTTCACGAACCCTAAATCCACGATTTTTGAGCCAGGCTGAAAAACACAACCTTTGCCTGCAAGTCATATCAGATTACCAAATAGCATCTTACGTTCTAAAAAAAGAAAAAAATTGGACAGATGTTGTATCCTGTGAGCGGCCTGGACTGGTAGGAAATGTCGGGAAATTTCCCGAAAAATCGGGAAAAATACCTACCATATGACATAGGATGAGTGAAGTACCTGTTCTGGGGGAGTGGTGAAAGCCTAGAGTTGCCTGCTGGGGGACACTACCAGGAATCGGTTCATTCAATCCCCCATTGGTTTCAGATACTCCGCCAAAGCCTGATTCTTTTCTTGCTCTCTCTGATTCCTCCTCCAAAATCTCCACTCAGCTCACTCTCTCTGTCAATTCTCATTTCACCCGAAAATTCCATCTCCACGCCCTCAAATTTTTGAAGCTCAACTCTCTAAAATCCAGGAAAAGTTGTAATGCCCATCAGTCACCTCTCTGGACAAGTTTTTGCCTTTTCGACAAGCGGGAAATCAAGGTGTGACCGGCAACCTGCTTATTTTTATTTTATTTTAAATGCATAAGCCAGTTGGACGGTCCGGATTGAACCATCTTCATCCAATGGCCAAAACTGTTTTTTGGTACGGTACCGAAGTGGTAACGTAGAATTCTCCTAGAGATAAAAGTTATTGTAAAAAAATATTTGAAAACCAAAACATACACCAACCAAACGACATCTATCAAGTCATCTAATGGTTACAAAGCCAGGCACACTCCAAGACTACGATAAGAGCAGTGCATAGAGTTAAAAGCCTAGTCTTACTACAGTACCCACAGGAAAACAGCAAGAGTAGTGGCGGATTGGAGTAGGTGTGAATCCAAAAGCCAAAAACATCAGTGGATTTTCTGGAACGACCAGTTATAAAAGGTGCAGCCAACCACATCCTCGTCAGGTCCGTCCTTTGGGTCCCATGTATTTTCTTCTTACACTGCTCTCTTTTGCTGTCAGAAATCAGACCATTTTTTTTCTCTAAGATTGGCGGACACACATAGTGAGTGTTTTGGGCTGAGAAAGGGACGTTTTTGTTAGACATTGAGAGGAGTGAGTGACTGAGGGACTCGGTTTTGTGGGGCTGAAGCCTCAGATTTTCTCGCTCGAGGTAACCCATTCCTTCTTTCTCTTGCATTCGCATTCACATTCACTCAAATCTCCTGTTTGTCTGGCTTTTTTTCTCAACCAGCTGTGTCTCAAATTTTGGTGACTAGGTTTTTACAGCGAGAAGAGAATGACTTATGCGGCAAAGTTTTTCGCAATTTGAAGTGTTTATTTGATTGGATTTGTATTTCTGAGGAGTATGTTTATCGATTTGAGTTTTTTTTTCCCTTTCCTATGGTAGAGCAAACTCAGAAATTTGGGTTGTTCAAAATTTGAATTTGTTTTTGTGTATATCACTGGTTTTGAGGAAGTGGGTTGCTTGATTTGATGACAGAAGCTTGAATCTAGGAGACTGTTTCAGGATTTCAAGCCAACCAAGTTTTCAGATCTGAATCATCATGGAATTTTTGTTCTATTCTTTTTAACTGAGAGGTCGGTCTCTTGTTGTGAAACCTTCTCTGTGTTCTAGGGCTTCTCTGGATCTATAATGCCCTAAAGTTTGAAGATTTATAGGTGTCTTTCATAGTTTCTTGTTCAATTTTTGGAAGTTGGTTTCTTTGTTTTGAGATGTATATGTGTTTGAATGAGATTACATGGATCTTAGAAGCATGAAAATTTTAAAAGTTCATGCCTTTATCTTATTTTCAGCGTTTTAGATTTAGATGACGGATTTCCTTTATTTTGTCAATCCCTTTTTAGCATGGATGCTGTAACTCCCAGAAAAATGGTGTATTATTTTTTTCCTTTTTCTCAGCTTTTCAAATATGTAGATTTTGCTCAGTTTCAGTTTGTGTTTGGATTTGTGGTATTAAATCCCATCATTAATCTGGATGCTGCCTATTTTTGCTCTCTGTTTGCTTGTAGCATTTGAAATCCTCTATTTTTATTTTTATTTTTTTTATTAAATATATAGTTATATATTTTAATTTTTTGCCATCTAAGATTTTCATACATACTGCTCAAATTGCACTGTTGTACACAATGTTGATATGATTTTCTTAACTTTTATGAATGATGGTATCCAATAGAACAGTCATTTAATTTCTACTGATTTTTTTTGGTTTCAGATCATTTTATTCCATTTTAGGAGGTAATGTTACTGACTAAAACCATTCTCACCATTTCAGACTGCATGGGTTTCATCTTTTGAAGGTAGGAAATGATATGAGCATGGATCTTGGAGAAGAAAGTTCCCGGTTTTTGTCGTTACCAGCCACAACTTCAAGGAATTTGTCGTCTTCCTCGTCAACATTCTTTTCAGCCAATCAGTCTCCGTTTTTCTCTCCAAGATCACCAACGTGTCAATTATCTGAATCGACACTATCAGACATTCCATGTGACAATATTCAGCTAAGTGCTGATCCCCTCAGTACTGTGTTAAGTGCTGATCCCCTCAGTTCCAGCTCAGGAAATCCTGATCCTGAATCTTTAAAAAATGTCCGGTTTACCTTGTCAAACATGTCAATCATCCCAGGATCTCGTGTTTCAAGTGATTTTCAGAAGTTCAATCGTGTTTCTCCCTCAACTGGCATTTCCAATAGTACCACCATGTCCAATCACAGTCATGGCCATGGCAATGGTTATTCTCAGCATACAGAGAAACAGAAAAAGCTTGGGAGAAGCCATGGAATCTCGTTTGCGCCAACTTCAGCTTCATTTTCCTCTAATAGATTGAGGAGCTGCGATGTCTTCATTGGTTTGCATGGTAGGAAACCACCTTTGCTGAGGTTTGCTAATTGGCTCCGTGCTGAGTTGGAAGTTCAAGGAATGAGCTGCTTTGTATCTGACAGAGCTCGGTGTCGGAACTCACGAAAACATGGCATTGTTGAGAGGGCAATGGATGTTTCTACTTTTGGGGTTGTAATCTTAACTAGAAAGTCTTTTAGGAATCCATACACCATTGAGGAACTGAGATTTTTCTCAGGAAAGAAGAATTTGGTCCCATTATTCTTTGATTTGGGTCCGGATGATTGCCTTGTCAGGGATATAGTTGAGAAGAGGGGAGAGATGTGGGAAAAACATGGGGGAGAGCTATGGCTTTTGTATGGAGGTTTAGAGAACGAATGGAAAGAAGCAGTAAATGGCCTTTCTCGGGTGGATGATTGGAAACTGGAGGCTCAAGATGGTAAGTGGAGAGATTGCATACTGAGGGCAGTCACACTTCTGGCTATAAGGCTTGGAAGGAGAAGCGTTGTGGAGCGGTTGACTAAATGGAGAGAGAAGGCAGAGAAAGAGGAGTTTCCCTTCCCTCGAAATGAGAATTTTATTGGTAGGAAGAAAGAATTGTCTGAGCTTGAATTTATACTTTTTGGTGATGTCAGTGGAGAATCAGAAAAAGATTATTTTGAACTTAAAGCTAGACCTAGGCGGAAGAATTTGACAATTGGGTGGAGTAAGGGAAGTTCAGTTGAGGAAAGACGGAGGGAACAACATATGGAGAGTGGACACAGGAAAGGGAAACAAGCTGTGGTATGGAAGGAGTCAGAGAAGGAAATTGAGATGCAAAATTCTGAACTCCCTCAAAGGCAGTACTCTTTGAGGTCAAAGAATGGAGGAAAGTATGGGCGAAGTAGAAGATCCGCCAAAATTTTGTATGGAAAAGGAATAGCTTGTGTATCAGGCGAATCAGGAATTGGAAAGACTGATCTTCTTCTTGAATTTGCTTACAGGTATCACCAAAGGTACAAGATGGTATTATGGGTAGGTGGGGGAAGTAGATACATTCGCCAGAATTATTTGAATCTATGGTCATTTTTAGAAGTTGATGTGGGGATTGAGAATTGCTCGGAGAAAAGCAGGATTAAAAGCTTTGAGGAGCATGAAGAAGCAGCCATTTCTAGAGTTCGAAAAGAGCTCATGCGGAACATCCCATTTTTGGTAGTGCTTGATAACCTAGAGAGTGAAAAGGATTGGTGGGATCAGAAACTTATAATGGATCTTCTTCCCCGGTTTGGTGGAGATACTCACTTTATAATTTCCACACGCCTTCCACGCATAATGAACTTGGAGCCTTTGAAACTCTCTTACCTATCTGGGGTTGAGGCTATGTCTTTAATGCAAGGGAGTGTCAAAGATTACCCTATTGTGGAAATTGATGCTCTCAGAGTTATTGAGGAGAAACTTGGGAGGCTCACTTTAGGCCTTGCAATTGTAGGAGCAATTCTATCTGAGCTTCCTATAAATCCAAGCAGGCTCTTGGATACAATTAATAGAATGCCTTTGAGGGACTTGACCTGGAGTGGAAGAGAGGGTCATTTATTGAGACGGAACACCTTCCTCTTCCAACTGTTTGAAGTTTGTTTCTCAATATTTGATCATGCTGATGGCCCAAGGAGTTTGGCAACTAGAATGGTTCAGGTGAGTGGTTGGTTTGCACCCTCAGCAATTCCCATTTTCCTATTAGCTCTAGCCGCTAACAAGGTCCCTGAGAAGCACCAAGGCACTAGGTTGTGGAAGAAGTTTTTGCATTCCTTAACTTGTGGCCTTACATCATCCTACACCAAGAGATCAGAAGCTGAAGCGTCTTCCATGTTGTTGAGGTTCAATATTGCTAGAAGCAGTACCAGGCAAGGTTACCTCCATTTCAATGAACTCATCAAGCTTTATGCCCTCAAAAAAGGAGTAACTGGAGTTGCACAGGCCATGGCTCAAGCAGTAATTAGTCGTGGGTCTATTTCACAACATTCAGAACATTTATGGGCAGCATGTTTCTTGCTATTTGGGTTTGGGAATGATCCCATTGTGGTTGAGTTAAAGGTGTCGGAATTGTTATTTCTTGTAAAAGAAGTGGTTCTCCCTCTTGCAATTCGGACATTCATTACATTTTCACGGTGCAGTGCTGCTCTAGAACTCCTTCGGCTATGCACCAATGCACTGGAAGCAGCAGATCAAGCATTTGTCACCCCAGTAGAGAAGTGGCTGGACTCATCGCTTTGTTGGAAACCCATCCAAACTAATGCTCAGTTAAATCCTTGCGTTTGGCAGGAACTGGCACTCTCAAGAGCAACCGTGCTGGAAACTAGGGCTAAGCTAATGCTTAGAGGGGGGCAATTTGACATAGCGGATGATCTAATTCGAAAAGCTGTTTTTATTAGAACTTCTATCTGCGGTGATGATCATCCAGACACCATATCTGCTCGTGAAACTCTGAGCAAGCTCACAAGGCTTCTTGCAAATGTTCAAATTCATACATCCCCATAGATTCTAATTTTCTTGTAAGAAAGAGTTTACATTAGACGTATACAGAGATCTGGAATAAAACTTTGTTAAACATTTTAGAGGAAATTCTTTTATACCATTTTCTTTTCTGAATGAGACGAACATCCATTTTTGAATTCCTTCTTTATGTTATCTTGATGTGAATTCGTTTCTATAGGCCTCATCATAAATTACTTGTTGCTTTCAAATCCTTTTTATGCATTTTCTCGTACATGAACTATTTAATTATGATATCTATATCTAATTTTTGTTCTTGGTTAAGGTTTTTATTTTGTAACTAAAACTTTATAGGTGGGCAGTGACCAATTGCAAAAAATTGCATGTGGTAATATGAGGGCATTGGGACTCACTCTTCCCTCCAAGGCTTCCAGGTATAGATAGTTGGATGATTTCAACTATTTGATTTCTAGGCATCCTGTTACATCATTGTTGCAGCAGGAAAACATTTTGTGTTTGCATGTTGTAATGCATGATCATTTTGGAGTTTTTACCATCCAGGACCTTTTGGGACCCATATGTACTGAAATTTGCTGAAAATCAGAATCCTCCATTTTGAAAATTTTGACCTGGCAGGTTTTGCTCCTCGGTTCACTGCTTTGAATCTTGAAGTGTGCTGATTCAACTTTGAGTGGTGTTTCATCCTGACTTGGTGTTTGGAATCATAGAAGTTGCTGAAAATGGGAGTGAAATTAGGTACTTGGACAAAAGGAATCCAACCATGTTCAGTTCTTAATATCTCCACTCTCAACTGTTCTTTATGGAACTTTATTTATTCTTTTTTCTTCCTTTAATGGTTCAGAAATTTCTAAATTCAAATCTTTTCCTCTTTTTTTATAACTTTCCTTCTGGAGCTTTTGTATTGTTCTATGCATGAACCTCTCAGTTTCATGTTAGGCTAACAAATCATTTGCCGATGTAGATTTTTTATTCAAACTGGGCAGACAAAGCTGAACTCCTTGCTGGAAATTTTTTTGTTCACTTTTCCAGAAGTTGACTTCATGATCTGATATTCTCATTCTCTTTTCTACCGTTCTAACTTTGTTTACCAGTTATCAAATAGGAAGTGAGACTTCAATTCAGCCAGGCTGGCAACCTGCTCATCTGAAGACTTCAACTTAAACCCCAAGAACTTAAAGCTTCCACCACTTGGAAGAAGTGATCAATGAATGTGGTGGGAGAGGGGAAGCGATTATGTTTCTGTGCTTTAAGAGGTAAGAAGGCAACCGGTTCATCTACTTTGCTTCTCATATATCTGTAGCCTTAATCTTCAGATTCAAACTCTTAACCTATCGTCATTTTGGTAATTGACTCTGACCTAACCTATCAAAAGAAATAATAATGATTTGACTCTGACCTACAATTAGTTGACTTCTTTGATACTATGAAGTTGCAGTTATGTATTTTAAAAGCAATAAACATTCTCTGCAATTAGCTGAACATTGTGGGGAAAATTAGTTTCTAGTCTCAAACTTACAACCATCAAGTGTTTATCATCTAATAGTTACTTCTCCACCTGAATCTGAGATGCTCATTGACTTTTGCGCCATTTTAGATATCCCCCATAATCGCAGTAGAGTCGCAGTTTAACCATTTCTTGCCCCCATAATTGTAGCTCAATGGTTGTGCAATTGTGCCCTCCGACAATGAACCAAAGCTCTTGAATTAGAAGGTAGAGGCATAGTCAAATATCACCTAGGTTTGCTTCCACGCATCAGCAATTAGGACAACTGCCTAGTGCCTACTAAACACTTCATATTTTGCCTTCTTTTTAATTGTTGCCTCCCTTTCACCACTATAACAGTGATTCTTAGAAATGGGATTATTATTATTATTATTATTATTATTATTATTATTATTATTATTATTTCCTAAAAATCTTTGTTGCATGGTATCCCAAAGAGAGAGAGGTGGCAATTTCTCAGTTTTCACTTTAGGTTGAGTTAAGTTTATATGCAACTACTAATGTTGAAACAATATTTAATGTTCATTTAATTTATTGAGAATTTAAAACGGAAATTAACTGGATTGAACTCAAGTCAAATAAGACTTTGGAAACTGGTTGAGCTTCAAGTGAGGAGAAAGGTTTTTTCTTTTTCTTTTTTCCTTTTCTGTACACAGCAACCTGTTATCAATTTACAAGTACTACGCTGATTTTAGGTTTTTACCAAAAATTCCTCTTGCTTTTCATTTGCTCACACTTGCCGGTGTAAGGTTACCAGATAATGTATTGGTGGAGATATACTACTCTAGCTTTTAGTTTCTATTCAATCCACCATGAAGTAAGCACTGTTGAAGGTGCATGACATTTTAGTATTTTGTCTCCTTTGATTAATGGCTTTTGGTTTAATAGGGTTATGGTTTGCTGATTCATGACATGCAAGATTTGTTGCCCTTTGTCTATATGCTTAGTTTCTAGCTATCATTCAATAGCTTACAGCTTGCTCATGTGCTTCACACAAGATTTATCATGCTTCTTTCTATTTGGACACTTTGTATCTATCATCTTTCTATCTTTTTATGTATATCTCGACTTGTGCCATAGCATTCTTAGTTGGAAAAGAGTACCGAATATAAAACTAAGAGTGTGTTTGAGAGTGATTTTAGAAAACGTTTCTATAATTTCTAATACTTAAATGATAAAAAATTTCAAGTGATAGAAAAATTAAAAACATTTTCTAGAATCACTATCAAACAAATTCTAAGAACCTACTTGGGAGTGATTGTGTTGAAGGGGGTTAAAAGCACTTTCTAATGTTTAAAAACCTTTTCTTACATAATTAGGTCTTTGACAAACTTCTGAAAATCATTTTTAAAAATCTAAAAAATTATTTAAAATGATTCCTGAATAATCACTTGGCTGGTGATTCTTTCAAAAATTGTATATATATATATATATATATATATCCAAACACTTGACGATTTTCCTTAAAAAGGTTTCTAATGGAAACATTATACATTAAGGCACTTTAATCAAAATCACTTCCATATGGACTTTAAATCACAAGATATAAGATTATTCTAAGATATTGAAACCAAATAACACCTACTGCGAACAAGTATTGTTGAAGGTTGCAAATCACTTGAAACACCTAACAAATTCACAAAATGATCATATCACGCACTATGTTGTTAGTCCTTAGAAATTCATAGGAAGTTCTCATGCTTACTAGTTTACTTGCATTAGCGATGACTATATCTATTTATAGATACTAGAAAACCTCTTCCAAGTAATAAGTCCAGGTTGATTTTTTTTTTTTTTTATTTCCTAAAATTTACTATTTGCCTAGAGATTAAAAACAAAAGCAAGGCCGAGGACTACACGAGGTGAATGGTTATGAGAATGTGGGCGTAATAGGAGGTGCATCACTATGCCTGACCGAATATCAACATATAACCTTTTGGACAAAAATGTAACTGATGGCATGGTAAAATGAAGGAATATGAAAAGGTGAAAAGGAAAACTGTGAGTGTTTAGCTAGGTTGGCAATTTCGGACAAAATTCCTAAGTGTCCCCTAACTCAGCTTTCCTATTCCTATTCGGACTACTTGACTTTGAAGACTAAGACTTTGCTAGGAGGCCGAGGTATGTAGCCGAGTGTGTGGTGATTGGATGTGAATCAACCTGGTTTTTAAGCTTTAAATGTGTTAGAAAATTAGGAGAAATGGTTTTTGGTGCAAAACTATCATTCTCCTGTTTCTGGATCGATCCAAGTGTAAGGGTGGATCGATCCAACTAATGTTTTTTTTATTAAATCTCAACCATTAGATTAAGGGCTTCTTTTTACACTTTTTTTTTATTAAATCTCAACCATTAGATTAAGGGCTTCTTTTTACACTTTAAAAACTAATCTTCTCTCATTTTCTGGGGGAGTGACTGCAAAAAACGTGGTGAGAGCAGCCACACTCCTTGTGTTCTTCATCTTCTCATTTTGTTTTCCTAATTTGGGGTTTTTGATTGCAAAGAAAATCCACTTCTCTTAATGTTTTCCAAACTAGTTTTTAATGGATTTTCTTGAGCAACAAATGGGTTGATTCTTTCCTTCCTTCATATCTCAATCTCTCATTCTATTTGGGTTTGTGCAAAAACTCATTTTCTTCTTGTGTGGATTCAAGAAGAGGCCGAGATTGAGCTTGGTGAGGACTCCAAGTGTGCTCTGAAAGAAGAAGGTGAGAACCTGAAAATGAAGGTACTAGTCAAGTATTCTGGGAAGGATTGGTTGGCTTAAGTTAGGTAAAACCTTGTACTCAGTTTTTATTCTTCATAATGGAGTTTTCAATCGGTGACAAGCCCATGGTTTTCGATCTTTTCAGAGGTTTTCCACATTAAAAATTTGGTGTTCATTGTCTATTTCCCTCACTCTACATTTTGATTTATTTTTTAGGAGTGTTGAAGCATTTGCATGTGTTTTGCATTTATCAATTGTTGGGAGAGTGTCGATGCATACATTCTTGCTTGTGGGTGTTATGCTTTGTTGAAAAGTTGTTGGAAGAAAAATTCTTGACATTAAGATGGTCTAAGGTTAGGTAATCTTTGTTGGGAGAATTTTTATATTGTTCTACAACACCTATTCACCCCCCCTCTAGGTGTAGTCCATTATTGAGATTCACATTTTCATAAACATATTTTGTGGAGGATTGGTGATGGGTGTGGAGATGATAAATGGCGTGATGGCTTCAAATGTGGAGACTGTTGACAGAAGAACAGAGAGGTATAGAGGAATGATGACAATATGAAGAGAAGTGAGGTGCAGTGATATTTAAGCTACCCAAGATCTTGCCTCGGCAAGAGACATGTAGTTGGGTGACAATGTTCAAACGACCCAAGATCTTATGGGGGAAAAAGTAGTTGATAGGAAAAGGTTTTTGATACTATATGTATAGCGAGCTTTGCGTAAACATGTAGACACCCTTTAAAATTGTGAAAGGTCCATTAGGCTTAAAGTGTACAATATGAAACTCAAATGTACTTCCCTTTTGTTAATAGCTTAGATGGTATCAAATCATCTAGTGATTAAAACTTTGATATTGTACCCTCTTTCGATACTATTTAGTTTTCTAATCCTCTTTAGGAAAATTATCAAAGGTTTGAACTCTAATTATGCTATTTATATTCTAATCACATCATTTATACCTTAAAATTTTTCATTCCCTGATTATATTTCTTGTACGCTTAATGATACTCATACGGGTTTATGATAGATTGGTTATGGTTTGGGTGCCACCAACTAACAACCCTCCTTTTGATATTCATTTTAATTTTGTAGATAACTCATGAGAACCAAATGGCCCCAAAAGGACTTTGGCATCAAACCAGTCTCCTCATTCAAGGCCATTGCCCACTCTAAATGCCATGAAATATCCATCAATTACTTGCCCTAAAGCTAAATGTCATCCATTGACCATGAACTAACCTCAATTTATTATTCTCTTGAATGAATATGTATATGATCATCATGACCCATAAATACCCACGAGCTTCACATTTTCCATCTCCATTTCTTATCGAAATATGGCCAAACAATGGTAAATAAGACAGACGTTATTCATGGAATTGTCCCGATGACTTCTACCATGAATTGTTAATAAATTCAAACAATTTACTTCCACAAACTTGTCGCATTAAAGTAGAACTGATGCTTATACGTTTTAATAAACTGGCAAGTGTTCACCACGTGTGATGGTTGGGCTAAGATATAAATAGAAAAAAAAAAAATGATTGGGATGAAATATAAATAAAGTTACACTCTTCCATACCAAAAATTTAGATAGTAAAATTATTTTAAAAATTAATTTTTCTAAGTTAAATAAAATAAATACAACCTTTGTCCTTGATGATGATGTGTACCAAATTTTATTTTTTTAGTTAATTATTTTATATATAATTTAAATAATTTTTTCTCTTAACAACCATAATATTTCGGAAGTCATTATCATTATCTTTGTATTTCCAATATTTTTGCTAGGTAATCAATTTACATAATCAACTTTCTAATGGCACTCGTTCTCAAGTTTGAGTTTATTGTTTATTCAAATTCATTGCAATTTAGAGATAGCGGAATGTCAATTTCACTTGTCCTAATGTTATGAATAGTAGATGAATATTTAAAAATAAAAATAAAAATTAGATTATTTATCCAAAAATATACTTGTTACTTACATATTTTCCTTGTCAATTTCCTTTAATTTTATTAATTTACTTACATAAGAAAAAATTGTGTTACTGGAATGTAATACAAAGTCATAACATAGAGAAATCATGAGAAATATCTTTTTAAGAATCAAAAACTTTTTTTTTTCTCTCAAATATGTTTGGCATTCCATTTTTAAATCATTAAATATAGTTGTTTAAAATTTCTTTAGAATAGTGGTTGGTATTTAAAACGAAGTGTAGACATAAAAAATTTAGTAGATTAAATTACCACTAATTTGATCTTTATATATATATATATGATAAGTTTCCTATAAAAAAAAAAAACTAATCTCCAATATTATTATTATTATTATTATTATTATTATTATTATTATTATTATTATCTTATTGATAAAAACCTCCAAAGAAGAAAAGTTGCTAGTATCATGAAACTAAATCCCTTAAATTAAGCAACTAAATATTGAAAATTCAAAATTCAATTCCCTACATTCACCTATAAATAGAAGTGACTTCCTTTAAGAAATGGGGAGATTAAAAAATCTGAAAGAGATCAAAAAATTCAAATCAAGAAAATGAGATCTACAAAGTGACTCATATGAGAAAAGAGGTTTCACAAAAAGAAAAAGAAGTTTCATAAAATCTCCCTACAAGTTTGGTAAACAGTCAAAGGGCTACACATGTGTTCTTCGCTATTCAACAAGTTTATTCAGGAAAAAGCCACTCTAGGCCCTCGATTGATCTTCAAATCTTAGAACATAATTTCATCATCATTCTTCGAGTTGTGGTCAAAATGAAAGAATCAAAGGAAAAATATTCTTTTGTAAAGAATATTATATTTGAGATTGTATCCCACAATTTTAATTTTAACAAAATATTTGTTGGCATTATTTTTTCCTATTTATTTGTTAATTTTGTAGGACTTTTGTGAAATTTGTGCGTACAAATTACTGGTACGCCCGGTGAGACCTTTCTACCTCTTATCTCTTTCATTAGAAGATTAATCACTACTACATTGATGACATCCAAAAAGACTCAAGTTGCGTATGTCAACAAGGGCAGTGACAAGATCGTCATTGTACAATTGACACACAATACTGTTATGGGCCTCATGACTCATAGTAAAACGAAATCAACATATTCATTTTCAAAAAAACAAGCAAGCCTACTTGTTTGCTAAAACCAATAAGGACACATAATAGGCACAAACCATTCATCACCTTGGCCTTTTTGGGGGCAAAAGGCCATAGTCCTCATAGTAGAAGAAAACTCCCTTCAACATTGAAGAACTTTGGGGATAAGTCCCCTTACCCTGTTACAGATGCCAACTCCAACATCGACTCACACTCCAGATCACCGTTGAAATGACACAGGAGGATAACTACTCCAATCATTCCAAATATATTACTTTTCTCTTCTTGACGACTATGTCAATAATGACAACAAGCACTATATCCATAAAGAAACAATTGGTAGAAATGACTTGTGTCATCTCAAAACTAACCAAGACAATCGAAGAAAATGATATGCAGATAGCCTTCCACATAAATAAGGTTGAGGCATAAGTGCAAAATATGGGTGAGTCTTAATCACCTTCTAAATGTTACATCTTCTCCTGATAATGCACTACATATGTCTAAGATGGTGCAAGTTGAGAAACAAATGATAAAATTTGCCTCGGTGGTGTCATTATCTATCTAGCAACTTCGGGACATGATAACTAACACCATTAAAGTGCAATATAGTGGACCCTCATAGAGTACACTCATATACTCTAAGCCTTACACTAAGAGGATTGATAACTTACGTATACCTATAGGTTATCAACCTTCAAAGTTTCAATTATTTGACGGAAATGAAAATCCAAAATAGTACTTTGCATATTTCATCGAAACTTGCAACAATGCAAGTACAAATGTTGACTTGTTAATCAAACAATTTGTTCGTTCTTTTTTAGGGAACGCTTTTGATTGGTACATAGACCTTACACTTGAGTGTATCGACAGTTGGGACCAAATGGAGTGCAAGTTCCTTAATCGCTTCTATAGTACCCAATGAACTATAAGCATGATGAAACTTACTAATACTATGCCATGGCAAGATGAGCTAGTTGTGGACTACATCAATCATTGGCGTTCTTTAGGCCTTGACTACAAGGATAGCTTATCTGAGGTGTCAATCATGGAGATATGCATACAGGGAATGCAATGAGGTTTTCTGTACGTCCTCCAAGTTGACCAACAAAGAAAGAAACACGATGGGAAAAAGGGTGATAAGACCTCAAAGAAACCCGTCCAAGAATCAATGACAATGGAAGTAAAAGAGTTTGTACCATATTGTGTCAACGAAATCTTTAATGCAAACAATATTAATTTAAGAGCACAAAGATAAAAGAATTACATAATGGTACACGAAGTTTTAACAAAGTTTAGCCAATTATGCCAACATCCATGGATGAGAGAGAATTTTTCTACTGTAGAATAAAAAATATTACAGATGATAGAACCAGATATAACTATTGGGTTCACAAAAAATCTCATATTTCCTCACTCCTTGTATCTATGCCCTGAACCATGAGTTTTTTCACTCTACAGAGTATCTCTCATTCTCTCTCACATTTCTATTCACCTTGTATAGTTTTTACAAGTCCATCTCCATCTCATAACTTTTTTCTCTCATGAATAGAGATATTCCTAATAGCTTTCCTTATTCTATAAGGAAATATAATATTACAAGTATATATCAATTAAGGAAATATTCTATACAATATTCTTTACAAAAAAGAATCCTTAGTAATTAGGAATTTGGGACACTTCCTAATAGACTAACCCAAGAAAATGAGAAGTGTTGGTTTACCTTGAAGGAATTAGATGAAAAGAAGTATCATTTTCCTAATTTTGATGTGTCTAACATGTTGGAAGATCTGCTCCAAAAAAAAGTTATTGAGCTACCTGAGTGCAAACGTCTAGAAAAAATGGATTGTGTTAATGATACAAACTACTGCCATTACCACTAAATTGTCAGTCACTTGGTGGAAAATGTTTCATCTTAAAATATCTCATAATGAAACTTGCAAAACAAGGAAGAATTCATATAGATCTAAATGAAGTAGTGGAGTCAAATCATGCTACAATCACATTTGGGTCTTTCAATCATTTTCCATTACATGTTCCACCTAAGACATTGGGGGCATGTGCTAGTACTATTCAATGCAAGTCATCGAAACCATAAAAAACACAAGTGTTATGCCAAGACACCCTTCTTCACATTTGCCCTGATAATGAATCAATGTCGTATAGCGAAAAATGTTGAACATTGGTGATACGAAGAAGACCTCGCAAGAATCAAGTATCCCATCTATACCTAAACATTCCTAGGAGGGAACAATACGAGCAAAATACCCATCAACATCCAAAAAAGAAATGAATAAAAGAAACCTGAAAAAAAAAAAAAAAAAACAAAAAACATTTGTACAAGTAAATGACCTCTTGGTGCAGAAACTTATCACCTCTATCACATTGGGAGAATACTTCCCTTTAGGGTTTTTCGATAAAAAATTGACGACACCAACTCATATGGTCTCTTGTACCGAGACTTCAAAAGAAGACGGATCAACTAAAAATGAAGAAAAGACTCTTATTGTAGCGCCAAGCAAAACTAAGGAAAAAGATAAGGTAATAGCAAGCCTACAATGCTTACTTCGCATTTTAGTAGCCATGAAATACTACAACTCCCTTATAAGATGCAAAGTGCATTGATTCAAGCACTTAAGAATCCAACACTTTATGCCACCAAAATAAAGAGGGTAAAAAGACTTAAGAATGAAAGTCACAATTGTGTCACATATTGTGTTGTCATCACCTTCACCGACGAAGACCTTCAGTTAGGGTTAAAGCCACATAATCAACCCCTATTTCTTACCAGATATATGTAAGAATAAAACGTCACTTACATCTTAATTGATAGAGGATCTGTAGTGAATATCATGCCTAAGAACACAATGAAACGACTGGGAATTGTCAAAAAAGAGTTGGCATAGAGTCGCCTAATGATCCAAGGCTTTAATCAATGGGGACAGCGAGCTATTGGTATGATTCGTCTAGAACTTGTTATTGGTGAATTAAGTTCAAACATGTTGTTTCATGTAATTGATGCAAAAACATCTTACAATGTGTTACTTGGGCGACCATGGCTTCATGAGAATGAGGTAATACCTTCAACACTTCACCAATGCTTCAAATTTTATAAAGGAAGAGTGAGAAAAGTAGAGGATGACACTAAGCCATTTATAGAAGTTGAGTCTTACTTCGTTGATGCTAAATTCTACATAAGAAATGATGTCATACAAGAAATCCTCCATGAAACTATCTCTTCCACTAGAAAAGCTAAATTTAAGAAAGAGGTTAATCATTTTGAGCCAACACTAACAAGGAATATTACACAGCCATGGATGACTCTAATTGAGGAAAAAAAAGAAATTCTTTGAAGGATCGACGCTAGACTTGGGAAGTACCACTACTCCATCAATTTTTAGGTACGTTATGAGATCTCAATGAAGTGAGGATTAACCACTTTTCATAGAAGACAAAAAGAAAATACAACCTCAAAGATTAAAAAAAAAAAAAAAAAAAATCTTCAGGTGTTGAAAGAAAAGACGATCATTCATTTTCCAAACTTACAACTTATCTCTAGGGATGAGATATAAAAATCCATCAAATCCTCAAGAGATCAAATAAAGCAAAGATTATTCCTTAATAAAAAACAAAAATCAAATTAGAGGTTTGGCCTTAAGGCTTACAAGTTATTAGCCAATACAGGGTATGATTTCACTTTGTCATCACAATTAGAAGAACTTTGCCTCAAGACCATAGGTGAAAAGATGTATGGTCTTAACAAAACTCAAAAGTAGTTAAAACAACAAGGGTATGCAGTCAAACCTTTTTGGGTAGGTTTAGGATTTGTACCTTCTGAGCTTATCAAAATTTTAGTTAAGACTAAAAAGACTAAGGTAAGTACACAACATATCATTACAGAAGATGTGAAAGAGAGTAGTAGGTCAAATTCTCCTCCTCGAATTTCAATGTTTGATCGGATTGAGGTTCCAACTACACAAGCTTCAATGTTCACCAAAATGGATAGTTTTAACCAAGTGGAACGTAATTTAACACATATTCCACAAAGGTTAACTCAACAAAGGATTGAGACTCTATCCCGAAAGTCATGGCGATGAAATGCCATAAAGAAACAGTGTATCAAATTATTTAATCCCATCACAGATGAAGCGTCATTCAACTTGGAAAATTTTTACTAATGGTTCGTTAAAAGTAAAACGATGTACCATCATAATAACTACTCCCATTGGAAAGTACGAATGATGTTTTTCTTTAAAATGTAAGGTGAAAGGGTATGTAAATTTGTAGAATATGGATGTCGACCCCATTAATCCTTGATGCTCAAAAAGATCAATTAGAGAACTTAAACCTAAATATGAATATGACAAAACCAATAATGAAGGTATTGAAGCCAATGCAAAGGCTTTATTTAGTATTTTTAACAAAGCTTGTCCAAATGAGTTTCGTAGGATAGCAAAATGTAAACATGCAAAGGAAGCATGGGATATTGTTACTCATGAAGGTATGTTTGCTGTAAAAATTTCTAAATTGCAAATGCTTGCCACTAAATTTGAGAATATTAGAATGCATGAAAATCAAAACTTTTCTTCCTTTGATTCTAAATTAAGTGATATTGTTAATTACCCTTTTAAACTTGAAGAACCTATTACAGATTCAAAGGTAGTTAGAAAAATATTGAGATATCTACCAAAGAGATTTAAACCTAAAGTAATTGCTAGAAACGAGAGTAAGGACATCAATTCTATGAGAATTGATGAACTTGTAAGCTTCATATAGACTTATAAGATAACCCTACCTAGTTCTCAAAAACCTAAGGACTTTGCTTTTAAGGCTTTTGAGAATGAAAAGAAAGATATCAAAATGTCATGGTATAACTAGGGATGAATTAGCATATATGACTAAATAAATAAATAAATAAAATCATGAAATTTAACAAAAGGTTTTACAAAAGCCAAGAATTTGGAAAAAGAAAGAGACTTAATGAGCAATCGTTTAATGAGAAAGGAAAGGAAAAAGTTCCTCCAAAGGTAAGAAAGTTGAATGCTTTAACCACAGAGGTTTGGGACACTTTGCTAATGATTATCCTAACCCCAAAGATATCAAAAAGTCTATGTAGGCTACTTGGAGTGATACCGACTTTGAAGAAAGTGTTTCCACAACTTTTAAAGATGCAATATATGATCCTAATGACTTCGTAGTTTTTATTACATTTGTGGAATCTATGCATGATAGTGATTTGTGATAGTAATAGTAATGATGAGTTTACTGATGAACAAAGGGTTGAATTCTTGAGTAATCTTTTTTTTTAGCATGAAAAGCTAATTAAGAGTTATTTAAAAGATCATGATATTCTTGAAACTCATAAAAACAAGATTGATATGCTTAATGTAGAAAAAACTAATTTGCTTGAAAAAATTAGATTTGTTAAATCTAAACATCATTTTCTCTTTGAGAAGGATAATGCTCTAACTCAAGAGATCAAGAGTAATAAGTTATTTTTATCCATGAATGAAAATTTTCACCTTAAAACTAAAGTACTTAATGAAATGCTTGATAAATACAAAACCCATGGTGATAAAAGAGGTTTGGGATATATCAACAAAGATGAAACTCCCTCTAGTATAGAAACTATGTTTGTCAAAGGTAAAGATGTAAACCACAACCAAGTAGAATATCTTAAAAAGACATCACTATGCACACACTATATGGACATTCTCAGTTTAGATGCTACATTAAGTTCCTAAAAAGGTTTGAATCTCAAATAAGTAAGCTAATGAATGATTTTAACTTTCTTCAAAATAACATCTTGAATAATGAGAAAGTGAATAAAACTAATTAGAAGCCTATAAGTCAATCTAGTTCCTCCAAGTCACCACCTAGGACTAAACCAAGTCTAGTTGAGAAATGATAGGGCTAAATGTCAAGTTATGTTCAATGCTCTTAAAGTTGAATCTTCTAGTTAGTGGTACCTTGATAGTGGCTACTTTAGACATATGACAGGAGACAAAACCTCTTTCACATCTATTAAGGATTATAATGGTGGGACAATTACTTTTAGAGATGGAAGCTTAGCTCATGTGAAATGCAAGGGTAGTATAGCTATCCCTAGTTGTCCTAAATTAGATAGAATTCTTTATGTTGAAGGACTCAAGGCAAACCTCCTAAGCATTAGTCAAATGTGTGACAAAGACCATAGGGTGAATTTTTGCCAAGACTTATGCTATAAAAAGGGAAATGTGTATTCATCATAGGACATAGAATAGTGGACAACTATTATGTGATAAATCCTAACTCTAGAACACCTCTTGTGTGTAGTAGGACAAAACTAAATCCTATAGAACTTTTGCATAGAAGGCTAGGTCCATTAACTATAGGGATCATGTGCACTTAGTGAATACTGAAAAAAGTTAAAAGTATCCTTAAACTAAGTCGTGAACCTAAACCCATTTGTGGTGAGTACATGAAAGGAAAACAAACTAAGAGCTCACATAAAAATGTTAAGGAGATAAGGACCACTAGGCCTTTAGATCTTCTTCATATGGATCTTAAGGGTCTAATGTGGACCGAAACTAGAGGTGGGAAAAAATATGTTCTGGTTGTTGTGGATGATTTTTCGAGATACTTCTTTGTGAGTTTTTTTAGGGAGAAATCAGAGGTCATGGAACACTTAAAGTCTTTATTCAATAAAATACAAATGGAGATAGGTCATCTAATTGTAAGGATTAAGAATAATAGGGGAAGAGAGTTTGATAATATGGATGTTGTCCTCTTTTGCAAATCTAAAGAAATTAAACATGAGTTTTTAATCCTTAGAACTCCTCAATAGAATGGAATGGCTAAAAGAAAAAATAGAGTACTATGTGAAATGGCTAGGGTGATGATTCACATGTATAATACCTCTATGCAATTTGAGCAAAAGCAATTAATATAACATGTTATATTGCCAATAGGATTTTTCTTAGACCTGGAATAAAGAAGACATCTTACACATTATGGATTGGGATAAACCTAATCTTAAATGCTTTAAGACTTTTGGTAGTGAGTTCTATATGCTTAGAGATAGGGAAATGCTAAATATGATATAAGTATCTTCTTAGGCTTTTCTACTACTAGTAAAGCCTATAAGGTTTATAATTAAAATTCACAAGTCATCCAAGAATCCTCTAATGTGGCTATAAATGACACTAGGTATGATCTGGATATAATTGAGAGTCAAATTTTAACCTAGGATTTAATTGAGGATAACCTTAAAGATTTGGAGATCACAAAAGATAACTTTAATGATATCCCTAAAAGAGACATTGACCCTAACAATGATGATGTTGTACCTCTAGATGACACTCCTAAAGAAACAAGGAATGAACATAAATCAAAGTACCTAAGAACCACCTAATCTCAAATGTTATAGATAATGTTAATGAACGAGTGGTTACTAAGAGACAATCAAGAATAAATGAGATGAGTCTTATATGTTATACCTCCCAATTGGAGCCAAAGAATGTGGATGAAGTTTTAGGAGATGAGAATTGGACTATCGCACTCCAAAAAGAGTTAAATCAATTCACTAGGAATGATGTGTGGTACTTAGTCCCTAGGCCTAAAGATAAACATCTCATAGATACAAAATGGATTTTAAAGAACAAACAAAATGAAAATGGGGTCATTGTTAGAAATAAAGCAAGATTGGTTACCCAAGGATTCTCAAGATTCAGGGGATTGATTATGAAGAAACATTTGCACTTGTAGCTAGATTAGAATCAATCAGGAAACTTTTGGCAATAACATGCTCCTTAAGGATAAAAATTTACCAAATGGATGTCAAGAGTGTTTTTCTAAATGAGATTTTGAGTGAAGAGGTGTATGTTGATCAACCTAAGGGATTCAAGGATTTGAAATTCCCCAATCATGCTTATAGGTTAAAGAAAGCCCTTTATGGATTAAAGCAAGCTTCTAAAGCTTGGTATAAGAGGCTTACAACCTATCTTTTGGAGAAAAAGTTTGAAAGAGGAGAAGTTGATAGAACGTTGTTTATTAATAAGTCTAATGATGAGTTGTTAGTGGCTAAGATTTATGTTGATGATATAGTTTTTAGAGCTACTTTTAGTAACCTTGCCCTTAGTTTTGCTGAATAGAGGAAGATTGAATTTGAATGAGCATGGTTGGTGAACTAACCTTCTTCTTAGGATTGCAAATTAGACAACTAAAAGATGGTTTTTTTTTTTTTCTCAATCCAAATATGTTAAGGAGTTACTGAAGAAATTCAGTCTAGAATCCACCAAACACTTTATGACACCTATGAGCACTACCACTAATCTTACCAAGGATGCATCTGGAAAATATGTTGAGCAAAACATTTATAGAAGTATGGTAGAAAGGTTATTATACCTCACAATGAGTCACCCTGACATATTCTTTAGTGTTGGAGTTTGTGCTTGATACCAAGCAAACCTCAAAGAGTCACACTTAACAACTGTTAAAAGAATTAGCCGTTATATAAATGGGATTGTTGATTATGGATTGTGAGTATCCCTATAATTATTCCCTTGTGATTGCTAGATATTTTGATGTTGACTAGGCCAAAAATGTTAAGGATAGAAAAAACACATCTTGTACTTGTTTTTTCATTGGTGATTGTCTTATGGCTTGACTTAATAAGAAAAAAAAAATTATATCCTTATATACTACAGAAGCTAGGTATATTGTTGTTAGAAGTTGTTGTACACAAAACCTGTGAATGAAGCAAATACTAAAAGACTATGGAATTGAGTAAGAGACCATGAATATACATTGTGACAACTCTAGTGCTATAAATATCTCAAAGAATCTTGTTCTTCATTCCCGTACTAAACACATTAAAATCCATCATCATTTGATTAGGGATCTTGTTGAAGAAAATGTTGTCTCTTTAGAGTTTGTCCCCAGTGAACATCAATTGCCAGATATTCTTAACAAACCCCTAGATTCTCTTAGGTTTGAATTCCTTAAGAAATCCCTGGGCATATGCCTAATCGATTGATCTTCATGATTTATAGGCCTTAAAGATTTTGAGCTTATTATTATTATTTTTGTTTCCTTTGACATTCTTTTAATATTAACTTGGACATATGATTTTTGTTTATTTACTTGATATATTAGCATGATTCATAATATCTCAAGTTTTTGAACTAGAGAATTATACTATATATATAAGACTTGATGTGGATTGAATCATAAATATTTGTTAATCACTATTGACATATTTGATTCTTGAAAATTAAATGTCTTTGTATATTGGAATTTCAACTTTATTTACGTCTTATGTTTGATCAAGAGGGAGACTTCTTCAGTTTAACTCATAAAGTAGACTTTAATTTCTTTGGAAGGATCCTATATCATGCTCAAATCTTATTATCCACACACATTGTTTGAGAATGATCATTATAATTGTTTTCTAAAGTGTTGACACAAAATATTGAATAATTGGTTAAGTATAACTCTCATACTTTTTCCAAGATTCATGCTCTCAACTATAAGCTACTCACTTACAATATTTGGAAACACCCCCACAATAGATACAATGACAACCATGAATGAAAACAAAATGAAAAATCCATTGATCATGGTGTACAATGCCTCCATTTTCAAAAGAAAAAGAAAAAGAAAAATGATATCAAATTAAGGAAGAGTTAGTTGTGTTGTATGTAGATCAACGAGATTGTGTTAAATAGAAATCCGACGATCTTAGATCAAATTGACTGGATGTGTACTTTGATTTGATCAAAGACATGACTGGATCTCTTCTAAGTGATCAATTTCAAAATATAGAACTAGACAATGACTTATATTCCCTTAAAAATCAATACTTATGTTTTCATGTTGGCTCTTTTATACATTGATTGTTATGTATTAGGTCTCGAAATTGAGATTATGATTAACTCTGACTTTTGAACTTGAAACCTAATTTTTGATAGATTGATATATAATATCTAAAGTAACTTACTTGATTTATTACTGATTGAATTAATTTTGAAAGTTCTTGAACATGATGATCTATCTGAGTTGATTGTTATTGTGGCTCGAGTCACTTTTCGGATGTCTATGTATAGTCAGTCTTTTCCTTGTTTCTTTCTATTTTATCCGATGTGTACTTAGCATGCCAAGACTTGAGGCTCATTTCCTTCTTTTTCCCTAGAGGTTTAGGTTCTCACCCAAGAGGAGCTAGAAGCCATTCCAACTTCTTTATATGACGTTTTTCTCCATTTTCCTTCTTACATTTTGATTGCTAGTTTCTCCAAGCTAGCATGGTTGTTTGCTACTTTCTTCACTTACTTTTTCTACCTATCTACTCACCACACCCAAATCCATCGTTCATTTTCTAGCTTTATTCATGTCATTCTTTTAAGCCAACAATTTGACATTGGCCAAGTCATCCTAGACACAATCACTCCTCTTCGTGATCCATCATTCAGAGGAGGCACTCTCTCCTTCACCTTCATTATCTCGCAGATTCTTAAGGACGTTGGCTTTGAGATTGACCTTGCACTGGGGGTTTAGGCTACCCATGCCTTTCTAGATAGGAGCTCTTAGGCCAAGCATTATAGTAATATCTGTGCTCCTATGGTGCCTCCAACTCATGGACCACAGGATGCAAGCCAACATACACATTAGGAGGTAGTTGCTGAGAAGGATGAGCTCCGAGCTATGGACCAAGGTGGTGTTCTAGAGGTAAACTATCTAGAGTCTGCTCTAAGGACTCGCTCCAATCGAGGTTGTGCAAGTTCATCATGAGTTGCACAAGAGGCATCTTCATCCGTAGACTCAACCACCCGAGAGACTTAGGCTTCCATGGCTTGTCTCCATCAAAGGATGGACTCTCATGACCTTCAACTTTGAGAGATTAAAGGATGGTTTGACTACGTCATCCCCTGGATCCATTCTTAGGGCACTTTGAGCTTTGCTCCTTTGCCACCACCAAATGCATAAATGTTTATTTATGTTTTTGTTAGGCTATATCAAAATTGATCGTTAGTAATTCTTTAACATAACATAGTCTAGCTCAGATTTGATAACAAACTGAAGTTTTGTTACACAAGGATTCATTATGATGATTTTGGAAAATATAATCAGTGATTTGCAATCAAATTGGTTATAGCTCATCTTTTGAAAAAACCAAATTTATTGTTAAGCTAGATCAAAATTGACCATTAACAATCCTTAATGTGGTATAATTTAGCACTAATCTAGTAGCAAATAGTTATTCTTTCACCACACAAAAAGTCATTATGATGATTTTAAGGAATATAATCACCCCTATAAATTTATGTGCTATTAAAATTGTGTTACCCTATCATTCAAAAGTCAAATTTATTATTAGGTTCCATCAAAATTGACCATCAACAATCCTGTAGTGGTATGGTCAATTACTGTGAGGTTAATGGAATATAATTGTTTCTTTTTATTTTTATTTATTTATTTTATTTTATTATATTATTTTTTTTATTTTTTTATTTTTTTTGCAATCAAACTCACTACTACATTATTCAAAAGAACCAAATTTACTGTTACCAATCCTTTTTTATTTTTGTTACGATGGTTTTATAAGGAAAAATAAGAACTCTTTTGAGGCATATATGTACATCTCTTTCAATCTAAGAACTCTAGGGAACAAATTTTATTGTTACGTTATATCCACTGTGACCATGAACAGTCCTCAAGTTTGTGACAAATGGCAAATCAAAGTACGTAATTTTGGAATAATTGTAATACGTTCATTTTTTTTAACCTCTCACGTGGCAAGTATTCTTTCAAAATTTTCATCAAACACAATTTGACTCGAGGTTTACAGCAGAATTTTGAGCATGTTAATAAATACCAAATGTACAAATAATTTTAACACTGATTTGGACAAGTCCCTTTTTTACCTCCCCATGGGCGATCTAATTTAGGCACCTCAAATGGCGAACAATGATTTGTTCAATCGACTTATCCTATCCTTAGGGCTCGGAACATAATTTTATACTTGAAAAAGGAAAAAACGATAAAATGTTCAAGTCATCTGAAAAGTCTTAACTGTGGAGGAGAAATTTTGAAGTTCCCACAAAAAAATAATGGACCAAAAGATAAATAATGTAGAAACACCAATGTCTATCCCCCTAAAAAGATCGATGTCACTGTTGCACAAATAAATGCTATCAAGCCATGCATTCTACAGAATAACTCAACTGATACAACTAAATGAACAAATAATAAATCTATTTGAATGGTACAGAAACTATTATAGAAACCATTTGTACAAGGGTGTACGATTTAACAAGCAAAGAAGCTAAAAGTGACTTCAGCATAGCCAAAAAAGTACAGCAAAACTCACCCCTCCAAACTTAATGCTGAATACAAACCATCCACAACACAAAAAGATCAAACTCAGTCCTTAGCCCCAGATTTCCCATGGAGTCGGCTGCAAACATCACGCTGCAGCACCTCCATAAACTCCTGCACCAGCCAAAGTATCTGAGTATGTATGCCAACATAAAATTGAATGTATAGAACGCACTAAACAGGACATTTCATGAAGATTCATGCGCAAGCATTGATACTTTGAGCAATTAACATGAAGTAGGATACTTACTGTGGCAAGATGTTCATCACTGCACAACACATCCAACAACCCCTCTGGACCAGTTCCATTAGCATATAGTTGAACTGCATTTTCAGCTACAGAGCGGAAAATATCTTGGGGTGGAATTTGGCGTTCAATGCTTTCAGCTACTTCTCGAAGGTCAGTCTAAAGAACAAAGGAAAGGAAAACAATTATCACAGCAGATGGCATAGCAAAAAAAGGTCCTAAAACTTATCAGCTCATGAGCATGAGATCAACAGTGATATGAACAAGAAAGCACAAAAATCTACAACAAATGGCTTGCACATAATACGTTTGCATTCAGGCACTGCAACACAAAAGAAAGAAATTTTCAACCCTAACAGGAAATGTCTCTTAGTGAGAGGCCACTTTTGCATCAACACAAAGGAGATCCAGCCATTATGTCTTCCCAGTATTTTTACTTCTGTACAACTTTGCGAAGTGTTAGCCTTTCTATACATTTTGTCAGCCTTTTGCAAAGATCAAGTGTGCTATATAGCATAGAAGCACACAACAAATAGGTTCTATATCATCAGGTTGTAATGAAACCTGATTTGATTGTCTTTTCCCCTTACAGTGATTTAAAAAGGGTACTTACAGGACTTTGGTCCACTAAAAGATGCTTAATGCATCAAAAGAACTCTTCTTAACTTCCGAAGATGAAGTTCCCCCAGATTCCAGCTTTGCACAACTGGATGACTTGTTAAATTGTTATTAATATTTGTTTCTTTTTTTTATAACTGAAGAACCTTTCATGGTCAAACCCTTAGGACTTTCCATGAAGACCCAAACCTCGGGGTGCCAACCGCCCTACAACAACCAGCACCAGCTAAATTCAAAGTATCATCAGTGACAGGATTCAAACCCAGGATCATGTGCCACTTACTAGGACTACACTTCCGAGTGTTCAGACTGACCAATTGGGCTACCCTGACAGTATTAAATTGTTGTTAATATTATACCCATTACTATCCTTTAAGCCCTATACTCTTACTGAAATTCATGGAGAGTAGATATTTTTATGTTCAGGTTACTCTTAAACTGATGGAGAAATTCCATCAGCCCTACTCCCAAATGGAAGAGTACCTAAACCACCCCAAATGCAATTTCATTATCAATATGTCCATAAGCTTTGCTTATTTAGAAAACAGTTCACTCGTCAACTTGCCACAGTTATTCACAAGATTTTGCTCCATCCAGAGACATTCAATGCACTCTTGTAGACTTCAAAGATGAAGTTCCCTCAGATTCCAGCCTTGAACAACTACATAAAGTTGTTAAATTATTATTATTATCCTCACCATCATTTAAATCCTGCACTCTCACTGAATTTCATGGAGGGTAGATATTTTTAACGTTTGAATTACTTGTATGATGAAAGAATTATTATATTTAAACCAACCTGAATGCAATTGTGTTGTGAATCTGCCCATAAAGTTGCTTATTCATAAAACAGCTCATTTAATAACTCACTGAAGTAATCAATAATCACCGGAGAACCTGAAATTTTTGACAAACAAGGCATCCAAACCTGAGAATTTTGAACATCTGGTTTGTCACCTCTGCTAGGCCTTCTCTCACTGTGCTGTGGCTGGGGCTCAGATCCTACACCATGGAATAGTTCTCCACGGTTTGGCCCACTGCTGAGAGCGCGACTAACAATTGGCATCATTTGTTGAACCATCCTTGACAGATCAATGCCTCCACCTTGGCCTCTCCCTACCCCAGAAAACATGCTTTCAAGTTCTTGGCTATCAACCTGTTGAGCGATTTGATTGACTGTATTCATCATTAATGGGTTTTGAGAGAGTTGTTGCAGCATATTACTCAAGACATCAGGAGAACCAGCCCCAGACTGCTCTGCAAGCCCTGAACAAAAACCACTTAAACCAGGATTGTGGAGAACATGAGATAATTAAAAAACCAAATTTGCATCAATACCTTGACCTCCTGATAACATACCCTCCCTGACCTGGCCAAGGACATGCAACGGTTGCCCTAAGGGTGGACCATTTGCATCCATCCTATTTGCTGTGAAACTACGAGAGGCAAGAAAGTGTGAGGGTGGGCAATTAACATCCATCCTATTTGCTGTGAAACTACGAGAAGAAAGAAACTGCGAGGGTGGGCGATTTGCATCCGTCCTATTTGCTGTCGAACCACGAGAGGCAAGAGACTGCAAAACCTGCTGGGCACTTGTCATAGTGCGTTGATTCTGATCAACAGAAGGAACACTAGAAGTTCCACAATCATTGTTCTTGCCTTGTGATTTTGGCTGCTTACTACGCTTCTGCTTAATCAAAGATAACTTTAGCAACCAATGATGGGCCATAGAATAAAAAAGGAACCAAAAGAGTTCAAATAAGAAATCTTAAATTTTATTTGTAAGAGATCTTCAACAAATAAAAGTGCTGTTTAGCTGCTCAGCGCACAATTTTATGTATATAAGAAAATAGCAATATATAATAATCAAAAAGACATAAGAAACAATCTAAAAATAGTAATCTACATAACTGATCTATCACTACCAGAATTACTGTACCACTATTAAAAGAAAGGCAATTCATCCCTTTCCTACTTCCATGCAGTTCAAATATAAACAATTCAAGGCCCATGTCCACTTATAAGAAACAAAAGCAGAAATTGTGGCTCTCTCAATTATATGGCCATAATAACAATTCTGCGACTAAAATAGCCCACCACTCAGTGCCTCAAGGAGACCATGTTTCATCAATGTAACTTAGAAAGTCAAAATAGAAGGTTTATACAGCTTCATTGCAAAACTGAAACAACCTATTTGGCTAACAATATTAGCATAAGGTTTGTAGAAAAGCATATGTACAATACTTATACTGCTATAGAAAGGTAAATAACCCTCCCTTTTTAGGCAATTAATGAACCAAAATTCCACTTTTCCCAAGATAACATGAAGGGCACTTATGGAAATTATTCATTTAGGGAAAGCCTCACATTCCTTGGAAAACAGGTCAGTATCCTCATCTGAAGTGTGAGCACCCCCTTCTAGTAAATTCAAAGATATATAGTAAAGAAACAAAAATAATATACCTCACCTTAAGTTGCAAACCTCCCATCCCTAATCCAAGTGGAACAGCTTTGGCTTCCTCAGGAATATCCTGCCTCTGGCTTGATCTTGGAGCATCATCTGAAGCATCTGCTGGACCACTTGTAGCTTCATCACTTCCACTTGAGCAGCTAAAAGAGCCTTCAACAGCACAAGTTGATGGTACATTTTTTGACTGTGAAACACCTCTTTTATCCTGATTATTATTCATTTGGGGGTGTTCAGGTTGTGACTGGTAGTCATCAGTAAATCAGTTTTAGTTTCCAGCCAATAAAAATCAACAAACAGCATGTATGTAAGATCTGAGTTTTTCAACAGAGCATACCGTATGACCATCAGTGCCAGGGATGCATATGTCTGAGGGTAGGCTGGTTTCTCCGGCTCCTGCGACTGCCATGTTTTTCAGCTGATCACTCCCTACATCATTACCAGGACCAGATCCAGTAGACATATTCTGAACAGTTGAACTCCCTGCTTGGCCTGCTTGCATAAAAGAGCTGCTCAGCGGATCATAGTAAAGCTATATTTAGGATGGACTGAACATTCAATGTCAAATCACCTGATGGAACCTGGTTTCCCCCCCGCATGTTATCAACCAAATTTCTGATCCGTGAATTGACTTCAGCTATAACGGAGGATAGTGCACCAGAGTCGGAAGGTGCCTGTGAAATAGAAGCACCTGATTGCACTGCAGTGGAAAACACAATATCAATGGACCATGATGGGACAGCTGCAATAATGATATTTCTAGGAGGCAGTACTCTTGTTCATTTAAAATTACCTGAAACATTTCCATTAGCACGTTCTCCCTGCATTCCATCCCCATTTCCTGCCCTGGTACCAGCTGCTGAAACAATAGGCGGAAGAGATGTGCCTGATAATGAACAATGTCAATTAATTGAATCATGTAAGAAGGTCAACTGTATGGGTGAAAGATATTTTATCCTCACCAGCATGTATGTGAATGTTTATGTGCCTTGGCGCATTCCCAGGACCAGCAGGAGGATTTGATTGAGGAACAGTTGAACCACCAAAGAAAGAGCTGGTTTGAAGAGGAAAGGGCTGCAACAAACAATATCATGAGCAACAGACATGATTGCAACTCAATGTCTATAAACAGTTACACTTATCATAAAAGATGTTCACAAATGATTTCATTGACAAAGAAACAGACAAAAATGTGTATATGCAAAATATCTAATTAGGTTAATTATTAGACTTGGTCAATGGGGATGTGTATTGTCCAAATAGGGGATCTATTTACATCATAAAATAAGCAAATGAAGAACATTAACAAACTACCATGCAAGTGTATCAACAATCCATAAGGTTTAGATACCAAATATTCAGTAATAGCTGAAATGGTAATAACATGAAAAGCTAAGCATTTTTTTTTTTATAGGTAAAGAAAAGTCATATAAAGTAAAGAGGAGACACCAATAGCAATGCCCTCATAGTGTACAGGAAGTACACAGCAAAAGCCTAAAGGTTCACCCCAGAGGAGGAGGGAAAGAAACAAAAAACATCGCTTGCCCTTACTTAGAGCCTAACCAATCAATGAAACTAACAAGAGAAATAGGGTTCATATCTACAAACACCCTAGACTAAGACTACACATTACTTACAAAAGAATTTTTCAATTTTTGGATCAATAACTCCTCATTGTCAAATGGTAATATGTTCCTTTTCTTCCACACTGTCCAAAATATACATAAAGGGGCTGCTTACCAAGCCTTTTTATTAGCTTCACCCACAAACGACCCATGACACCCAAGAAGAGTATCCTTCATCGAACAGAAGAGAACCTAAGACACATCAAAGAGGGAAAAAAGAAGAGTCCAAAGAACCCGAGCCTTTGCATGGCGAAGAAGAAAGGTGATCAACTCTCTATTTCATAGAGGCAAAGGAAACATCTATTTGCCAAATAGTGCCCCCTCTGTTGAATCTAGTCCAAAGTTAAGACTTTACCCTAAGATGTATCCCAAGCGAAGAAAGCCACCTTAGGTGGCGCGCATGATCTCCAAATGCTACCACTAGGGAACAAAGGAGAATCACCAAACTCAAAATAAAATAGAGAGATTTGACCGAAAAGACCCCACACCTTGAAGCTATCCAAATCACTTTATCATCCACATCCTTGTGAACCCTAATTGCTTGAATCTTTTGCAGAAAATGCTCCACCAAATCTAACTCCCAATCATTAAAGGCCTTAGAGAAAAGAAGGGTCTATCCACCCCCTTCACCTTCAAGGTTCCAAACATCCGCCACCACTTGTCCCTTAGTCAAAGAAAGGGTAAATAAGGAAGGGAAGGACTCACATAATGGTTCATCTCCACACCACTTTTCCCTCCAAAATCTCACTCTCTGCTCATAGCCCACTTGGAAGGCCAACCTGCTACTCAAATTATCCCACTCCTTCCTAATAGCTTTCCACAACCCCACACCAATCCTCTCACTCACCTTGTGGGAACGCCACCCCCCATCATCTTCTTCATACTTTTGACTGATGACTTGCTTCCAAAGGGCCTCTCTTTCATTGGCATACCGTTAGCTCCACTTGCACAAGAGGGCTTTGTTCATCACAGGAAGATTTCTCACACCCAATCCACCTTTCCTTTTTTCAAAAAAAAAACAATTTTCCACCTTGCAAGATACTGTTTATGCACAAGAGCCCCACCACCCCAAAGAAAATCCTTTTGAATCTTCTCCAATCTCAAGCTCAACTTGTCTTGGCATGCAAAAGAAAGACATGAAATAGATTGACATGCTAGATGGAGTGCTCCAAATTAAAGTGAGTCTCCTTCCCTTTGAGATATACTATCTTTTCCCCATGGCTAGCCTTTTTCAAAATCTCTCTTCAACACCATCCCAAACTGCCATAGATTTGAAGGGAGCCCCCAAAGGAAGACCCAAATAGCAAGAAGGGAGACCACCCACTTTACACCCCAACTCCAAGGCCAAGTCATCTACCCATTGGAATTAGCTCACTTTTCTCCAAATTGATTCTCAAACCTGAACAAGCTTCAAACCACATAAGAAGTCAACCCAGATAAGTCATCTGATCCTACGACGCCTCTCAAAACAACAAAGTATCATCAGCAAATAACAAAGGCGAGATCAAAATCCCATCACCACCCTTAAGTCTCACCCGCCAACCAGACAAGTAGCCCCCACTATTTTCCCTCCTCAAGAGACAATTAAACACCTCCATGGCAATCATGAATAAATAAGAGGATATGGGATCTCCTTGTCTTAATCCCCTCAAACTTTGGAAAAAACCAAAAGGGGATCCATTTACTAAAATGAAAAACTTCACAGTAGAGATGCACCAATCTACCCATTTAATCCATCTCTCCCCAAAGCCCATCTTTCTTAACACTGCAAGCAAGAACTTCCAATTCACATGATCGTACGCCTTCTCAATATCCAACTTGCACAAAACACCACCTTCGTTGCTTTTCAACCTTGAGTCCACGGCCTCATTTGCAACCAAAACTGCATCTAATATCCATCTGCCCTCCACAATAACTAACAACTTATAGAGGCTGCCCACAAGGCTAATAGACCTAAAATCTTTCAGGTCTTCTGCACCTCCCTTCTTTGGAACAAAAGTTAGGAAAGTAGCATTTAAAGACTTGACAAATCTTCCCCCCTCATGGAAGTCCCTAAAAAAACCCAACACCTCTGCCTTCACAACATCCCAACAAAAAAGCCAAAACGTCATGATGTAACCGTCTGGACCAAGAGCTTTGTCTATGCCCAAATCAAAGAGAGCAGCGAACACCTCTTCTTCTGAAAAAGGAAGCTCTAGCCTCTCAACCTCACTATTATCTAACCCCTCAAAGGACAACTCGTCAATACTGGGTCTCCACTCCCCTTCTTCTGCAAAAAGGTTATGAAACACCCCAACCACACTAGCTTTTATTTCATTCTCCTTATTATGCCAACAACTATTCACTTTCACCTTAGATAACCAGTTTCTTCTACTATGTACATTCACCATCTTGTGGAAGAATCCGGTGTTCTTATCCCCCTCCTTCAACCACACTTCCCGTGATTTTTGTCCCCAAGAGATTTCCCCCCTCAGTACCCATTTCTTATAAGACCCCCTTGCCTTCTTTTTGGCTTCAAACTCTTCCAGATTCAAGGTCGAACTCCTTCTCATCCCAATACACAACCCAACTAAGAGCATCTCCCTTTCTAGCCTTAATGAAACCAAACACTTCTTTATTCCAAGCCTTCAAGACTACTTTTAAGGCTCTCAATTTTGCATCTAAAACAAAGTTGAAGGTCCTATTAAAATTAAAGCTCATCCACCAATTCTTAACTAGATCTTTGAGCCCCTCCTCCTCCAACCACATGTTCTCAAGCCTCCCCCATCGAGCAAAATGGGAAAATGATCAAAAATCGGTCTCTGTAAAACAACCTACACAGTCCCATTAAATAAGTTGTCCCAATTATCTATCACTAAAAACCAGTCAAGTCTAGATTAGGATTGGTTATTCATCCCACCCCTCCAAGCGAAGGGACCCCCTACAGAGGAATGTCCCTCAACTCTAGCTCCTTTAACACCTCTAAAAATCTTATCAAGTTGAAATCCCCACCTACACACCAAGGGTCACTCCATAAACCTCTTATTACCCCAAGCTCATCCCAAAAGTTCTCCTTTTCCTTTCTGCAAACCAGGCCATACACACCAGTAAACACTCACAAAACACCATCTTCACAGTTCTTGAAGCAACACGAAATTGAGTACCCCCCTATTAACAAGCCAACTAATTCGAACACCCTATTATCCCAAAACACCAGCATGCCACCAACTAATCCCCTTGAATTGACTGCACTCCAACCTAAACACCTTCCCACCCCAAGGCTACGCACAAGCCCAGTAGTCATTTCTTTAATTTTGGTTTCCTGCAAACAAACCACGTCCACCCTCTAAGATTTAATCACCGACTTTATTATCTTCTTTTTACCCTTGTCATTTGCCCCTTTTAACATTCCAGGATAATATTCTTATCTTCATTTACACCCTAACACAAAAGCCCCATCGGATTTGCCCAATCTGGTATCAATCATAGCTTTTTTATATCTCACTGCCCACTCCAACTTCTTGAGTTCCCTATCAGAATTTGAAGACAGTGACTTCGCCGTTCTAGAAGTCCCATCCTCCCCCTTTTGGTCAATTCTCCCTTTCATCCTCCTCACAAGATATAAAATTTCCTCTTCAAATCCTTCTGTCAGCATGCTAAGGCACCGACTGAACTTAGCGAGGCAACTAGAGTTCCACCCTTCAGCTTGCTCCCCTATTTCCGCTTGAAAGTCAGTCAATGCCACCAAGGGCCTCGCAGAATCCATCCCAATCGAGACAATCGCAAGCTTAGCTGAGACGTCATTGTCCATCAAGCCACAAGTAAGCTCCTTTTGGCCATTAAGGACTAAAGCAACTTTTGTCAACACTACTTGCAAAGGGTCCTAGTCCACTACCTCAAAGCCTTCCAACCAACCAGAAGCCCCCTCACGCACCCTAAAAGCCTCGTCGGGCCCCAAGAAAGGAGAAGAAGAAAAATCGCCCCAAAACCCCAAAGAAAAGAGAGAGCAAGAGTGAGAAACTGGGCACTTGGAGGCTTCCGCCAACAGCGCCTCGTTGGTGAGCGTCGATCAACATGAAAGCGACCTCTCGACGATCAAGTCTTCGTCGGCTGATACCTTCAGATCCTTCCCTGCTGCTTCCACGAAGGTCTCTAAGGAAGCCCTAAGAGAAAAGAGCTACCCAAAGAAAACAGAGGGGTATTGGGCCTCAAACACAGGCCCAACAAGCCCCTTAACACCCTTAGCTCAACCCACTTCCAATGGCCTCAAGGGCTTAGAGCCCATAATCCAACATGCCTCACCCATGGGCATTTCCTAGACCCGCACACTTGGGCCCAAATCATCTTTTCTCTTTTTCTCCACATAGCTAGCTGGCCTAGACCCAAGCCCAAGAACCTCTAACTCTAGAACCCTTAGTCGGCCTACCACCTGCACCTTCTACACCCCTATCCCTCATGATTTCACCAGCGCGTGAGCTACTCACAATTTCATCCCTATCCTCTCGCCCTAAGATTCTACAAGACTTAGATATTGGCACCACCTGAGAAACCCATGGAGGGGCTTCCCACCACAAACGAATCATGAAACAGGTGCGACCGGCCACCACCTGCAGTGACCCTGGCAGGTCCTTTCCAGTGGCTTTCACCAAGATTTGAGCCCATTGCAACTGAGAAAAAAGAGCTATTTCTTCATCTATAGCCATAAAACCCCCATAGTTATCCCCAATCCTCTTAAATACCTCTCTGCCCCAAAAATGAAGAGGGAGTCGTACTACCCTCACCCAAACTTCCTTGGCATGGCTACCATTCCAATAACAACCCACTTCAAGTCCCCATCTCTGCAGTTGAACCTCTCTACCCTTAAACCATCTACTGCCCCTGAAAAGCACCATATCAGCCTCGCATTTATTCTCGAACTTGAATAGCACAAGGGGCCCACCCAACTTGGAGATTCTTAAGACCCCCCCTCTCAAAGCCCATCAGGCATACACCCACCCTTTCAAGGATGATAAAGGAGGAACCGAATTTGGATTGTCACCAAAACGTCCAAGCAAACAGCAATTCAACTACTCTTCTCTACAATGAAATTCCCGATCCCTTAAATGCAGCCATAAAGTCTCTCCCGATTCCCCTGTCTTCACCCTTGTAGCATTTGCACAAGTTCCTTTAACTTTCTCTATGAAACTACACCCAACCTCTTCAGAGGTCGGAGCACCGTGACCAAAGAAAACTTTACTCACTACGGGAGTGGAGACTCCTAGGGCCCTCAACTTCTTAGCCAACAAAAACCACCCCCCAACTAAACCTTTACCCTCCAGAATGACAAAACAAAACTTCTTAGCTTCCAAATCTCGCACAAAGCAAAGTAAAAACCTTCCAACCTCATTCAAGCAACACTCCCGCCGGAACTTCCTTCGCCCATCTTCCTAGACTTTTAAGCACCTTGAGCTTGACTCCCCTCTACACCAGGCTTCCACACCTTCCAGCAGGTAGTTCAAACTCCTTTCTCCAAACCTTATCCAAGAAGAGAAGCCTCTGCTCCTTTCCAAAATAATCGCTCTAGGTCTTCCTCGAACTCCTTCAATGGAGATTTCAAAGGTCTTAGACTCCACTACAAACCAACATTTACCACCTCTCAAACCTCCTCTCGCCTCCGAAGTCATGGATTGGCAGCTCACCCTCTTCTAATAACTTTCCAAAAGCTTGTCACACAAGATTCCCTCCCTTCCCCTAGACACCAAGTTCCATCCAACTCCCCATACTTATCCAAAATAACTCTGTTCCATAACTATCCTGCTTAACATCAAACCTCCAAAACTTGCTAAGAAAAGCCTTGTAGAGCACCAAAAGGCTCGTTGTTCACACAATAGTTTCTCTATACATGCTTCAAGGAAAGTTCAAGTGAATGCAGTATGCTGAGCCTTGAGAGAACAAAGAATAGCAGTAGGATTATGAAAAGCTAAGCATTGTAGTGCCCTCATGAAAAAATGACCACTTTTATTACTTTCAGGAAGACTGATGATAGCATTCTGTGGATGACTGACAACTGCTACATCAAACTGATCATCCCTTCCCCCACATGCATAAGGTTTACACATTAAATATTCAATAAGATCCTAAAGATATTTACTGCAAGTTGGAAAGCTAAGCATTTAGTGCCCTTACAGTAAAAAATTTCATTTCATCAATTATTACTTACTCCAGGAGAAAGGATGATCATTTTCACATACCAACTGTTTATTTTCTCAAAGAGTGCTATCGTTAGTCTTGAAAATCATCTAGTAGTCATTAGACAGACAACTAATCTAGGCAATTGCCAAGCCTTATTCCATCAAGCTACATATCCAACAATCTACTATGATGAGTAATGTGCATTACAAACTTGAGACAATTCCTTAAAGAAATTGCTGTTACTTTTTTTTGGACTTTAACATTAAATTAGACCCTGGTGATACAGACATATATCCAATTATTTGCTTTAGAAATGACTAACAGCCTCACCTGTTCATGCATTCAAGATTTAGAAGATATTAGAAGATAGCCTCAAATTTTAATATTATGACCAAAAACAGGATTTCTTAGATCATTAACAAACCTGAACCATTATAGGATTAGGCCCTGATGGAGATATGTAAACTGCAGGCCCAGCATTCACAGAAGATTCATTCTGAAATATGCACCAAAAGAATTATAACTGAACTCCACAAGAGCTCAAAGAAAGATCATAGAAGGAAATTAAATAAAGCATAGATAAAGGTAAGACCATACAGGAGACTGTCCCATTCGCAATGTCAAAATTGTACGACCAAGCTCTAGAAGGAGCACACCTAAATGTTGCATTGCAAGCCCTACTTGCATTGCTTCTGTCTGAATTTCACCCCTTATAGTAGGATCAGTTGAAGCTCCTTCTTGCTCCACACGTCCTGCAATGTGCTACAAGGTTGCAGCAAATTAGAATAACACACAATCAGGTAATAGAATTCAAAGTAAAGAAATTCAAGATTCTGGAATTTTTCATTTCAAACACCAGGTCCTCAATCCTAATTTGGATGTTTTATTTCAAACACCAAGTACTTTATCCCAGTTTCTCTTTCAAGCATGATCAAATCATCACTACTATATGTCAGATCAGTGTAGATCAAAAAAAATTGTAGCCATAACAGAGATTGCACAGCACACCCACAAATCAGGTAGTATTTGAGCAAAGGAAGTGTCAATTTCAGTTTCATGGTGTTGCCAGTCAAAACACAGAATCATCATTAGAAGACTTCAAATCAGATAAACCCGTCCATGTAGCAAGCATTTTCTCTACCAGGGCTTCTACCATTATTTTTTTTTTCAACCTAATCATTTTCGTTCTCTTTTGTAAAGGATACTTGCCTTAAAATCATTCTCTTGTCTCGCACAATAACCCAATGATTTAAAATCATCATCATGAGACACTAATACATAAGAGTCCTGAGTTAATACATGATCAATCTACTCAAGGCTTATTAGACTACAATAACCTTGTTATTTGGTCAATTCACAACAGTCACATACCTGCCAATCAAAAAAAAAAAAAATATTACGACTCTTAACATCCCTAAACTTCCAAATCTCATGACACAAACTATACATTGATGAGATTGCAAGGATTTCAACCAAAATTCAAATAACAACACTTTCTCCCAGATGGATTTGGATAATTCATTGCCTTCTAATTCAATTAAAATTGGGAGATTTGTATAAGCAACCATCAACATAAGATTTTTAACAATGCCATATTCAGTTAACCTTGGCTGAATAATTCCAGCTGAAGTAGAATCTAATGAAAATTCTTATGTGTTAATGGCCCTAGTGATAATATTCTACTGACCTCCATTCTTACAAGCCAATTGGTAGATAACTGTTAAATGCAATAACATTTTCTCATTCCCAAATCCTAATGATATATGTAAAACAAAAGTGCAGAACATAACTTGAACAGCTTCCAAAAATTTCACAAAAAAAAAAAAGAAAAAAAAAAAAAGCAAAATAATCCAGAATTTGTTGTATATTTTGAAAACAGCTAATGAGAAAGGATTTATTACAGTAGACACACATTGATATGCATATTAAAATCTTTTAAGCAGTTTTGCTACTGAACATGAAGACTCCAAAATAGCAACAAACTAAAACAAAATAAAACAAGAAGTGAAGAGAAGTGGTCTGAGTAGTGTCTATACAGATAGAGCAGCAACTGCGTGACCACTGAGAAGCCTCTCTGCCTGACGCATAACAATGCTTAATGCTTCAGGTGTTGGCAGTCCTCGTGAGTTGGAAGGTAATTCCACTCTTGGTATATCTGCACTGGAGGGTGATGAATTTGGCTGATACTCTGCATTAACCAGAAACAGTTATGCTGGCAAATTCCCAACCACAGAGTGAGGTAATGCATTTCAAAATTATTACCATTATGTGACAACGACAATCCCATGCGATTCATGAACTCTGAAAGTGTGTGCAGAGAATCAGGAATTGGCTGAAACAAAGAGAAAAAAATTACTAAGAAAGGCTAATAAAGAGTAATCTAAAAAAACCATTAATTTGAAATGTTACTACAACCTGAATTTGAGGAGCAGGTCCTGCACCTCCTGGTACAGGAAATTGCATAACTTGAGGCAGAGATTGGAATGGTTGACTAGGCTGTGCCTGGTTTCCTTCTTGTCTCTGACCATTGTTATTACCATGTGTCCCATCTACTTCAATTCCCTGAGAAGCCTGACCAGGAGCATTGGACTGAAAAGAACAAAAACAACAATTTGAAACTGAAGCCATAATAAAAAGCCAAAAAGACATCATAAGAGTTGAACCACATTCCCTCCTCATAGGTGTCATGCAACCTAAACCTTCCATGGATAAAAGATACTGGTACTTCCAATTTATATGCAACTCTCACTAGCATTGGTATGTGGGTTGAAGCCATTAGACAATCGTGTGAGGGTAAAAAAAAAATCAAAAGATGAGTTGCACCAAGACAATATAAAAGAAGTGGCTCTAAGAAAACGAATCAAAAGGAAAATTTAAGACTGACAAATGGTAGATGTCCAGCAGCAACCGTTTCATTACCTAGATTTTGTTATCAACAAAAGATCGACAAGGATGTTGCCCTAAGGAAAAATGCAAAATAAATAATTTGGAGGAATTTTCCTTGAGTGTTGTACAATTGACTTAACCATCTAATAGGAGTAGGGTTCTCTCACACACAGTTACACTTGCTTTACTTTGGTTTTGAAATGTGATGTGATTATTTTTTTCTCCATGGGGTGCTGGTTTCCTCAAAGTTATTGGATCACCCAGTTAAGTGTAATCATGTTGGATATGGAAATGGCTTGCCTGAAAGGTGAACACCTGAAAAGAGAAAACCTGTAACACCACATTCTGAGGAACTTTCCTCCATGGCAGCTCAAAGCTTCACTTTGGTGGTTGTTCTATATATAATCCAGGATAATTAGGCATCAATGAAATTTCTGAGATCATGAACAAGGAGCAGTTAAGAGTTTTTTATGCTTGTTCAACAAGGTCAGACAGCAGATGCCTCAGGATTAGCCTTGTTGGAAGGCTTGATTGGGCCAATACTTGTGGCCTCAGCAATTTCTTAGTTAACGATGATTCAGTGATGATTATATCCTGGGTGTCTAAAAAAAATGAGAAGGCCCTCAGAAGTAGTATTCTTTACTGTGCAGGATATTAGATTTGTCCCCGAAGTTGGAGTGTTCTTTCAGTGGATTTCATACTCAGCCAACCATTTAACAGATACTTCAATTAAATGTGATGCAATTAGCTTCTAGGTTTTTATTAGGGGATCATAACCTCCTTGTATTGTTCTTTTTGTTTCATCGACTTTGTTTTTAGGCACCATTAGGGGCTTTTTCTTGTCTTTATGCAGTTAAAGGACAACTAATCTTACACTTTTTCTATATCATCAATGAATTATTGTTTTCAATAAACAAAACAACCAATTTTTTTTTTCACAAAAAAAATCACCTGTGTGTTTGGTTGTGCACCACCTGTAGCAGTGTTGGTGGTTTGGCTTCCAATACCAAAAGAATTCAAAACTGCCCCAATAACCTGCGAGTGAAGTGACAGATGATAAAGCATTTCCACTGTACTAAGTAGTGTAATCTTCTTGTTGAAAGCCTAAAACCAAATACAAGCCAAAACTCAAGTAATTCACCACGTGAGGACCAAAAGACACACCCGAGTTAGGTCTGGTACAATCCCTTCAGCTTGGTCTCCAACATTAAACGTCCCAAGCACTACACTATGTGAAATTTGCCCAACACGAGCACGAGGGCCACCAGCATTAGCATCATTTCCTGTCAAATCACATGAAAACCACTCATTCAAGTAATGAAGTAACATTAAAAACCTAACTTCACTACACAAGAAACTTAGCCAATTACCTCGACTACCATTATTCCCATTAGTCTCTCCAGAGCTTTGACCTGATGAAGGTTGTGATTGGGTTGGGTCCCTTGCAACTAAATGTAATGTATGTCCATTTTCCACATCTATCAATAATTAAGGATTTGCAAAATGAAAGCCATGGAACATATTTCTTCAAATGCATGGAATGAAACACAATAGTGTGATCAATTACGTGCTTATGGCAAGCAAAAATCAAAATGATCACTAAATAGAACACAATGGATGAGTTATGAACATAGGTATTCATCAATGCTAATTGCAATGCTTTCTTGGAGACGAAACTAACTAACAAAAGCAAATTTATCTTGATAGTACTTTTTTTTTTTTTTTTTGACAAGTGAATAGGTAAATATTATAAATATCAAAAAAGGATGCCATACAAAAAAAGATGTCTTTTTAATAGCATATTAGACCAACTCAACTTCACTGATGCACTGTTGATATGATATAACAATAACTTATCGTATAACAATAATAAGGATTCTTATTTGTAGGTGGGCAATTGTTATGAAGCATATTCTCGTTTGCATTCCTATTTCTACATATCAACATACCTACATCTTTCCCATTTCAATTAAAAAAATGAGAATTAAAAAAATTAATTAAACAATAGAATTTTACTAATCAAACAAAATACTGACATAAAATTTGACAAAAAAACATACAAACCAACAAAATCAAGTTCAGACACAATAACATAATTGTCTGAATTCAGAGATGGTGGGATACGATACTCAGCAAGAAGTTGATCGTCCTTTAAGACCTTTCCTCTAAAAATTAGTCGTTGTTGCTCAACTGGAACACCAATTTCATTCGCTATTTTCTCCTTGAACAATGAGACTGGCAACTGAAATTTCTCAAAGTCAAAATACAGTTGAAAAAGTTATAAGATCAGGTAAAGGGGTTGGAATTGATTGATAGAAGTTACAAACACAAAAATAAATACAGCTTCGACATTGTTGAAGCCTGCAAACTTGGTCTAGTTAACCCATTTGATTTAAAGAAATGTTCCATAGATGAAAACCAGGATATAAATTAGGAATTATCAGCATTATTCAAAACATAAACATGAATAGGTACAAATTAGCAGGGTGCCTTGAAAGAGCCAAGTGCATTACATTTTTATCCACATGAAAGCTGTGGATCCGTGAATCTAAAGTCTTGACATTGAGCTCAACAGTAGATTCCGAGCATTCTCCAGAAACTGGGCTCAAACTAGAACCTTCACAAGAGTACTGATCCGCCATGCTATATGAAAAGCAACTGAAAACAAAAATACAATTGATGTAACTTAATGAAATAACAAATGAAAATAGTTATAAAAAATCTCAAATCTCCTTAAGACGATAAAACTTAAAGCAGTGCAAACACAAATTAAAAACTGAAAAAATTGCACAATTTGATATTACGAAGCATCCTATATAAATGGTGCAACTTGGATCAAATCAGAACTTCCAAAAGCATGTAGTCTGTTTATGCCAACAGAGTAGATTGCAAAGAAGTAAAAAATGCATAGAAGTACCAGTAACTCTCCATCAATCAAAGGGAAAAAATATACATAATACACACTACAAATAGGAGGTTGAAGGTACAAGGTTCGATAGGGACAACAAATACTACCTGTTTAAAAACAATAACATCTTTTCATGGTTACATCATAGACATCTCTTTTTCCAGTTTAAATTAATCCAAATATGGTTTATATAATAAGAAATTTAATGCTGATGAACTGCAGCGGGTGTAAAAAATGACCCCATTGAACATTCAAGGTTATTATAATGTTAAATAGGCATTTGTTTTTTTCCTTTTTTTATCAGAGACAAAACATGTATCAAATATGCATAAAAGTATAATGTTAAATACACAATTTTTATATTTTTAGGTTATTCTAATCAATCAAAGAGGCACTTTTGGATATTGAATTGAAAGAGGTACATTGTTTTGTATATAGATTTATTGTTTTATACCTTCTATTTATTTATATTTTAATTTCATTATTTTGTATATATCTCATATATTTGTACTTTTATTCAATGATTTAGATTTTATCATATATTTGAACAGTGTAAATTATATGATATTAAATTGATGTCATATATTTTTTGTATTTTTCTTTTTTTGTACATCTTAAAATTAAAGATTAGAAAAGTATTATGCACTGAATGAGTAATGAACTAAAAGAAAGAAGAAAAAGAAAAGAATTGCAATACAAGATAATGGTATGGATTTGGATTCAAAGCTACTGAGTTATATCTTGATGTCACTCTTCAAAATAATGCATTTTTAAAAATAAATTAATATCATAAATTCTCTTACAAACTAACTCCCAAACTAACAAATATGGCCTCTAAACTAATAACCACATGACTTACTTGGCATGAGATTTTATTTTATTTTTTTGTTTTTTAAAACCTCACAAAATCGTAGTGACCAACTACGATTTTGAACTTAATTTATTTTTATAAAGTTTTGTTGTTTTATTTGACAAATATTTTATTATATTTTTGTTAAAACAAATTTAGTATTAAAAATTTATTATATTAATTATGTATATTCTATTTATAAATATATAAGGGGTTACTAACTTTAGATTATTTTTTAAAATTTTTAATAAATGAAATCAAAGAATTTATTTTGTATATAACATTTTTAAAATGTAATTTTTAGACATTTTTTATTTTTTTTACAAAATCTTAATTTTGATTTTTTTTAAAGTTTGAGTATTTCTAATTTTATATAAAAATATTTTGATTTAATATTATTTAAAAAAATTAATATAATAAAATTATTATGTTAATTATCTCTCTAAGGTTTAATCTTAAAATCATAATTGGTTACCACAATTTTGAATTTAAGCTTTAAAATCATGATTATTAAGTAGGGTTTAAACTTAAATTTAAAATCATAGTTTTTGTCATTTGTCCATTTATGGGAACTAGAGTACCTAAATTCAAAATCTTAATCATGGTTTTGCCCATTTAAAAAAAAAAAAATTCAAAATGGGATTCATCAACCACAACTTTATGACTTAAAAAAAAAAAAAAAAAATTGTTTTTCATAAAATGGATTTTTTCAGTTTGACAACTCCTCTTCCACAACATTCAAAAGATTATGACACAATTTGTACTTGATCATCAAAATTTGGGTCGTTGTGAGAATGGATCAGTGATGGGTCAATTGGAAATTAAGGTTTGCCTCAACGCAGAGCTAGTCGCTCTCTTTCCTCTCGTTGCTCAATCAAAAATCATTTCTCCTCATACCACCTGTCTTTAAATCTCGGCTCTCTTTTCTTAGGTTAGATTTGTTTTTCTTTTAACTCCATGTTTATTTTTGGTGTATGGTTTGTTGAGCAAGTTGGCCATATTTGTTTAGCTGTCTAGAAATTTAAAATAAGGGGATTTTTTTTTTTTTCTATTTTTAATTTCAAATGTCTTTTGGTGTTTGTTTGTCGAGCAAGTGGTGAATTTTTTGTTCTATTTCAATAAAATATGTCATCTTGAGAAAGAGATTCTCTTATGATCTTTAGACAAAAGGAAAATAAGACACTTTCAAAATAAGTATGCATCAAAACAAAAAAAAAAAAAAAACATGATTTCAAAACAAACTAGGATCCAACTCAGTCATGCACCAAGACATCATCGAACATCTATGAGCTGCAACAAGACATGCAGAGTCATTTGAACAACAACATGCACAAGCAAAAAACTTATGGATAAAATCCACTTAGAGCTTACCACAAAGAGACAAGAGTCCAAACAAACTATAACGAACCCGGATCTATACAAAAGGCGACTGTGAGGTAAGAGGTTACGTGTCTCTCTCTTTATGCCTTGGGATAGGGGTTGGCAGGGAAGGGAAAACAAACAATTATCAAGATTACAATCATTTTCTCATACACAGACAACAATGAAAACTAATCAACAAAATTCTTAACTAAAAATAACAAAAGATACCAAAACTAATCAACAAAATTCTTAACTAAAAATAACAAAAGAAACCAACCCCCATAAATCAGACATTTAGCCTAAATCAGACAAGCTGGACTGCGGTATCCAATGAGCAAGAGAAAAATCTTCCGCGTACACAAAGAAGAAGTAAGAAGAGGAAAGGAAAAAGACAAAGATGCTCAAACCATCATTGACATGGGAAAAAAAAAATCCATGAATCCCAACCCAGAAACAAACAAATACACTGTTAAACTAACTTTCTTACTTCCAAATCAAAATCTGCAATCTATTCCTTTTGTCCACTTTCTTCAGTAACCTCATCACCAAAAAAATGAAATTAAACAAATCAATTTTTTTTATCTTCCTCCTCAAACTGGACAAGTAAAGCAAAGACTCCCAACTCCCTCAAAAATCCAAACACACACAAAATGAAACCAAAAGGAAAAAAAATTCACTTTCTCTTTCTTGGTTCCACTTCTAAGGATGACCAAACAAAAAAATCATTACTTCCTCCGCAACCAAACACCAAAAGACATTTGAAATTAAAAATAAAATTAAAATTAAAAAATCCTCTTTCCTCCACTTCCCAAACAACCAAACAAAAATCCTCCACTTGCTCAACAAACCATACACTAAAAATAAACATGGGCTTAAAAGAAAAACAAATCTAACCTAAGAAAAGAGAGACTATGTCGCCGAGATTTGGAGACAAGTGGTATGAGGACAAAGGATTTTTTATTAGAGTGACAGAGAGGAGAGGAGAGCGACTAGCTCTGAGTTGTGGCAAATACTAATTTCCAATTGGCCCATCATTGGCCAATTTTCATGAGAGCCCAAATTTTGATAATCAAGTATGGATTGAGTCATAATCTTTTGAATGTCGTGGAAGAGGAGTTGTCAAACCGAAATAATCCATTTTATGAAAAGCAAAACTCCACAAAATAAATTCTTCAACTAATGTTTCCAAGCCAATGATCCTCTATCATTTTTTTTAAATAATAAAGTTGTGGTTAATGAATCCCATTTTAAGTTTTTTTTAAATGGACAAAGCCATAATTAAGGTTTCGAATTTAGGTACTCTAGTTCCCATAAATGGACAAATAACAAAAACTATGATTTTTAATTTAAGTTTAAACCCTATTTAATAATTATGATTTTAAAGCATAAAATTGTGGTAACCAATTATGATTTTAAGATTAAACCTTAGAAAGATAATTAATATAATAATTTTATTATATTAAATTTTTTTAATAGTATTAAATCAAAATATTTTATATAAAAGTAAAAATACTCAAACTTTTAAAAAACCAAAATCAAAACCTTGTAAAAAAAATTAAAAAGGCCTAAAAATTACATTTAAAAAACGTTATATGATATATACCAAACAAATTCTTTGATTTCATTTATTACAAATTTTAACCCCTTATATATTTATAAATAGAATATAAATAATTAATACAATACATTTTTAATACTAAATTGTTTTTAACAAAAATATTTTTCAACTAAAACAACAAAACTTTATAAAAATAAATTAAGTTCAAAACCATAGTTGGTCACTCCGATTTTGTGAGATTTAAAAAATAAAAATAATAAAAATAATAATAATAATCTCATGCCAAGTGAGCCACATGGTTATTTGTTTAATGGCCACATTTGTTAGTTTGGGAATTAGTTTGTAGGAGAATTTATCATATGAATTTATTTTTAAAAATACATTATTTTCAAGAGTGGCATCAAGGTGTCATATTGATAATACTTAGTAGCTTTGAATCCAAACCCATACCATTATCTTGTATTGCGATCCTTTTCTTCTTCTTATTCATTCTTTTAATTCATTACTCATTCAATACATAACACTTTTCTAATTTTTAATTTTAATATGTACAAAAAAATATAAAAAATGTTATGACATCGATTTAATATCATTTTGTTATAGTTAAACATCAATTTAATATCATATAATTTACACAATTCAAATATAGTATAAAATCTAAATCATTAAATAAAAGTACAAATATATGAGATGTATACAAAATAATGAAATTAAAATATAAATAAATAAAAGGTAGAAAACAATAAATCTATGTACAAAGCAATGTACCTCTTCAATTCAATATCCAAAAGTGTCTTTTCGATTAATTAGAATAACCTAAAAATTTTAAAACTATGTATTTAAAAGGTGTAAAAATTAAAAGAAACAAAATGAAAAATAAAAAAAGATAAAGCATAGAAAGCATCTCAAAATTAAGGTTATGTTTGGTTTTCAAAAAACTTGATAAAAAATACCAATGAAATAAAATAGAGAGGAAAAATAGAATAAAAGAAAAACGGGAGGAAAATAAAAGAACAAATTAACTCATTTCACTTGTTTTAATTATTTTATATGAAAATTAAATAATTTAACAATGCAGAAGCTTTTAACTAATTTTAATTATATTTATTTTTTTAATATTTTCTTTCTTCTAACATTTTTTTTGAACCAAAAGAACATAAAAGATTTTTCAATGTCATTCATGTTGGAAAGAAGCAATGAGCCTTAAAATAGATTTTTTTTAATTCAAAATTTTAAAAACATCTTAATTATTTTTATAGTTGATAAAAGCATTTTAATTGGACACTATCTGATCAAAGTCGATGAATGAAAAAAGAAAAAGAGGGAGAATGTTTTGAATTTTATGAAATTCCAAGAAAACGTGGGCCCCATTATGAAATTCAATCCAGAAGCTAAAGACAGGTTGTGGTTGTCCTAATAGTTAGTAGAAGAAGGAGATGTCTCAGGAATTTGTCCATCATCACCCTTGCATATCGACACTGTCACTCCTGCCTACATCTCATCTAATCTCGAATACCAGAAGCCAGCCAACGACAGGAATGACAAGCATAAGGAGGCCAATGATGCCGCTGAGATGGAGTCACTGGAGACCATCAACGGTCATCACCACACTGCACTTCGCAGCTGTGACAGCTTTGCTTTCACTACTCGATTTAACAGAAGACAAGCAGGTTTTAGCCGGTGCTCAAGTGGATGCAAGTCAACCACCATTTCAATTTGTTTCTTCTAAAGTAGCATGATTTGAGATTTACATTTGTGCGCTTTTGGTTCGCAGCTTGCACAGATCTTTAACAATTCAGTTGGAATAACAGGAGAAGCTCAGCTAGCTGAATTGGATGGACCATTTGTGAAGATCAGTCTCAGAGGTCACTTTGGGCACAAACATTCCACAGGGTTCCAGAGTTGCTAATTACTCGAAGCAGAGAATTCCAGTGAGTCACTCTCTCGTATGTATTTCTATTCTATCCATTTCAAATAAATCGTATTTGGTAAAAGCATAGCTTCTTTTCAACCCTCAGGAAATCCTGGAGGTAGATATAGAGGACAAGAAACAACTGGATGACAACCCTGAAAATTTTTTATTGAGCTACTTATCCCTGCTGATTTTTCTTTTCCTTTTGGTGATTAACATTGGAGATACTCATTCAAAACCTGTATTAGGGAGAACAAGTTTTGAGGTCTGATTATGGTTGATTAATTATTGAAAATTAAAGTTTCATTGAAATTTTGTTGCATTGTTGACAGCCACAACTATCCATCAATATGAACTTATTACTCCTCAAACAGCATCAGTCCAAGTATTTGTGGTCAGTCCCACAAATCATGTTTCTGCATTCCACTGTCCAACTCTATCTTTGATCCAATCCATGGTCAAAAATTCATAATTAATATCAATTCGAGAGAATGATTTTGAGAGCATTTTCTAATGTTTGAAATTGCTACCTACAAAAATTATGTTTTTAACAAATTTTTTAAAAGCCTACAAAATCACTTAAATGATTCAAACAATTACTTGATATCATTATTCCAAAAAAAAAAATTTGTTATATGATATATTACAAAAAATATTACCAAAGCACTTTTTTGTTTTCTATATCCAAATCTCAATTGATTATTTTTAAAAATATTTTTAATGAAAGTGCTATTAATGGAAATGTAAGTAATTTATATATATATTTTGAAATAGTCACACTGCTTTATGTGTAGATATTATTATTTTTTATACTTGATGAATGGGTCTCAATAATTTTTGAAGATTTTTGAGTTTTGATATGATACCAAATATGTATAATAGCATTTTCCTTATGATTAATGGTTAATTATATGCTTAGTCTTGTGACTCTTGTCTACCTCAATCGGTTTTTCGTCAAAGTAGCGTATTTTAAAAAAAATCGTGGCATAAAAAATAATTCCAAACATTTCCTTCAAGATGTTCTACACGCACAACTTGACCCTATCAAGTTACCAAAAAAATGACAAAAACCCTATCAAGATGTTCCACACGCATAACTTGACCTCGTTTTCCAAGTCGCAAATCAAACCCTAAAAGCACTATCCACTATCGATATCAGCATTCCGCATCACGCAGATCATAAAAACAATAAAAATCCAAAATTCAGAAGCAGATCGAGGAACCATCCCCGCAAAAACATCGCAGATCAAATCAAATCAACCAAACCGCACAAAGACCAAAAACTCGATAACCAAAAATCATCAAATCATTCCAATAAATAAACACACAAAATCAGAACCAGACTGCGAATCGAAATCAACCAACACATGCACGGATTACCAAAAAGATACCGAAAAAATAAACTGAGAAATAAAATAAGAAATAAACAAATAAAAATTTGGGGATTTGGAGAAGCGGGGAGGATCGAGAGATGCGGAGAAGAAATTAGGGTTTGAAGAGCGAGGTTGGGAACTTACAGTGGTGGATCGAGAAGCGGATGATGAATCTATGAGGATGAGATTGTTGAGGCAAAAAACTAAGAGAGATAGGCAGAGAAAACCACAAGCGCAAGGGTGGTCTACCTTTAAGAGGACGCTCTCTCGTTTGGACGGCCTTTTTGTGTGCTGCTTCTTTGCGTCGCAGTAATTTAAATACTGGGTTTCTGTTTTTGTGAAGCGTGAGGATGATTGAATGGGAATTAAGTTAGAAGCCCGGGGCCCCACAATTTAATAAACCACCGTGAGAAGCCATGGGTGGTGGGAGTTAGTCAAAGGCTTATTCGACTAAGAGCATAGTTCAAAACTTAATTTTGAAAATTTAACTCCTCAAAATATTGCCTAAAATGGGTCACGTTTTATTTATGGAATAATTGTGATAAAAAAATTTATAAACAAAAATTGATCACAATGACATGTACTGAAATTGATTGGGTTTTTAAAGGGTTCCTGACCGTGTTTGATATTGGATTGGAAAAAAATTATTAAAAGTGATAAAATAAAATTTTAAAATACCACCACATAAAACAAAATGGAAATTTAAAACATAAAATATTTATTACAATATAATTTACTTAAATCACCAAGTGAAAGATTTCTAAAAGTTTTATTTAAAAAAAAATTAATTTAGAAAATGATTAAAATTTATAATTGTAATAATAATATAAAAACATAAAATTGGTTTTTTCAAATCATTGAAATTAAAAATAAAAAATAAATTAAATTCATAAATATCATGTTCGCAATATTATTTTCAAATAAAAAAATCATGAAAATACAATTGAATGGGTTTTGGGTATAATTGGCCCATTCCATTTGATAAATGAAAAGGAAATCAGGAAAAATGGTGATTTTGAAAAATGTTTTATAATTAGGATAATCGGGGATGGTCTTCAAGATCAAAGGGTATACCCCCAAAAATAAACGCACTCTTTTGACTCATATGATTATATTTGTGTTTTGAAGCACAAATTGGGTTTTAATTGAGACACTATTGAGTTGAATGCAAAAGAGTGGGAATAGGGGATTCCAAATGCCTTTTTTGGGTTTGATTTATTTTTTTAAAACCGCCACCTCAATGAGTGGATTGCAGTAGTAAGGTCGATTTCAATGGGCAATAATGTTTTGATCCGTTCATTGAGTCATAGTTTTAAAAATCATTAAGGGTTTTGGGGTTTGGAGTTTTGGGTTTAGGGTTTAGGATTTAGGGTATAGGGTTTAAGGTTTAGGGTTTAGGGTTTAAGGTTTAAAGTTTAGGGTTTGGGGTTTTGGTTTAGGGTTTAAGGTTTGGGTCTAGGCTTTAGGGTTTTAGGGTTTAGGGGTTTGGGATTTGGGGTTTGGGGTTTAAGGTTTTAGGGTTTTGGGTTTTGGGTTTCGAGTTTTAGTTATATGGTATAAGATATAGGGTATAGGGTATAGAGTTTAGGGTTAAGGGTTTAAGGTTTTTTGGGGTTTGGGGTTTGAGGCTTAGGGCTTGGGGCTTAGGTCTTAGAGGCTTTTGAGCTTTGGGGGTTTAAGGGTTTGGGTTTTTGGGGTTTTGAGGTTTTTGGGGGTTTTGGGTTTCGAATTTCAGGTTTAGGGATTAGGGATTAAGGTTTAAGGTTTACCATAGTTGCATGCATCCCGAGGCATACTATCTACAGTACTTGCACACGTCCAAGGCGTATGGTCTACCTTATTTGCACGTAGCTCGAGATGTACAATTTATTGTAGTTGCACGCATCCCGAGGCATTTTGGTCTATAATAGTTGCACGCATCTCGAGACATATGACCCACAACAAGTAAGGAAATATGATTTTATGCAACACTACACCAAACACTCCCCCCATGCACGTATCCCGATGAGTATAGGCTATAGTGGTTGCACACACCCCCCAGGTGTACGCCCTACGGTGCAAGGTAATATGATTTCATGTAATACTACACTCAACACTCCATACACGCATCCTGAGGCATACAGTTTACAATGTTTGCACGCATGCTACGACGTATAAGCTACAATAGCAAGGTAATATGATTTGATGCAACATTGTACCCAACACCCTACACACACATCTCGAGGCGTACAAGGCTACAATTGTTGCATGCATCCCTAGGCGTACGGGCTACAATAGTAGGGTAATATGATTTGATGTAACACTGCACCCAACACCCCACATCCACATCTTGAGGCGTACGGGCTATAGTCGTTGCACGCATCCTAAGGCCTAGGGTTTAAAGTAGCAAAGCAATATGATTTTCAACACTACACCCCACGCACTCATCCCAAGGCATACTATTTATAATGGTTGCACACATCTCGGGCGTACGGTCTACAATGGTTGCCGCATCTCGAGGCATACGACCTATAGTAACAAGGTAATATGATTTGATGCAACACTACACCCAACATCCCACACACGCATCCCGATGCATACATGCTATATTAGTTGCCCGCATCTTGAGGCATAGGGCTACAATAACAAGGTAATATGATTTTATGCAACACTGCACCCAACATCCCACACATGCATCCCGAGACGTATTGCCCACTGTAGTTGCACGCATCTCGAGACATATAGTTTAGAGTGGTTGCACGTATCTCGAGACGTACGACCTACAGTAGCAAGATAATATGATTTGATACAATACTACATCCAACGCCCCACACACGCATCTCAAGGCGTACAAACAATAGTAATTGCATGCATCTCAAGGTGTACTATCTACAATAGCAAAGATAAATATGATTTTTATGTAACACTGCACCCAACACCCCCCCTCCCGCACTTATCTCGAGGTGTACTATCTACAATGGTGCTGCATCTTAAGGCGCACTATCTACAGTGATTGCAGACATCCTAAGGTGTACGACTTACAATATCAAGGTAATATGATTTTATGCAACAGTGTACCCAGCACCCCATACACACATCTTGAGGGTACCGTCTACTATAGTTGCATGTATCCCGAGACGTGCAGTCTACATTGGTTGCATGCATCCCGAGGCGTATTGCCTACAATAACAAGGTAATATGATTTGATGCAACAATACACCAAACACCCCACATACACATCCCGAGGTGTACGAACAATAGTAGTTGCATGCATCTTGAGGTGTACAGGCTACAATAGCAAAGGTAATATGATTTGATGTAACACTGCACCCAACACCCCATACACGTATCCTAAAGCGTATGGACTACAATAGTTGCACGCATCCCGATGTGTATGAGGTTGTAGTGGTTGCATTGCATTTTGAGGCATACGACCTCAGTAGCAAGGTAATATGATTTGATGCAACACTGCACCCAACACCCCACACACACACCCTGAGACATACTGATTATAGTAGTTACATGCATCCCGAGGCATATGGTCTATAGTAGTAAGGTAATATGATTTTATGCAACATTGCACCCAACACCCCATGCACGCATCCTAAGGTGTGCAAATCTACAGTGATTGGTACACATCTCAAGCACACTATCTATAGTGATTGCACGCATCCTGATGCGTACAACCTACAATAGCAAGGTGATATGATTTTATGCAACATTGTACCCAACACCCTATACACGCATCCAGAGGCATATTGTTTACCATAGTTGCACATATCTCGAGGCATACAATCTATAGTGGTTGCAATATTGCACCTAACACTCTATGCACGCAACCCAAGGTGTATAGTCTACAATGGTTGAACAAATTTCGAGGTGTGTGGCCTACAATAACAAATGTAATATGTTTGATGCAACATTGCACCCAACACCCCACACACGCATCTCGAGGCTTACATGCGATAGTTGTTGCACGCATCCTAAGTCGTATATGCTATAATAGCAAGGTAATATGATTTTATGTAACACTGCACCCAACACCCCCCGCACATGCATCCCAAGGCATATGAGTTACAGTGGTTTGCACGTATCTCGAGCGCGTGCGAAGGCATGGTAACTACACGCATCTCGATGCGTACGGGCGACAATAGTAAGGTGATATGATTTTATACAACACTGCATCAAAAACCCCACACGCGTATCCCGAGGCATACTGTCTACATTGGTTGCACGCATCTCAATGCTTATAGTCTACAATAGCAAGGTAATATGATTTCATGCAACACTGCACACAACACCTTAATACACGCATCCGAAGTCGTATTGTTTACCGTAATTGCACGCATCCCAATGCATTTTTTCTACAGTAGTTGTATGCATCCCGAGACGTACAATTCATAATGTCTAGCTAGTACTATTTAATACAACAGTGCATGCAACAACCATCGTGCACATCCCGAGGTGTCCATTGTACAGCAGTTGCACACATCCTGAAGCATACGGTTTACAATAGTTGCACGCATCTCGAGACATGTGGTTTACAGCATTTGGTAGTACGATTTAATACAACAATGCACTCTATGCCCATCACACGCATCCTGAAGCCTTCGTTCTAAAATCGTTGCACACATCCTAAGGCGTATAGTCTACAGTATCTATGTAGTACCATTTAATACAATAGTACACCCAACGCCCATCGCACACATCCCAAGACGTACATTTATAGTAATTGAACTCATCTTGAGACGTACCATCTATAGTAGTTGCATGCATCCTGAGACGTATGGTCCACAGTAGTTAGGTAGTACGATTTAATACAATAGTGCACCCCACTACTATCGCATGCATCTTGAGACATACCGTCTATAGTGTTGCACGCATCCTAAGACGTATCGTCTATAGTAGCTAAGTAGTACGATTTAATACAACAGTGCACCCCCACGCCATCACACACATCCCGAGGTGTGCATGTATAGTAGTTGCACACATTTCTAATCGTACTGTCTACATTAGTTGCACACATCCTAAGACGTACAATTTACAACAACCAAGCAGTACAATTTAATACCATAGTGCACCCAACAACCCTCGCGCGCATCCTGAGACGTACATGTATAGTAGTTACACGTATCTCAAGACATACGATCTACAGTGGTCGCACACATCTCGAGGTTTACGACCTACAATACTAGGTAGTATGATTTAATATAATAATGCACCCGATGTCCTATCACATGCATCCTGAGACATGCATTTTACAATGGTTAAACGCATCCTTAGACTAACATTTTACAGTAGTTGAACGCATCTTGAGACTTACCATCTATAGTAGTTGCACGCATCCTGGAGATGCACATTTTACAGTAGTTGAATGCATCCCGAGACATACCATCTACAATTTAGTTGCATGTATCCCAAGATGTACTATCTATAGTATCTAGGTAGTACAATTTAATACAATAGTGCACCAACTCCCATCGCACACATCTTGAGGCGTACATCTATAGTAGTTACGCGCATCCCAAGTCGTACGGTCTATAGTAGTTGTACAAATCCCGAGACGTACAATCTACAATAGCTAGGTAGTACAATTTAATACCATAGTGCACCCAACAACCATCACACGCATACCGAGGTGTACATCTACAATAGTTGCATGCATCCCAAGATCTATGGTCTATAGTGCTAGGTAGTACGATTTAATACAACAGTGCACCCAATGGCCATTGCATGCATCCCGAGACGTATATTTTACAGTAGTTGAACGCATCTCGAGACGTACTATCTATAATAGTTGCATGCATCTTGAGACGTACGATTTATAGTAATTGGATAATATGATTTAATATAACAGTGCACCCCAACTACCATCCACCCATCCCGAGGCATTGGTTCTACAATAGTTGAACACATCCTGAAACGTACCGCCTACAATAGTTGCACACATCCCTAGACGTACTGTATACAATAGCTAGGTAGTACGATTTAATACAACAATGCACCTAATGCCATTGCACGCATCCTGAGGCGTACATCTATAGTAGTTGCACACATCCCGAGTCGTATGGTCTATAGTAGTTGCACACATCCTGAGACATATAGTCTATAATAGCTAGGTAGTACGATTTAATACCACATTGCACTCAATGGCCATCGCATGCATCCGAAGGCGTACATCTATAGTAGTTGCACATATCCCGAGACATACAGTTTACAATGCTAGGTAATATGATTTAATACAACATTGCACCTAATGCCACATGCACGCATCACGAGGCGTACCATCTACAGTAGTTGCACGCATCCTGCAACGTGCTGTCTATAATAATTGCATGCATCTTGAGACATGTTGTCTATAGTATCCATAATTAGTCATTTATAGTAGCGCGCATTGGGAAAGGTACGATCTACAATATTGGCACGCATCCCCAGACTCACGAACACTCGAAAAGTGAGTTACACTTTTTTACCCCTAAGGGTTCACCCATCCCCTATAGGTTATATTTAAAAAAAATAAAAAATAAAAAAATAAAATACAATTTATATTTGTAAAATTATTAAAATAGTAATTAATTACTATATATATCTAAAATT